>OX101756.1:134446948-135680203 GCA_944452675.1 Tachina lurida
CACTTCGCACACGAACATTAAAGTTCTCATTATGAGGTTATGTGGTTTTTTTGGTTTTTGCAGGAATTGAAAAACAACCCTATTTACTACTATTGTATACTACTTGCAAACTCTTTAATGACTAATAAAACTTTAAATTAACATACTTGCGTAAGTTGAGTGCGCCGAATCAATATGAGTAGTATAAGTATTTTCCTAAAATTAGAAATCAAATTGAGGTGATTTATGAGTGTGAGTATGGGTATGAATATGATGTCGACGTCGCATTCATATTTATTTCAACACAGAGAAAAAACTGCCTCATAGAGATTTCTTATAAATTTTGTTCTATTTTATGAGGTATTTAGTAGGCACTGTTTTCTCTGTGAACCTATACTTTAAACCAATGTCATCGCGAGTACGCGTAGATCAGAGTAGTTGAGTTGACATGATGTCTACTCACTTAGTATATATGAAATTTTATGGGTCAGTATGAATAGCGAAAACTTGATTCATTGCCAATCACTAGTGCATGTAATGCGTGAACCCAGTTGACCAAGATTTTCGTTATTGTTATCGATTTCGAATATATCTCGAACATTTATCGTGTGAAACTATCGAGAGTGACACTCAAAAATTAAGCGAAAAAAGTTAACCAGTCGCTCAGTTTTGTCCAAAAAAAAAAAACATTCGAAATCGAAGTTTCGCTAGCAATATCAAAAGTGAGAGAATTTCGAACTAATTTTGATACCGCAAAAAGGCAGCAGAAAAAGTAAAAAGGATTTTTATTTTTTAATTTATTTAGTTTATCTTATTAATTTTTTTTAGCTCTCTAACTTATACGCTGCATTTTTTTCTGTTCATAACCGCGACACATTTTTTGGAATCCCTTTTTTTTTGACGAAAATCGACTATTTACGATCGCAAATAATTGATTTTGGCCAAAAAATAAGTTTCAAGAATTATGGCGCTTAAGCTATTTTGGCGGTTATGGCACGATATGTATGTGTGTGTTTTTATTTTATTTTTCAACTTCCCAGTTGACCATGGCTTTCGTTAATGATATCGAGAGAAGTGCGAAGTTCGGAGTTTTAGCGAACATTAGAATTTTTTTAGATTTGAGAACAAATATCGAACAATTTTGTTTCGAACTTGGTACCTCTAGACTAACAGGCTAGCACACATCCACTCGGCTACCGTCACACATTCGAAAAACTATCGAGAGATGTTCGAAGTTCGAAGCTGTAGTGAACATTCGAATTTTTTTTTAGATTTGCGAACAAATATCGGACAATTTTGTTTCGAAATTTCTTCGCTTTAGTGAGCATTCGTTTTTATCGAATCTCAGGTCAAGTGGGAAAACAATCACAATCAGCGATGCCAACTTGCTGCTTTTGGCACTACTTTTAGTGCTTCTTGTTTTTTAATTTATGCACAATTTTTTGTCTTGGCGTTTTTTTTTTCGTTTTGGCGATTTAGTTTTTTGTTTTGGCGATTTATTCTCGGTTTTCGATGATTTTTTTATTTTTTCTTTTTACAATCTATTTACTTTTGGTGTTTTTTTTTTGGCATTTTAGCGATTTATTTTATTATTGGGCCGGCTTTACATCGGTGTGCCAAATGCCACACAAGCGTAAAAAAAGCGTAACCACTAATTACTAATGGAAAACTGTTTGATTCAGACAGGTATTTATTATAGAATCCAACAGGATTGGAAACTGTTTAAATCAATAAATATATGTCTGAATCAAACAGTTTTTCCTTAGTTATTAGTTGGTTACGCTTTTTTGGGCAAATGACACACACGAAATGGCAGATGTAAACGTATTGTTTTATTTTGGCAATTTTTAGCTTTGGACGACTCTTTTTCTTTATTTTGAGACTTTTTAGGTTAAGCGTTTTTGAAAATTTCAAGAGTGTGCTTCTTACGGTGTAGTTTGAATAAAAATAAGTTTAAAAAAAGTTTTACATATTCTGTAAATATCTCAGGTCCGTAACTCCTATGTTGCGCGAGAAAACAGCAAGACGGGCAGACGGACAGACGGACAGAAGCACATTATAGCCAAAACAATAGGATGCCCTTTCCAGCTTTGGTGTACGGAACACTAAAAAACCACTTAGCTGATTGATATATTTAAAGATGTGTGTATTTGATTGAGATGTGGACATAAACGTCGTCGCCATTTTGTTATTGACGTCCAGATTGTTTTTGAATTAATGTTGACGTTGAAACAAAGTGATGCTGACACCAAGATGATGGCAACGTTGTCGACGTTAACAGGCATCAATTCAATTCAATTAAAAAAAAAAAGAAACGATAATTTTTTCTGAGTTAAGAATGTAACACGAGTATCCTTCGAAATGTTTGCGTGCTTGCATATACAAACCTTCCTTGGCTTGCCTTATATTTTCTGCCCTATTAAATTTACATCATAAATATTATATAATTTCTTTCAATTCTTTCTTTTTTTCTTTTTTTTTGTAGTTGAGAAGACTTGAATGGATAACCGAGCAAGCAGGTAAGATGGAAAAAAATTTAATTTTATTATCGTTCAGATTAAGACACTTAAAGTAATAGAAATAAACTTGTGCTTGTCAGGAAATATTAAATAGCAACCTCGACGCTAAAAGGATTTATATAAAATAAAAAAATTAATATTCTGAATAAGTAACAAATATTTTAGTTTTACTAAGGCCAAAGGTTTCAAATAGTTTTGAAATTTTTGATTTATTGTGTGTGCAGTGAATGAAAAAAGTTTTGCTAGAGCAAAAAAAAGTTACAAGTGTGTACAAGAGTCATTGCAATTTACTAATAATAAAAAATTGAGAGTTTGTTAGCAAAAAAAAAAAAAGATAAGGAGAATAATAATAACGTTAAAAAATTAAATTAAAATAAACAAAAAAATACTACAAATTTTATTTAGCCACCAGCAAGACAGGAAAAAATTTTAAAATCAAATTGAGTGATTTTTTCCATAATTTAACTCCCTGTTTCTACAACGCAAACGTTTGTATGGAAAGCACTCATTATTTTGAGTGATTTTCATAAAAATTTTCTAGACGAGTCGTCTGCCTGACTTGTGGAAACTGCACATAAATAAACTTTATACGAGGGTGGGCCAATAAGTTCGTAATTTTTTAAATGAAGTATAGTTTTTGTATAAAAAATCTTTTTAGCTTTAAACACTTTGTGCAACGTTTCTAAAAATTTTTATACCTGCCAAAAAAAATTAAATTTGTCGAGAATCATTTTTTAAGTTCTTATATGTAAATCTATTCAAAAAATTGGTCATCTTAATTTTTTCCCATCTCTCTATCGAACTGAATTTTTTGATCAAAATCGATTATTAGCGATCGTCAAAAAGAAAAAACGAGGTCCAAAAAATGTGTCGATTAAAATTTTTCGTTAGGTCATGGCACGAAATGGACTGCGCGTCAAGAGCACTGCTCATTTTTCGACACCAAGAACGAATCAAGCCAAGTCCGGTTAAACTATTCTAAAGTAAAGCGTATTCTAGTGAGAACGTTTTGCATCCATCGAAACAATTTGTAGTCGGTTGGGGCTAGGTATGGTTCCTAACTGTCGCTTTCGCTAACGAGCTATGCGATCACGTTTTTTTTATCACTTTCAGATTATAGCATTCGATATCGAACCATATATTTACATTGTTCGATGGCGTATGCCATAATCTCAAACTAAAAAACGTGATCGAATCGGCTGGTTATCGAAAGCGACGATTAGACCCCTGGTTATATAAGGCGGGTGGGGCAAAAGTTTTCAACCAATATTTTCTAAACAATTTTTAACCGGTTCTGCAACATGTGGCCGATCATTGTCATGATCGAATATTACGGGTTAATATATGGTCGTATATTCTGTTCGTTTTACGGACAATGCTCGGCTGTAAACCTTTTATAACCTTTTTTATGATGAATGGTTATAGAAAATGTTTCTACCTTTACTTTTGAGGTACAAAGTATCTTCAGCACTTTTAAGTAGAATTTTACGAAGCATATTTTTGTGGAATATTTCAACCCTATAGCTCTTGTCCTAATGGGTCTTTTTGTATCTTTTTTAAAAAATATTCCCAAGCGTGTTAAAATATTCTATAGAAATATTTTCCATAATACTTTTTAGATTGAAGATACATTAAATATATATAGGCATTAAAAAAGGAAGAAGAAGAAGAAGAGAGCTGTCTTAGGCCACCCGGTTAAAGCTATGCTGCTTAGCTATATATAAAACAAATTTAATGTATTAAATAACAATGCAATAAAATTATTTATAATTTTTAAAACTGTTTATTTAATATGCTTAAAATGTATTTATATATTATTATTATTATTTTTAAAACAATATAAATTCGCCGCAAATATTTGCAAGTGAGAACATTTCGCATATGTAAACGTAGATTTCGCTTACATTAAATTTTTATTATTAGTAAGTCAGCTGTCATCTCCTTTTTTATGAACAGAGAAAAATAAAGAAAATGAAATGTAAAAAAATGTAAACAAATAAATCAAAAGATAAATAAATTTATAACTGCAATAGTGCCAATTATATTTGTTACGAAAATCACCTACCTATCTCCTGTGTCTGGCATAAAGAGCATAGCTCTAAAAAAGTTATAAACCACTAGAAAAGCACAAAATATAGCACAGCATATAGCTAAATTTCTTTAAGTCTGTCATTAAGAGCATAGCTCTAAAGAAAAATTTAGAAACCTCTTAAAGCGCCAAAGCTCAAAAATTTAGCTAAAACATCACAAATAAATCAAAACTCAAATTAACCCTGCTACCTTGTGGCTTCAATTTAATTAGTGAAGTAGATGAGCAGCGTTTCAAGTTTAAAAATTTCTTCTTAGATATTTTCAATTAATCTGTGTCGTTAACATCACATCACGATTTCAATTGATGTCGCTGCTTGGGAACGAACGTGTCCTAAGAGATTTTTCTTATTCACAAAGACCCAAAAACCTTGAAATATATATGCACGTACTTGAAAGTTATTCACATTTCATTTAAGCTCCCTCAAAATCGCTTTAACTAATTAATTTAGTTGTTCGCTTTACTTTAACACCCGCAATTTATATGTGAATGTGCTGTCGTCAAGTTCAAGCAAACGTTAGTTAAAATTTTCATTCCTTTCAAAAATTATAAATATTTTTTCTCTTTTCTTTACTGCTACACTTGTGCTTAAAGAAAATTTAAAATAAAATATTCATGTTTGTACTAATATTCCACAGAATTTCGAATATTATTCAAAAACAAAAAAAAAATTTCCGTGATTCTGCTGCAAGAGAACATGCCGCCAACCGCACCCATGCCCTATCACTAGACTGAAATCACTCATTTTGTTAACGTTCAAACAGTTTGTCAATTAAATGTTTGCAAAAATTAGAATTTAATATTGCAACATTTTTTATCTTTTGAAAAATTAATTTTTGTGAATAAGAACTTTTGCAATTAAATAAAAAAAATAACTTCACCACTGAGCAGTTCTTATCAATTTAAAACACTTTGTGGTAGATTTTTATAGATATCCGTTTTCCCCTTTAACTTGGTTAATATAAGGCTCGGTGTCAACTTTCAGTGATCTTGCACCAAAAATGTATGAAGCCAACCCACTGTGCGCTCTCACTGTTCCTTCAAAGACAGTGAACCGAACTCAACCGTCTTGACAGACTTTACATGATGTGCAGGACCAAATCAATGCTACGCAGTTAGAAAGGAAAGCGCATTGAAAACGAAATTGAACTGTGTTTAGTCCTAGTTTACACTATGCAAGACAGTCCCTACTAAATACCTCATAAAATAGAACAAAATTTATAAGAAATATCTATGTTTTTTTTTCAATAAGGAAATCTTATTAATTTCATAGAGAAAACCTTTTTGAAAAAATCAAGAAGAAATCTTGTAGTTTTTATGAGGTTATCTTATTGATGTTTTCAATAAAAAATAAAAAAAAATTGCGTCTTTATTCTCTGTACTTATGTATTTTCATTTAAATTCTATACCATATACATATGTATGTATGTATGTAGTATGTTGTAGATGTTATTTATTTATACATACATACATACATACATACACATTAGGTTATATTCTTAACTAACTTACTCACCAAGTATTGAACCAGCAAACTTCTACCTGATAGACAAGCACTCTACCCAATATGCTAACAAGCAGCCTGAATAACCATTGAAAACATTCTTATAAAAAAATGAAAAAGATCATGAAAAAAATTGTCTCTATGTCTATTTATAGATATGAAATAACAAGACACCTCATAAAATCAAGAAGATTTCCTTATTAAAAAAAATCAATAAGATGCTTTACACATAATCATATAGGAACCTACTAAAATCAAGAAGAAAACCTTTTTAAAAAAATTAATAAGGCAACCTAATAAAATCAATACGAAATCCCTATAGTTTACAATTTATAAGAAAACCTAATAGAATCAAGAAGTTTTTCTCTATGGATTGTTTTTTTGAGTAAAAAAAGTTGTGAATAATAAGATTTCTGCTTGATTTTATGTGGTTTTCTTCTTGATAAAATTAATAAGATTTACCACATAAAAACAATAAGGAATCTCTATGAAAAAATCTTCGCTTCTTTCTGCTGGGATACCCCTTAGCATAGAAACGGTTCATAGAGAAAATCTTATTGATTCTATGAGGCAGTTTTTTCTCTGTGTAGATGTTACACACTAAACTAACAGAAATTTCTTCACTATGCAGATATTTACTTGACAAACTGTACATCAATATGTTGACATATGCACAACGTTTAAGAATATCTTTGCAATATTCATGAGATATGTATGTGTACATAATAATGTAAGAACGAGTGTGTCTAAGCAATTCATGTCCTTGAAATAAACTTTGAACATTATATGGAAAATTTTCAAAAATTTTATAGCAAAATAAACAAACCATCAGTGTGCTGTGCTCTTAACACGAATAGTTAAATAAAGAATTTAAGATTGGTATTTAAAACTTTGACTAATGGAAAATATGTAGTTCACAGAATTAAACGGAATATTGTACAAACAGGATTTGCCTAAAGACTTTATATTCTTGCCTTATAGTTTGATAATAGAATGAGTGAGAGCAACATCCGTTTAAATTGGTTTTTTTTTTTTTTTTGCTTTTTGTGTAAAGCAAAACTTTTTCATTGTTTAATAAACTGAGACTTTACTTAACAACAATCCCTCAAAACTTTTGTATTTTGTCAACTTTCAAGCTCCCCGTTTATTTAAGTTTATCTATTTATTTCTTTTGTGTTTTTTACTTCCGTTTAGCCAACTTGATAATGTTGTCAGGAAATGAAAAATAGTTTAAATAAAAAAAATTTTGTTACGCATCATTATTTCAGTGATAAAGGAAAAAAATAAATAAATAAATAAATAAATCAGCAACTGGATAAAGGTTTCATTTCAAGCACAGAAGAACCACAATGCATTTCATTAAAATTAATTAGAATATTTAACAAAATATGCAAATGAATGAAGACTAAGCAGCTGGAAAGTGATTTAATTAAATTTTATTAACCAAAATATGTTTCAAATAAAGTTTTACTATGAAAGAGTTGTAGCAGGAAATCTTTTAAGTATTTTACTGGAAATTTGTAAATCAAAATTAATTTGAAAAAAAAATCTCTTTTAGGAAAATCAATTTGTATTGTTTCCTTACAAATCCTTTCATTTGCCTGAAGCAATTTGCCTGTGAAATCCTACTTAAAGTAAATAAGAATTTATTTTTTTAATTTAATTTAAAGCACTAAAGGTACGGTCACACTTAACCACTAAATGCTCATGAAAAGCCTATAAATTCAGACAATTGCATATTAAGTTAAACAGTTTCCAATAATATTGCGTTGGATGAAAATGTGTAACTTAATAAACACGTATCTGAAACAAAACCAAGTGACAAAACTGTTAACATTAATGGTATTACAGTTATCAAAATTATTTGTGGAAGTGCTTTTATTTTTAATCTTTTATATTTAAAGTGTAAAAAAATATTGGTTCTCTCTGTTTAAGTGGACTTAAAGATATTAATTTAGCAGAGATTTTATTTTTATTTTAGAGAAGGAGCAACTGAGTGTTATTTTAGAAAAAAATATGCTGCACCTCGTTTCGCTTTAAGGCTGAGTTACCCGACTGTAATGTAAAGTAACTGCAACAGTAGGAAACAGCTGATCGGTATTGTTATGTGAAAAGTAATGCAAATGGCTATAGAGATGGTAACGTAACCTACTTTTCATATAAAAATACCGATCAGCTGTTTCCTAAGTTGCAGTTACATTACATTATAGTCGGGTAACTGAGCCTTTAGAAGTTATGTACGAATTAGTAATAGGCCTCACGTGTTGAGTTTAAAAATAATAATAGGTTTAACGACTTCTGCTAACACTTTTATTGCTGTTGTTTTTGTGTTTTATTTTATGTGCTTTTATAATATATGTACAAATTTCATGATGTATAACGCGTGAGTCATGCACTAGTCACGTGTAAGTCACGCATGTGTCACGCGTGGTCGTGCTTGCTTTCTTAATATAATAATGCTTGTTAAGAAGTATATTTTGAGATAATTTGTATCCGAATTCGTTCAATGGCAGGCAATTCATCAGCATCGTGAGGAAATAAAAAATAATGAATTTTTGCTTGTTTTGTTGGTTAAGCACCGTTTAAATACATTTTTTTCCTACTTCGGTATTTCTTAAATAATAAAAAATAATGTTTATTAATGAATTAATAATTACTTTTTATGTGGGGCACCCGTCTCCCCCTCCTATACCACCAGAATTTTTTTGGAACATGCAATTTGCTATGCACTTTAAACTGAGTGTGCTTAACTATTGTAGTTCTGAAGATATAGGGAAAATAATAATTACTTTATATCGGGGGTAGCCGCTTCCCCTCCTCCCAGACCGCCAAGATTTTGTTGAAACATGCAGTTTCTTTTTAGAGTTATCCACATTAAATTTAGTGTACGGAACTTTTGTAGTTGTGGAGATATGAATTGATCCGCGAAGAAGCTGACTTTGGCCCCACTGTGCAGCGGCCACATATAGAAAAATAAGTGATTTCATCCGAGTTTTGAAGTTATGTTGTGTTCCTATAGTATTCTTATATTTTTGTGACTTTTATTTAAAACCTTAATGCAAAGAACTGATGAAACATTTTGGAAAAAAAAAATTAGGGGATATAAAATTAAATTTTAATGGGCGTGCCTCTGCGCATTTTTTTTTTTTTTTGCTTTTTTCAGAGCTTAGAGAATGTGTTAAGTTTTGTAAAACTCGGTAAAGCAGTACCGCTTAAAATAAAATACTAAATTTTAAAGGGCGTGACTTCGCTCATTTTATTTTTAAATGAAAGATTGGGCGTAGCTCTGCCCATTTTTCAACTTTAAAATTGTGTAATTACAAGAACCAAAGGTGTTTGCTAGGTTTCGGCATGAAACAAATAAGTAGAATATCTAAAAATCAAATTAAAAAATTGTGGTCGTGTGCCCCCCCCCAATTTTTTTAGAATGATACCAATGGGAAGCTATATCCTTTCGGACAATACAAGAATTTTTACAATCGGTCTAATATGAATCGAGTTATGAAGTAATAATAATGTCGAAAAAAATAAATACAGACGAATTGTTAACCTCCTCCTTTTTTTTTTGAAGTCGTTTAAAAAAAACATGAACAAATTCCCACCTTGTCCTTGGTTTCAAATAAAAATTGTCTTGTTACTTTAGAACCAAAAACAAAAATACAATTTATTTTACATCCTCGTGGTGTGCAAGTGTCCATTTGATTTACTTTTTACTCTTTGGTATGCATGCAAGGCGGCAAGCATATGGTGTAGCATTTTAAAAAGGGGTAAGTAACCCCTGCATTTACTCGTATTCAATACATTTCAGTTCAATATGCTAAAGTACTAAATATGCACACATATGCGCAGTAGCATTTTGCCACGTGTGTGTAGCGAAATGGATTTTTAGGTTTACAAAGAGTTTGGCAAGTCACTGTCACTGGCGTTCAGCTTTAATATGCGACTGTTTGTCACATAATAGACATTCCTTAAGATTTATCTTGCCGTCTCAGCCTATGACAGTAAATTTTCTTGTACTTCCGTCTATACAAGCACTCTTATTTTTATTATTTCTTTCAGAGGGCTTTTGCTTCTATTAAAAAAAATAATAAAAATACATACTAAAGTTTTATTTATTGTCCATAAATATTAAAGTTTACAAGACAATTATATAGGAAATGTATTTAATGGCCTAAAATTATCGATAAAAAGCAACAATTTATGAGTTTGTAGTCAAACTTGCACAACATATAACAATTAATTTTCTACAAAAAAAATTGCGCGCATTTAATTCGGGTTGTAAATAAATGTTTCTTAAAAAAAATAGAAAAATTATTTTATTACTTAAAGCATAATACATAATTAAATATAAATTTACAAAAAAGATAAATAAAAGAAACAATTTAAAATTTATAGGCAGATTTTGTAAAAAATTTCGTTTCTAAACGTTTCAAATTTGTATGAAAAGTAACGAAAATTCGTTTCAAAAAATATTTTTTCCATACAAATTTCAAAACGAAAAAAACGTTTCTATTTACAAAATTTACCTTTTAATATTTTTATTACTAAAATCACAAATAAAGAATATGTTCTATTTAATTATAAACATACATACATAAATGCCAAACAATTGAAAATATTCTAATTCAAAAAATATTTTTTCCATACAAATTTCAAAACGAAAAAAACGTTTCTATTTACAAAATTTACCTTTTAATATTTTTATTACTAAAATCACAAATAAAGAACATGTTCTATTTAATTATAAACATACATACATAAATGCCAAACAATTGAAAATATTCTAATATTTAAAGAATAAATAAAAAAAAATAAATAGTTTGCCTATATATATAAAAAAAATTGCAAAATATTTTTATTATTTTATAGTTATTTAGCAAAGCAACAAAATATTTTGTTTAAAAAGCAAAGTGGCAAAAATAGTTTTACTACATACTTAAATAAATAATCCTCAATTCTCTAATTAAAGAACTTTTAGTATAAATAATGTTCATCTTTTAATTGAGAGTTTTTTTTTCTTTATTTTTTATTTTTTGTAATCATTTCATCAGCAACAATATCTAAACATTTAAAATAACGTTTGTTTATTTCCTACAATTTCATTGCATTTCATGTGGTTAGCAGTAAAATATTTATATCAACAATACAAATCAACCGCGTTGTTACCACTTAACTATAGCTGTCTCTCTCTCTCTCTCTCTCTTACACAGCAAACTAAAGCTGTAGAAAATACATGGAAATTATTGTATACACTGGGGTTTGATGGTCTCTCTTACTCTCACTGAGTGAAGCAAATGGCACGATTATACTCATGTGTGTGTTAAGAAATAGTAATGTCAACCTTTTAAAATCGAAAAAGCGCTCAAAAATCTATGAACAGTTAAACTAAATAAGGTTTACACAAAGTGGAGGTGCGTGTGTTATATTTAAACATCGTTGGAATAAAAGTTCTTAATATTTTAATCAGGAATAATTTTTTAAGCTCAGTATTTTCAATTCTCATATAAATGAAACAATTTCATTAATTAATGCGATTTTCTATAGAAGAGAAGAAAAATTAAACTAAACTTTTTAATTGATTTTTAATTTTTAATTCTTAATATTAGAATTATCTTGAAATTTTATTGAAATATTCAAAGGAAACATGACAAAGAAAAGATGTAGTAAATTTAAATAAACGACAAAATCGGCTAATGAAGCAGCTTCTTTGATATTTATTCATCAAATGAATAAAATGTTGCATTAATAGAATACTAATTTGCATTTGCTAAATGAAATTGCTCTCTTTCTGTATTTGTTAATTTTTTTTTTTAACTTTCATTGTATTTCGTTGTTGTTATGAAATTAAATTTTTTCTAATTTCAAGAAGACTTGGGACATAATTTTGTAAAACTAAAACGTTAAATGTTGACAAATTTTGTATGTATATATTTTGTTTTTATAATTTATATTTTTCCATATATGTACAATTTTTCATCGCATAACGTTTTCATTTTACAAAATTTTACCCTTAAAGCTTATTCAATGGATTTGGCGAATTCTTGCACAAACACTTTATAATATATTAAATAAAATAAATTTTGATGCAATATAAATCTTATACATGAAATAAAATAAATTTTGCTACAAAATAAACCATTTATCCGATTTTTTCAAATTCGCTAAAAATCTAAAGGGGCCCATAGACACATACTGCTTAAGCGGCCGATCCATTGTTATTGCATATGATGTTGTACATATTATTGTCGTTTTGACCTATAATATGCAATAAATTGCACAATATTTTTAAAGAAAATATTGCCCAATTTTCCTGACAGTGAAAAAGTAAACAACATTGAACAATGTTGCTACCACATTACACAATTGTCTTGATTGTACAATAAAAATCAAAAGTATTTTGATATTTACCAATATATTGCGCCATTTTCGAATATGGCATACACATTGGCGATATTATTGTACAATACGAAAAACTGCACAGTTATATTGCAAGTGGGTGGGCCGCTTTACAGCTATTGCCGATGAACCCTTGCTATGCGTGTGTGATTGTTATTTTACCACAAACTTGTATGTCTATGGGCCCATTAAGAAAATATTTAATATAAATAATAATAAAGAAGCACCGAAAAACATGTTCCTTCAATAAAAACTTTTAATTGAAGAGAAAACCAAAAATTAATTATACATTTTATTGAGCCAATTAAATAAAACTTTTAATTAAATTAAATTTTCAAACAAAAGTTTAATTGAATCAATTAAATTTTAAATTAAACTAATTAATTAATTAATCACATTTAATTAATTAGATTTAATTAATTTTTAAATTTCTAATTGATTTTTGATTTTTTTTTTTTCAATTAAACGTGTCGCCAGCAAAGCAATTAAAACAGTTTGATTTTGATGATTTTACTTATATTAATTATAGTAATTAAGGCGTTTTAAATTTGGGTGAGAAAAATTTACAATAAATAATTTTTGGTGATTGTATTTCTACTTTTGGCAATTTTATGGAAAAATTTTATACAAAAAAAAAACAAAAAAAAAATGATCAAAAAGTATTATGTAAAAACAAATTGATTAATCAAATATATATTTAGAAAAGTTTACTAACATATCTTTAAAGTTAGTGCTTTCTCTAACACTGGCGAATGCCATCAAGTTGACATCACTAAAATTTAGCTCCGTATAGATACATTCACAATAGCAGACGTCAATTAGTAAAGAAAATAAAGTATTTCATGGATACAAGAACAAAAGGTGTACAGAAAAAAAACTACTTTACTGCTGCATACGAGAAAATTATAAGTTTTAAATTTTAACAATAAATAAAATAGTATTTATTTAGTGATAACAAGTAATAAAAAAACAGGAAACTTAAAATGTGAAAAATTAAATGAGTGAATTAACGAAAATAAATGAAAAGAAAACAAGTGCTAAAATAATTTTGCCGAAAAACCAAGAATAACTTATGGCCAAAAAAAATACCGACAAAAATTGCAGCTAAAACAAACAAACAAACCGAGACTAATAAGGCCCGGTCATCAGTATAAAATAAACTCTTTTTAAAATTTTAAAACAAAAAAAAGTGAAAAGAGTAAGAAAATGTTTCTTACATAAATACGAGTCTGAAAAATATTAACACTTCAAAGAAATAAATGCTATTAAAAAGAAAGAACTATAAAAAGAAAAAGAAAATATCTTTGAAGTACAATTATTCACAGATACACACACACGCACACCCACAAACATACACACACAATTTTTTTTAGTGCAAAATTGTTGTTTTATTTTTCTATTAAATTTCAAAAGAGAGTGACAGAGATAAACTCTGTTGTCTCTCAGAAAATAATAAAATTTCTATACGAACGACCGACCACAAAACACAAACATGGATGATGGTGAATTTAATCTATCGAATACTATCGGTATCGGTTTGAATATTGGCGAACAAATGATGTTGCCGGTTGCGAATGGTGCAGAAGAAGCAGAATTTGTTTTGCAACAGCAGCAGCAACTTCAGCGCCAGCACGAGCAACACCTGCTGGAGCAACAACAACAACAACAGCAAGAGCAAGAACAACACCAACAGCAGCAGCAGCAGCAGCTTCAGCAACAACAACAAGTCCATTATGACTCGCATATGGCTTTGGATCAACAAGCCGCCACAAATGTCAACAATTGCCCAGAAACAACAACAACAACAAATGTCACCTGTCTGGACAATTCTATCGGAAATTTTTACCAAGAGGTGATTTAAACAAAAACAAAAGATTTACACATATCTAACATGAGCAGATTTAGTACACATTTGCCATCATCCGAATAATTTTTTTATGTTAACCCCTTTTTTTTCTATATGGAATTTGACATTTGTCGTGATAAAAATATATTAAATGCAATATAACTTATGTTTTCCGTTTTTAAAATTTAGCGATTTCAAAACGAACATGGTTTTTATAACTCGTAGAAAGTGTCGGAACAGTCTGAATATTATTCTCAACGAAAGTTCACTTGTGGTAGGTACACACTTTGCGACGTGTTGATGCAAACTGGCACATATCATTGTTGGGCGCATAGTGTATCATAGTCTTGTTTTGGTTTTGTTGCATTTGAGGTTTCATAAATCTGTATCAAAATATTTTGATATTTTCATATCAAACACATTTCTATGTGTGCACTTACCATTGTGCTGAGTACACACTAAAACATTTTTTGATATCGCAAGCAAAAACAAAAGTGGGACTAGTGGCAACTTTTGTCATGTCCGATATTTTTCGTTGTGTGGCATTACCACACGAAACTGTTTTCGCATCTGATGTAGACTGTAGATGTGAGAATAAGTTGGCAGTTTATGAAGTGTGTGGCCAAGAATCAATTCAATTGAAAGACTCAATTGACAATTGAATTGAAATGTGTATGGGGTGCTTTATATGAATGAATTGCGTTACCTTGATGTGAATCAATTTTCTTATTTTGTTATAAAAATTCGCAGACAATCTATTTGTGACATGTTGGGCATTGTTGTAGTTTTATAGAATTGCTATCACCTGTAAAGTCAATTCGCCTTGGTTTAAACATATTGAACATTTTGTTAGAATTTTCCCAGCTGTATTTTCAATAAATGACCAAACAGAATTGCAGCATAAACACATATTCCATACAAATTGATATAAAAAAGCAGCCCCAGAAAGCAGTCGGGAAATAGAATATATTTTATTTTGACAACGTTTTTTCTTATGCACTCACATATAAATAGTCATTCTATCAACAACGCTACCACACTTTAAACAAATTTCATATATTTTGTAAATAAAACTACAAAGAAAAATAAGCATAAAAAAAATAAAGCAAAAATTAGAGAACATTTGAAGTTACTGATCATGGTGTAATTATACAGGTGACTGCGTAAGGATTTTTTATATAAAAATACGGCAACCATAGCTATGTAAAGAACCGAAGAATGTCAAAAGCATAAAAATAATTGTACTAAAACCAAAACAAAATCGAAGTTTTTGACATTCTTCAGCTACAAAGCACATAGAGCAAAAAATTATCAGCTGAAGTAACGCTGCCACCTAGTTAGATACACCTTGTTACTGATCAAACAGAAAAAGTCCGCAACTTCAGGAAAAATCGCTGTCAAATTAACAAAGCCCATAATAAAATCTACGGCAGTAACTTCAAATTCTCTCTAATATTTGTTTTATTTTCTTTAGTGGTTATTTTTCTTTGCAGTTTTACTTACAAAATGTATAAAATTTTTTGAAAGTATGGTAGCATTGTTGGGAGAATATTTATTTATATGTGAGAGCATAAGAAAAAACGCTGTCAAAATAAAATAGATTCTATCTCCCTACTACTTTCTGGACTAGTTTTTTATTTAAATTTGTATGAAAAATGTGTTTATGCCGCAATTCTGTTTGATCATATCTCTCGACTGATTTTTGGAGCTGCTTTTTTGTGCAAATTTTTATAGAAAATGTGTTTATGACGTTTTTTTTTTAATCATTAATTTTTGAAGAAAACTAATAAAGTAAATCCATGGTGTAATTATAGTCCTCGTCCATACAGTGAAACATTTGCTGCAAAACTTTTGAGTTTGTCGATGAACGGGTAAAGAGGAATGGAAAAGTGAACTTTGATTCATGTACATGAAGTTCTTGTTGAGTACGTCATTCTCGTCTCATTCTCATGAGAAATATATGAGAGAATATATGAAGCTGCAAAACAAAAACTTCACAGTGTGGACACGAATGCAGTTTTAAAAGAGAAATCAATAATGTTTCGCAGCAAATGTTTCACTGTATGGACGAGGACATACAGGAGGTGACTGCACAAAAATAATTGTGCCAAAACCAAGACAAAATCGAAGTTTTTGACATTCTTCAGCTACAAAGCACATAGAGCAAAATATTATTATCAGCTGAAGTAGCGCTGCCAGCTAGTTAGATACACCTTGAGTAAATCCCAGCAGAAAATTGACAATTCCTGTAATAGCTTGGGGGGAATAAACGGAACTCATTTAGTTTTCTCCTCCCAATATTTTGTTTCGTACGCAGTTGCTTTTCATCTGCGCTCTCTGTTAGCCCCTCGCATAGAATATAAAATATTTTTTATAAAACTTGCTCCCAAGAGTGCCGCTAGAGGTTGCAAGTTAATTTTTTTTAACCCCAAAATTTTCTCAGAACAGACTGAACCCCCATTTGCAACAATTAAAATGGTCCCATACAATTTTATATGATTTGCCCCAAAATTTTTTTTCGAAAGGGTTATTCCTTTCGTAGCGGTATTAATTCGATTTAATAAGAATCGGGTTTTTCACTTTTCAATGATCGCTGAAATAAATTTTTTCTTTTCATATTCTTTATTTTGCAACTTTACACACTTTCTTTCGAGTGTCAAAAGTATAAAATCTTGTTCAGCTTTTAGTCGGATGTTGGCAGATGTGTGAAAAATGTTCTTGGAACTCTCGGATTCTTGTTTATTTGCTTTAGATTTTTGTAGTTAAAAGAAAATTGCAAAATTTCTTTCTTAAACTTTTTTTTATAGAATACAGAACTAGAGGATTTAAATTCTAAAGTGGTAGAAACCACAAAAATACTTGACTATACGCCAGCAGTAGCAACGACAGAGTTGCTGACGAATGCTTTACCGGAAGAAAATGCCGAAAAACTAATTGTGGAAGAACTGGGTAGCATTACTAAGAAAAGTGAAAATAAAGAAAAATCGGAAGAGAAAGGAAAAGATGATAAAGAAAATGCAGATGGAGAAGAAAATGCAGAAGATATAGAACCAGAATCTGCACAAAATGCAGAACAAGAAGAAGACGAAACGGAAGAAACAGATGCCGATGAAGAGGTTGAAGACGTAGTGGAACAGGATGAGGACGAAGTTGAGGAAGAAATCATACCCGATGAAGTCATAGTGCCGGAAAATTCCCAAGATGCCGTGAAGCATATAAAAGAAGTCAAAGACCCTGCAGCAGCAGAAGACGATGCGGCAGAGGACAACAACAAGGAGGCCGATGAAAATGAGGTTGAAGAAGAGGAAGGAGAAGAAGAAGAAGATGAAGAGCCGAGCAGTACTGCGAGGCGTGCCAGAAGAACGGAGGAGGAAATCGATGAGAATCAGTGTCGTGTGTGTTGTGCTAAGGAAAATCTAGTGAGTATTTTCAAAAAAATCGAACAACGCACCGTGGCCGATTTACTTATGACCATCTGCCCCTCGGTGTCCATCGTTATCAAAGACTTCCTACCGCAATACATTTGCAATAGCTGCTGCGATAATGTAGCCATTGCCATAAGCCTAAAAAATCAGTGTGAAACTACCGAAAAGGAATTTAGAAAGAAACTGTCCAGGCACAAGAATAAAATTAGACGGCCAGTGGGCTATGTGGTCATCGATGCACCACTCGACTCCGATCCTCCTACCGACGAAGAGCCAGCCAATGACGAGGAATTCAAAGTCTCTGATATAGCAAGTGCCACGCCCAGTGAAGATTCGGAAAGCTCCGATTTTAGCGACAGCAAAAGGAGAAAACGTAGCCGCAAACGCAGAAAATCGGCTGTGGTTACACCCACAGAGGGCAGAAAATCCAAGAATAAAAACAAATCTGATGATCACTCCTCCGGGGACGATGAAGATGACGGCGATCCTATAAAACAGAAACGTAAGCGTTCCACCAACTCCTCGCCGGAAAACTTCGATTGCAATGAGTGCGGTCAAAGCTTTACGCGCAAACAGTCGTTAGTGCTGCACAAAAGGCAACATACCTATGATCGCGGCGAGCCCATCAAATGTGAAGTTTGTGGCAAAAAGTTCAAAATCAAAGGCGCCTACCGCACGCACTTGGAAAAGCACAAGGAGGAAAGACGTGCCAATAAATGTTCCCAATGCTCGAGACGTTTTGCCAGCAGTTCCGATCTCAAGCGTCACATAGCGATGGAGCACAGGGAAAAGCATATATTGCCCACATGCTCCAAATGTCATCGTACATTCTCCTCAGCTGGCCGTTTGCAGCGTCACAAGCAGAATGGTTGCAGCACAATCGATGCCACGAAAGTTAAAAGGCCCGAAACGAGTTCATTTGTAGTGGGCACGGATCTCTTTAAAGCTGTCGCACCCCTACAATCCACCTACTGGAGTGACAGCTTCTCCGATTAAACTCTTACTTCAACTTTAACCGGGCTGATACTAAATCTTAGCTTGATTTTACAAATCAAGAAATAAGGCGCAATGGCAACGATATGGATGTTGATGTTGATGTTGATGGTGGTGTTTTTATAAAAACTACAATTAGTTTAAGTCTACAGTATTGGCTTTAAATATTGGAAAGCTTTTTCAAAAAAAAAAAATAATAATAAAAATAAAAATTATAATAAATATTTTAAAAAATGTTTGAGTATTTTTTATTGATATTCTTTTTTTTCGATTTTATCGTAATCGACAAAACTTAAAATTTTCAGGAGAAGATTTTTTTTTTAAATATTTAAATATGTTTTTGTACGCAAAAATGGCGCTTACGATAAATTTTTTTTTTATTTTTTACTTCGTTTTTTGATGAAAATCGAATATCTATGCTCGCAAATAGTCGATATTTGTCCAAAACTGAAGCTCGCAAATAATGTCGCTTAAGCCTTTTTTGGCGCTTATGGCACGATATATTAACTATTAAAATGCTCCCTAGGATGTATTTTTAAATATGATATAAGTAGCTTTTTGTAGGGCATTTAAACCTTTTATATCCCTACTAAAGTGTATTTATTTAAAAATTAAAAAAAAAGTTAAAAAATTTTGCACTTTTTCTAGAAAAGGAAACGACATAAGATTGTTGAACACATCATTACGCTATAATGAAAGTCTTATAAATCTGAGAAAAGCTCACAAACAATTTTTGCTGTAACATTTTTTTTTTCGAAGAATCGGATTTGTCACTTTTAACTGGTCCTTGAAATATATTTTTCATTATTCTTCCTTTTTCAACTTTACACTCTTTGTTCGAGTATCGAAAGTCTACAAACTTGTTCAGCTTTTAGTCGGATGGTGAAAGATGTGATAAGTGTTCTTGGAACTCTCGGATTCATGTTTAGTTTCTTAAAATTTTTTGCCCTTATGCAAAAACGATTGTTAAAGTTAAAGCATGCTTTAAAACCGATTTTGCCATACCAAATTCGTTTGTTAAACCAACTTTAAATTTAACAATCCTTTTTGCATAAGGGGGCTTGTCTTTAAGAAATACATATGTAATTGCGAAAGGGAGGGAATTTCAATCCTTTATTGAATAATACCCAGAAGTATAGGTGTGTTTATCAGTCCGAAGAAGCTTCTAATTTGGGAAAATGTTTGATTTTGTTGTAGAGGTCAAGCTGCACAGATTTACAGTGATATGGAAGGCCTGTTATTCTAATAAGTTGGATTATCTCTCTTGGCGCAGAGTGGTCAGATGTTATATATAGGCCAGGCATTTCCCATCTCAACTCTTTAACTGGTTCTCAATTTTACATAATAGTTGTATGTTGAAGTGAACACTAATAATAATGTTATACCTTCTGCCTGTTAGGAAATACTCGTATACAACCACACAAACACATAAGCCAATGCAGACGAAAGACACAAAAGTAACTATATTGAATGGAATGAATGAATTAAGTCAAACAGGAAGCACAAGACACTGCGACCAAAGTAGATCTATCTAGACCTACTCTCCTGATAAATCTCAGGATTGCCAGTGGGTCCAGAGTTGGCAGCTCCCAATCCTCCAATAGGTGCTTGCCCAATAGGCTATATCTTCTGTGGCATAACGTTTCACAGTCATTCATTCATTCTTATTATATTTAGCGTCCGCAACATAACGCAACGCCCCTTCTAGTTATAATTATCTTTTTATATTAATCAAATTCAGGTAAATTGGAAAAGCTATTTATCTATGACTGTAAACATTTCGAGCCATAACCGCCAAATAAAATAAAACTTAACACCCACACATTTTTGACGTCGTGTTTTTGACAAAAATCGGTTTAAATAATTATTTATAAAAGTTATTAAGGCTTTTTAAAGGTTTTTTTAATATATTTATTGTTATATTTATATTTATTGTTATATTTTTATAAATAAGGCTGAAACTTTTTAATGTTTTTTTATATAAAATTGCCCTGATGCTTAATTAATTAAAATATATAAGAAATTGCATACCAAAAGATCGAATAAAGATTGGGAAACAAATTTAAATCCCAACCGATTTGAAAAGCTAGTGGAGCAGTTAAAAAAAAGAATCCATTTCGCCGGGGGCAGTGTCCTTAACAATTTCAAGGGCACTAAATTGACCTCGAATCGCCAATTAGAAGTGACGATGAAAGGCAAAAATGTTAAAGTAAATATTTTTTTTAAATAGTAAATTAAAAAAAAAAATCACCAAAACGGAAAAATCAGCAAAAACCTAAGGCCTAAAGGCCCATCCATTATACAATATTATTGCATATGATGTTGTACATATTATTGTCATTTTGACCTATACTATGCAATAAATGGCACAATATTTTTAAAGACAATATTGCCCAATTTTCCTGACAGTGAAAAAGTAAACAACATTGAACAATGTTGCCACCACATTACACAATTGTCTTGATTGTACAATAAAAATTAAAAGTCTTTTGATATTTGCCAATATATTGTGCAACCTTCGAATATGACATACACATTGGCGATATTATTGTACAAAACGAAAAGCTGCACAATTATATTGCAAGTGGGAGGGCCGCTTTGAAAATAGCCAAAAAATAGCCGAAAAACTAAAAAATCGTCAAACAAAAAAGAAAAAACGCCAAAAATTTTTAAACATCGCCTTAACAAAATAAAAATCGCCAGGAACGTAAAAAAATTCCAAAAACTAAAAAAACGCTGAAACTATGAAAAGTTAAATAGCGCGAAGTGCGAAAGTGCTACTTAACTGCATTTATTATAAGATAAAAACGTAACATTACACTCTCTTTCCTAGTTAAATTTTTCAAATGAAAAAGTTCCTTGAATTTCCTCTTCTAATTAAAAAAAAAAAACGCAAAAAGCTAAAAAGTCGCGTTAACAAAAATAAATCTCCATAAACCGCCATAACTAACAAGAAATCGCTAAAGTGGCACTTTACTGAATTTATTATATGGTAAAAACGTAACATTACACTCTCTTTCCTAGTAAAATTTTACAAATTTTACATAAACCGCCAAAACTAAAAAAAAACGCTAAAGGGGTGAAAGTGGCACTTTAATGCAGACATTACGCTCTCTTTCCTAGTTAAATCTTACAAATGAAAAGGCCCCATGAATGTCCTCTTCAAATTTTACAATTAGAAAAAAACCGGAAAAAAATCGCCAAAACAAAAAAAAAACGCCAAAAATTAAAAACTCGCTTTAACAAAAAGAAATTGCCAGAGAGCAAAAAAAAAACGCTAAAATCAAAAAAAAAAATCAGAAACAGCAACAACAAAAAATCGCTAAAGGGGCATTTATTTATTATAAAGTAAAAACGTAACATTACACTCTCTTCCCTAGTAAAATTTAACAAATGAAAATGTTTTTTGAATTACAACTGCAACCAAGTTTTCGTAAGCCAAATTTCAATGATTACTTTAAAGTCATAGCCGTAGAAAGGCCATTTTCGGGGGTAGGGGGCCAAAAATTATTAATAATTGCCTGTAATTATTATCTATTTTAATATTACTCATAAAAATCACCAGTAGTAATAAAAAAAACTGTTCACCTGAAAGATATTATTCAGAGAAATATTAATCTGCCGCAAAGAGTGAGAATATATAATTCTTATTAACTATTATAATTAATCTACCTTTCTAAGAAATTTCATATAAAATAAAACTTCTGAAGCACTGAAATTATTAAAATATTAATTTCCCAATAAAAGAATTTTTTAATTTTGAAATGTAGTGGGACTTTCCATGGAAAATCAATCAATCAATCACTCTTGCTTAGTGCATAAAGCTTGTAATTACTCGTAAGAAGGATATTTAAAGGAAAAATAAAATATAAAATCCACGTGCCACGTTTTTGACTTCATTTGCAAATCATCTTTATTGCATATAAATTATATATTAGTTTCATGATAATTTAAAACAACCATTTTTCATTTAATTTATATAATGAATTTTAATTTCCGTTTAATACATGCGCTTCACTTAATGCCATGGCAAACAATTTTTAATATTTATATTTATGAATATTTTGTTACTTTAAGGTTTTCGCTTGATTAAAGATAATGAACAACAATTTCGTCACTTAAGTGTGAACGACATAATTTAACAGTCAAACATCATTTGCCATTTAAAACGTAAGGAAAAGGATGTTGACTGTATGGCAGATTTCAAGGAAACTCAAATGAAATGTGATACATAATAATTTCTTTTATATTTCTGTTTTGCTGTACATCATAGTTGATTTCGATTTATTTTTTTTTGTCTTACCTTAGCAGACATAAATAAATAAATATGCATGAGATAGAAAGAAACACGCACAATTATAAACAATTGAAAAAGGAGGAAATATCGATACTTCTTGCCCATCTCTATCAGTGACTTCTTAGTTTTAGCGATATTTTGTCGTGATGTTTTTTTAATTTTGGTGATTTTTGTTATTTTAGCGATTTCTTAGTTTTTTGGCGATTTTGTTGATCTAAGCGATTTTTTGGTTTAATCAACTTTTCCGAGTTAGTTCTTCTTTTCTCGTTTCAGCGATTTCTTTGTTTTTTTTTTTTGGAATATTTTGCAATTTTTCTTCTCAATGTTTTTTTTTAATTTTTACGATTTTTTTATGTTATCGATTTTTTCGTTTTAGCGATTTTTCTTCATAATGTGTTTTTTCTTAGTTTCAGCGACTTTTTAATTAAAGCGATATTTTAAAATTTTTCATTTGAACGTTTTTTTTCATTCTTACGTTTAAAAAAATTGTACAAGTTAATCGGCCATGTCACAGAGTTCGGAATCGGAATTGAATAAACGTCAAAATGTCAAGCCATAGCCGGAGCATACCCCAGCATACCACCGCCTCCCACAGCCTGGACACACCTGACAAATTTCCGTATTTTAGTTTTTTTTAGGCACCATCTTCTGCAAAAGTTGTGTGGATTGAATTCCGAGTCCGAACGGAATTGAACTCTGTGACATGGCCGAATGTTTGTTTTTTGTTTAAGCTACTTTTTAATTTAAACGATATTTTAAACTTTTTCGTCTTGAACTTTTTTAATTTTGGCGATTTTTTTTAATTTTTGTGATTTTATCATCTGGGCGATTTTTTCGTTTTAGCCATTTTTCCAAATTAGTGTTTCTTAGCTTTAGCGATATTTTGCAATTTGTGTTCTTAATTTTTCTTTTCATTTTGGCGAGTTTTTCGTCTAAATGATTTTTTCGTTTAAGCGATATATCCGCATTAGTGTTTCTCTTTCGTTTCAAGGACCTTTAAGTTTTAGCGAAATTAAAAAATATTTTATTTTAACTTTTTTTTTATATTTTGGCGATTTTTTTAATTATAGCGATATTTTCATCTTAGCGATTCTTACTCGTTTGTATATCTTTTTCTTTTCAACAACTTTTTAATTTTGCCGATTTTTTTTTTTTGATTTAAGCGATTTTTCGTTTAAAAAATTTTTCCAAATTTGTGCTACTGATATGAGAAATTAGTCAATTTTTATTTTTTGCATTATTTTGAAATCTTTCATCTTCATGTTTTTAATTTTGGCGATTTTTTAATTTAAGCGATTTTTTTCATTCAAGCAATTTTTTTTGGAATTAGTGTTTGTTTTTCATTTCAGCGACTTGTTAGTGTTAGCGATATTTTTAAATCTTTCGTTTTAACGTTGTATCATTTTGGTGATTTTTTCATCTCACCGATTTTTTTATTTTAATAAATTTTTCCGAGTTAAAACGCTTTCCACCGAGCCATTTCTTTCGGTTTGGAAATAGGAAGTAGTCACTAGGGGCTAAATCCGGATAATATGGCGGATGGGATACCAACTCGCAGCCCAATTCATGGATTTTTGCCATTGAGACTGCACACGTGTGCACTCGTGCATTATCTTGATGAAAAAAAACTTTTTTCTTGGCCATATGGGGTAGTTTTCTTTTTAAATCCTCATTAAATCGGTCTAATAAGTTGGTATAATATTCGCCGTTTAATGTTTTTCCCTTTTGAAGGTAATCGATGTGAATTATCCCGCGTGCATCCAAAAAAAAAACTGTTGCCACCACCTTATTGGCCGACAAACCCGCCTTGGCCTTGTTCCGAGCAGGTTTAGACTGCTGCTTGGTCTCTGGAGTACAGTAATGGATCCATGTTTCATCCACAGTTACAAAACGTCGCAAAACTAATTGGCATTCCGATTAAACAACTCCAAACAATCCTTTGAAGTTGTCACACGTTTACGTTTATGGTCAATTGAGAGCAAACGCGGCACCCATCTTGCAGACAATCGAAACCACACTGGCATATGAAATGTCTATGGCATCAACAATCTCACGTACTTTTACTCTTCGATCGGTCAACACCATATCGTGGATTTTTTCCACTGACAGTTGCCTCTTGACAGGAGCAGTTTTGCCATTTCAATCAAGAGGCGGGAATTTCAAAAAGATACTGAGTTAATGATCCACCCTCGTACATGTCTGAATCAAATATTTTTATCATTAGTAATTAGTGGTTACTCTTTTTTTTTTTGACACATGGCACACACATGAAATGCCAGACGTAAACTCAGCCTTACACAGACCCACTGTAGTTATGTATGTGAATATGGAAATTTTTCCCTCGTTTGAAGCAACGATATTGTTGATAACAAACGAAAGAAAATTTCCATATTGACATGCAGCCTGGCTTCTATGAATGGTGGTAGTCAAGCCTTAGAGGCAAAACAATTTGATTGATGCAGTGTTTTAATGACTTTTTCTTATTCGTATTTTTCTTCCCATTATTCATTCATTCACTACGAAGATGGTTGTACATATTGCATGTTAACGCAAATACTAAAGATGGCAGGAGAAGGAAAAAAGTAGAAGAAAAATTCGTTTTTATTTATTTTATTTTTTAGATGAAGACTTATGCAACTAAAAGTTACTTAAGTGCATCATTTGCGTTTGCTTTTCATGTTAACCATCCCGCAGGGACGAATATCTTGCCAACAAAATCACTTTCACTAACAACACTGTACAACACGCAAACAAATTCAATTTGAACTGAGTTCTTGACGTCCAATTCTGGCAGAGGCGACAAAGAAATATGCACTCTAAAGTTTTTCCGTATGGGCATGTTTAGTACTCGTAGCTTGCCAGAAGAAAGATGTCTGTGCCAATACACACCATAATGAAAGTTAAAGAATTAATAATAGCATTGAAATAGCATTGATTCGAACATGGTTCTTCATGTTATTTTAGTATCAAATTCACATTCAACTTGAAATAACTTTGATTCAACCCGATTCTTCATTTTAATTCAACGGTACCGGAGTGTTACATCAACATGAGATAAAGTTACTTCAAAAGGAAAATTTGTCTTCAAGATAGGTTAAGTTAGGTTAGGTTAATCTGGGTAGTCCAAAGACCTCGCATAGACCGGGATTGATCCTTAGCGATACCAGCAGAGGAGAAGAGAATCTGGAAGTATGGCAGCCTAGTTCGAGGTACCTGTATCGAATGACTACCACACAGATTAAAAAAATTTTAGCAATCTACACATTTCTACTCTCGATAGAAGTTTAAGGCTACGAAAAGTGTGAGCACCAAGATAGTTATATCTAATGCGGCTAAGAGCCAGACAGTGACACATTGTTTCAATTTCCCCGTGCTCCTTACATTTCCTGCAGGTACGGTCAAGTATTCGTCCTATTTTGACAGTCCAGTTAATACCCCCACTAGAAGTTTGCAGTTGTTGCTAGTTAATGATAGGAGCTCCACATTATTTTAGAAGCTTTGCAAGTTTTCGTCACACGCCAATATTTCTCCCCTTCTTCCCTCATATTAGAGTCTATGATCTCTTTGAGGCGTTGAATTGGTTTTCCGACATATACCGTTTCCTCAGCCAGTAATCGAATTCCCCTTTTGGCCAGTGCATCGGCCATTTCATTTCCCTCAATTCCCATGTCTGCCCGGACCCAGAATATACATATGTACTTGTCTACCAGCACATAACATATTTAGGGCCTTCCTTACACATGAGCACAACCGAGGAGTAATTGCTTTAATAGCTGTTTGACAGTCTATATAAAAAATTTACACGCTCATTCATAGTTAGAGGGGTGACGGCTAACTCTGCTGCCATTTTGACTGCATAGATTTCCGCCTGGAAGATGCTGCAGTGATCAGGAAGTTTATAAGATTCCTCTATACCAAGCTCCTTCAAGATAATTGTAAATCATGTTGAATTAACATGAAATACATATGAAGCAAAATCATTGCCCAATAATTTTAAATTAATCTTGTTTACGTAGATTTTAATGAGAAAATTTTCTGTGTGTACCACAAATCACAAAAGTTCCCAAGTTCAAAACTCAAATTATGTGCCTTATTTATTTATTTATATCTTATTTGAATTATATTAAAATTTTATGAAGAATTTTCGTGCCCTTTGAAAAGCATTTAAAGGACCCTCAGTTAGTGGGTTAAACTAATTTGTAAAAAATTTTCTAGTAGAATTGTACATAAAACTGTGGAACACATCCTATACCTAAAATGTAAGTGCGACTAAGTACAAAATTAACCCTTAAACGTATTTTTTTTATAATGAAGTTAACTTGCAAGCTTTATTGTACTCAGAGACTTGTAATAGAATTCTATAGTGAATATGCGTTAGAATCTCATTTAGGGCAATGGAGCAAACAAGGCCCTTAAAGGGAACAGGAAAACAGGGTTAAAGTGCGCTATATAAAAATTTTTCTCGTAAAATTTTTTATATGAAAGTCATGTACACATGTTGCACCTCATGGTTTCATATGTCCCGCTTCATCATGCCCAGCAAAAGGGAATTCCAATCATACTTTTATAATAACATCAGACTTAAATATTCCAACTTTCAACATGGTGATGGCATCAGTTTTTAAGACTGTATTAAGTTGTTGTGTACATGTTTATGTCACTTGCAATTCACTGCCTCTCATTGATAAGGATATTAGAGGCCTTAGGCCTTCTAGAGATACATATTTATTTTATTGATTTGCATTTAAAAATGCCATACACATGTTAGCCCACAGGGAGGGAGCAAAGGGAAAAATAAAAACAAATATATGCTCGTACATACATACATACTCGTATGTTTGTAGAAGTAGAATAAAAAATGTAACTCACGTGCAAATCATTTAATTCAATTTTGCTTGTGACATGTTAAAGATAAAATGCTATTGGCACAATTCCTTTTAAATGAGGCAATAAATTTTTAAGCTCGTGTCCTACTTAATGTTTCACCCACCCACAACAAAAACAAATAGGAAAAGGAAAGGCATTCATGCATTTATTCCTTCTCTCAGTCCTGTTTACAAGTGTAAATTTAAAAAACATTTTACATAATTTATCTTGAGTTATTTCTTGCCTTTATTTTTCTTGTTCTCCTTGTTGTTTTTTTTTTTGTTTTGTTTTAGTTTTAGTTTTCTGTTGCTGTTGTTTGGCATCGCTGCAGCAAATAAGAAAAATACACTATTTTATCTAGTTCAGGTACGTGGTTTCATCTCAAAACAACAAAACTCTGACAAGTTGTTTTTCTTTTATTTAATTTTTTTTTTATCAATATTTCTTGTTCTCTAAGATTTGAAAATTGTAAAGAACTTTTTTTTTAGCAATTTATTGCAAAAATACTTGCTTGCTTAGTTTTAAATAAAGTACGAGTAACAACAGTGTGGTCTTGAGTGAAGAAACCATGGGGTCAAATTACAGCATACGATATCTGATGAAATTTCAAAATATTCTAAGGGAAATATTTTCAAATTTCGATCGATATCGAAGGCCGTAATTTTCCTCCGGGTTTGAGTTAAGAAAATGTATTTGTATCAAGTGCTTTAATTTCCATACACTAAATATAGCAAGAATTAAAAATTTAAAAAACCACCGATATATCTAGAAAATATGTGATATCTTCTGAAGGGCATGACCGGTTCTCTTCAAACATAGCTTCTCGATCAAGTCACCTGTCAAAAAAAAAAAACAAAATCGGTCCCGCCGTTTGGTGTGTAAGTGGACTTGTACATCCACACAGATACACAGATACACAGACACACACTACAAACTTATAACACCCCTTTTTTTTTGGTCGGGGTTTAAAAACAGAAAATGAAACAAATTAAAATAAAAAATAAAAAATAAATAAAGTATGTAAGCAAACTTAAATTTAATAAAATAGAACGCAAAAATTTAAAACAATACGAGTATTTAGAATTAACTTTGGTGTTATTTGTTCATTAACTGACTTCAAAAGAGAAGCAGGTTATCAATTCGTCCATATTTTTTTGGGGTTTTACATCATAACTCGGTACATTTTAGACCGATTGTAAAAATTATTTTAATGTCTGAGAGGGTATAGCTTCCCATTAGTTTATTTTCTTTTTTTTATTTGGCAATTGTATTAATATTTGGCGAGTTATTCGGTTTAAGAAATAAACCTCATATCTCTTATGCAGTTATCAATTCATCCTTATTTTTTTCTTTTATATTGCTTCTGCATAACTCGGTACATTTTAGACCGATTGTAAAAATTCTTTTTTTTTTTTTTTTGGTTTGAGAGGGTATAGCGTGGTCCCATTACAAAAAAATGGGCGGGGACACACCCGAAATTTCATAATTATTTGATTTTATGATATTCTACCTACTTGATTGCTGCGAGACCTAGCACACACTTTTGGTTCTTGTAATTACACAATTGTAAAGTTGAAAAAATGGGCGGGTCGACGCCCATTTAAATCTATTATTATATTTCACGTGGTTCTACTCAATGAGTTTAAAAATAGACACAATATTCCGTTTGAAAAAATGGGCGGAGCCGCGCCCATCAAAATTTAATATTGAATTTTAAGTGGTTCTACTATAGCGATTTTTTAAAACTTAACACACACCCTGAGCTCTGAAAAACAAAAAAACTTGCATTTAAAATTTAATTTTATATCCCTTAATTTTTTTTCGAAAATCTTCTATCAGATCTTTGCATTGAAGTCGGTTTTTTGGTAGAATTATTAATAATTATCACATGTAATTTGGCTTAGAAAGCGATACGAAATTTAGTTTAATCAAATCATAAATAAAGAAATAAAATATACGGGTATGTTCTGCATTCCACGTGAAATTAAAACGAGTGGAATTACCATAAAATTGTTGTTGGAAATATGTAATTATAACAACAATGATATGGCAATTCCACTCGTTTTAATTTCATGTGGAATGCAGAACATACCCGATAGTTAAGTATTTTTTGTATACTTCTCGTATTATAATTCATTTTATAATGTTTAAGGTTCATATTTAAAAGAAAAATCCCCCATTCGGTGACGATCATTATGTTAAAATATTCCACAGAAATGTTTTTGTAAGATTTTCTATAAAAATTTTTAATTCTTTTTATTCTGGTTAAGGGCGGCATTTAAAAAAAATTAGACCCATTAGGTGAGGATTATAGTGTTAAAATATTCCACAGAAATTTTTTAAATGCAAGAGTTTAGAGTTTTCTATGCCATTTTACCATAAAAATGCGCAAGAGGATAACGAAGCTGCACAAAAGAAGTAGCGAAATAAAAGAATTAATTAATATATGTAAATTTTTATAAAAAATAAAGACCTAAAGCCGGATTAATTAATTATATATTGTAGTTTTAAAAGGTCAAAAAAGTAATTTGAATAAAATTATATGAAAGTGTTAAGCATGTGTTCTATGTTGTTTTGTCCCCTCCAACAAGCTGCAAGTTACAAAGCACAAAGTGTAAGATGTCTTGCCTGGTAGAATTTAGTGGAAATACGGTGAACTTCTACTTTTTGACTTGCGAACAAGTCAGCTGATATTTTGATAATTAGTGATGCCAAGTTTTGTTTTATTTTTAATGCTATCTCTGATGTATAAGAAGAGTGGTTTGTTATTTTGTTATTTTGCATTAAATTAAATTTTGCTATACAGTGTAATTGTTTCTTATTCGGCCCTCTTGGCTTAATATTTATTAATAAAATTTATTACAACAGATGTGTAGTTAAGCGCATTTGATTTGATTGATTTTTCTCTATTTATTGGCAATTTATTTTAGTATTGCTGTATCAATACTCGTAGAAGCTGTAACAGATTTGTTATAACTTTATAAGTAAAAGCAAAATATTAGGGAAAATTTGCTTACAGCAGAGTTCGATTATAACGAACACCAGTTTTGCGTTTATGTATGAAATAATGTAAGGTATAGCGATCTCTTGGTTATAGCCAATTTTATTTTATAACGAACACTTTTTAAATGAAATTGCTTGAAAATGTTTGCGCTTGTAAAGAATAAAATAATTGCAAGTTTTTGTCCGGTGCTGGTGAATTTTTAATGCATTTCTTCAATTTATTGAAAGTATGTTTTCAAAAGATTTCTATAATTCAAGGTAAGATTCATGATTTTGCTTAAGTTTTGTTGCATTTTCTTTGAATTCTATATAATATTTACTTCGTTTATAACGAACTTTAGCTGTTCAGTATAACCGAACTCTACTGTATGGTAGAAATACCATACAGTAGAGTTTCTTCTAAATGGAAAATACAAATTTTCTTCGCAGTTGGTGGCTTCCAATTCTTGTTATTCTATTTTGGAAACCTTGCAAACTTATTCGCAGGCCATGTTTTTTTTTTTTTTTTTTTTGGATAAGCTCCATTTGAAATCTATTTTATTTAGACATGAAGTACTTTATACTTTGATTAATTGGTCATTTCAATAAGTAGACAATCGTAATGTCATAGTAACAAAAAATTAAATGAAGTTTTCTTTCTAAATGAAATTGTGATAAAGTACAAAGACTTTTGGTAAAAGAAATCATTCAGTCATACCTGCACTTAAGCCATCATATTAAAACTACCAGAAACAAAAGGATGGCATAGATGTCACTTGTTCTCTGTTGCTTGATGACACAATGACAAGTATTATTCTTTTGCTTCTAATTTCAGCGAAGTTTACTTTTTGTGATGTTGTTTTATTTATATTAAACAATCTGCACTTGGTTTGGCCGGTATTAGCCCTTACGACTGTATTGTAATAATGTGAGCATACACTTAGAAAGTCAGCCTATAAATACAAATGTTACTAACATTTTGTGTCAGTTGTGCCAATTTGAAATAATCTTTAGGTCATAAAGGAAGTTTTTTTTTATGTTTGTATTAAATAATTGTACGCTTTTTCTTTGCATTGCGAATTTGTCGCCTTAATATATAATAGTTTGCACTAAAATTATTTTCTTTTCTTTATTATTTTTACAATATGAACGTAAAGTGTATTCATTAAAACTATAAAAAAGTTATTATCGAATTATAGCTAAACTTGGGGAATCCTTAATAATAATTGATGTGGCAATGAAAGCCAACATCAATGAATGTGTGCCTGTGTATGTGTCTTTATTGTGTGTGTGTGCATATAAAATGGGGAAGAACCGGGATTTATTTTTTAATTAATGTTGATAGCGCGCTTAAGAGTTTCTATAAAGAAGTCATATAAGTGTAGCAGTAGCTTTAAAGACTTCTTTTCATTAGATTTTTAAATTATGCAGTTGTTTTATTTATGATGAGGAAATAATACTCGTACAAATTGAAAAACATCTCAAGAAAAAATGTGTACTCGAGTGTTTGTCATGAGAACATACATACATACATACATATGTGGTATACAGTAGTTAACTGTACAAGTTCACTAAAACAGCTTTCTGCATAATTGGTTCAAGTGTACTAAACAACAAGATTGCTATGCGACGACGCTTGTGTTGTGAGGAATTTTTAAAAAGTTTAATTTTTAAAAGATTATTAAAACAGGCAAAATTATCAAAGCAATAAAATAACTAAGAACAACAATAACAAATAATACAGCTTAATGCAATGCCCCCTGCCCCACTTTAATAACAGTATGTTCCTGGATTCAGCAACTTTTTGCTTAACTGAAAATCATAATAACGATACTGTGCTGCTGTAATTTAATTTTTAACGATAGTGTACATTTGTGTTTTATTCGCCATTTAATTGTAAACCATGTGGCATCTCTGCATACATAATGTCAAAATACCCGAAAAGCCCAAAAAAGAATTAAAAGAAAACTAAATGAATTTGAACTTTTAAATGGAAGATTGTGCCTATTTTAGAGCTCAAAGTGTGTGGCAAGTTTAAAAAAATCAGTTAACTAGAACCACGTGAAATATAATAATAAATTTTAATGCGAGCAGCTCCGCCCATTTTTTCAGCTTTAAAATTGTGTAATTACAAGAACCAAAGGTGTTTGCTAGGTTTCACAGCAATTAAATAAGTAGAATATCGTAAAATAAAAAAATTGTGGGCGTGTCCCCGCCTTTTTTTTGTAATGGGACCAATTGGAAGTTATACCCTCTCAAACCAAAAAAAAAAAAAAGAATTTTTACAATCGGTCTAAAATGTACCGAGTTGTGAAGAAGCAATAGAAAAAAAGAAAAATAAAGATGAATTGATAACTTCATAAGAGATATGAGGTGTATTTATTAAACAAAAAAACTCGCCAAATATTAATACAATTGCCAGAATAAAAATATGGTTAAAACGAAAAATAAAATCACCAAACTGAAAAAATTATTAAACAGTTAAACGGAAAGGATGAAAGATTACTAAAGGCGACTTTTTGAGTTCAATATTAAATTAAACCTAATCTTCATTTGTGATTTTTGGGTAGTCGATTATATGGTTTTATTTGCTAGTTTAAGTAGCCAATCGTGGTGGTTTAATCTTATATTAATATTGACAACATACACTTGTGAAACATATAACTTTTTGTAAAAATAAAAAAAAAATAAAATAAATATATATATATTTTATATTATTTATCCATTTCCTCTAACACACGCAATATTTTACTTGTAAATAATAAAATATGGCAGTTTCTTCTTCTTCCCATAAAAAAATAAAAGTGTGTTGATAACACTTTTGCACAGAAAATGTTGCCACTAGTTTGTTCCTCAGTGTGGTAATACTGAATGCTAAAAGAAGTTTAAACTACCACTCAAAAACATTAAACTCAATTAATGTGAGATTAAGTTTATTTGCGGATTAGCTAATTAGATATGTAAACTAATCTTAATTTCGAACCTAAAAAAGTTGCCCTAAATATGACGTGGTGGATATCACAATAATTTTTTAACGAAAAAGCATTGAAAATGATCAATAGTGCTGAATTTTTCATCACTGTACAAGCATCCCATTCACTTTTTAACTCTAACTTATTTTCATCGAATTTCATAAGAATTTATAGCTTATGTTGCTTTGTATGTATGGACATGTGCAGCTTAGTAAATGTAAGCACTCATGCAGCTCTCTATTGCACACACATGAAAAATATTCATGTACGTATGATTGCTTCAGAAATAATTAATATTAAGTATACGTAACAATATTAAAATAATATATACATATGTATGTATGTATAAAGCATAACACAGTGCAGCACTAAAATCTTGAACCAATTGAGACCCTCAAAATCTGAAAGCTTATGATAGTAGAAGAAAAACCCTAGCTGTGTTTTGAATTATTAGCAAAAGATTTTTTTTAATTCATTTTTGAAGTTTTCGACTGGGGGTGGATTTTTTTTTGTTTACTTTTATAGACAGACGATATGTAGTGGGAGTTTGTATAGTTTTTGTGCTTATTGAGTTTGTAAATATGTAAGTAAATATTGCAAAATTAAAGTGAAATTGTTGTATGACAATTTTTTTATTAAAAATGTTTATTTATAATTGGAAATCGTTTTATGATTTTGAAAATATTCGAAGAAAAATGGAAATTATTTAAGTTTTTTTTTTTTTTTGGAATTGTTACAATTTATGGTTAACATTCATTAACTCTTAAATAATCACAAATTATTATTTTATTTATTCAGTAAATATTTTTTTTATCAAAAATACACTGAAATTGTTTATTTAGCGGTTAAATGGAAATAAATGAAAATAATCAAATTACATTTGGTAATATTTAGAGACAAAAATTCCATGTTCACATATTCCGTTTGCACTAAAAATTGTTGTATATAAGGCTGAAATTTGCATTAACTGACACAGTAGACTAAACATAGGAACGCTTTCGAAAACAGCATATTTTTCGTTCTGCTAGTTTTTGTGCGAATATTTACAATTAAGTTTGGTGTTATTTGTTCCTTAATGTTTAACTAATGCCTTAAACACACGCACAAAATTGCGGCTATACGACTACACAACAATGCGTTTTTACTTACTTATTTACTTACTTTGTTGTTTTTAAAAAAAATAATTCGGTACCAAGGAATTCATAACTCAAAAAAAGTACTTTGACAGAAAATGAGTTTCAAGTTTTCATTTTAAAAACAAAAAAGCAGATTTTATTTTTCTCTCAAGATTTTAGAAAAAAAAAATCTAGTATAAAATTTTTCCAAACTATTTACACCAAAATCGTATTTTTTGAGTTATGGTACTGTTGAAGTAAACGAATTTAATCGAAACAAATGAGTAAACACAATTCTTTAATTTTATAAATTTTTTTTTTCAATATTATTTACAAAATTTATTGTACAATTTTCTGTCCCAAATAACAATCAAACAAATTAATTCCAAACACAAAATTATCTTGTATTTAAATCTTCATTCATGCATTTAATTTAGTTTTAATTCCCTTGTGCGAATTTAGAATCTTTAAAAGTGATGAAGGGAATGAATTGAGGGGAAAATGGAATGTGATGAATAAATGGGTGAGGCGTGTGCAAGTAAAGGGGCGTGTGAATAGATGGGAGCATGCGATATAATGGGGGCATGTGAAATCACTGGAGCGGCATGATAAACTGGAGCGGCGGCTACATAAGAATGATGTGACAACACTGGCTCATGGTAGCCCAAACCCAAATGTAGGCCACGTTTAGCTTTGGCAGAGGATTCCTCAACGGGGGCGGCTTGGCAGGCAGCAACTGCCATAATGAGTAGAATCTTAAAGAAGAATATTTTTGTTTAAAGTAAAAGCATTGAAATAAGAAATGTTTACATAAATTTATATACATACATTTGTATGTATGTATGTATATGTATGAGTGTAAGTGCAAGTGTTATTGTTGTTGTTCGTTTTGATTGACGTGAAATTTCACTGTGTTTCTTTTTATATGTATATATGTAAGTAAATTTGTTTGCCTTTCTCTTTAATGTCACTTTTGACGTTTCCAACTCACAGAACAACTTGAGCATATACATAAACTTATTTTTTGTTTGTTATCATTTTCCAAGCACGAGATATATTACGTACATACGAGGGCGGATCAATAAGTCCATGATCAATTACCACCTGTTAATACACTGCTGTCAAATTTTTAGCAAGTGTCGTCCTCCGTGTATTTTTTCCAAAAATGAATTTCGAGTGCTCATTAAACATTATTTTTTGCGAAAAGAAAAACCGTCAATCAAACCAAGGAAAAGCTCGATAAATACTATGGGGACTCTGCATCATCGATGTCAAGTAAAAAAGTAGTTTACTGACTTTCTTTGTGGTCGCACAAGTACAAATGACCCTGAACGTTCTGGACGGCCAATTGAGGTCAGTACACCCGAAAATGTCAAAACAATCCATGATATGGTGTTGGCCGATCGAAGAGTAAAAGTGCGTGAGATTGTTGATGCCATAGGCATTTCATATGGCAGTGTAGTTTCGGTTTTAAATGCTCAGCTGGGTCTAAGGAAGTTATTCTGTAAGATGGGTGCCGCGTTTGCTTACAATCGACCACAAACGCATGTGCAGTTTCCATGGCAAAAATTCATGAATTGGACTACGAATTGCTCCCTCATCCGCTCTATTCTTTAGATTTAGACCCGAGTTACTATTTGTTATTCCCAAATTTGAAGAAATGGCTCGTCGGAAAGAGATTTGACTCCAACAACGAATCATTCCACAAACAAAGGCCTATGCTAAGGACCTCGAAAAATCCTATTTTTTGGAAGGGATACAAAAACTGGAGAAACGTTGGACTAAGTGTATTGAGTGAAAAGGAGATTATGTTGAAAAATAAATTTTTGTTTTGCAAAAAAAAAAAATGTTTATGTCACGGACTTATTGATCCACCCTCGTATATACAAATTTTTTCTACTGTTTGGCTCATTGTTCACATTTTTCATGCAACCACTGCGTCCTACAACTCATTTAAGGACATTCAAGTTAATTAAAAAGACATCAAGCATTTAAAAGTACAGCATTTTCTCTTCTTAAAAAAAACATACTACATATTTAAATGTTGGGTGGGTATGGGGATGGGGATGGTGGTTGACATTTGTAATGATTTTAAAGAGAATTTAATTAAGTATCGTTTCATTTCATATACTTGCATGCATGTTTTTTCTTTTGAATAAAAACGAATTTCAAGCGTAGTGAGAAAGGAAATTCATAATGAATTCATAATAAGAATCAAGTTTCCTTGAATTAATTATGTTTGTTAAATTTTTTACCATATTTTTTAATGACTACCAGCAACATGTAACTATTCTGGAAAATATGCCCAGCTCGAATGTTTTATGTGTCACTATGAACTCCATCAGAATTCATGTGGTTTGTGGCTTTCGTTGGAAAGAAATTACAATTCAAACTCTTGGCATGAATGGATAAAGGATGCTACATGATGTTACATTAACAGTGTATTTTGACTTGTATTTGAATATTTATAGTTTTTAATTAGTTAAAATTTAAGTTTAACATTTTTTAACGCATTAACAGTCCCAAATTATTACTTATACAGTAAAATACTTTTTATTAAATATCGAATAAGTAAAATAATAATTTGGTATTATTAGTGCGTTAACATTCCTGAATCCCGAGATGCCAATCACTGGTTAAGTGCAAACTGTGCCACAAAATGTTTAAATACAAATGGCCTCTTAGGTCATCTGAAGGGAAGTTAAATAAGAAAGCTTCTTGATATTAATGTTTTCGCAATGTTTTATAAATGTACAAACTTACATATTAAATACAGATTCATATGATTAAACTTCAAAAAGATAAACTAAAATTTAAATTTAAGCAGAAGTTTTTTTTTGGGGGGAATTTAGACTGCGTAGCAAGATTAAATAATTTTACTCGAATTTTGAAATCTCTTGCAATTTTCTTTTCTTTATCAAAAAATAAGATTCCCCACTTTTGTCGATATATACATACATACTCGTACATATCTATATATATATATTTTGAACTTTAAAAAGTTTTCCAACAAATTCAACTTTTAAAATAATTTTCAACTTTTTTCTTATATAACATGATGTAGCATTTAAAAAGCGGGTGGGGCCACGACCACTAAAATTTCAACATAATATTTTATGTTGTTGTAGCCAACCGAATTTTATTTAAGCTTAAAAACATTAGCTTAGGCTTTTGCAAAAAAGTGGGCGTAATCACTCCCATGAAAATTTAATATGCTCTATATATAAAAAATGACGTGTGAGAACCAGGCATATATTTTAAATTTTTATAGCTATGCTATTTATGTCACGACACAGCAGCTAGGACGTGATATTCGTAACAAAAATAATCGCCACTATTGCAGTTATAAGTTTATTTTGGTTTTGATTTATTTATACTTAAAACCAGAGTACGAAAATAAACGAAAAAAGTTGTTAAATTGAGTGAAATAAAAAAAACAAAAACAATGCGAAGGATTGCCCAATTTGTTTTGTATTGTTTTTGCACATGAACACAAACCAGAGAACACAGCCGATCAGCTGTAAGCCAGCTAACAGCCGCTGTCGGCCACATACAGTTTATTAATTTAATCGTACGCCGCTAGAAAAGAAAATAATGGCAAATAAATGGAAACGTTTTGAAATATTTGCGGCGAATTAGACATCATGATATAATATAACTTTAATGCATTGTTATTTAACACATTAAGTTTGCGCTATAGCTAAGCAGCATAGCTATAAACCGGTGTCCTTAGATACCTCCCTTTTTGTTGTTGTTGATGTTTTTCTATTTTATTATTATATTTTTTTTGTTGCTGTTATTTGCATTACCAACTATCAAAGCCACCTTTTGGTATTCTAAACAAAATGAAGCTAAATTGATGTGGGTTACACCACTTCTGCGCTTATAGCCTCAAATATACTTTCAGTGTAAAAATTTAGTTCTTGTTTAAAGTAGTAATGATTTTAATTGACAGTAGCCTTAGTTTTCGCTTAAGTGCTTCAAGTGACCCGATTTTGAAATTCCTTTTTACACGTACATCAACTTCAAATGCACTTACATGCATACAATGTCTTGGAATATAATTACAAAATTTATGTATGTATATTTTTTTTTAATTTATTTTACATTAAAACAATGATTTTGTTTCCAGTCTTTTTTTTGTGCACACAAACTTACAAGATACTTCATTTTAATTAGAATTTATTTTTAGTTTTCCTTTAAGGATTTGAAGAGATTTATGTTCCGTGTATGCAGCACGTACAGAGAGATTAGGCGCGTATTGAAAACTACAACAGGTTCTCAAGCATGCAACATTATTTATACTTTAGGCAACATAATGTTAAGATAAGACACACAATTTTTTTTCTTTTTTTCGTTTTTAAATCAATCAATCTAATACGTTAATCAAATAAATAGTGAGAAAAAAAAATAAAAGCCGGCTTTAAGATTTGTAAACAACAAACACACTTGTTGTTACACTGTTCAACGTTCATTTTTGAATTGAAAAAAATCGATATCGTTGAAAAGAGCACAAGTCAACTAATTTCAATTTAAAAAGAGTTTGATTTTAACTTAAATTCCCCATATACGAGTAATAGTATTAATATTTATGTATTATAAATATTGCTGCTTTTATGATCACACTGTGCATTACAAAAATGACAAATTATGCCCACATTCAAAATGTCTTAAATCTGAAAGCAGCAGCAGCAAAACAAACAAAATTCGTAACACAGCTCATGTGAATGATTTGTTTGGATCTGTTGGATCAATTCAATTGATAAATAAAATTATTTTAACTGGTTCAATTTGCCAACAACATAAATATGTACATATATATTTTTTTTTGCTTGAGAATTTTTTTAACTCACAATTTATTACTGATGCCATAAATAATATATTGAATTTATTTACTTGCTTTTTTATTTATTTATTTTTCTTTTTTTGTAAAAAAAAATAATATTTTTTTTTTGTTAAAAAAGGAACTATAAAATTCACATACAAATTCAGGGTTGCCGCTAACAATTAGCATTAAATTAAATTAAAATTAAAGCCAAGACACTGTTGCAACTATGAAAAGACCATTGACAGCTTGATTACAATTACAACGACAAACGGCAGACTAATACTCCTTTTAGACACCGAAAGTTTACTTTGCAAAGTCTTAATTCAGCAGTGTGAAAGATAGAGGAAGGAATACTCTCTCTTTCTGTCTTTCTCCCAGCTGAATGAAGACTTTGCAAAGTTAACTTTCCGTGTCTAAAAGGGGTATAACATATTGTTACGGCAGTGGTTGCGAATTGAGTTGGTAAACAAAAAGAATAATCCAGAATCGTTTAGCTAAAGAACTACATACACATACGTACGCACATAAATTATTAAAATAAACATAAACAAATTTTAGCAACAACAATAACGAAATAGATTCTGCTTGTTAGGAGGATGCATATTCGAAATGCTGCTGAGATTGTCCAGACGTTGCTATCACATTCTGGAAGACTTGTGCAAAGTATAAAAAGGGCGATGCATCTGCTGATCTCCAGATCAGTTCAGTTCAGTTCAGTTGTTTATTGCAGGTTGTTGTCTATGCTGATATTGTCGTTGTAATCCAATTAAATTAATTTCTATTTCTTTGGATACAATGAGCAAATCCAGTGTTGCCAGTATAATACAAAATGTTGAATGCATGATGTCGTACAATTATTTCATATTATTTACCAGAAGCAATATTCAAAAATTGATGTAAAGAATAAATTGATTAATTTTTGTACTTTTACGTGAAATAAGTATAAAATATAAAAGAATAATTAATTTTTTTTAAATGCAAAATATATGAAAGTGGCAATACTGAACTATGTATTTGTACTTGAATATCAGGTGCAGATGGTGCTGCTGTCGTCTCCAAAATAATTAAGTAGCTGGCTACGAGGCGACAAATGCTGCTGGCGGCATTTGAAGTCGTGTGTTCGTGTAGCCTGCTGTGGTGAATGTGTTTAATGAATTAGAAGTAGACGTGCCTTTTAGTCTGTGGTTTGGTTTGTGATCACAACATCTACCTTGGCTTTAGCAACTTTAAATCCACTTGAGTAGAAAATTTATAGAAAATTTTAATTTTTTTTTTAATAATTTTCATATAAATTTTATAGACATGTCGTCTGTCTGACTTGTGGTAACAGGGTGCTAATTGTTGTTAATCTGTTGGTATTGAAAGCAATTTAAAATATTTATATTGGGCAATTATTTCTAACGAATGTTTATTAGATTGTTATTAATAGACAATTAGATTTACTCGTTATTCAATATTACTTTTACAAATGCTTTGTGTTAAAATTTTTAAAAGTTTTAAAATACATATCGTCGGTTGGTTTCTGGTTTGCGGCACAGTATATTCAAAATACATTATGTCTGCAGCAAACCAGAAACGAACCGACGATATGTACGTTTTATTGAATGCAAGCCAAAATCATATTGCCAACAAACTTCAAATGGAATTGAAATAAGAAAAGTTAATGTTTCTTGAAAAGCCAGAACGAAAGAAATGGGAGAAAAAAATGGACTCAAATACAAAACACATCTTTAGAATAAAAAAATGCTAAAATGAAGAAAATCCCTCAGGTAGAGAGAAAGTCGCATAATTTAAATTATTTAATGACTGTTGGATACCGGGCTCGGACACAGGACTTTTGGTTTTGTAGTGAACGTGCTAACTACTTCAGCCAAAAAAAAATATATTGAAAAAATCTTTCAGATGATGTGGTCTTTTGAACATGTTGTCTTTCGGGAAAATACAAAAATATGTCTAAAAAAAGCTCTAATTTTGCAGTGGGTAAATTTTTTTCGATCCTGCCATTGTCAAAGTCGTAATTTTAGTAAGTTTTGTCCAAGATAAAAATCAGCAAACTTTTCAAATTATATCATGGGAAAACGCAAAAATTAAAAATTAAATGTTACACGAAAATTTCAATCAACTTAGTGATCCTTAAAAATAGTTTAGATGTACATAAAATATTTAATTTCAATAGAGTTTTAAAAAAATATCTCGCTTGAAATGCCAAGAAAAAAATGAGATTAAAAAATTGTATCAGCAAAAAGCTAATTTTTCTGGATTTCAGTTTTCAATTATTTTGAATGAATTTATCAGTTTTATTTTCTTTTAAATAATGTTTGTTTTAATATCTAGCCATTGTAATTGCTGCTCAACTCAAAAAACATATTTTTCTAATACATATTTATTATACCGCCATTCCCAGTGTGCTTATTACATTAAAATACTTTAAATAGGCACGAACAAAGTTAATCACCCTTATTCCATTTGTCGACATCGACGTCACTTTAACACAATACCAAAAAATTGGTGCTTGTTTTCTCGCTCTCGGGAACAATTGAGGGCAACTGACAATCTATTCACGTTTTCTAAGGTCTATAAAATAGCATAAACCTGCCAACAGGACTCAGTTGTTTTCGACAACGGGTACAGAAGCTCCAATTTTTTGGTATTGTGTTAAAGTGACGTCAATGCCGACAACTGGAATAAGGGTGAATAAATTTGCAAAAAAAAAAATTAAATAATGCTTTCAAAACTCAATTACCCCATTTTTTTTCTTTTCATATTTTGTAACGCTAAGAAAAAAGTTTAAGAATAGAAGACAAGATACAAAAAAAAAGAAAAACTTTCAGTTACGATAGTACTTGCATTTTAAATGTGTAAAAGCTTCAAAATTTTTTTTATTTAGTGTTTGCAACAATATTATGTTTATATATGTAAATTACAAATTCATTTCATGTTAAAATACTAAGATAAAAATAATCAAGCAGAAGAGTAAAAAATTTTGCACAAAAGAAAATTTAATTTATGTATTATGCAAACATGAGCAGAAAGATAATCAGCCAACGGTGTATTAATTATAAAGTTTTGATAGACATTTAATTTTTGCAACATTTTATTTATTTCTTCGTAATTTACGATTAAAATGTGTCTGGGAAGTTTGAAGACGTGGAAAACTTTCGTTAAGTTTAGCTCTTAAGGTTCAATTAAAAGTCCCATAATCATAACCACACAAAACAGCTGTTTGAACCAAACTTATGGGCAGCACTGTTTTTTTTTTATTATAGGTAACTCGCTATAACGCCATAGCTATAATAATAGAATCCAATTGAATTTTGCTTTTTCGCCGTAACCAGGAACAGCTATTTGCTGGATAGACATATTTGTTGTTGCACTTTTGAGATGAATAAACGAAGGCGAACACAAACAGCTGTTTATGCTTATGGCAGCACTAATTGGCGAAGCAAATATATTTATGGTTATGGCTATGATGGCATTATGGTATGGTACGTCTGATTGAACCTTTACAAGGAAAAATTTAATTAAGCAGTGTCTGTTTAACCGAAATGTACAATACGAATTTCTTGTGCAAAAAAAATTATTTTTTTTTTTTCAGTTTTTTTCAGAACAAATTAAAGGGACACATACATTTTTGCTAACAATATTTGGCAAAGTTGTACCTACGGTAAAGCTGAACAACTTTTAAGCCCACCATTTTTTGAGGGTGCACTGATTTTCGAAATCTTTGGAGACCCAAAGGAACGTGCGGATTTTTCACTGTTGTAGAGTATTATTCAAGTGTACACCTGAAATTTTTTGCTAACATCTTCACTGTGCACTTTTTTTAAAAAAATTTTTGTAATGTTATTACTTAGAAGACCAAAAATAATCTTACTAAGAAAACTTCAAATTAAATCATATTGATAAGAAGAAAACTATTTATATTTTGCCCGAAATATATTTTTTCTTTGAAATGACTTTAAATTTTTTCATTCACTTCCGTATTATTGAAGCAGAACGCAAACCATATAATATTCAAATAACTTGATGACTATTGAAAACTCTAACAAGAGAATGTAAATGTTCATATGAAAAAATTTAATATTTGTACGAGTATGTATGTTTGTGGGTGTAAATGAAAAAAAATCATATCGAACAATAATCCTCATTAAGGAAATGGGCTCTAAGGGCGTTGTCTCGCTTTTCGGTATACATACATATCTATGTATGTAGTATGTGTGTTTAACAGGTGACACAAATATCACGCGAACCAGTCACCACTCACCACTCCCCATCAATTGTCAATATGTGTTGCAGGATTATTCTTTTTTTTATTTATTTATTTATTTTTTTGTTTTTAATCAAAACACATGCTTAAACATCATTTGTAAGCAAAATTTTACTCTAGATATGAGCTTATGTTGTATTGTATTAGTTTTTTTATTTGGAAAAGTAATCGACCTTCAAGCATAAAAAAAATATTCATAAGTTAAAAAAAGCACAATAAAAGAACACATGTTCGTTAACAAGAGCTTATGGAAATTTTTAGTATTTGCAGAAATAAATAAAAAATGATTTTTGAAAAAAAATTTATAGCTTGTATACATGATGATTGATGGATTGATTGAGTGACTGGCCCTATATTTTGAATATGATACGAGTATATGAAAATGAAGAAAATATTGTTTTTAAAATTTTAAAGTTGTTACAGTGTCCTAACCATGGCACAGGCATTATTAAATTTGGACGATTATCAGACAAAATAGAGTTACAAGTATTAAGACGTTAGATGAGGGAATGGGTATGGGCCATTACTATAGGGAAGTCCGTAATTGGGTGCTGAATAGGGTCACCCGTTCATGGAAAAGCAGGCACCATTATAGAGTCCCGATGGTTATGGAGTCAACATGCTATAACAGCATAAGTGTAATCCAAAACGGTTTGGGTCAATTGGTCATTGCTCCTCATTTCAACCTAACCTAACTTATGGCGACAAAATTTAAGTTACGAAGATCTAAACTGCTACTGGATAAGAAGAGAGGAGAGGAGAGTAGAGGAGTGATAGAAGTCTTGATAGACGCATTGGCTGGTCATTGCTTTGTCAGAGCGAGTACCAGCATTGGGAAGACTATCTATCACTCTAGATTTATGTAGGTTGTGCAACAAGGATGAATCTTATTCCTACCAGAAACCATCGAAAACATTTTCTGCCATTGCCCGTGGAAATCACATCGGATCCAATTGGTTCCCCGATTTGATGTGTATTACAACGCCACCCTTCCTAACCTAATCTAAGCTGCTCGAGCTTAGATTAGCGAGCGCTTTCCCGTTTAAACGAACGATATAATAGTAGAGCGATTCGTTAAACTGAAAAATTCTTTAAATCGTTAAAAGTATTTAATTGGCGATATAGGGGCATATTTAAAAAAAAAATCTGGTATTTTTTGTCCATCATAAACAAAGTGGTTCCCAAATAGGGGTCCAATCATTCAAGGGGTCCGTATGACGAGCCGCGAACATACTTGTTATATTTTTTTTAGATATGTATAGGTATATTAAATTTATGTACACTTGTATGTATGTTATACCAGTTGCGAAATTTTCAAAGACAAACAACTAAATATCAATGGGAGCTTTTACTCCCACTGCTTAATATAAACCACGCCACACTCTGCACTGGCTGTTATTGGCATCACTATCAAAAACAGCTGATATTGTTTTTATGCCAATTTTATTTAGTTTGATAGAATCTTAAACATGTCACAGAAGAGGCAATATTTTGAAGAAGTTATTAAAAATTTGGCTTTTCATATTTAAATAAAAAATTTGACTTTTTCAACATATTTATGCATTTTTTTTAATAAAACTTTTAATCAAAATGAAAAATATCTTGCACTTTTTTTCCATTTTTAATTCAACCTAAAAAGCAAAAGGCATCCTGGTTTCACAGTAGCTCCGTGAACAGGGATTTGGTGGTAATACCTGCCCTAAACTAATGTTATAATACAAAACTTTTTTTTTGCAAGCTTCAGAGCAGTCCCTTTTACTTATGTGCTTACATACAAACATGCATACACCCAGTTGACCAAGACTTTCGTTATTGATATCGATTTCTAGTATATCTAGAACATTTATCGTGTAAAACTATTGAGAGTGACACTCAAAAATTAATCGAAAAAAGTTCACCTGTCGCTCAGTTTTGTTCCAAAAAACATTCGATATCAAAGGTTCCGTGAGAGTTTATCGAATTAATTTCGATATCGCAAAAATGCAGCAGAAAAAGTTATTTTATTTTTTAATTTATTTATTTTAACTTATTTATTTTATTTATATATTTTTAATACCTTAACTTACGCTGCAGGATTTGAACATGGAACCTCTATTCTAACAGGCTAGCAGACATCCACCACTAGGCTATCGTGGTAAATTTGTTTCTGTTCAATTATTGCACATATGGGCGTTTCTCCGAGAAATTACACTTTTTTGTCGCGTGCGAAAGCAAGCAATTGACCTTGTATTTCTGAACAACCTGATTAGATTTTTGTTAAAATTTTACCTAATGTTGGGCTGCTGACAGCCTACACAAATGTGTAAATAAGTAAAAAAAAAAGTTGCGTTTTGTTTGAAAAAACAAGCATACTTGCTTGGTGTCGCACGCTGTGGAAATGCCCATATGTAGATATGTGTTCAAACTTGATATCTCTGGACTAACAGGCTGTCACACTTCCACGCAGCAACCGTCACACATTCGAAAAACTATCGAGAAAAGTTCGAAGTTCGAAGCTTTAGCAAACATTCGAATTTTTTTAAATTGAACAATTTCTTCGCTTTAGTGAGCATTCGTTTTTATCGATTCTCAGCTCAAGTGGACATGTGTCTATGTTCTGTACATATGTAATTATTTTTTAAGGTCATGACAAATTGTCAGCCATTTTATTATCTTGCAAAACTTTTCGCACAAAAAAAAAACTATGTATGTAACTGCAAATGTGTTATTGTGCTCTAGAGGTGCATTTAAACTGAACATAAAAACTACAGCAGTTTGTGAAATCCAAATTTAATTTTTAGATCGTAATGATTAAAGCATAAATATGCATATAGTCAAATAGACAGCTGGAGAGGCAGACTTTGGCTGCCTTTCACTGAGTGCCACTGCCACAGCAATAGAAGCGGCACAAAAAAACTATACAAACAAATATACATATGTATGCATGTACATAATATCAGTGACACAATTTTGAATTCACTATTGATTTGATTTTTCCAGTGCTTGACAGTTATAAATCATATTTGTTTGTTTGTTTCTTTTTGTTTTTAATGATAGCAAAATGTTTTACATAAATGCAAATGCATATGGGCAGTATGGAACAAGGTACGAGTATGTATGTATAAAGGGTAATGCATTTTGTGGTATTTTATTGAAGAATATTATAGAACAGTTAATAACCAAGAGAAAAAAAGCAGTGTTTTTATGTCAGGGCCATAATTACAACTTGGCTAGCGATAAAGTTCTGTATAGGTAATTTTAAGTTTAGCAATACTGATTTATAGAGTGATCCTTAGGACCGGTCCCACGATGACGACAACGTTCGACTAGTCGCATACTTTCATTATTTTGTTTTTGTTTTCAATGTAAATGTGCGACAAGTCGAACGTTATCGACATCGTGGGACAGGCCCTTAAAATTTATGTGCGTGATATTTATAACCCAAGACACAAACCGTCGTATTTAACAGAGCTCTGTTGAAAAGAAAACAGACCTCTGTTAAATAACAAAAATTAATGTTTTCTTCTTGATACCAGATTTTTTTAAGCAAAACCATCCAGAAAATTGAAACCGAGTTCCTTCTCTATGCCTCCTTTATTAAGTACCAATGTAAAATCACCATGCAAAAATTTTTATTGCAATTCATATTAAATTTACAAGATATAATATGTTGTTTAATAAAATGTTCACACTTATGGTCTTAAATGTGTTTAAGGCAAGTGTTTAAAAAAAAACTAAGCACAACCGTTCACATTATATTTCAGATGTTTAGGGTTGATGTTTTGTCAGGAAAGTATGGCATTTGATTTGTAAAATTTTTATGCTTTTTATTTGGTTTATTATTTTTAAACAACAAATGTTTTTGTAAATAATTTAGTATTTTTTTTTTTACTAATCGCTTGTTTACAAAATAATTTTTCACATGCCGCCATTTAATATATGCATGATTTTTATTTATTGTATCTTCATATATGAACTAACAATAAGTATTCAAATCTTAAATCTAAAAAATATAATTAGGCCCGACCAATGTCGGACATAAGCTTAGTAGTAGTTATATATAATACATATGTAAGTAGTGATAATCAAAAGGAAAAAAATAATAATATAATAATAATAATTTAATAACAACACAAAGTTGCCAGAGTTATTAAAAAAATGCACTGAACATACTCCATTTACGTGTTTAAGGAAGTGTTTAAATCTAAAACATCTCATTTGAGATGTTTAACAAAACAAGTCAATGTATGGTGAAACATCTCAAAAGCGTCGTGTTTAAGCTCTTAAGCACGGATGACACGTTAAACGCGTAAGTGTGAACATGGTATAAGTGTGTTGGTGTTTATTTGCTTTGTTCATAGCTGTAATACACTATTGTGCTTAGTTGTGTTTTATTGTTGTTTATATACGATATTCGTAAATAGCCGACAATCTTCGCATTACCAGCGACAACTTCCTGCTGCTGGCTAATAGGATGCAGGGTTGAATTCTGGAGACAAGCCAAAAAAGTTTGGCAGTTGGTAATTTTTTTCTAACCACAACTTTTCAAATAAATCTATAGATTTAGTGTGTATCTAAAGAATATTTAGTGGTAAGCTCGTTGACTACCACGCGTTAAGTTCCTAGTTCAAATCTTGGCCGGGGAAGCTAACACACAAACATTTTCCTGATGCCTGTGCATTGGCACACAATAACGTTAGCAAAATAAATAAATTTAAGAAATACAATAACTAAATTAAATTAAATTCATGTTGTTTCAGTATCGAATTTACGTTGGTTCAACTTGAAATAACTTTGATTCAATATGATTCTTCATATTGAATGTTAAATCAAAATTAAATAAAGTTATTTCAAAAGTTAGAATTTTCTTTGAATATTACTGTAAATCATGCTAGATTAACATGAAACACATATAAACCAAAATTATTGCCGAAAAAAGGTTAAATTAACCTTGTTTACGTAGATTTTAAATTGAAATTTTTCTGTATGGGTGAACTTTGCTTTTAACTTGTCGCTCACTTTGGATTAAGGTGAAGTTATTGTTTTTGAATAATAACAAAAGTGTTTAGTCATCCGATAAAATGTTACCTTTAAATAACGCCAATACGATTTAAAAAAACCAATGTAACCGGATCTGAAAAAAAATTGTGCATTCAACCATTTTTTTGTGAATTGATTCACTAACGCATTTGCACTTTTTGCGCATTTGAATTGCGTTTTGATTTAATTAAGTTAGTAAATCAATTCACCGGAGATCATTTAAACGAAAACTTCTGTATTTATTTTTACGGTATAAGCTTTCTGTGAAATTGGTTTAACCATACACCTTTTATGACTAGTTCTGGTGTTGTGTAAAGTGTCAGCTGTTGTTAAAAATTTTTTTTATTTTTTTTTTATCTAAAAACCACGAAATTTTTGTAGTTCATAGTAATTATATTTCTATAAGTAAAAAAAATACATATAAATATGTACATACAATTTCTGCAGAATATAAAATATTTTGCAGAAGGCAGCTCTCAGCATAGTTTTTGTAAAGATTTTAATGTCAACAGCGTTGGCTACAGCTTTTAATTATTAATAAAATAAATTATATTTTATCTGGTGCTTTTTTTGGAATTGTTACAATTAAGTTTAATAAAAGCTTGTCTAATGATCTGCATTAGCAACACTTAATAATAATCATTTTAAATGTATTTGTAATAAAAAAATATTTCACTGAATAAAATAATAATTGTGGATTATTATGTTAAACTTAATAATAACAATTCCCAAGAAACCTCTGCGAAAGAAATGAATAGCTGTCGTTGTTTTTTTTACCAAATAATGATTATTTTTCTACTTTAAACTAAAAAAAGTCGCACTAAATGAGAAGTGCTACGTGCACAAGCAGTAAGTTCGCCACATTAGTTCACATGCATTCATTTTTATTTGTTTAATTTTTATTAAAAAACTCAACTTTAGCAATTATTTTCTGAGTTTTATTTATTCCTAAGAAAATTAAAGTTATTTCTTGATTTTATAGCTATGCTATTTATGTAACGGCACAGGAGCTAGGACGTGATTTTCGTAACAAAAATAATCGACACTATTATAGTTATAAATTTATATTGGTTTTCATTTCTTTATACTTACAACCAGAGTAGGAAAATAAAAGAAACAAATTGTTTGATTATATTTTGTTTCGTTCTAAAACAACGATAATGATTGCTCCAAAGCGAATTCAGTATCAGGTGATACTTCTTTCCTACAACAATACAACTACACAAAAAACAACATGTAATTAGTTGTGCTAAAAAAAACCAATCTGTCAGTAGATTTCTTATCAAATTTTGACATTTTGCTTCCATTTGGCCTCAACAGCTGATAATCAAAAAAAAATATATATTTTTGGTTAATTTTTAACCCAAATTTTTTTTCAATTTCCAACCCTGGGACTTTAATTTTGATTTTTCTGGTTTTTAATACTAATTTATTTCTTTCTAAAATATATAGGAAGAAATAATTAGTGTTATTTAAATAATTTTATCGGGTATGTTCTGCATTCCACGTGAACATTGTTGTTATAAATAAATATTTCTATGGTAATTCCTCACGTTTTAATCTCAAGTGGAATACATAACATACCCGTATATATCACAAAAAGGGTAAGTTTCCCAACCCTGGAATCATCTTTTTAGATTTTTCTGATTCCTTATACGAATCTAGTTCTTTTAAATTATAGAAAATATGTTAAGTGAAAATATTAAAAAGGAAATAAGGAAAAAATTAATTTTATTTTGTTATGTAATTTAATAACAAAAAAATTTTAAACTTTCCAGATCTGGAGCTGTGGTTTGTATTTTTTTATATCAAACTTTTCTTTCCAAAAAAAAAAAATATGTATATTTAATTTATAAAGTTACTTTTATATATCACATACAGTGTAAGTTTATCAAACCTGGAATCATCCTTTTAGATTTTTCTGATTTCTTACACCAATCTAATTGTTTTAAGAATGTAATTTATAGCGAAAAAGGTAAAATTAGTTTTAGTAGGTTATTTTTTTATATAACAAAAAGAGTTTTCCAACCCTGGAAACATCTTTTTTTATTTTTTTATATTTTTAATACCAATTTTGTTCGTACTGAAACATAAAATAAGTTTATTTGAAAAAAAATTAAAGTTAGCTTTCGGTAGTTTAAAGTTTAAGTTTTCCAGCTCTGAAAACATCTGCCCGATTTTGCTGATTCTCAATACCAATCTATTTTGGACAATTTCTGACACATCAGTCTAGGACCGAAGTTTTCTGGGAGCTTCGGAAAACCGATTTTACGTACATCAGACTGACGGGCGGACAGACGGACATCCCCTCACTACAACGTATGTATGTATGAGTGAGCGTTAGAAGCGAAATGTTGCCAAGGGCGAACACACTTTAATTCGCAGTACAAAAACATTAACTTTTAGGCCTTAACATTAAAATGATCAAATATACAATTAAAATTAATTTAAATTTTAACAAACTAGAGGCATATGAATAATTATGTTTATGCCGGCCATACACTACACAAGTTCAGTGCTCAAGTCTGGCACTGTCAAGCTTGTGACACACACTATACAAGTAACTGTACATTTTTTATTTTAATTCGCCATAATGCTGCTGATTATTTGTATATTTCTAGGAACTCTGTCCAGAATATTTGTTCTGTGCTCATTTCTTGTTTTGAACTCTTAAAAAATCACGAAACAACTGAGCGTTTGCAACATACACTACACAAGTTCACTGTACAGTTTTTAAACTTGAGCAAATATCAAAATCATTTTGATATTTACTCAGTTCGATGCGTAAATAGTACAACCACCCACATACACAACACAAACGCACTGTACAGTGCCAGACTTGTGCAGTGAACTTGTGTAGTGTATGGCCGGCATTACAGACAGTTGTACATATGTCTAAATATCTGTGTGTGATTTGAAGTTCACTCATTGGAAACATAAAGTATTGCAAACATATTGATTGCATCTCGTAAAATACATAATTTCATATTTAATTATATTCTAAGTGACAAATAAAACATCAACATAATAAATAAATTTTGTGCTTAATTTATGATAATTATCCCGACATATGTATGTATGTATGTATGTTTGTCGTTCTAAAGCAGTTGTATCCGTTTCATGGCAATTAATAATTTTTCACACTTAAATATTGCATCGATAGCAAAATGCTGTTAGATGGAAAATACCAAGGCATAATCATTTTCAGGTAATATCAAGATTAGAAAAATACAACGTGGCTTTTCAGTTGAGCGAAAATCCATGACAGCTATCGCTAACAAAATTTGCAACGTTTAGCACTTTTCACAATTTTTTAATAGTTTTTTTTATATTTTTAAATTTGTTAACAAAGAATTTTTTTTTACTAAAACATTAGAGCCTTTCTATCCTGAGGTAACGATATGTACATAGTATATCTATGGACAGAATGGAAAAAATAGAAAACTCGGCTGAAATCGTTCTCTGTTTTGTAGTTTGGGGTTAAATGCAGAAACTAAATTTTTGGGGTAATTTTTTTTTAATATTTATTTGATATTTTTAGCAATTATTTTCCATATTGACTTGACTAATTGGTCATTCATCTCTTTTGCAGGTTTTTGGTACCCACATCAAACGCCAGCAGTAAATAAAAAAATAACTAAAATATATAAAGGAGAAAAAAATATGTTGGCGCTAAATAAACAAAAATAAATAACTTCCCGGAATCTCAATGAATGAAAAATATAAGAACGAAATAACTACAATTCATATCACTACAACAGATATCAAAAAGCAAGAGTATAAAAATAAAAAAATATGGCATACGAAACTTTGCTTTTACCGCACGTGGTGCACACGCCACCAAACTTTTCACCTACGAATACATTGACCTCAAAACTAAATAACATCCTGTCAAGAGATAATCGCACTCTAAGCACAACCACAGAGATGACTAGAAATAAAAGTATTTCTCCCTTTCACACAACATATAACAATAACAGTTTAGATATTACGGAAAACGATTTCCGTCGATTCATTGAATTCATGCAAATGTATAATACGGCCCATGAATGCGCGGATTATTGTAAAGGGGAATTTTATCAAGTCTTAAAAGCTTACAATGGAATACACGGCTATGTTGCGCTAATGGTAAGTAAGAACTCGTACTAAGGGTGCTTTTAAAAGTTATCAAAAGGATTTCCGCTAAAGCGCACTCATATCTGTCATTTGAAGTGCAGACTTGCATAAATATTTGATATTTGTATGGGATTGAGGGAAGACTTAGTTTAATGTGTCATTTTTAAGCAGACATCGTTACGGTGTTTCCGTTTCACATCAGAGATCTGCATGATTACGAATCAAACGGCATAAATTGGCATTTTGAAAAATGAAGAATATTTATCTAGCACTTAACATAAAAAAAATTAAAGTTGCTAATGCATGATTCATATTCATAAGACTGTTGTTAATAAATGCTGTTTATTCTTATTGCTATCGTAATATTAAATAAATTCAGCAAAGTTCGACTTTGACTCGCGCACTAAGGGTTCATTCCGTACGTTGGGCTTCGAGCATTTTTTTAACACAACGTTTTTTTTTAAGTTTTTCACGTTTTTTTCATCTGAAATAATTTTTTTTTTGTTTATTTTTCGCTTTTTTCTCGTTTTGGCGATTTTTTAATATTGGCGATTTTTTTCATTTTGGCGATTTTATTTATATGGGCGATTTTTTTAATTTTTGTGATTTTTTTTCATTTTGGCGATTTTTTTTCATTTGGCGTTTTTTTTTCATTTTGCCTTTTTTATCATTTTGGCGATTTTTCCGGTTTTTTGCGATTTATTTTCGTTTTAGAAATTTTTTTTAGTTTGGTGCTTTTTTTCGTTTTGGCGACCTTTTTTTTGTTTTTGCGATTTATTTTTCGATTTGGCGATTTTATAATTTTGGGATTTTTTTTTGTTTTACCGTTTTTGAAAATTTCAAGAAGTTTGCTCTTACGGTTTCCAAGCTACAGCAAAGTGGTCAAAATTACATAGTCAAAATTACATTAACTGATGGTACACCCTTTAATTAAAATGTTTTTTAAATTTTAGTGTTAATTGTTGTAGTCTGTATAAAAATACACTAACCTTAGAAAATTCAATTGTATATACATACAATTGTATATATGTATATTACATGGGATTTTAACATTTTTCGTTGCTCGTTTTGGAACACCCTTTAAGTTGCAACTCTCATGTATTTGTTGTTGTAGCGACCAAAGGTCTACACACTGTGTCCAAATTTCAGGCCCGTAGCTCTTACGGTTCTCGAGAAAATACCCTGTGACAGACGGACGGACAGACGGACAGCGTAGCAATAACAATAGGGTTTTTTTCACCTTTGGTGTACGAAGCCCTAAAAAAGCATACATGCATACCCAAAACTATGCATAAAAAATATGAGCTGAAAAATAAGACTTGCATTGTGTGAACGCCGCTGAAAGTTTAAAAAAGAAAAAGTGATAAGCTTGGTAAAAAGACTTCACTAGTGTGAACTGGAACTAAGGGTTTATAACAGAGAATGACAATGAGTACTCAAGCAAAAATACGTATACATGAGTAAATAGTCTTAATTTTATTAACTGTATATAACCATAGTTGTAGCGCAAACAATTTTTATGCTGACATATTTGCTCTCAACCAACTATGACTATAGACGATTCTGAGTATATTTATACGCAGGCTATGGATATTTAATATAAATAAAATATATACTCATGATACTCGGGATATTTATTCATCATTCGACAACGTGTACATACTCAGGTGTATATGAAATGGAACGGGAAATGTGTGGGTGTGTGTGTGTGTGTGTGGTTGTTTGAAAACATGCTTAAGTAGCCCCGTATATTCGCATGTTTAGCCGATTAATAGTCAGACTATTTTTATACTCATGCGTATGACTGAAGCTCATACAATCTATAAATTTTAATTATAGTTAGCTGTTTGTGCTGTATGATTTAAAAAGTGTATATAAACATAGTTGTTGGGTGTTTATAGTTATTCGGTTTAAAATTAATGCTTGTACTCGCATTTTTCCTGTTTGACCAATATACAATATGTCGTCTACTTTAAATTTTCCCAATACATAATACTCTCATTAAAAATTAAATATACGAGGTTTTCTACCTTTCTACTTCCCAGACAGTCTTAGCTTAAATTGGCACTCATAATATAAAAAAGGAATTATATGACAAGCTGTTGTAATGGGATTAATGCAGATAGTCAGTCACAGCCTTAAAACTCTGCCCAGAAATAAAAGAAATATAAATTTATTTGAACAGACCTTAGCAGACTTGGCGTAAAAGACAAAAGATGGTCGTGTATTTTTCTGATTAAACTTTTATTCAATGAACATTTAATCATACAAATAGGCATCTTAGCTATTTTTTTTTAACAATAATGAACTCTTCAATACTTTTTGCAGTCGTAATAAGAAACCATATAAATTATATTATGTCTTAGTCATCTTTTATTAGAACATTAAAATTAATTAAATGTCCTTGAAGGTATACATGTACATACATAATATGTATGTATGTATGTATGTGTGTATGTTTTTGTTGTACTTGAGGACTAACTCATCATTATGACAATTAATTTGACTTTATTACACGCCTTAACAGAGCAACATAATAATGTACATTAAAAACAACAAACACTGAAGGGAAATACGAAAAAAGAAAAATTAATTATAATTATGTAGCTTAAGAGGTAATTAACTGATTGGGGTGAGATAAAAGTATTTGGTCTTTAGTATTTTCTAATATTCACTCACTCTTGCCAGGTAATATAAATTTAATTCCTTAAACATATCAGGAGACTTCCAAAACGAATCAGGAGATTCCCTTCAGATAAATACCACTTCGCTAGTCCGAGATCGTAACTATAAAAAGGTCTGGATTCCCGCTTTGTTGAGGTATCGCATTATAAAATAGTGGCCATATTTTCTTTGAAGCTCTAAGTGAGTTGAGAAAACTCTAAATCAGTGGTGGACGCTGTGAATGTATTGGTAAATTATGTATGTGTTGAGGTTACAATTGTGCAAAGAAACGCCCTTATCTGCTCCAAATCCAACGCAGCAGATCATGATTGATATGTCAGTGTAGTCACTTCCTATTTCGCTACTTTTTCACTGCCTTTCCACTGGGGGAGAGAGAAAATAACTTTAAAAATCCTTTCAAAGTTCATTTAATTTAATTTCATTTCATTTCACTTAAAGAGAAAAATCCAGTTTTTTCAATTGCCAATATTTTTTTATTTCAATTCGCTCAATTCAATGTGGACCAAGTTGATTTTATTGTGGCAAATGGTGTAAAAACAGGCTTGGGTGTACTTGTTAATTTGATTTGGCAATACTTTATTTCGTTCCTGATTCTAACCCTACGTCTACACCTGATATATTTTTATCATAACAAAAGTCAAATTTTATATTGAAAAATAATTTTTTTTATCTTAGCTATTTTTTCTATATGGAATTTGACATTTGTCATGATAAAAATTTAGCAGTTGTAGACGTGGGGTAGTGATTCTTTTTTTTCGTATTTGAAATTTATTTATTTTGAGTGTGCGTGTGTACTCGTATGTGTGTATGATGACATGTTTCTATTTCTCAATCTTTTGTTTGCAGATTTGTATTTTCGGTACTATTGCGAATATTTTGAATATAATGGTCTTAACGAAGAAGGATATGGCCAAAGCACCCATTAACAAAATATTGAAGTGGCTGGCGGTGGCAGATATGTTTGTCATGATTGAATACATACCATTTGCTTCATATCAATACATTTATATGAAACCGGGTAAGTAAGAGAAGAAACACTCATCATTACTTTTATCTTCAATGCAAACCACTTTTACATCATTCACTCTAAACAGAAATAATTATGTAAACTTGCTTTGACATGAGAAATACTCGTACTTGCTTTACATAATTAGTGTAATAATATTAATAGGGAAACACTAACTGCTTTGTGAACCCTCATGAATAGAATGTTGCTTTGCAAGCATCAAGCATAAAAGAATTTTATTTCTTATTGTGGGATGTTTCTATTTCACTTACAACACTTTCGACTAGAGCTTTTGCTTTCATTCACAGTTAATTAATTTCATGTAAAAAGCAGATATTTTTAGAGAATTATCATAAAGGATTGCTTTTTATTAATATTAGTTGATATATTCCCTTTGAGTTTTGTTATGCTTCTCTGCTCAGTTAAGAAACAAATATTATAAATGAAACATATATTACTCTTCTGTTATGTTTATTATTTAGTTTTGCCAAATTAAATAAAGACAAAACAATGCAAGATATAAATTGTGCATTGAGGTAAGCGAAACGGAAGTATGAATTCGCCGAAATCTATCTCTAACCAATTTAACAACATTACTCAGTTAGCAGTGGTGCGTGCGCCTTATTGTTTGTTGAAACGACTAGTTTTACACAAAATTTTTTATTAATTCATACTAAGGCCAATTGAACAGGTACCACCAGTAAGTAGTTCTACAGCTAATATTCAAGAACTAGAAATACACGTATTTTCTTGGTAGAAACCTAACAACATCACAGCAAACTCACTTAAGAAAGCAACACTTTGTTCAGCTTGTAAACAAAATTTGACACTTGAAATGCTGGCATATCAGCTGTGTTGGTGATTGTATCTGCTCAAGGTGCCTTGACACGTACGTTGTTTTCAATTTTTCTCTACCAATATCTAATGTCTTACGTATATTTATATATATGTATTTATATATCGTATATTTTTAAACGACTTAAAAAAAAGAAAGAGGTTATCAATTCGCCTGTTTTTCTCATTTAGACCGCTTTTAAAAACACTTTTTTGTCTGAGAGGGTATAGCTTCCATTGTAAAAAAGTGAGACACGCCCAGTAATTCTTTTATTTGATTTTATGATATTTTACCTGTTCGCTTAGAATGAAACTTGCCCAACACATTGGACTCTCGTAACGGCACAGTCACGAAGTTGAAAGAATCAGCGGAACCACGCCCAATAAATTTTAATATTATATTTCACATGCTTCTATTTGACCGGTTTTTACGAAACTTTGCACACAACTTGAACTCTTAAAAAAAAGCAATCTTTCATTCAAAAAAGTGGGCAGAGTCACGCCTATTACATTTTAGTGTTATATTTTACGTGCTTGTGCTTAAACAATTTTCACAAAACTTGGCACACAACTGGAGCTGTTAAAAATCAAATTTTGCAATCAAAAAGTGGGCGGGGCCACGCCTATTAAATTTTAATATTATATTTCACGTGCTTCTAGTTTATCGATTTTTACGAAACTTCTCATACACCTTGAGCTTTACGAAAAATACTTATGTTATTTTGTATTCAAGAAAAGTGGGAGGGATCACGCCCATTAAAATTTAGTATTATATTTCGCGTGCTTCTACTTTAGCTATTTTCATCTCGTGTTAAAAAATTGGGCGAGGCTAAGCCCACGAAAGTTTAGTATTAAATTATATTTACTTTTAAAATTTTTACTCTTAGAATGACATAATTTGGTGTGTAAACAAGTGGGCAGAGCAACACCCATTAAAGATTAATATTATATTTCACGTTTTTCTACCTGACCCATTTTTATGTAACTCGGTACACACCTGGAGTTCTGAAAGTGTTGCCAAGTTGAATTTAGAAAAGTTAGGGAGCAATAAAATTTGCCAAATTGGGCATGACACGCCCCTAAAAATATAAATTGGCACTAAAAATGTGAAAAAAAGTTTTAAAAAAAATTTAAGCGCCTTAAAAAATAAGCACTAAAGAGCTAAAAATAATTTAGATTCAGTTAAATAAAATCAGCCGTAGCCAAAAAAAAAATAATAATTTGATCTTAAAGTGTACGTTAAAACAAAATTTTCATACAAATTATGTCAAAAGAACACTTGAACTTCAAATTAATTTTATTTTGGAAAAGGTCGAATATTTTTATATGTCTTATCAATAGTGATATTCAAAGTCGGTTTACTTTTTTTTTAAGTTTTATTTGTGGAAAGATTTGTCTTTGTCCTCAAAATACGGCTCAGTTTCGCAATAACAACCAAGTCTATTCCTGGAACATTTAAAAGAACGGAAATTGAATGAGAACAGAAAGAAGCCATATCTGGAGCATAAGCTTGCTCACTTTGAAGACACCTTTCTCATAGACCAGTATTCATACAAAATACTGCCTTCAACAACATAACTCCCTCATGCAACTTTATTTTATGCATACTGGAAAAAGAATAGTCAACTATGTTTTCTATAAGAAAAGTGTGCTTTCACATAGTCAACCATATTTTCTACGAGAAGATTGTGCTGCCGCATAGTCAACCATCTTTTCTGTAAGAAGAGTGTGGTACCACATAACTGACAATCCTTTCTATAGGAAGAGTGTGCTGTCACATACTTTACTATCTGTGCTGTAAGAAGACAATATGGTTAACTATGTGTGGTACCTCTTCTTATAGAAAATATGCTTATTTGGCTTTGTGGCAGCACGCTCTTCTTATAGAATACATTACTAATATATGACAGCTCACTATTTTTAGAGAAAAGAAAAGGTTGGGGTTCTGTGGCAGCATGCACACTCTTCTTACAGAAAATATAGTTGAAAATGTGGCAATATACTATTCTTACAGAAAATATGGTTGACTATTACTACGTTTATACGCTCACTATTTGCAAATAAATATAAATTAACTCACTGTTTATACGGCCTTGTGAATGTATAAAAACTTGATAGCACTTCCTATAGAAAAGTTATTTATGTTTGCAAAAAAAGTCTGCAAATGCAGAAAGTAGCAAATAAACATTTGTTTTTATTGTCATTATTTGCTTCTACCAATGTTTTTTGTACAATATTGATCAATTTATTGTTTTTTATTAGCCAACACTTGTAAGTGTGGCAACCTCAGGCATTTTATTTGCAAATAGTGCGTTACTCGTGAATAGTTTTCTAAGTTAGCAAGTCGCAATAAAACAATAAATATGGCAACAATTTACAGTTTTATTTGCAAATAAGCCGTACGTATAAACGTAGTATATGTAAATTGTATATGTAGTAGCCCCACTCTTCTTATAAAAATACGGTTGAATCTATGGCAGCACACTCTACTTATAGAAAAGATGGTTGACTGTGTGTGGTTTCACACTCTTCTTATAGAAAATACAAATTATTTTTTATTCAAAAACATGAGTTGCATGCAACAGACTTAACGTGAAATAAATAACTTTAAATTTTCTTAATTAATTTATAAATTTCCTTTTGCTTGTTTTAATGACGAAATTTTTTCAGGCGAAAAGGATTTCAGCTATGCTTGGGCTCTTTATATACTCTTCCACATGCATTTCACCCAAGTGTTGCACACAATTTCAATTGGTTTGACGGTGACTTTGGCAATTTGGCGTTATGTTGCAATCAGGTAAGATTGTGTTAACTGGCAAAAAAAAATATTCATTATACCCATTTAGTTATGGATTTTTTTACTTTTAAATATTCAACAAAAAAAATGCATAATGCTAAGAACACAACTGGGACGAACGACGAATTTCGTTTACGATGACGAATTCGTCGATAAGAATTCGCTGAGTAAATTCGTCATATGAAGCACAATAACGACGAATTTACTCACCGAATTCTGCTCTTATAATTGAAAAAGTTGGTTATTGTGTATGCAAAGAGCGAGAGAAAACTGTTTTTTCGTCGTTCGTCGGCGTACAAAATAGAAATAAACCTATGTCAGAGTTCGTCACACGCGATGAATTTCGTTCTACGGCGGTGTTGTGTTCATTTTCATATGAAAAAATGTGTTTTATTTTTTATGACGAAAGTTCGCATCGAAATATTCGTCGTTCGTCCCAGTTGTGTTTCTAGCATAACCCCTTAAAAGCTTTCAGCATATTTTTAAATACGAATTTTTTTTCAATTAAGATTATCTGACGTATTCTTAAAAATTATTTTGCGTTTATTAAGGGACTATTCGACATATTTCGATGGAAAAATTGCTACATTCGTTACAAAACTAATTATATGCATATGTAAATATGTAAACAAAATAATACGTTTTGTTTCTATAGAAATTCTATAGAATTGCTGTGCCTTAAAAATTTTTCTCTTTTAATAACCCAAGAGCAAGTATTAATCTGTTTTTACACTTGTCTGAGTTCGAATTCGTCATATCTTATATTACATTGCTTCTTTCAACTGACATTAACGCAGCGACGGAGGAGGTTGACTTTGTTGATGGAAACATTTCATAAAAACTTTTTTTACAAATATGGTTTTATTGATGCCAATGTAAAGTAGAAATATGGGAATTAATAACGGAATATGATATCGGGCAAATGTCCACCTCTAACACGTCCGCTCTCTTCACAAAATTTTAAACCACATTTTGCAACAAAATTTCGCTTATCTCGCCATAATCCACAGCCGAATTTCATCTTTCATAGCGTCAGTTGTTTCTGGTTTTAAATATTTCAATTCTTGACATTTCATCATTTGACAGCCTAACCTCAAAATTTGCCCACTCTTTATACGATTCGCACCGCACAAAAAATTTTGACAACTCTGAAGGCTCAGTTACCCGACTGTAATGTAAAGTAACTGCAATAGTAGGAAACAGCTGATCGATATTGTTATGTGAAAAGTAATGCAAATGTTTATAGAGATGTAATGTAACGTAACCTAATTTACATATAAAAATATCGATCAGCTTTTTCCTACTTTGCAGTTACATTACATTACAGTCGGGTAACTGAGCCTTGAGTCATTGTGTTTATCAAATAAAAATAAAATAGACTCAAATTGAAAGAACTGTGTTTTCACATCTAAAATTAAAACCATAAAACAGCTGATTTTGCGTTCACACTGCAAGTTTGATAAATTCAGGTTTTAAATCTTATTTTGTTTAAAGTAAAATTACTCGTATATTACTACGTTTATACGTACGGCTTATTTGCAAATAAAAATGTTAATTGTTGCCATATTTATTGTTTTATTCCGACTTACTAATTCAGAAAACTATTCACGATTAACGCACTATTTGCAAATAAAATGCTTGAGGTTGCCACACTTACAAATGTTCGCTAATAAAAACTAATAAATTGATAAATATTGTACAAAAAAACATTGATAGATGAAAATAATGACAATAAAAACAAATGATTATATGTTATTTTTTACATTTGCAAAATTTTTTTGAAATCATTAGTAACATTTCTATAGAAGTGCTACCAAGTTTTTATACATTTGCAATGCCGTATAAACAGTGAGTTAATTTATTTGCAAATATTTTTATTTGCAAATAGTGCCCGTATAAACGTAGTATATCTCCTATAAAAATACGTGTATTTGCTGCTGTATTTCTTTTTCTACTTTTTATAATACTAATTTGACAAACCGTGCAACAGCTGTTTTTGTTTGTATGAAAAACTCGGAAATTTTAAAATGTGTTCTAAAATGGAAATAATTGGCCTTTTTAAAATTATGGAACTATTTACACAAAGTGAAGAAGTGCTTGGAAATTAAGTTATTCGCCCGTATTGTGTATGTCGAGTCGAATATTCGTTTACGACAATTTTTGAATTTGATTAAACAAAACTTGTACAAGTTTTCTTTATTCTATGACAAAATTCTCGTAGACGAATATTCGTCTCGATATACGCAATACGGGTGATTATATAAAAAAAAATACACGAATACATTATAAGCCAAACGTTTTTTAACGGCAGATGGATATCAGCAATATCGCCTATTTTCTCTTCCAAGAAAAGAAAATATTTTTGAAGCAATTTACTATTTGCCCTATTGGCAGAAGTGTACATACAATAATTGAAATTTATTTGCTGGTGGCTTAGCATGTCTATATACGCATTTCATTGGCGCTTTAACCAAATCATCAGTATACCTCAAGCACAAATTTTTAACAGACAAAAAAAAATTTTGTGGTATATAGACATGCTAAGCCACTAGCAAATAAATTTCAATTAGAAAATATTTTTGTTGTTTGCCGGGAAAAAGATTCTTTTTCACCACAATTTTTTTTTATATTATTTTAATTTTTATTAACTGGCATAAACATTATCGGCTGTTTCTGTTAATTTTTTTGACTTGGCAGCACTGAACTCGTTACAGCGAAAACAAGGTTGCATTTCATAAACCCTGGGCTCAAATCGTCACATCCGTGATCGTATCGATAATCGTGCGAACACAAATCAAGTGATACGTCAATCGTATAAGCTGAATGGGATTTCAGTACGTTTACGTATGTCAAAATCCGAAAATAGTGTTTTTACGTGACAAGTTGTGCGTTCACGGATGTGACGATTCGAACTCCTGCTTAAAACCAATTCAAAAAAGGTTTTAAGTTGGTTTTAACAAAATCATTTTGTATGGTTTTAACGTTAAAACCAACTTTTATTAAAACCATGGCAGTGTGAAAACATAATTTCACTTTTAGCTATTGAAATCTAATGAAAACCTAGCTGGTGTAAAGAGAGCTTTAATATTTATAAGCACTTATATAATAACCTCTGACAAATAATCTCGTTTTCTAAATTCCTGCATTCATATTTTTTTTATTTTAACTATTTACATATATAATTTTTTTATTTTTTGGCAATTACTTGCCAATGTTCTGAGTTAACGTTTGCTTTCAATCTTTCAATTTGACAGACATCCTCATGGACCTTGTGCCAGTTTTCTGCTGTCTCATTGCAATGAATGCATATTGTTTTCGTTCATCATCTCACCAATTGTTTGTTTTCCCACATTGTTTGTGTTTAAAGTGCGTAAACGTTTGGTGACTGACAGCTACGTGCCACTGTATCATGTTGATGCGGATAAGGAAACACAATTATACAGGTAAGGAAGGAGGATTTTAAATGAAACATAAACAAGAATGAAAAGGTTACTTATATAAAACAACATAATTGTTTGCTCAAGAGCTTAATGGTTTTGATGTGACTTCTTTACGACATATAGGGTCCATTGCACATGTTATCTTTCACATAACATGTACACATGAGTAGTTTAAAAAAAAAACCCCCGGTACGAATAAAATAAACTCAAGCAGAAAACGGACACCAGCACCGAATTCTGCTTGAATAAATTTCAATTTATTTAATTTAATTTATTTGTGAAATTCAAATCATATCATAACTACAATTTTATATCAATTGTGAAGTATCTCTCAGTCATCTTTCGAAAAAGGATGTCCACTAAGTTGTTTTCACAATCATAAACAAATCCTTCTCATTTTTCTTACAAATAGCAAATAATGTTAAAGCATATGTACATACATATCGTTACCTTAATATAGAAAGGACCTAACTCATTATTGTTTTTTGAAATTTAGTTTTTTGTCTATTTCTACAGCATACAAAAATGCAAAAAAAAATCTCGATATCAAAAAAATAATGAGTTAAGCCCTTTCTGTATAAAGATAACGTTATTTATATATGTACTCGTATATATCGAGCCTTATTTTATCGAAAGTAGACCTTTTTATTGAAATTAAAATTTTATGGGCCTATCCATAGTTTAGAAGTATCAAAATGCTAAATGATAACTTTTAAGATACAGGCTGTACAATTTTACCGTAAGCGACAAATTACGTACAAAAACATCGAGCCTTATTTTCGATTTTATCGTAAGCGACAAAAATTAAATTTTTCAGGAGAAGTTTTTTTTTTTTAAATATTCAAATATTTTTTTGTACGTAAATTATCGCTTACGATAAAATTTTACAGGCTGTATCTTAAAAGTTACCAACCATTTTGGCATTTTGATAATTCTAAACTATGGGTAGGCCCATAAAATTCTAATTTCAATAAAAAAGTATATTTTCGATAACATGTCGCTTACGATAAAATCGAAAATAAGGCTCGACATATTTGAATATTTAAAAAAGAAACCTTCTCCTGAAAACTTTAATTTTTGTCGCTTACGATAAAATCGAAAATAAGGCTCGATATGTATTGGTAAGTATAAAGAATTTATTTTTATCGAAAGTTTTCTTTTGAAGTCTAATCACAAAAGCTTGTATGTAAATGAAAAATATTCACTCAATTGGAACAACAACAACATAATAATCAACTAAATTATTTCAGTGTAAACTATTTTTTAAACACAATACAATAACAATAAAAAAAGATTTGAACAAGAACCGAAATAAGTAAAACATCTAAACAGAAGCCAAATTCAGACAGATGGAAAATTTTGTTTCAATGCCAGTCATCTCTCTTGTGTTTGACCGTCAGCTGTAAAACAAATTTGGGGTTGGAATAATTCAAAATGTTATTATAGCTATGCTATTTATTACGCGATACAGGAGTTAGGACGTGATTTTCGTAACAAAAATAATCGACACTAATACATACTACGTTTATACGCAGGGCTTATTTGCAAATAAAACAGTAAATTGTTGCCATATTATTGTTTTTATTGCGACTTACTATTTCAGAAAACTATTCACGATTAACGCACTATTTGCAAATAAAATGCTTGAGGTTACCACGCTTACAAATGTTTGATAACAAAAACAATAAATGGATAAATATTGCAACAAAAAACATTGATAGAAGCAAATCATAACAATTAAAACAAATAATTATTTGATATTTTGTACATTTACACTATTTTTTTTTCGTCAACATAAGTAAGTTTTCTATGGAAGTGCTACCAAATTTGTGTACTTTTGCTATGCCGTATAAACAGTGAGTTAATTTATTTGCAAATAATTTTATTTGCAAATAGTGCGCGTATAAACGTAGTAACAGTTACTAATTTATATTTGTTTTGATTTATTTGTACTTAAAAGCAGTGTACGAAAATAAACGAAACAAATTGTTTGATTTTGTTTTGTTTCGTTCTTAGAAGTGAGTGAAACAAAAACAAAACAAAAATAATGAGAACGATTGCTCAATTTGTTTTTGTTTTATTTTTGCACATGAGCACAAACCAGAGAACGAAGCGGATCGGCTGTAAGCCGGCTAACAGCCGCCACCGGCCACAAATACATTAATTTAATCGTACGCGGCTAGAAAAGAAAATAATGGGAAATAAATGGAAACGTTTTGAAATACTCGTATTTGCAGAGAATTTGACATCATCATATAATATAATTTCATTGCATTGTTATTTCACACATGAAATTTGTTTTATATAACTACGCAGCGTAGCTATAACCGGGTGTCCTAGGCCACCTCTCTTCTTTTTTATTATACCATAATGGAAATTTAAGAAACTGAGAATAGATTTTGCAACAAATGCTCTGAAACTTTTCGGCATAAAATTCGAATTGGGAAGTTTTAAATTTTCCTAGAACCCAAGTACTTGAACTCTCTCTTTTAAAGTTGCTAGTTTGTTTATACAACAACAGTAGTTTGATTAATTTTCTTCTTTGTTTTACTTTCAAGGAATGAGATAAAATAATAATATGATTCGACTGCAAACATATATGTATTCTGTGAAAGTTTAAGGTTCGTAGCTCTTACGGTTCAAGAGAAAACTGCCTGTGACAGACAGACAGATAAACGGACATGCTACACCTTTGATGTACGGAACCCTAAAAAGACAAGTTTTGAAAGTTAGAGTGAAAAAGTGAGACACGAAAAATATATTATTGCTCTATTACGACGTGCTAGATGGTGGTTGAATGATCGAACCATTCTTAATTATAAAAAAAATATTTTTTAGGCAAATTTGAAACGGATGCAAGTCTTAATCAAAGCTTTTAAGTAATGATTAGTAATTGTAATGATTACTAATTTGATTACTTTTTTTTTTAAGGTGAAGTAATGATTAAATTACGATTATATTCAGTTTCGCACGATTACTAATTGATTACGATTACTAATAATGGAAAAGTAATCTGAATTACTTAAAATTACTAAAAAGAATCAAAAGTAATCAAAAATAACCCGATTACTTCTAAGGATTACTTTTGATTCTTTTTGATTATTTATTAAAAATCAAAAGTAATCCTTAGAAGTAATGGGATTATTTTTTGATTACCTTTGATTATTTTTGATTATTTTTTAGTAATTTTAAGTAATTCAGACTACTTTTCGATTATTAGTAATCGTAATCGTAATTATTGATCAGCAAATTCTTTTGAAGGCAATTATATAATCATTACAATTCTTTTTAAAATTTAATATAATTGATTACTAATCGTAATCGAAATTTAACAGCTCTGGTCTTAATAATTCTTGTATTTAATACGACTATTGTATTCTTTCTCTTTCTTTGCAGAATAAATTTTTGGATACATTCTGTCATTATCAAACTATTGCCATGCTGCATACTGACGGCCATCAGTTTTGTGTTGGTGAAAATATTATTCGAAGCATCGAAACGCAAACAAAAGCTCAAGGGCTACAATAAACCCAATAAGGCTGCTGCACAACAAGCGTGTCTACAAAAATCCAGGTAAATAACCTTTTTTTTACCCTCCATATTTTTTACATTTTCCAACGTATTTTACTTGTATTACAACACTTGTAAGTTTTAAGAAACATTCCCCCGATATGCTTTTGTTTGCACAAAGTTGTCATCACTGATTTCTAATCTTCATATTTCTATCTCTGTGTCCTTCTATCTCTCTCTCTCTCTCTCTTTCTCTCTCTCTCTCTCTCTTAATTTTCTCTCAAACAGGGCCCCTAAATGCGACCGGCGCACAGATCGTACTACCATGCTATTAGTTGCCGTACTCATACTATTTCTTATCACTGAATTTCCTCAAGGCATTTTGGGCCTCATGTCCGGTATTATGGAGAAATGTTTCTTTAATGCCTGCTATCCACCCTTCGGCGAATTAATGGACTTGCTGGCACTGATAAATGCAGCTATTGATTTCGTTTTATATGGTTTGATGTCGAAACAATTTCGTACCACATTTAAATCGCTATTTTTCAAAAGACGATTTGGCAGCATTGAAATGACTAGAACGACACGTTTAACAACAACATGCGTATGATTTAGTTTAAGACAATGGCAACCCGAACTTACAACTACAACTACTTGACAAGCAAATACTACCGCCATTTCTATCACCGCCAGAGTCATGACTACAGCTGCAGCCGCAGCTACACTATTGAGGAATAACAAGAGAGGAGAAGAATATACGGAAAAATCAAAAGAGCAGTCACTGCAAGGGGACAGAAACTAAATAGTTAGCAAAAGACTGCAATAATTTGTTAAGTGAAACAAAAAGAAGAGTGTGATATTTTTAATTATTACATATTTGTTAAATAGTAAACAAAAGTTTATTAAAAATATTATCCGGTTGGAAATTGTGATCTATTGATGTTATGTTTTTCGAAAAACTGAACAATGTTATTCATATGTGACACAAGTTCGCTGCGAAGGTCTATTCAAATGTTCACTCACATTAAGAGTCAAACCTAAATTAAGGACGGGGCACAATGAATCCGTCATACGTTAAACTTCGCCTTTTTCAACTGACAGCTAAGTTGAAATACATGGTTTCTTATGAGGTGTGTTACATTCAGTATGTGTCCGTCAACGCAAAGTACAAAATTTGCTCAACTCTTAACGTTTTGCGTACGTTGAGTAGTTTGACAGATATTGGTTGGTTTTTTGGTATGATCTGATTTAGGTTGTTGTGCTTTGTGGCAGCAAAAATAAAATTACTAATTGTGCCAACCTTCTCCGTCGTTGCGTTAATGTCAGTTGAAAAAGGCGAAGTTTAACGTATGACGGGTTCATTGCGCCCCGGCCTTTAAGGTAGAATTAGCCGAACGTCCACGCAAGCTAACCAAACAGCTGATCGTTTTTGTTGATTGAAAACAATGCAAACGCTTACCGAAATTTGCTGTAACGTTGACGGCACGTCTCAAACTGTATAAAATAGAATTTCCTAACGTTGTTAAGTGACGTTTGTAAGCCAGTGATGGTAATATTGTATGTTAAATCGAATGGGGTAGTTTGGCCCTGTTTTTCAGTACTTTTATTTGTGAACAGCTGTTCCTTTTTCATATTAAAACAAAACAAATTAAAGCGTACGCACGTTTTTAAATGTTCTATAAGTGCACAAACGTGCTAACAGTACGGTACGGTACGGTACAGCAACAGCAACGTTCGGCTAACCCAGCCTTTAGAGCGTCAAGCATTGCGTTAGCAGCAGGGTGCATACATACATATTTCCAGTACATTGAAATAATATTTTATAGGTTTAAATTAAATTAAATTCCTTATACTGGTTTCACACCCACAGCAACTTTTGTTGGACAACTTCTGAGTTTATGCGAGAGGAGAGAGGATAAAAATAATCAAAAGCAGACCCGCGTCCATCAATTACAAGTTGCTCAGTAAAACTTGCTGTGTGTGAACCCAGTCTTTTTGCGCTATCGGTGCACACGTAAGTGCTGGTGAAAAGAAAATATATCAGCAGCAGGTTATTAAAAATAGAAACCACTTATTAAGAATGCTAAAGCCCTTATTAGACGTTTCTTCTGAAATCGTTCATGCTAGTGCCATAGTGCAAATTACTGTTTATCAGCCAAGGTTAATAAAAATAAATTTTTTTTGTTTATCAAGAAGTCATTGCTTGCGGATTTCCATAAACAAGGTAAGGGTTAAGTATTGCAGGCTGCAAGTTCTAGGCGAACGGGCTTACTTGGCTCTCGATAGGTCGGTCACCTTGTGTGTCACCTTGGGCGTTTTAAAAAGGCTCGAAAAAAATTATTCTCTGCGTCATTCTATTTGCTCGGCCAACTTTAGTTTTGTACTAATATTTTTTTTCTCAGACGATTTGCCATAAATTTGCAGTCAGTCAATGCAGACATGATATCATGAAGTCATCAGTTAGTCCTAATTTACACTATGCAAGTCTTATTGCCAAACTGATTAGTTTTTTAGAAGAGAGAGACGAGGGGAAAACAAATATGTTCTGTTCTCTCTCCCTTAGCTTAGCAATAAGACTTGTATAGTGTAAATTAGGACTTATTTCCAGCTGGGTAAGTGATATAAATGTAATTAGTTGTTTTTACCATTGATAATACTTATAGTCTTTTTTGTATATACACATATAATTATCGCTGTGTTTACATTAAAATGAATTATGAAACAGTAAAAATTGTAGATTTATGAAATATAATTGTAATTATCCTAAGACTATGTGTGTAAGTCTTTAGGTTACTCAAATTTAATAGTTTAAGTTATCTTTACATTACATAGAAGGGAATTATTAAGTTTCAACGAATTTAGTGGAAAAAGCCGGTATGAAGTTCCGACAGTTGAAAGTTAAACCGTTCGTCCTGTTCGTAAATGCATGACAGTGCTGCCTAATTTAATCAATCTGCAATTCTTTAGCGGATCAGCTGTTATCATGATTTACATGTGGTTGGAATTACATAGTGTCCACATCTGACGAATTTATATTATATAATTGTTGCGCCGCCTTTTTTACACGAAATTTTTTTAATAAATAAACGTTAAATGCACAGTGACACATAAAAGGACATTTGATATCAAAATGAATTTCTAAGGCCGTGAGCTCTGATGATTATATCATAATGATGCCATAATGTTAATAAATTGAGTCATGATATCAATTTGACATTTATCATGATATAAATTCATGAGGTGTGGACAATATGTTATTTGCTCGGAATATACCATAGAGTTTCATTTGATACATGTTAAAGCTTCAGTGTTGCTTCAGATTTGCATTTGCAAACGTGTTGCAGGTTGACGCATTTTTGAACGAGCGCATCCCATTTACAACACAATAATTTGTAGCGCCAAGTATTTATGGTGTTCCTTTTTGTGGCCTTCTTTTTTACATTGTTATGTCCAATCAGCATAGGCTACCATGAGTTTTTTTTTAATTCCGATTGAAATTTAAATTGTAAAAAATAGCACAAAAAATTAATTTTTTTCCCAAAAAGTTTTTATTCGTTGTTAACATTATTAAAACGATTTCCGGCATATGGGCCCGGCGCTTGCCCCTTAACGAAGTCCAGAATGCGCTCCAATTGGTTTCTTTTCGAGCACTGCTGGCCGTATGTCTCAAATAACACGAACAATGTTAAGGCTGAGTTTACATTTGGCATTTCGTGTGTGTGTGCCATTTGCCCAAAAAAGCATAACCACTAATTTCTAATGAAAAATTGTTTGCTTCAGACACGTATTTATTAAATTAAACAGTTTCATACATATATAATAGACATTTTTATAGAATCCATCATGATTGGAAACAGTTTAAGGGCCAATTTCACGATGTCAACAACGTTCGACTTGTCGCACACTTACATTCAAAACAAAAAGAAATTTTCATATTTTATTGTTGTTTCAAATATAATGGGCTGTTTCAGAATAACGAAACGAAACTTTCGACTAAAAATTTATATTGAAAACAAAAACAAATTTTCATATTTTATTGTTGTGTAAGTGTGCGACAAGTCGAATGTTGTCGACATCGTGGAATTGGCCGTAAATCATTAAATAAATGTCTGAATCAAACAGTTTTCCATTAGTAATTAGAGGTTACGGTTTTTTGGGCACATGACAAACAGATGTTAACCCGGCCTAACCTCCCAAGCGTATGGCACGCAGTGTGACTGTTGTTCATCATATTTCGACGTTTGGAGGTACTGGGGGTCTACTCTGTAATTCGAAACGAAAGAAATAGCTTTCGAATTTGTATGTTAATAGCACGCAAATTCGAAAATTTTTTCTTTCGTTTCAAATTACAGAGTAGACCCCGTGAGAGCTGATTCTGACTATTTTCGCAATGTTACACTTATTTATTTAAAACGAACGAACGCTTGCCGTGTAGAAGTTAACGCTTGTGTTAAAATGATATGGTCCACCGCTACGTTCCATAATATAGTACGTTACAAAGTACAAACATTTTTGTACGATATTATCGTTTTTTTTTAATGAACTCATGCCGCAGCTATCATTTTTTTATAAGTGTGCATTTAAATACATTGAATAAAATACATATATAATGAGGATTTTTTTCTAAATTATCAATTATAAATAAACAAAAACTATGTACAATTATAAATTTTTAAGTCATTAATAATTTATACTAAATTATATAAACACATACATATGTACACAGAGAAAACAGTGCCTACTAAATACCTCATAAAATAGAACATAATTAATAAGAAATCTCTATGGTTTTTTTCCAATAAGGAAATCTTATTAATTTCATAGAGAAAACCTTTTTGAAAAATTCAAGAAGAAATCTGCTAGTTTTTATTAGGTTATCTTATTGATTTTTTCAATAAAGTTTTCTTCTTGTTTTTATTAGGCGACCTCATATAAAATAAAAAAAATTGCGTCTTTATTCTCTGTACTTATGTATTTTCATTTAAATTCTATACCATATACATATGTATGTAGTATATTGAAGATGTTATTTATTTATACATACATTACACGTTAGGTTATATTCTTAATTAACTTACTCACCAAGTATAGAACCAGCAAACTTCTGACTGATAGACAAGCACTCTAACCAATATGCTAACAAGCAGCCTGAATAACTATTGAAATTATTGTGCAAACAATCTTGTACAAAAATGAAAAAGATCATAAAAAATTGTCTCTATGTCTATTTATAGATATGAAATAACAAGACAGCTCATAAAATCAAGAAGATTTCCTTATTAAAAAAATCAAAAAGATGCTTTACACATAATCATATAGGAACCTACTAAAATCAAGAAGAAAAGCTTTTTAAAAAAATCAAAAAGGCAACCTAACAAAATCAGTAAGAAATCCCTATAGTTTACAACTTATAAGAAAACCTAACAGAATCAAGAAGTTTTTCTCTATGGATTGTTTTTTTGGTGCCAAAAATAACGGAAATTGAGTAAAAAAGTTGTGAATAATAAGATTTCTTCTTGATTTTATGTGGTTTTCTTCTTGATAAAATTAATAAGATTTACCAAATAAAATTAATAAGGACTCTCTATGAAAAAATCTTCGCTTCTTTCTGCTGGGATACCCCTAAGCCTAAAAACGTTTCATGGAGAAAATCTTCTTGATTTTATGAGGCAGTTTTTTCTCTGTGTATATGTACATATATATACAGTCAAAGCTCGTTTTAATGAATGATATAATGTCATACCTATTCGTTATAGTGAAAAATTCAGTTTTTGTTCCACCACTCCTTATACTGAGCGCCAAAAATTTAAATAATCATTATCGGCCCTATGTACGTGTATCAGCAAAAATTGGCACGAAGTTGGCATAAGTGACAAAATTTAACATTAAACATCATGCCAGGAGGTGGGTTAAAATTAGGTAATGCGACCATTTTTAATGTCAACTCGTTAACACCTAATTCATTTTCGCCACTTATGCTAACTTCATGCCAATTTTTACTTATACATAGGGATGTATATGTATAAGGTAGTTAATGTTAAAAACAAATAACCAGTTATATCGAGAATTCGTTAAAGTGATCATTTGTTATACCCAACTTTGTTTTTATATTAGAATTTTAATTTTAAGATATAATAATATAAAATTTTTGTAAGCAACCAAGTGCCATTTAAAAAAGAAAACACAGGTACATATACATATATATATAGATACAAATCGTTACCTTAATATTGAAAGGTCTTAACGGATTATTTTTTTTCAATCGAGATTTTTGAATTTTTCGATACATTAGATGTTCTTCTATGGAAATATAAAAAAAATCGATTTAAAAAAATAATGAGTTAGGGCCTTTCTATATTAAGGTATATAAATATATGGCATAATAAGCAAGTTAAGACCTGCAGCTTAAATGTAAATGGATTTTTTTCGTTTTCTAAAACATTATTGTACATTAATAAGGACTCTCTATGAAAAAATCTTCGCTTCTTTCTGCTGGGATACCCCTTAGCCTAAAAACGTTTCATGGAGAAAATCTTCTTGATTTTATGAGGCAGTTTTTTCTCTGTGTATATGTACATATATATACAGTCAAAGCTCGTTTTAATGAATGATATAATGTCATACCTATTCGTTATAGTGAAAAATTCAGTTTTTGTTCCACCACTCCTTATACTGAGCGCCAAAAATTTAAATAATCATTATCGGCCCTATGTACGTGTATCAGCAAAAATTGGCACGAAGTTGGCATAAGTGACAAAATTTAACATTAAACATCATGCCAGGAGGTGGGTTAAAATTAGGTAATGCGACCATTTTTAATGTCAACTCGTTAACACCTAATTCATTTTCGCCACTTATGCTAACTTCATGCCAATTTTTGCTTATACATAGGGATGTATAAGGTAGTTAATGTTAAAAACAAATAACCAGTTATATCGAGAATTCGTTAAAGTGATCATTTGTTATACCCAACTTTGTTTTTATATTAGAATTTTAATTTTAAGATATAATAATATAAAATTTTTGTAAGCAACCAAGTGCCATTTAAAAAAGAAAACACAGGTACATATACATATATATATAGATACAAATCGTTACCTTAATATTGAAAGGTCTTAACGGATTATTTTTTTTCAATCGAGATTTTTGCATTTTTCGATACATTAGATGTTCTTCTATGGAAATATAAAAAAAATCGATTTAAAAAAATAATGAGTTAGGGCCTTTCTATATTAAGGTATATAAATATATGGCATAATAAGCAAGTTAAGACCTGCAGCTTAAATGTAAATGGATTTTTTTCGTTTTCTAAAACATTATTGTACATTTGGCTTATAATAACATTCATGTCGAGTCCTATTTTCGATTTAATCGTAAGCGACAATAGTTAAAGTTTTCAAAAGAAGGTTTTTTTTTTTAAATATTCAAATATTTTTTACGTACGTAAAAGTGTCGCCTAGCCATAGTAGTGTCATAAAATTTTAATTTCAATAAAGAAGTTAACTTTTTACTACATGACGCATACGATTAAATTGAAAATAGGGCTCGATATGTATGTAAACAAATTTTGACATTTCTTCTTTCTACTTTTGTAGGCATCGCAACCTTTCTTCTAGACTAGCTAAAAAATAGTTTATAAATAATTGTAGAAACTGCCAAAACTTCTTAGCGTGTGGTCCAAATTGTATATGGCAACACGAGTTGAGCATGCATGCCATTTTTTTTACAAATAATTGACCTTCAGCTGTGTCTACTTTAAATTTAAATTTCTGCATAAATGTTAAGTGAAAAGTTTTTTCATTATCATGCTTTTGTTACACAGAAAAGTGTCCGTCATATCTTAATTGTTATGCCATATACATATGTATATATGTACATATGTATGTATGTTTATATACCATAAATATTCTATAAATTAGAAGGAAAAAAAGCTATTAATAATGTTTGCTTATAAAATATAAAAATATGCCTGCATAAAATCAATTTTTTTTAACAACTCTAATCCTTAAAAGTTACAGCTGCTGGAAAAAGAAAAAAAAAACGATGATTGCAAAACAAAAAGTAATAATAAATATCGAATTTGCACTAATATTGCAATATTTAACAAAAGCAAGTAATTGAATTAAGGTGCAAGTGCCTGAGAATAAAACTTAAAACTACCGGTCTCCACTAGCCATGAACTTGGTATGGGCATCATGTTGGACATCGCAAATGGCTAATGGAGACAGCTCATGTCCATGTTTTGTCCATGCTCTGACATCGATGCCCGAACATATGGCTGAGCAAAAATATTTGCCATGAGATTTGCCGTCCGCAACCATTTGTAATAGACAAAATTTTGTAAATATTCCATCTTTATTGCACTACCGCAAAATACCTTGATATGCCTGAACATGGACATCACACGTATTCACCACAACAAAGAAGTTTATGAATTTTTTACAGTTGCTCTGCCAGCGTCATGTTCATTTCATGTCCAAGTTGAGGGCTCGTGAAAACGTAGGTTGCAGCAAAGCATTTCACAAATTTCAATTTCAAATTCAAAAATATGTCATTGAGAATAATGTACGCAAACATAACAAGTTTAAAAGACTCAAACAAAAATATTTCGTAAACTTTGTTATAGCTATGCTATTTATTGCGCGACATAGGAGTTAGGACGTGATTTTCGTAACAAAAATAATCGACACTATTACAGTTATAAATTTATTTTTGTTTTGATTTTCTTTTGTTTCATTCTTGAAGCGAGTGAAGCAAAAACAAAGAGAAAGATTGTTCAATTTGTTTTTGTAATGTTTTTGCACTTGAGCAAAATTCAGAGAACGAAGCGGATCGGCTGTAAGTCTAACAGGCTAACAGCCGCCGCACAGTGTACGATTTCAGAAATTAAGACGACAAAAATAAAAAAATAAAGGTAATTAAAAGTTTAAATTGACCACACTGATTTCAAGCGAAGACCCAGACTAGCTTAAAACTATATGATTCTTGTATATCTTTCAGTTAGTATGCTTATAACGGTACTCTAAATGACATGTTAAAAGAAAAAAAGAAAAATACAAAAATACTGTGCGTATTTTATGCAAATTCACAAGCAAATAGAAGGCGCTGTAGAGGCGATATTATTTTTTTTTATTCAATTGTAACTTTTAACTCTTTTTTAACTAACACACAAAAACACATTATTTTCTAATAAATGATAAGTTTTTTATTAAGTGTTAAGCTAAGTGAGTTTTATTTTTTAATTTTTACCAAACAAACTAACTTTGTCAGACGAAATCTTTTGATATCCACCCGTTTCACCGCATCCATAAACGTTTTTGTAATCTTTCAACCTTGCTGTTATAGACTTTATATAAAATTCCTGCCCCAAGCTGTCCCATTAAATTTTTTTCCCAAAGTACAATATGAGCAGCAACTCGTTATTATTTTTTTATATTATTGTCAATTAATGAAATTCCTTTTACTTTTATTGTTGTAAAATATGTGTGAACATAAATTTAATGCGCATACATTGTGAATACCCCAAATATATAAATAAATTTTGTATAATATTCTTAATTTCTGCAATTTCTTTTACTCTTATTATTGTAAAATATGTGTGTACATAAATTTAAAGTACATACTTTGCGAATGCCCCTAATATATAAATAAATTTAATATCAAAATACAAAATATTAGGACTCGTATCTTAATTCTTTACAAATTTATGATTTTTGTCGTCCTAAATTCTTAAATCAAACACTGTGCGCCGCTAGAAAATAAAATAATGGGAAATAAATGGAAACGTTTTGAAATAGTTGCGATGAATTTGACACCATCGTATAATATAATTTTATTGCATTGGTATTTAACACATTAAGTTTGTTTTATATACCTTAGCAGTATAGCTATAACCGGGTGTCCTAAGACAACTTTTTTTTTTTTGCCTTAACATTATTGTGGCAATTAATGAAAAATTTATTAAAAATTTAATAACGGTAATTCTGTTGCAAAAAGGGAAAAGTCCTCAAGTCGAGATAAGCTTGTTTTGAGTTAATGATTTCTCCGTAACCTGCATATTTGAAAGTACCCCAGCTCAAAATCTCATTTAATTTGTGTGATTTTTCAGGAAGTTATAACACTTTTTAGACTTCTAATCTCATTTGGAATAATAGATTAATTTAGGCTATACTTTGATATATTTCAACTTTTATGTATTATTTATAGTGTGTAGAACGATGTTTATGCTAAAAAAAAATAACTAAAGAAAAACAGAGAATTTGCCAATTTAACTGTAAAAGTAATAAATTTCCAAAAATCCACTTGAAAGCTTAAAAGTGCTCTCCTGCAAAACAGTAAAATGTGACTTAAGCAATTTTTCCTTATTGCCACAGAATTGTTTTGTAGGGATTTTTGTTAGAGACTTTTTAAACTTGTTATGCTTGTGTACATTATTCTCAATAATATAGGCACCATACTGACTTAAACATTTGGGCAGTACTAATCAGCATATACACTGAAAAAAAAATTTGGGAGTAATTTTAATACCAAACCCAAAATAGAATTAAATATATCCCAAAATTGTGTGAATTTTTGTTTCATATATACATAAACTGTTTGGGAATTAAGTAAAAATTTTAATTCCAAAATAGTCTATAATAAAAACCGCTGAGAATGAAAAAAATCAAGCCACAACTTTTTACTGTGTATTATTCAATTGCTTTCACATTTAAGGCAATTTCTGCTATATGCTTTGAACTTCTTTGCTTTTATTTTTTCTTTAAGTCAAGTTCCTGATATATTACTTTTTATTTTCCAATCGAAAGACCCCCTTCAACAACTTACAACACACAGCATATTTTGTATGTAGTACAATTTGCTTTTAAATAATATTGCATATAAACTACATTTCAAGTGAAATTTAATTTTAAAAAATATCAAAACAAAAATACTTTTCTTAACATCCATGTAAATACATAATATACCTATGTACGTACTTATATATTTACACATACATACACATTTATTATATTATAAATTATAATAAAACTGCATTATATTTACTTATGCAATTCCATGTTATAAGAGAAGAGGAGAATTACTCGTAAATAAATGTTGTTACACTGAAAAAGAAGAAATTAAGTTGAATTTTATTTTATTTTTAAAACATTACACTCCATGTTGAACAAACGACATATTTCCTGCATACTCGTATAAAAAAAATCCTTAACAGAATATTTAAATACTCAAAATACATACCAATTTCTCCCATTTCTTCTGACAATACTGCATTCTATCCCATCTATTGATTATGATGCATACAAAAAGTTCAAAAATAGTACTTTAAATTTTTAGGAACGTTATTTTCTGGACACATTATTACAAATATAAGCTGCGAGGGTGTCAAAGGATTAATCCTTAATGGCTTATTATTAATTACTTAAAAGTACGAATTTAATTTTGAATCAATGCTGAATATACTACATAAATAAATAAATATACATAACTGATTTCACATTTTTATGATAAACTAAAGTTTTTTTAAACATTTTTTGCCATGTTCGAAAATTCGAACTAAAATTCGAAATTCGGGAAAACTAAATTTTTCTAACCAGACACATTGCAGACTTGGGAAATTCAAGTAAAAAAAATATTTGGACACATAAAAACTAAGTTTTAATGGGTCTAATTATTCATTCCGTTCCGCGATTGCTTAAAGCATTTGTTCTGCAGAAGCAAAATTATTTATTCGGATGCTGCGGTATTTTTCACAACAATATCAATCAGCTGTTTCCTACCGTTGCAGTTACATTACATTACAGTCGGCTAAAGGCTCAATCAGACGTGACATAGGCATAGCAATAGCCAACAGCCGTTCGAACCAAACTAATGGGCAACACTGTATTTGATTATACGTGACTTGCCATAACGCCATAACTCTCACCATAGAAACCAATTGAATTTTGGTTTGGTTATGGCTATGGCGTTATGGCTATGTCACGTCTAAGTTAAGCTTAACTGAGACTTAACCATAACCATAACCATAACCATAACCATAACCATAACCATAACCATAACCATAACCATAGCCATAACCATAACGATAATCATAACCATAAGCATAACCATAGAAACCAATAGAATTTAGCTTTTTCTCGATGACCATAAACATCTGTTTACTGGTTAAACATATTTGTTGTTGCACTTTTGAAATTAATAAACAAATGAACACATAAACAGCTGTTTATGGTTATGGCAGCACTAATAGGTGAAGCAAATATACTAATGGTTATGGCTATGGCAATAGTTTCTTCTGTTACTAATCAGCTGACTCTTTTTTGTTTAAAGAAATCTTTTAAAATTTTCGTTCGTTCGTTTTTTTGTTACGTTCTGGGGGCTGATTTGCTCATTCAATTATTCAAGTTATTACTCGAACGTGCGAGTTGCTTCAGCTTTGGGGTTCTCTTCGGTTTTGTAGTCAACGTAATAACTATTTTAGCCAACACCGATGATGACACGCAGGCCTAACCACAACTGTAAAGGCTCAGTTAACCAACTGTAATGGCATGTAAGTGCAAATGTAGGAAACAGCTGATCGATAATGTTATGTGAAAAGTAATGCACAGATTCTAACATTCCGGTTACATCTCTATAACCCATTTCCATGTTTTCAGTCTCTTGAAATTTTTTTTATAATCTTGCTAATTCCTTGCACAGTAGGTCGATTATGGCGACCATAGTGTCCTTGTAATGCTCGAAAAGAGGCCACCACTTTTGTAGTAAGTTTTAACTTAACGTGTTCTTTAGCATGGTAAGCGCTCCATAAGCGTAAAATGCACACCTTTCACTAAATAAATGACACTTCAGATGCCAGATACTTAACAGCTGACAGCGTTGAGCTTCTTCATACAAAACTTGCCGTTAAAGTTCCAAGTTAGATTTTAATTGCACATTATGAAAAAGGCCGTAAATGTATAACCCTTTACAACAAAACCGTTTCTCATATTCCATTAACTCTGCCCTAGTAGATAGATATGGTTGCTTAATGAAGTGCACATTTTAACCCTCCAGTTCTTCTCTGTATAGATAGTTTTCTACAAAAATACTAGAGATCGACCGAAGGCGTTTTTTTTTTGGCCGAAGTCGAAGCCGAAGCCGAACTTCGGCTAAAATCCTAAACTTCGGCCAAAACCGAAGCCGAAGCCGAATGTTTTAAATTTTAAAAATGATACTTGTTTTATATGAATTAAGAAAAAAGTTTGCTTTTTTGAGATCACTGAAATAGCTGTAATATCTATTGGATACATAACAAGAAAAATAAAACTATTTTGCAATTTCTAGATTGCTTTTTCATATGATCACTCACAAGAACGTCCAAGTAAAAGAAAATAGAAAGCAACAGGGTTGTATTTCAAAGCAACCCTTTCAAAACGTTAAACACAATAGAAAGTGTCGGCGAGCAACGACCAAAAATAATGTTATTTTTCAAGCTTCGAATGAAAAATATTCGGCTTCGGCTAATCGGCCGATTTTTGCCGTAGGCCGAATGTTGGCCGATTACCAATTTTTGGCCGAAGGCCGAAGCCGAAGCCGATTAATCGGTCGAACTCTAAAAAATACTTGCCACAAAATTCTCTTAATAACACCAAACATGGAAATTCAAGTGAAAGTAAAATATAATTTTAAAATTAAGTTACCTTTCAATTTGTAAATATAAAAAAAGATAACAAAATATTTAAAGACCTTATTCAGGTGTCAGCCCAAGTTGCCACGTCCTGTAAGTTAACATACACACACGTGTATTTTATATTCGGACAACATTCTTGCTTTTAAAAGCCTTTTTAGGGTCAAACGTTGTTGTTGTCAAATTACTCGTAGAGCGAATCAATAACATTCATTTGTTTACTTCCTTACAAAATCCATGGCAACCTGCCGTTCAAGTATGTACGAGTATTATTTTTACATTTCCATTATAATATTCTTTCTCTTCACTTGTTTAAATGATCCAACAAAAGTAAAGTTCGTTCAATTTTAAAAATTGAAAGGAAACATTTTTTTTCTTTACATTCATATTTATTCAGGAAAAGAAAAGAAATTTTCTGATATAAAGGATACAATTAAAAAATATATTTATATCTTTTGAAAGAACATTTAACATAAATGTTAAAAAGTAAGCAAATCAAAAGAAAAGATTTGATGTATCCTTAAATGGCCGAGGGAGTGAGTACAACAAACAACGACCACCACTACTCGACAACATTGCCAACATTGGAAGTAGCAAAAATAAGTAATTATTTTTATTTTCTTGTTGTTTGAAGAATATTCAGAAGAAAATGTTAATTAATTGACAGCGCCCATGATGACTGCCGGCACAAACATTGACTGGTTACTGCACATCTACTTTGCACGAAAAGATTTCGAACGCTGCAAGAGGTTAATTGAACGTGAGTTGTTTAGACATTTAAATCCGGAATATCTCTACTTCGTTAAGGTAATTAGAATTATTTCGTAATCTTCTTAATTTCATTCAATGAAGCCACTTATTTTAACAAGATTAATTTCAAATATTGGGTGTATAAATAAGTTTCTGCCACTTGTTTTCTTACAAAAATTGCACACTTGTTGTGAATGAAGGCTGCTTTAAGCTGAGCGCTGTACTTTAGGGCAGTCATTTTATTGTACTCGTATTTTAGCAGCATTTTTATATACATACATATGTAATTAAAAGAGCCGGTTAAGCAAGTGCCAAGAACTAAGTTCCAAAAGGAAAATGAAAAAAGTCACTAAAAGTTGTTTATGTAATATAAATTCAATGTAAAAACTGAATATAAATACGAGTACTTATGTTTCAGAAACTCGAAATGCTCCTAAAGGCCGGGGCACAATGAATCCGTCATACGTTAAACTTCGCCTTTTTCAACTGACATTAACGCAACGACGGAGAAGGTTGGCACAATGAATACTTTATTGACGGAAGCATTTGAACATCTTCTATAGTCGATTCTCCATTTAATTTGTTAAATTCAACTTTTTGTATTTATTTTGCTTATTTCTTTTGTTTAATTTTATTTTTGCTGCCACAAAACACAACAACCTAAATCAGATCATTCCAAAAAACCAACCAATATCTGTCAAACTACTCAACGTACGCAAAAAGTTAAGAGTTGACCAAATTTTGTACTTTGTGTTGACGGACACGTACTGAATGTAACCGACCTCATAAGAGACCATATATTTCAACTTAGCTGTCAGTTGAAAAAGGCGAAATTTAACGTATGACGGATTCATTGTGCCCCGGCCTAAATCCGGATTTTGTGGATTTAAGTGGAATAATGCTCGAATCAGTACAATCAGTGATTTATAATAGAAAATGGCGAAGGTTTGTAACTACGGAACGCGGAACGATCAAAAATTAATTAATTAATTAATTCACCTAATAGTGATGCCCTAAACATAAATAGCTCTTTATATTTTCATTTGTTTATTCATTTAAAAAGTGTAACAACACATACATATGTCTAACAAGAAAACTGCTGTTTATGGTTACGCCGAAAAAACAAAAATTCAATTTGTTCCTGCAGTTATGTCGCCTCAAGGCGAATTCAGTATCAGGTGACCTTATCAGCCCGGTTGATTATCAGCTGTTCATGCCAAATTGAGCATTTTTATGTCACCTATAACCAAATACAGTGTTGCCATGATACAATAATATACAGGTACAATCCCATTTGACGTACAAAATTAGTTTTGACTTTTGTCCCGATTATTTGAATACTGTTTTTTTTTTCGTAAACAGAGAGGAAAAAGTTGCCACACACATATAATGGCAACTTTTATTTAGGAATGATTTGTGAAATATGTAATTTAAGTTTAGAAGTTATAGTTTAATATATATTTGTTTAAATGTTGTATTAATTGGATGTTAAAGCTCAAAAGCTCTTTTATAAAAGTTTGAACTTTGTGCATATGGCTTGGACGGACCTAATGTAAGGCAATAAGCCAGAGTAGCTCGAAAAGAAAGTACCACCTTTGATTCGGAAAGTGCTACAGAGGCTGTTCAGTTAGTAATTTCTTGGCAATTGTTGATGCTGATGTAACTTTTTTATACAAACTATAATTTAAATAGATATTTTCCAATATTTTTCATTAAATTAAAAAAAAAAAACGTCAAAAAATTAGTCAAAAACTCGGATTTAATAAATTAATAAGGTAGCATTAATTTTGAGAGTAAAAAATAGTCGGCACAAGTGTCAGAAGGTTAATATGACGACGAAAAGAGAGAACTGTTGTACCTTTATATTATTGTATCATGAGTATTCCTCATAATCTGTTTTGTACGGTTATGGTACGTTTAGTTAAACCTTTGTCGTGTATTCGCCAGTAGAAACATAGTTATAGAATAAACGAACCTAATTATGTTTCATATATTCGCATGGTGTGGTTAACTCGTTATTAGCCGAGTGCACTAACTTCCGTATTATTCATGTATTCGTAGTTTGTAAGCAAATGCAGTGCTGCCAATATAATATTAAATATTATTTAAGGCAAAGCGAATTTGCACCAGCTGATCTCGTTTCAGGAAATTGTGATCAGCTTTTAATTGCTCTTGTGCCAAATCAAGCAAAACTCTCGGAGACTTTCTAAATGTTGTACTAAGAAGTACACAAGCATTTTCTGCAGAGTTGCCAATCGATATCACAAACACTGATCCAAATTTGCTTTGTCTTCGGGTATATAAAACAGGTACACGCATTAAGGCTCAGTTACCCGCTTGTAATGTAAAGTAACTGCAACGTAGGAAACAGCTGATCGATACTTTTATATGAAAATTAGGTTACGTTGCATTACATCTCTATAACCATTTCCATTACTTTTCACATAACAATATGGATCAGCTGTTTCCTACTGTTGCAGTTAGTTTACATTACAGTCGGGTAAAGGCTCAGGAAACAGCTGATCGATATTTTTATGTGAAAAGTAATGAAAATGGTTATAGAGATGTAATGTAACGTAACATACTTTTCATATATAAAAATATCGATCAGCTGTTTCCTACGTTGCAGTTACTTTACATTACAGTCGGGTAACTGAGCCTTTAGCCTTAATTGATGCTTACAATTTTTTGGCAATTATCTTGTGCGCAAAGTTGCATCTAAGGCGAGTAAAGTGAAATAACTATTATTGAAATATTTGAAATAGGCACCACTGGAATAGAAATTTATTTTTAGAATTTCCAAAATTATTAATTAGCTAAGTACACATCGGCAATTGCAGCTAGCGGCATTTGTAGCCGTATAGTCCATAGCGAGCTGCCGTGAATGTGCTTAACGCATAAATCAAAGTGGAAAGCGCCTTATCATTTACATAAAAACTCTAAAAAATTTTATTAATAATTTATCTCTAATTTGTTTCATGAATACAAGTAAACGTTGAGATTTTTATTTATTTTATTTTCCTTCACATTCTTTTTAAGAAATTTTATTTGCTATCTTTATGCGAATTGAATATGTGTTTGTTGCCAAACTAAATCGTGGTCTGATTAAACGTAAGCGCAAGCAAATCGAGTGATTCCTACGAAACAGATGTAAAAGGGCATCTTTCCTTTGAGCTATATTTTAACAGAATTGATAGATTTGATTTAATTATGACAGCAATTTTAGTTATTTCTATTTTTAAACGATTAATTGTCTAATATGTTTTGCCTTTAAAACACTTCCAAAAGGGTTTAATAGAGCGTGAGAAGGGCAATAACATTGAAGCGCTGCGCAACTTGCAAAAATCTTTGGACTTAAACTCACATAATATTGAGATTTATAAGGAAATTGGAAAGACTTTGTAAGTATTGGATAAATTATGTAGAATCATGTTTATAATATATGTATATGTATAAAAGATTTAATTACTTGGTCAGGCTAAAAGTTATAAGCACTTTCTTCAATTCCTTTTTGTAGGGGAAATTTTCTTAAGAACACATAAAATGTTTATTCAGATTGTTTTAAAGAACACATAAAACGTTTATTCAGATTGTTTTAAAGTAATGTTTTTAATAGAATTTATGAAATTAATAAACTTAAGGTTGTCCAAGAAATTAATACTTGATTGGATAGTTCATTACACTTCAATCAAATGAAAGTTAAATAATAAAGACTGAATTTTGATCATGAAATTACAGTGTCTTTCTTGAAACACTTGCTATTTTTAAATTTAAATATATCGTTGGTGTCCATATCATCTCATTCTTGATACAACTGTCTATTGAACTTTTGTGCAATGGTTTTGCGTGTTTTTTGTTTCCTTGTTCTCTCTTTTTGCTTTACACTCAATTAATATTCGCTCTTGGAAAAAATACAATACTGTGCACTTTTTCATGGCTTGCGCTCACTTCTAGTACATACACACACAAATGAAGCACTTATTACATATGTATGTAGATTGGCCCCATTCTTCTTAAACCTTTATGTTAAATGTAAAAAACAAGCGATGTGTCCATTAAACAGACAGTTTTCTGCAGAGAACAGCGAAGTTAACATCGTGGTATTTTAACAGTGAATTATTTAACATTGTGTGTCTTAAAAGCTCTCAATATCAGTTTTGAGTAAAAAAATTGTTCTCATTTCATAAGAATTGTGCACTGACGACTTTTTATTTAATTGCAAATATTCCAATCTAAAAAATTAATTTTTTTAAAGGCAAAAAAGTAACAGTATTTATATAATTTAATATTTTTCTGTTGCATGTACACAGAAAAAAATTAAATGACACTTTGATGAGAAATTTTTTGTAATATCAATAAAAATTTTGAACAAATCATCAATTAATAAGTTATGTGAACTTTTACTTACAAGCAATGGATTTGAATCAATATTTTAAACACTTTACTTGAATTTTTATTTTGAACATATTGAAAATTAAATTTTTTCTATGTATGTGCATATCGCACACTAAATCATAAAGAGTCACAACTCAAAATTATAAAAGTGCCTTTTCGTTTTTATAAACCAGTTAATTGAAGAAATCTATAACGACCTTAACAATTTCTTTTGCAAAACAGTCTGCTTGAAGAATATAAAATACCGTTATGCTTCCTTTTATGTCACATACTTGCGTCATTTGTACGGTATCAACAGTTGTTTGCAACTACTCAGCATCTAAAAATTTTTAAGTTGTGACTTTTTATGATTTAGTGTGCGATATCTATACATATATTTTATGTAACAGATTTATTATGGGCCGTTTCAATCAATCCCTGAGCATATTCCGTGAAGCTGAAGAGTTGTCCACACGTTTGGATCATGAAATTTTTCATTTCATTGGTGAATTATTGTTGCGCTCAGCAGCGTCGCGCAATCAAGTGGAAATGGCGCACCAGGAGGAACTGGAAGCCAAAGCATATTTTCAAAAGGCTGTGCAAAGCGGCAAAAAATTGGAAAGCTTTCAGCGTTTAGCTGAAATGCATCGCAAGGATAAGGAGTACAATAAAGCCATTGAGCTTTTGGAGAACTGTTTGCTGTAAGTGTTACTGAGAGTGGTAAAAAGATTCATTTCGGAGAATATGTTTTTTTATGTATAAATTGCAGACTATCGCCTGAAAATACTGATGTTTTGACAGAAATTGGCGTTTTATATTTGAAGTTGAATGAAACACAAAAAGCCTTCGATCGCTTATTAGAGGTCATACAATTTGACAAGAATTGCTTGCGAGGCTTAATGGCATTTGCAGCAATATTGCAGGTAGGCAACAGTTAAATAAAACAAACACAATGCAAAACATTTCAAATGTTATAATTTCATATGTATTCTACCTAATTAATAAATAAATTAAGTAAAGTGCGACTTTGATTCCGTACGGCGCTTGTTTCGTTTTGGCGATTTTTTTTCGGTTCTTGGCGATTATTTCAATATTGAGCCTCTTTTTTTGGTTTTGGCGTTTTTTTTGTTTTGGTGGTTTTTTCGGTTTTTTGCGCTTTTTATCTATAATACAATACTTTTAGTTTAAGCGGTTTTTTCATTTGGCGCTTTTTTCGTTTTCTCAATTTTTTTACTTTTTTGCATTTTAGCGATTTATTTTATTTTTGCTGATATTTTTCATATAAGCGTTTTGTTCATTATGGTGATTTTTTTTATCGGCATTTTTTTAATATTGGCATTTTTGTATTTTTAGCGTGTTTGAACATTTAAAGAGTTCGCCTTTGTTAGAATCAGTTGTTAGAACTCAACTTTTTTTTAGTTAAAAGTGTTTAAAACAGAAACCTCACAATATTCTAAAAAAAATATCTCAAACAATTATTATTAAAATCGAGTCAAGAAAACATTTCTCGAACACTTTGAAAAATATGCCTTTTTTTAAATAAAAAAATTTCGGTAAATTATTAATAACCAATTTTTACAAGAATTCGACATTCGATTTTTCAAATCGACTTATTTGACAAATTTTTTCTGTGAATACATAAAGCCACCCTACAAGAATAGTATCAGGCAATTGACCGGTCATTTGATTGGTAGTCATGCAGGATATATTCATCATTGCGTAGAACAAAGTTTCTATCACATTATTAAGGGCAAAATGTAAAATGGGATGGAAACTTTTGTGTACGTGTGATGTTGCATCTCGCTCTAACGACTATATTTATATATTTTATATATCAGTGGCTTAATATGAGAAAGGCGTAACTCGAATTTTCCATATTTTACAGGAGAAGGAAAAAAACTGAATAAAAGCTTACGCATTTAAATATTTTATTTTTCATTCTTACTTACTTCGTTCTTGAAGGAGGATGTAATTACACGTTGGGCCAGAAAACGTTAAAAAAGCGAATTCGAAAAAAATCGAAATACGCCCTTTTTATATTAAGCCATCGATATATAACGACTATTTAAAATACAGTCATACTGTTCACTCTACTGCTTTTTACTAATCAATGATAGCATAAATATTAGTAAAATTTGACTGATCATAATTGACTAATACATACATGATTGATATACTGACAATAAATATAATTTTTATTATTTTATTTTACTATAAAAATGCACTTAAAAATATAAAAGTAAATAAAATATTTAAAACGAAAGATATAAATTAGCAAAAACAGAATAACCTAGCCTTCTAACTCTAACATATGTGTTAGAGTGAAGCAACTATAATTAATAAATAAATTCATCACCACTACCGATAAAATGACTAGTCAATTGGCTGTCACTTTTGAATTCAATGTAAAATTGTTAAATTCATTTCAGTCATTCGTTTCTTGTAGGGAATTTGTATATACTCGTACATATGTTTGCCATTTTGCCCTGTTTCTATTCATGAATAATAACTTTTTATAATAAAAGAAATAAAAAGCATTCATTCATTCATTAAAAAAAAATTTTTTTGTTGCCACAACTTAACAACTTTTGTATTCCATGTAAAGTCTCGCAATGATGTTGATGCTGCATTGGGGAAATACAAGGAAATTGCTGCCATAAAACCCGACATTGCCGAGCTGTGGAACAATATTGGCTTGTGTTTTTTTAAAAAGCAAAAATTAATTGTGGTAAGTAAGAGAACGATGATTTGTATTTATTATTGAGTGATTTATTATGTACATTAAGCATACTGTGTACAGTGGGACTTAAATAATAATGAATAGTAATTGAAAGCTATGGCTCTGGTAAGCGTGAAACTTTGATGCGGCAGTTCGACATAGACGTGTTGCCTTAATATGGTTTCATACGATTTTTGCTTACTTACATCTGACTTGCCAGTCAAAGTCCACAATTTGCAGACAACTTACAAGTTCACAAATAACAGCTGATATTGTAAAGCTTAGTATATTTAAGGAATCTCCCCAGTTCCACCCAGCAATTCTTTTCAAACGATTGCATGTGTTAGTTTTCACTTCTGAACAATGAAACTCATAATCTTTCCGCTTAAAAGCAAAACGCAGCGAGAAAATCAAAAAAGTGAACTCGTCCATTGCCAAATAATTTTTCTTCTTAATTCGGATACTAGGGAACATGCTTTTAATTTGTATATCTTAAATTTCAACTTAAACAGGTGTAATCATATACTTTCCAACTTAAAAGCAAACTTGTGAAAACGATTCGGTAGCCAGAACAAAGTCGATTATTTTAATGAAAAAAAGTAAAAATATGTGATTTGAGCTAAAAAAAAATCTTTTAGTACAATTAAGGCAAAAAACGTACAATTTTTGAAAGTTGTTCGCACAATTTTAAAATTCTCAATGCCGTCCCTGAAATTTATCGTAACGAAAGTATGTGAGGAGATAGAAATCTACAGAAAAAAGATTTTTACCTGCCAAACGTCAACTTCTCTCTTACATACATACACACATGCACACACGTATAAACTAAAGAGAAATATAATAACAGCTGACACGTTCGCTAGCAGCCTCACGTTTTTACTAACTAAATAAAAACTGTAAAGGCTCGGTTACCCTACTGTAATGTAATGTGACTGCAACGTAGGAAACAGCTGATCGATATTTTTATGTAAAAAGAATGTTACGTTACATTACATCTCTATAACCATTTTCATTACTTTTCACATAACAATATCGATCAGCTGTTTTCTACTGTTGCAGTTACATTACATTACAGTCGAGTAACTGAGCCTTAAGAAACTCTAACTTTGTGTAAAGGGTGTTTTTTTATACAGGTATAAAACTTTAAGTTGGCAACACTTTTCTAACTGGCGGTTATTTTGTCAGCTGACAAGTGATTTATATTTAGTTCGGTTTGGCATTTCAGCATGAATAGACTGACGACCGACCAATGCTTCCAAATTGTGCAAAAGTATTTTGAAAATCATGGTTCTGTTCGAAATAGGTATCGGGTACTACGCCCATTTTACGGTCAACATAATCGTCCAGCAGATCAATTTATTCGATTAACTATGGAACGTCAGGTTTACTCTAAATGATAATACGCATCCACAGAGACGTCGCACAGTACGTACAGAAGATGTCATTGTTGCTGTAGAGCGCAGCGTAGAGGAAGACCCGAATCAAGTCTATCCGTACTGTAGAGCCCTGATTACTGACTTCTTCGTTCATCAATTGAACAACCATGATGTGCAGGAGCTGTAGTTTTTAAAATACGGCGCAGCATATCACACAGCTCGTGTCACAATTGATTTATTGAAGGAAACATTTGGTAACCGTGCGGTTTAACGCCGCTAGACTATTTTCTGTGGGGATATGTGAAGTCCCTAGTCTACGCCGATAAGCCCGAAACGATTGACAATTTGGAAACCAACATATTGCCAATATACTTATGGCCACAAAAAAAGTCATCCAAAATTGGACCTCGAGATAAGACTACGTCCGAGCCAGCCTTTTGCGATCATATGCCAGAAGTCATAGAAGATTATCTTTCGGATAAAGTAAATTTCATGGGAATTCAAAAAATTTATCTTTACCTCTATAAAAACACTCTTTACAACTTTAGCTCTTGTGCAATTAATTTTGCTTGTTTGATTAACAAAAAAAAAATAAGCTTAATTTCAACGCACGAAATATTTTCTTAAACCAACAATTAAACAATCAGTGAAATAAGTGATTTGAAGCAAACTAATAAGATTTCGATCAAATGGTATTCTGGGTATTCATTGTTTTTTATAAAGGTTTCACTTTCGATGGGCCTGAAGCTGTTGTCCGAATGTCAGACCTGGCAACCCTGTACTGAACAAAAACAAAATTCTGAAATCGAAATTATTTGGTATTAGTTAGTGGTCTAATCGAATAATATTGCATCACAGAGGCTATATCTTTCCAATTCAAAGCCCACTGTGCCAAGTATGTTAATGTCAGACTATAGAGAAGTTATTTTTTTGAAAACAAATCCAATACTCGTAATTCCATGTATACATTTCACTCAGGCAATTTCATCACTAAGAAAAGCTATTTGGCTGTCGCCTTTGAATTACAACGCTCTCTACAATTTAAGTTTAATTTATATTAAAGGTAAGTCATAAAGTATTTCCGCCATATTCATAAAATTTTAAATTAATTTAAAATGTATTTTATTTAAAATTTTTGATACTAAATTTTCCTAAAATGAATTTCAAATTCATTTTATTTTTCTATGACTATGGGGGTTTATGTTTGCTAGGTATTTATATTGCATAAATATTTATTTATGCAAAGTTTTTAGCAGTAAGCTTTATTTTTAAATTTAAAAGTTTAAGACATATGTATAAATAAAGAACGGCTTCATTGAAACTTCTTGAAATTCTCATTAAAATTGCGAACATATTTTGTATATTTATGCATAACTAGATAAAGAAAATGAAGAAGCTTGAATGAACTTTCTTACATTGCACTTTATTTTACTAAACGTGCAACAAAATATTTTGTATGCACTGAGCTATTTTCATTTCCAAGATAATAAGATCCTTTCTTAGCATTTTCTGATAAATATAATTTCATCAAAAAAAAATTTTTTCTTTGAAAAAAATAAAAAAATAAATAAATAAAAGCAAAGAACAAATAGCAAAGAATCTCTACATAGTGTGATACCACAAGTTATTATGAAGTTGAGCAATCTTACATCTACTTATGTACGAGTATGTATGTTTAAAGCGGTAGTTCTCGAAAGTTTTCTTTTTACATTAAGTTTCAACTTTTTTCTTTCTGTAATATAGGGTGTTTTTTATTGAGGTATAGAACTTTAAGTTGGCATCACTTTTTTAACTGGCGGCCATTTTGTCAGCTGTCAAGTGATTAATATTTAGTTTGGTTTGCCATTTCATCATGAACAGGTTGACAAAAGAACAACGCTTGCAAATCGTGCAAATTTGCTTTATTCGAGCCAGCCGAATTGGCTTTAAAAAAGCCGAATTGGCTTTATTCGAGCCAGCCGCGGCGGCCACATGCCCGAAATCATATTTAAACATTAATGGCATAAAATTATCCTTCCAATAAAGCCAAATTGATGGACATTAAAACGATTTTCTTGTGTTTTATTTCAATTCGAAGTTCTATGCCTCTAAAAAAAACACCCTTTACTATGTAGTTATGACAGTGTTGTCAATGTCAATGAACGTAAATGAACAAATCTGAATGCATTCGAGTTCTTTCACCTTTGTATGACATTTTAAAAGACAAAAGGATTTATATTTTAACGTTAAAGTCATGGTTATTGCTTTTTATTCATTTGAAAATTCGAGAGTTCACAAAACTCATATTTGCGTAAACACTTTTTACATTATGCTAAGTGAAAACTTACGAGTTCATAGGCTACGCATTCGCTAAGAAAAAAAAAAAAATAATGGTATGCACAATAACGGCCAGCAATAGAGAGATATGGTTGTTAACTTTTCCGGAAGTCTATATGGCAACAATGACTCGGTTATTAAAGACAACTGAACTTTAGTTGCATTGCCAGTTGCCAAAATTATATTACATATGGCATGGTTATACATTATAAATTTTTCAAATGGAAACATTTAATGGGCTATACAGTCTATTTTCAATTTAAAAAAATTTAATAGGCTATACATTCTAAATTTTTCTTGTAGAAAAATTAAATGTGCTATTTATAGCATATTTTTCATGTACAAAAATTTCATGGGGTACAGCCCATATTTCATAAATTTTTCATTTAGAAATATTAAAGGGGCTATACATTATAAATTTTTCATATAGAAAAATTTAATGGGCTATACATACCCTACTTGCCATTTAGAAAAATTTAACGGGCTATGCATTATAAATTTTTCTTATAGAACAATTTAATGGGTTATACATAGAATATTTTTCATATAGACAAATTAAATGGGCTATACATAGTCTACTTTCCATTTAGAAAAATTGTATAGGCTATACATTATAAAGTTTTCTTACAGAAAAATTAAATATGATATATACAATATATTTTTCAAATAGAAAAATTGCATGAGCTATACATAGTCTATTTTCCATTTAGAAAAATTTTATGGGCAATACTTTATAAAGTTTTCTTATAGAAAAATTAAATGTGCTATACATATGTATATAATAGATTTTTCATCTACAAAAATTTCGTGAGCTGAACATAGTATATTTTTCAAAAAGAAAAATTTAATGGACATATATAGTATACTTTCCATTTAGAAAAAATTTATGGGCTATACATTATAAATTTTTCTTATAGAAAAATTAAATGTGCTATATATAATATATTTTTCAATTAGATAAATTTAATGGGCTATACATAGTCTACCTTCCATTTAGAAAAATTTAATGGACCATACATTGTAAATATTTCTTATAGAAAAATTAAATGGGCTATACATAGAATATTATTCAAATAGAAAAGTTGCATGGGCTATACATAGTCCACTTTCCATTTAGAAAAAATTTATGGGCTATACATTATAAAGTTTTCATATAGAAAAATTAAGCTATAAATATATTTTTCAAATAGAAAAATTGCATGAGCTATAGATAGCATACTTTCCATTTTAAAAAATTTAATAGGCTATACATTCTAAATTTTTCTTATAGAAAAATTAAATTATCTACATATATAATATATTTTTCATGTACAAAAATTTCATGGGCTGTACATGGTATATTTTTCAAACAGAAACATTTAATGGGCTATACATAGTCTACTTTCCATTTAGAAAAATTTAATAGGCTATATATTATAAATTTTTCTTATAGAAAAATTAAATGTTCTTGCTATGCACAGTATATTTTTCATATAGAAAAATTTCATGGGCTATAGATTGCATACTTTCCATTTAAAAAAAATTTAATAGGCTATACATTCTAAATTTTTCCTATAGAAAAATTAAATTATCTACATATATAATATATTTTTCATGTACAAAAATTGCATGGGCTGTACATGGTATATTTTTCAAACAGAAACATTTAATGGGCTATACATAGTCTACTTTCCATTTAGAAAAATTTAATAGGCTATACATTCTAAATTTTTCTTATAGAAAAATTAAATTATCTACATATATAATATATTTTTCATGTACAAAAATTTCATGGGCTGTACATGGTATATTTTTCAAATAGAAACATTTAAAATGGGCTATACATAGTCTACTTTCCATTTAGAAAAATTTAATAGGCTATATATTATAAATTTTTCTTATAGAAAAATTAAATGTGCTTGCTATGCACAGTATATTTTTCATATAGAAAAATTTCATGGGCTATGCAGTTTTAGTATACAATATTTGTCCCATTAATATGCCAAACTTGAGCCCAATTATTTTTAAATAGTAATTTTTATTAAAAAAAATGAAATGTAAAACAACTCATGCAAAAAATTAAATATATATTTCTTTTTTTTTTGTATCTGTTGACGCGGGCAACCATGAATTGAAATAAGATTTAAAACCCGAAATACAAAAGGCCATTTTTATTTTAACCTTAACCTTCGCAGAAAAGGTAAGAATATAAGCAAACAAAAATATAAATTAACAATTTAATTGAAGAAAAGCCTGTTTGAAGCGATAACGCACTTACTCGTACATTTAAGCAAAGGAAAATCCACAATGATAATAATTAAAATCGAAAGCCATATGAAAATATGGCTAGAGAAGAGAATAGATAGAAGTAAAAAGGTTTATTAAGCTTTTCAATACAGTGCACTACATAAGTGAAAAATATAGAAGCCTCAAAATTAACCAAATAGAAGAAGTAACCGGATGAAACTAAAGGTCCTACACAATCGTACGACTTTTCATCGATTGAATAATGCATAAATATTTTATTCGCAAAATTACTCGACACATTTTGAAATTTAAATATTTATTGGAGTAATCGAATAAATGTTAAAGTAATTACGATTATTCGTATGATTTATGAAATTCATATTTTCTAGGAATATCAGCTATTCAAAACCCAAATTAATCGAATAAGAGTTGAAAATGCTTTTTATTCGCATAATCTAATACTCGAAGAAATTTTAAATTCCATTCGATTGAACGAATAAAAATGTTAATAGAAAATAGGTAGTTCAAAACATAAATAACTGAAAAATTAATTATTATTATAGAATAAATGTTAAATTTTATTCGATTACTCAAATGATTCATAAAATTATTTTTTAGGGATAACAATAATGCAAATAAAAATCTTGAATTTTGCACCAGCGGACAACGAATAAAAATTTTACTCTAACTGTATGTGTGGACCAATCGAATAAATGTTAAATTCTCATAAAATATAATAATAGCCATGGAATTTATATTATTATTGATATCAATTATGCAATCGAATAAGAGTTCAAAATGTGTTTTATTCGCTTCATCTAATAAACGAATAAATTTTGAATTTTATACAATTTATCAACAACTAAATATTTTATTCGAAAATTTTCAGTGACATCAGTTATTATAATAAATTAATAAATCAAAGCTTTATTCGATGAAAGAACGAATAAACCTTTTACTAGAAAATAGCTCAACACAAAGGACCTGTCCGTCCCATTGTCCAATGAACGAATAACAATTTTAAAATTTTGTTTTTGTTTCAAATGTAAGTGTGCGACAAGACTAACGTTGTCGACATCGTGGGACAACTGTATAGGCGCACTTTAAAAACTTATTTAAGTAATCGAATACAAGTTAAAACTGATTCGATTATTCGATTCAAATAAATCAAAATGTTAATCGAAAAAAGTCTTAAAATCTCTTCGTTTATCTGAAACATTCGTCAAATAAATTTTTTAGCGATATCTATTATTCAAGCTTGAAATCAAACGAATAAAACTTGTAAAAGTTTTTATTCGCATAATGTAATAGACGAATTAATTTTAAATTTCATTCGATTGAGCAAATAAAAATTTTACTGGAATATAATTCAACACATAAACAGCAACAAAAAATGATTGAAGTAAACGAATAAATGTTAAATTTTGTGCGATTATTCGAATCAGTCAAGATATTCATCAAATGTTAGCAATTCTTGAAGCGCGAAATCAAAGGAATAAGAATTGAAAAACATTTTTATTAATCGCTTACACTTTGGTTTAACAACGAATAAAAAATGTTATTCGAATAATTTAGCATAAGTACAAGTAAAAATATTATTCATATTGAAAAAGTTTTTATTCGAATAATCGAACAAATAGCAAGATTTATATAACAACGATATTATTCCAATAATGTAAAAATATTGTTCGAATAAATATTATTTGATTGAACAACAAACAAATAATCTTATTCGAATAATTTAACACAACTACATACACATAACGAAAATGTTTTTATTCTAATAATTGCATGAATCTTAAAGGCAAATTTTGAAAATAGAAACGTTTTTTTCGTTTTGAAATTTGTATGGAAAAAATATTTTTTTAAACGAATTTTCGTTAGAAACGAAATTTTTTACAAAATCTGCCTATTAAGCTTTATATAATAAAAAAAATAATTCGAATAATTTATGATATACATATAAAAATGAGATACATATATTGTTTGAATAAACATTAAACATGCGAACAAATATACAAATGACTATTAGAATGCGAACATTTAATTGTCGCTAATAAAGCAAATATTTAATTCTCACTGACGAATTATTTTACTTGTGTAAGAAATGATAAAATTGTCTCTTAGTTGCACGCATTATGTTGCACACTGTACGTATTAGGAACATTAAGCTTGGTAATAAAACAAGCTGTTCATATTCTTATTTTTATCTCTTATCTTTTGCAGCCCAACAATATGCCAGTGCTTTTCATACTCTGGCGGCAGCCATAAATTTACGCAAGGATAATGCAGAATGTTATATGCTACTGGGCAGTAAGTATATTCTTATCGTTTGTATTTATTGAAACAGATTTATATTTCGTGTTATACGGGTATAGCAATGCCAAATGTAGAAATAAACTTATGCGGAGTACACACTATGGCATTTTGTGACATCGCAGTCGTGTGTGCCGGTGGCAACGTTTGTCATTTCTAATATTTTTCTTTGGCATTGATTTCCATATAAAACGTATAATGTGAACGTGATGGCACACATTTTGGAAATGACACCACAAAATGATAAGACATGAACTGCCAGATGTGTACTCAGCATTACCCAGTTGACCAAGACTTTCGTTTTGATATCGATTTCGATATATGCATCTCGAACATTTATCGTGTAAAACTATCGAGAGTGACACTCAAAAGTCAATCGAAAAAAGTTCAGCTGTCGCTCAGCTTTGTCCTAAAAAAAAGATTCGATCTCGAAGTTTCACTAGCAATATCAAAAGTGAGAGAGTATCGAACTAATTTCAAGATCTCAAAAGGGCAGCAGAAAAAGTAATTTTATTTTTTAATTTATTTATTTTAACTTATTTTATTTAGTTTTTTTTTTAACTTACGCTGCAGGATTTGAACATGGTACCTCCCATTCTAACAGACTAGCACACATCCACTAGGGTATCGTGGCAAATTTATCTCGGTTCAATTATTGCACATAGTATGTAAATATGTATTCTTATTTTATTTTTTAATTTACAGTGCTGCCATGGCTCGAACTTGGTACCTCTAGACTAACAGGCTAGCACACATCCACTCGGCTACCGTCACACATTCGAAAAACTATCGAGAGATGTTCGAAGTTCGAAGCTTTAGCGAACATTCGAATTTTTTAGATTAGCGTACTAATATCGAACGATTTTGTTTCGAAATTTCTTTGCTTTAGTGAGCATTCGTTTTTATCGAATCTCAGGTCAAGTGGGTACAGTCTTGTGAGTTTGTATTTATGTATATATGTATGTATATATGTATAAATGTATGTATATGAAGGTGCATATTAATCATGAACTTTTAATTTCATGAAATTAACTTAACGGCATTACCATATCTTCAATTAAAATATAAGTACAGTGATGATCAAAAGTTGCAGATTGTGACATTTATTTCAAATATATTAAAGCTAAATTAAACAGTTTCGGCCCCATTTGGTAATTATGATCGGTTGCGAAGAAGTGCATGAGATGTAATACTAGATTTAAATGGGCGTGACACTGCCCACTTTTCTAAATACCAGATCGTGTCATCAAAAGGGCCAAAAATATGTGCAAAGTTCCAAAGGAAGTTAATAACAGTGTACCAGCCCGTATTTGCACGGATAGTAATGTTAGTAATGAAGGAGGAAGTAAAAAATACCATTACCTGGCTTCAGTAACAAAAATTCGTTACATTTATCGATATATTTATTCGTTTGCGTTAGCGATAATGTGATTCTGCAGTTTCTTGTTTACGATAGTGAACACATGTGTGTTTTACTCGCCACTTAGTTGTATATCATGTGGCTTTAAACGCAAAATACAAAAAAGAAGTAAATAAAAACTATCCCCCTGTTTCTCTAATCGAATACTAATATTAGAAACAAAAACAAATTTCAATTTGTTGTTTTTGTTTTTAATATAAATGTTCGATCGAATATATCGTTCGCATTTAGAGAAACAGCCCCTATCAAAATGAATTTTACGTTGTGATTTTACCTTTTTTTACTTCAAACGACAGCGAATATCGTTAAAATATGTTACTGAATAGCAAAATCGAGAAATGTTTGATATATTCATTAAAACGATACGATTATCTTAATAAAATTTCTTGAATCCAACGTTAGACCTTTTAAGGGACTCAGAACCAAACTCAAATAATGGGTGATTGGAAAACATAAGACAGTTTGGTAACCAGATACCTGAGGGTTTTAGTCCAAATCAGGAGAAGTCAAAAGAGAGAGAGAGAGATGCCCAGCGAGGCACACCTCTGGACCTTAGCAAGTAATCTCGTATAACTCTCCTTCTTCAATGCCTGTCACCAAACCACAGAACCATAGGAAATAGCCGGGGCCTGACTACCGATATGTAAATCCAACTTATCGCTTTCGGTTGCAGACTCCAGCTCCTTCAAATGAAGTTCTCGCATGTGTGGTAGACATTGAGCTATTTCTTTAGCCTTTCCGAGAAAGCTAGGAAGGAATCTAATTATTTAGGCCCCTCCTATTTTTGCAGCACAAAGCTCTCTATTTTGTATAATATAATAGTGTTTTACACCTGGTTTTAAAGGTGCAATTAGACGTGTCATAGATATAATGCCATAGCCATAGCCAAACCAAAATTTAATTGGTTTCTATGGCCATTAGTTTGCAATCGGTATCTTTTCTTATTCACTGGCACAAATATTATCAGCTGTTTCATCCCAATAAAAAAAATTGGAAGTCATTCTAAAGGAAGTACATTTTCATTGCTTCCAAAAAATCGATATTTTTAATTTGCCGATAGTTAGCAGAAAACCAAGTAGAAGTTTATTTTAGTTATACATAACCTTGTAATTCCTCAATAGTTTTAGAAATTACTCACCAGAATTTTTAAAAAATCGATTTTTTTTTTAAGAAACTTATGAACTAATTTTGGTCTAAAATTTTAAAGTTATTTGCTTAAATTTACATGAAAATACTGTTTCACGTTTAAATTCCTATAAAAAGAAACTAATTGTTAAAATAAGTAACTATTAACCATTTTTCCTAGATGAAAATAGAACACAAAAAAGGAAATTTTTCTTAAAATCGCTTCCAATTCTGTGACCAGGCATCGAAAAAGAGAACTTCTTGCAATGACAACGCTATGTAAAAATCATTAGATCGGATCGAAATTTGCACTACTTCCAGATCGCAAACTCTACATTTTCATGACTTTTTTGGAGTGTCTTTTTTTACTGGGATGTTCATGGTAATTTTACCTGGCAGCACTTAATTTAGCACAGCGAAAACAAGGTTGCATTTCATAAAATATGTAGGAGATTGGTTAGCATAATAACACGGGGAAGAGGCTTTATCAAGCTCTTATAGAACTGATAGAGGATATCACATGTAAAGCATGCAAGGAAGATGATGAAAGATTGGAATGCTACCTGTGTTATTGCTCAGCGTCATAGTCAGCCTAGAAGATAATGTTTCCATAGGTACAGCTTACCGAACGTGGAATATCTTAGGGACTACAAGTGTAGTGAACTAAAAGAATACATATGGACATTTCTCCGAGAAATTCCATTTTTTGTCGCGTGCGACAGCAAGCAATTAACCTTGTATTTCTAAACAACGTGACTCGATTTTTCTTAAAAGTTTTACCTAACGTAGAGCTTCTGACGTCCTACACAAATATATAAAGAAGTAAAAAAAAACATATTTGCTTGATGTCGCACGCTACAAAAAGTTGAAATTCCTGCCGAAATGCCCATATATACATAAAAGAGACTGTTTTTTTAGCGTGGCCGGCTTTTCAAATATATTTTTCTCGGCAGATAGATACATTGAGATTACCCGCATCTTCAGGTAGAGCACACAACATGGCGGATTGGGCATAAGTGTAAACCCATATGGGATTGAGTTAGAGCAGATGGCCCTAACCTAACCTAACCCAAATAAGAAAAAACCACTCCCTCAATTTTTGATTGCTACTGTATATTAAAATCATTCCTTTGCCATAAATTTGAATCATGAAATTTTAACCTTAACAATAATCGGATATCCTTGTACATGCACGTAGTTGTGCCGACATGCATACGTATCGCTCATTTACTCAAACAACGTCATAACTCCAAAAAAAAGTAGTTGTCAAAAAACAAGTTTAAAGTTTTCAATTTACACGCAACTTAATGGAAAAAGAAAATTTTATTTTTCTCTCAAGTTATTTTTATGAAATTTTTACACAATGTTTATTATTTAAATTATAAATAATATTCACCCTAATTCCAGTTGTCGCTTTAACACAATATCAAAAAATTGAGGCTTGTTTACTCGCTCTCGAGAACAATTTTGTGCTACTGCCAATATACATATTTCCGCTCACTAAGATCTAGAAAATAGCATAAACCTGCCAATAGGAGTCAGTTGCTTTCGACAACGGGTGCACAATCCACAATTTTTTGGTATTGTGTTAAAAAGTGACGTTGATGTCGACAACTGGAATAAGGCTGATTATTTTATTCCCAATAATTGGTATTATTAATTAATGAAATTTAGAAATAGTAATATTAAAAAAAGTATCGGCTAAATTTGTGCCAGCAGCCGCTGTTATGAGGATTAATTCTGCATTATTATCTAACTCCTGAATCTTAATTTTTTGAGTTGTGACGTTCTTTGAGTAAATGGGCGATATTATGTAACATCTCATTAATGAAATATGGCACTATCTTTTTTATAAACATTATTTTGTATGTTCTTCTTTTTCCCATTTCTTTTGTTTCTCCTTCCACTTAATACACTTAACACACATTCAAAGTTTGTTTGCGCAAACTGGAGGATTTCGATAATGCCTTTACAGCCTTTGAACGTGCCAGTGCGATTTCTGCAACAGCAGTTCCTTCCTCTACAGCCTCCAATTCTGCTGCAGGCAGCCAACGGGGGGCGATGAATAGGAACAGTATTTCACATAATCCCTTAATACATCTCAATTTTGCTCTATTTTGCTATGAAACTGGTCGTTTAGCGTTGGCTACGGAACAATATAATCGTTTTGTTGCTTGTGCTCAGGATATGATGCTGCTGCCAACTGAAGTAAGTTTGTCACAATTAAGAGATTCGCAATGGATTTACTCGGTCGGCCAATGGCATTGACAATGACAGTGACAGTGACAGTGACAGTGACAATGACAGTGACAGTGACCTTCTCGTTTGAGAACAAAAGTGAATGAAAGAAAAACAAAGCAGAACAAATAAAACTTGAAAATGAACAAGGAAAAAATTCAAAAAAAAGTTTCAATGTGAGATTGTAATATTAAAAAAAGCCAGTGCACAATAACAAAAGTGGTAAGAAATTAAAATTTTTAACGTGTAGCAGAACAACTGCATGCCAGGTGAAATAAAAAAAATCATATTTTAAAACAATTAATTTAAATCGCAAACTACAAAATCCGCATTTCAAGTTAACTGCACACTACGTACGAGCTAAGGGCCAATTTGATCAATTATATTTAAATATCAATTCATATTGTTTCAAAGTTGTTTTTCATTGAAAAATAAAAATACTCGTAATAAAAATATATGAAAAACTACTTTTAAATATGAATTGATGTTTAAACAGAATTGGCGTGCGTTAAGCCTAGATCCCACTATCGGTACAATGTACCGATTTTCGTCGGCTCACTGAAATAAAGTCATAAGTAATAAGCTAAATTGGCCTTATTTGTCAACTGATTGAAATATAAGGATATAATTGCCCCACACTGCATTGGTAATATATATATATAGACTTATCCTGGAACTTTATTGCAGTGAGCCGACGAAATTCGGTACATTCTGCCGATAGTGGGATCCCGGCCTTAAGGGATTTATCGGAATGAATTCTTTTGGAATGTAGTTCCACGAGCCATTTAATAAAATAATTTAAAATGTTATATAATTGTAATTCAAAATTAAACATACATATATATATAAAGAAACACCTTTCAACTAGTTTTAGAAGTTTAGGAATAAAAAATCGTTTTCGTTGGCGCAACAAATGAGGCACGCAGAGCATTATTATATTTTTTTGTGTTAAAAATGCTCGAAAAATTTGCGTTCGAATATGATTGCACGAATGAAAGTTATGTGAAAAAATTTACTCGAAAATAAATAGTACTCGAATCAAACTAATCGAATAAATATTATTCGAATAAAATAACTCGAATCAATATTAGTCGAATCAAATTATTCGCATAAATTTTATTGGAATAAAATTACTGGAATTAATATTACTGGAACAAAATAACTCACATTAATATTACTCGAATGAATATTATTCGTATTAAATTACTCGAATCAATATTACTCGAACAAAATTGCTTATATTTATAAATACTCAAATAAATATTATTCGAATAAAATCACCCAAATCAATATTACTAGTATAAATAGAATGAGAATAAAAATAGTCGAATAAATATTATTCGAATACAACTACTAGAATCAATATTACGCGTATAAAATTACTCGTCTTAATTGTATTAGAATAAAATAAAATAAATTAAATTAAATTACTCGGATCAATATTATTCGAATTAAATTATTCGTATAAATTCATACAACTCGAATAAAACTACTCGTTTAAATATTATGTGAATATTCCTGCATAAAAATTACCCGTATAGATACAATGAAAATAAAAATGCTCGAATAAATATTATTGGACTAAAATAACTCGAGTCAATATTACTCAAATAAAATTACTCTTATAAATTTAATTAGAATAAAATAACTGTAATATATATTACGCGAATAAAATAACTCGAAACAATGTTATTCGAAGACATTTTCGAATAAATATAATGAGAATAGAAATACTCCAATAAATATTATTCGAATACAATTGCTCGTATGAATATTAACCGAATAAAATTATTCGTATTCATTTTATTAGAATAAAATTACTCGAACAAATATGTACTATTCGAATTAAATTATTCGTATAAATATAATGGGAATAAAAATACTCAAATAAATGTTATTTGAATGCAATTAGTCGAATCAATATTATTCAAATAAAATTACTCGAGTCAATATAATGATTTTCATTCTCATTATATTGACTCGAGTAATAAATGAATATTATTCGAATCAATGTTACTGGAATAAAATAATTAGTTTAAATTGTATTAGAATAAAATTACTCGAATAAAATAACTCGAATCAATATTATTCGAATATTACTGGCATAAAATTAATCGTATAAATATAATGAAAATAAAAATATTCGAATATATATTGTTCGAATACAATTACTCATATAAATATTACGAGAATAAAATTATTTACATAAGTATTTCTCTCATTATGTAAATACTAGAGGTGAGCGCAAGGCATTAAAAAGGGCACAGTATTGTACGAGTATTTTTCCAAGACCCAATATTGTTTGTACTAAGTAATGCCCGTTATTTCTACAAACAGGTAACTTACGAGTACCTAAGGTTTTATATGACAACAAACAGCTGTTAGTTGTCGGTTGACGTATGGCAATCCATCTGAAGCTCGGTTGTCATCCATAATTTTTAATATTTTCTCGATTGCTAGATTTAATACACCTAAACCTATAAACAGCTATCAAGGAACCCAATTTTAGTCTGCCGCATTTTCATCTCTTTCACGTTTTATTGGCACCAAGGTATACGAACAACACCATACCATCCAACGTCGAATGGCATGACTGAGCGATCGATGGCATCGTTCATTAAAATCAGCACTAATGTGCAACTAAATAACACTATAACTAGAAAGTTTGCCTACCGTACTTCTTGGACTTGGAACCTGTTATAAATAATATTCAGGGGCTGGCTGCTTCAGCAGCTTTTTATTCGAGGAGAATTTTTTTTCAGACCATGACGATACAGCAAATCCCAGCTTATTTTTGGACAAGTATCGCAAATGTATGGGGTAGACTCGCCCTGCACCTGTTAATTATCATATTAGCAACACAAGATTTTGGGGAGTAGCTGTGGCAGCAGTTTTTTTTATACGAGTACATACTACCTGAAAGTACAACACAGCAGAATATGAACAACAATTCCCCGGGAATTTTTTCAATTTTCCCATTCCTCTTATTATGAATTACAATTTCCCTGGAAAAAGGAATTCCCCGCGAAAAATGTAGGTACTCGTATTATAAATATGAGAGAGAGAGAGAGAGAGCGGGAGAGTTTCCTCTGCAAACGTTTCGAAGGGAACTAATGCCGTATTGAACATTCAGCATGAGCAATTCGAGGTCCTTGACATCTCACGTGAAGATGATGTGACATTTCGGATAACGAAATATTCATAATAATAAAACAATATAAGTGACCTTCTCCGAGAAAAGGGACCTAGTGCGTAAAAAATGGTGTGTGTGTCAAAATCGATAAAAATGAGGAAAACGTTAAAATTTTACAGCCTTATTTATAAAAATTTTTAAGGCTTTATAAAGTTATTTTAAGAAAAATTTTGTATGAAAATGTGTCTTAAAAAACCTTTATAAAGCCTTAATAATTTTTATAAATAAGGCCGTTATTTTTTAAATGCGTTTTTCTCCAAACTTCATTTTCTCGAAGAAGGTCACATATAAAAATAAAGCCAGTCGTTAGGCAGCTCTGGACTGAAGAACAGCTCTCGTGTCATCGTAATTATTTTTTTGAAGTGCTGTCAGGCTTGTGTGTGTTATTCGGCCTTCGAGAGTTTTTCGTCTCGCTCGCACTGGTTGACTGATCTGCCACGGATAACCGTATAATCTTGCGGTTCTTTTGTGGAATTTATTTAACAACCACATTGCTACTTCCTATGTGAAGGCATAGGTCGTGTACAGTCAGTCACAAAACTTTTTTAAAATAATGTTAATAACATCTTGGGCATATCGTCTAGTTACTCTGCCCATATTTTTGCAACCATATTCTGCAAATTTACTTTGTAGAATATGTATCAATAAATAAATAAATATTTTTTTTGTGATTGATAGAAAAAATTAAAATATGAATAACAAAAATTAAAAATTTTAAAAACGCCCAAATATGTATGTATATCTAGAAAGGATGTGATATCTTCTAAATAGCTGCACCGTTTTTCTTAAAACATAGCCAAGAACATTCTCGATGAAGTCACCTTTCAAACAGAAAAAAAAAACTAAATCAAAATCGGTCCAGATGTTTGGTCTGTACGTGGACTCGTACAGACACACAGATGCACAGACACACAGATACACAGACACACACTACAAACTTATAATAACACCCCTTTTTTGATCGGGGGCTAAAAATAGATATCCCAAAGAAGTTAACTGAAGGTTAACGAAATATTGATAATAAAACAATGGCGGTATTCGACGATTGATGCAAATGGTCTAGCGTTAGTGCAAATGCAAAATATCGTAGCTTTTTTTTGGATTGTGGTTGTATTTTTTTTTTGTTGGATTTTAAAGAAAAGCTACCATATTTTGCATTTGCACTAACGCCAGACCATTTGCATCAAACACCGAATACCGCCAATATGTATAAATAAAGACCTAAAGCTTAAAGAAAAAAATAGTTTCATTTAAACAAAATTATTCAAGTGTGTGAAGTAAAGTTACTTTATTTTTAATTTCATTTTTAATTCGGCTGCTTGTTAAGGATAAAGATTTTTAAAATGTTTGGGTACTTGTGTTTCGATGTAATACCCAATAATTAATTGAAAATGTAATTTTTAATTTGTTTGATAGTTATGTGGTTTTTGCATTTCAGCTGACGCATCTCGACACATGGCTAAATGTTTTAATATGAAAAAAATTATTGTTGATTTTATTGTTGTTGAGTGCAGTGCAGAGCAGATAAAAACAACCTTCAAACCATGAAATTACACTGAAATTACACACTGATTCCGGAAATTAAATATTTTATTTCAGCTTTTTTTGTTTTGTTTTTCTGTTTTAAATTATTAAACCGCCGGGCATTGTTAAAGTATTATCGAAATGTTTGTTCAATTTAAAACATCAGTTAAAATATTTATTTGTTTTCCTTACACGTAATTATGATTGTCATAAAAAATAACCTTTAACCGATATGTGTGCAAGTATGTATGTATGTATGTATGTATGCTTGTGATAATCCCTGCAGAAAATGCGAATAGTGAAATTGTAGTGATTTACTAGTGACATTGTCAGTACATAATACTACTGACCAGGTGTACCCCAGCCAATGTAATTATCTATTGGCATTTAACATTAGCTTGTCATTGAAAATTCACCACTAGACTGCAATACTGACTAAGTAGTTCTTTTGGGACCACATGGAGACATTGGCACCAAAGATTCACTAGTAAATTTTAGGGCCTCTAGTGTACAATATCGATAATTCCTCGCGCGATGTCAATAGCAAAATTTTAGTGATTTACTAGTGACATTGTCAATAGTACAACTGAATAGATGTACCGCAGCCAATGCAATCGACCATATGGAGACATTTGAACTAAGGATTCATTAGTACATTTTAGTGACCCTCGTCTACAATTTTATAAGGGATGGGCAACAAACTTAAATACATACATATGTACGTAAGTGTTTAACATTATTCCATAGCATAATAAAAAAGAAAAACAAACTATTGACGCGTTCATTGACAATGTCACCAGAAATACACTAGAACTGATGTCTCTAACGTATCTCTACTCGCGCATAGAAGGAAAGTTGTCGACATTTCAACTAGTGCAATTGTCGCTAGAAAAAAGAGTGTTGGCATAGAGACATATAGTTCTAGGCTGACAGAGGTATTTTACCAAGTAGCGCGTAAAGCTTTAATATAATATCACTCTTAATAACTACAGCAAAAGAAATTAAATATCTAAAAGTGGGTGTGCCCCCCCACGCTACTTTCTTTTCAAGTTTTGCTAGTTTGTCTATGTCAACTGAAATATTTTGATATTAAAAAAAAGAACTAATATTACTTTTTAATACTTAAATTTATCTCTTCTATCTTATCTTTTGCTTTTTAATAATTCTACACTTGTAGTACAAATATCATGCAACCAAACTTAAATCTTTATTGAAAATCTCTGCCACGCATATTTTACAAAATGACGACTCAGCAAATACTCTGACTGCTGCTGCTATCAAAGACGTTAATGCTGCTGATGTTGATACTCGTAATATGCATGCAAAAAATATTGCAACTGATGTTGTGCATACAACTGGTGGCAATTATGTAAATGTCATCGCTGGTAATGACAATAATAGAGGGGAGCAATTGCAGCAACAACTTTTGAAAAATGATAAATCCAGTGTCAGCGGCGACAATGATTTACACAAAGAAAACTTCTCCATTGTTGCGAAGGACGACAGTGCCACAAAGTTTTTAAAACAAAGTACAAAAATTCCACTAGAAGTTAATGCAGTGGTCAACTGACTAAATTGTTAGAAGTATTTTACAAAATGTTTTCTACTCGCAGAAATAAAACATGCACATAATATAAAAGTAAATTAAATTTAAGTTTCGTGTTTAAAAACTAGAAAAATAAAAAATAAATAACATGTTAATGCAACTTTAATGTATGTTCTCAGCAAATATAAAAATATAATTGTTTTAATTAATTCATCGCTATTTATATACATATATACCGAATTTGTTACACCCTACAGCTGCTCAATATTTTTTATTGAGTTTATCATCGAGAATATTTTTCAAATATGTAGTTTATTTAAAAAATTTTTTAAAAAGCCACACTTATAAATTTATTAATTATATTTGGGCAATTCACAAGGTGTTCTATTGTCATAATTTTTTTAATTATTTCAACACAACTTTCTTTTGCTTTCAAACAAAAATTTTAGTACATTATGGGCCAATCCCACGATGTCGACAACGTTCGATCCCTTGCACATGTACATTCAAAACGAAAACAAATTTTAATATTTTGTTGTTGTTGTTGTTTCAATTGTAAGTGTGCAAGAAGTCGAACGTTATCGACATCTAGGGATTGGCGGTATGACAATATGACACAATAGAACAATTTGTGAATTGGCCAATTAGTTTATATTTGTTTTAAACTAACTTGTCTAAGCATATGTACACACATATCGCCACCTTAAATGCAAACGGACGTAACTACACTTTTATATTTTTAACAGGAGAAACAAAAAACGCTTCAAAATCTTGAAAATTTTCCTCGATATTTAATCGTAGTATAGATACTTACTTATATGTTTTTAATCATTTATTTCCTTTTTATATACATATGTATGTATATTTAAGCTTTTATGTTAGTTGCGTTCCTTGAAATAAAAAATAGATGCATTCGTAATTAAGGCCGTTTGAATTTCTTTAATAAAGTCGTCATTTTTGATCGCAGAGGTCTAAATATTTGCATGAACATGTAGTTTGATAAAATGAACCATATCCAATCAAAACCTCGATTTCGAATTTTTGTGTAGTTACGTCCGTTTGCATTTAAGGTGACGATATAAAACATGATTTTAAAACATGATAAGCAGCTTTTGAAAACTGCATTTTGAAGGTTACTTTTTGTGCAACATTTGTCATCAAACTATACGTGCAAAACTTGACTTAATGAAGCGTAATATTTTTTCACACAAACATTGTAATGAGATAGACATTGTACATATGCTATTGCCTTTCATATGTTCACTAATAACTAATAATGTTCCTAAGGATAATAAAAAGGAATAGTCATGACACACACATGCTTGCAAGCAAGCAACAAAGATTGTTATCTGTCAAGGTTATTTATGCTGAAATCATGTCATTTGAAAGTTAAACCAACGAATAATAATAACATTTCAAAGTATAGAACATTGCAACATTATTTATAAAAAATTTGTAACATGTATATATTTTCTTCATTTTTAATAAAATTTAAAGTAGATAATTGAATCAGCCAATCAGTTGCATTGTTTAAAAGTGTAAAAATATAAACTGAAATCAAATAAATTAACTGCGCTCATATTAAATATTTGTTTACAATTATTAAATAGTAAATAAGAATATTATTTTATTCCTGGCGTTTTGAGAAAGCTATTGCCTTCGTTGTTTTTTTTAACTCTTCTCGTTGATTTTTCTAAAAGTATTGTACAAGGTTTAAGATTTTTAAAAACATAATTGCAAGGTCGAATGATAAGTTAGCATAAGCACCAATGAACTGCATATAAATTATATGTATATGTATAAGAATAGTTCATATATAGTACGTTATTAGTAAAGAAATGTATAATGCCCTAATTCCGTTCGACGAATGTATCGTCTTGTCTATGGACGAAACAAAGAAGCAGTTTTGATTCTTTAAAACGATTATTATTTATTATCTATGCTAGAAGGTTCGTGTATTTGCTTTATGATTTTGTTCCAAACATTATATCCAACACATATTTTTTCATATATTTTTCAAACTATTGTATAATAATTTAATTGAATTTTTATGTTTTAAAAACATGGCAATAATATTTATATTTTTCATTGTCAAATACAACAACCATTTTTGAAGAAAATAATTTAGAGACTTCAAAGACAAGAACTCAGAAGCATTTTCAAACAAATACGTCCTAAATCTTCTTACTGAATTAGGGCATAATTCTTAATTTTATAAAAAGTTATTTTGCTTTGTAAAGGGTTTAAAAAACAAATTTTGTATGAAAACCAATATGTATTTAAAAACCTTTTATACATATAGATACATATGTATGCATAAACTTTTATGTGATATATTTTCGTTTCACTCCTCAAAGTAGCATAGGGCCACAGAAACGTTTTATAAATCAAAAAGTTTTTTGGCCTAAGGTATATAATTAAGTTTTTTATTGTTATTGAGAGCTCAAAACATTTTGAATTGTTATTGGGTGCATTCATAAGACGTAGCTGTTGCGCAACCGTTGAGTGTTTGTTCTAGAGTTCCGCTCCACTCAACAGTTGAGTAATTTTCCATCATAACATTTTTTCGCTACCTATAGTCAACATGTTTTGCTCAGCCTGAACAGCTGATGGAATAGAGTTATGCCTTTTATATGCTTTGTTATGTGGCAGGAGCAAATATGTGTTAAATTTTACATTACAAATACTAGGGATGTAACGAATGTTCGGATTCGCTTTCGCAAATAATTCGCTTACTTTTGCATTCGCTTTTGCATTCGCTAAAATGTATGCGAATATTTCAAGCGAATACTAAAGACAAAAAAATTTTGTATTTCTTTTACGAAAATAGTTTACGATTTTAAATTTAAAGACGAAAATTATTTTACGCCAGCATGAAAAAGGTACATGTAAAGCATTAATATTTTTAGCGGAAAACTTTTCTATCAATAAGTTCTCATTAGTTTCAAAATGAAACCCAAATCCAGTGGTGTTTGGAAATATTTTTTATTTTGAATAAGAAAAGACAGTGTTTGATTTGCGCGAAAATATTTTCTTCTTAAGACTAGTCTGTTCAAACTTTTGAAAAATGTTAAGCACCATTGAAATGCATAAAATATTAAGTAGTCCTTGTTTGTTGTAAATTCCACGCGAAACAAGTGCCACCCATATTATTTCGCATGAAAACTTAAAATGTTGAGCTTATATATCACATATGTTTTTCCCAAGATGAACAGAGTACTACTTCTGCAACATTTTTTCAGGAAAAATTCATTCCAAGTTTTCTTCATATGTATTTGACAGCATTTCACATGAATTGTTGAACAGAGTACCAGGATTTAGGGCTAAAGTACGAATGGGTGAATTGCCTAACATTGTGTAAACTTATTTTTAATTATTATATATACTTACTCTTATATAAATTTATTTGCATGTGATATTTTAAGGAATTATAATATTTGCATTCGCTTTCGCAAAAATTAAAATGTATTATTCGCTTTCGCATTCGCTAAACTGGTATTCGTTACATCCCTAACAAATACGATAAGATAACGAAATAAAGATATAAAATTAAGTCATATCCATCAAGCCGTTTCTAAGACGCAACTGTTTGGGCCAACAACAAACAGTTGCCAACAATTTCACAACTGAAGGCTAGCCGGCGAATAACGTTTTAAGTGACAAAATAATAATTTTGCAGGAGAGCCACAAAACGTATTTTAAGGCAAGATTATTTTTTTCGTTTAAATTTTTTTAGCGTAGCGAAAATAATGATAACTAGCATTATCTTTTCTTTTTGTATCTCTGCTACATTTATCAATTATTTTCGACAATTATGTTTGCATGATTTATTAGTTACTTACAAAATTTTCAACTGACTGACTGATTGTAATTGTATTTTGACGGCGATCAGATGCATAATTTTGGATGGTTTGATGTTTGAACAACGCAAGAGAGTTATGTTAATGGTATTCTGTGAAAAAACTGTTTTTTTTTTAATTGTCTTACAACGTTATTCGCGGCTGTGCTTCAACTGTTGAGCTCAATCAACAGCTACTACAACCACAACTATTGTTGTGTTGTTATGGAACGTGTATTGTTTTCCTTTTCCGCATAGTGGATGCTAATGCTATAATAAATACAACATAATAGTCATTGATTAAACCGATGGTTCTAGTAGGCGATAATCATAATTAAGACGTCTTCATTCACAATTGCCTGTGCATTTTGTGAATGCACACAAATGTATAAGGTTCTAGCTCTCACTAAAAAGTACTACCAAGCTTAAATACGTTTTATTACACATACTTTTCTTAGCAACCATGTCAAGTGCAATGAAAATAATTTCGAGAGAGAGAACTGCGTCTCTCTGAAGAAAATGTTTGACAGTTGCAATTTTGGTTCTATTATTTTATAGTTGGATTAGTGTTTAATAAATTGTCGGTGATAAAAAGAATTAAATAACATTAAAATAAAGCCATAAAGGTTTTTATAATCAACAAACAAAATATAATTGCTATTGTGCAAAAAATTAAATTGCTATTTTAAAGCCAAAAATTCTCAAGAAGAAATTGTAATTGTGTTTACTTTAACGACGATAAAACATGAAGTAATCAAACAGCTGGAGGAAGATTTATCCGTGAAGAGGTAGTAAATAAGTTTGGTTTATAGATTTTATATTATTACTTTTTTATATAGTTGCATTAATTACAATGAGGTCAAAACTAACTAACTGGTTTTCATTCAGCCGTATTAGATGTACGCCTTCTCGTTTGCTTTCAGATAAGAGTTACTCTTAAAAAAAAATGCAGTGAATACATTAACTCATGCATTTGTATAAGTATAATATTATGTACATAAGTACATATGTATATGGAAGGTGCAAGTAAATAAAAATGCACTATTATGTTTATTTATGAAGTTATATCTTTGTTATATAATCTGAAATGTCAAGCTTTTCCTTAAAACTTATAAAGATAGACGTAAACGAATTTTTTGTTGCATGAACTTAGAGCATTTTCTACTAGGAGGTTTATTATAAAAATGTTTTTGTTCTAATTTATACATATTATAGCTTCTGAATTACTGTGGACTTTGTATTTATATTTGCTCAATTCACAACCTATTGTGGGAGTCGCAGTTGGCACATAAGTTATTGGAAATTTCAATAAAAACATTGTCTATAAACAAATGTTTACATAGAAATTACAAACAACGTTTGTCCGAACTACGGCCCCTACAATAGGTTGTGAATTGAGCAATTATACATCCAATTGTTTTGTTTTCTTTCTTTTTTTTTTGCACTTAATGACTTATTTCGGAAACGCAAAATTAAGCCTTGAACAACATATTGCTTTTTTTGGTGCAACACAGTCATAGCGCAAACATCTAAATTTCGGAATTACTGAAGAAAATGTAGTATAATACCTATCTTAAATCGGACTTTTACAATCACATGATCTATTAGCAATCATACACTTGATATGTAACTTTTTGAGACTCAAATTTGGAAAAGTTTGCTTTTTTGGATGTAACTTTGCTGCAATAAAGGAGTGATATGTTGTTGATTCAACTCATGTTGTTTTACGCAACCAGCATAATATTAAAAAAAACTTTACATATTAATACCTTTTAAACAACTTATCCATTTATATTAATCCTATTATGGCAAAAAATTTATTATAATTTTAATTGTAATAACATCTAAATTAAATAAAAATAATTAAAAAAAGCTTATCAAGTAATTTTTATTTGTCCATCTTGTGAAACATAATTGTGAAATCTGCTTATAAGCCTATAAATATTTGACTGAATGATAGTGTAAGCCTTAACAGACATTAACTAAATTTTAAGATATGCAGCTTACAAATAAATAAGAAAACTTATCACTTTGCCGCGCACCTTCGTATGATTTTATAGACTTTAAAGTATGCCAAAAAGAACATGAAGAAAAACCTTTGTTGTATTGCTAAAAAGCAAGTTCGAATAAAAAATCAATAAAGTAATTATTTAATATATACATATAACATAGTTAGACAGTCCACTTTGAAAACCCTTAAACATTAGATGCTTGAAATAATTTTATTTTTCTATTGCAGAGTTTCCACGTGCAGTAGTTTCTCTATGCAGCAGCAATAAATAATAAGCTAATAATTATTAATACATCAGGCTGCTAACTTGCATAATAAAAATTCAAAAATGAAGTCGAAATATGACCTAAAGACATTAAAAAAACAAGCAGTATTATGAATTATAAAATCCCAAAATACGAACAAAAAACGGTTATTTTTGTCATTTAAAGCCAAAACAATTAACAAACAACGTACAGCAAAAACATTCATTAACAAATAATGTTAACAAGAACCCAAAAGTTAATATTGGGTGTCACAGTACTCGTGCTAGTCGATGTAATATGGGTAACTTCAAGTGAATTGACAAAAGTAAATACGTAAATTATGCACAAAGAAAAATCAAATACTAATTCTAATCTTTTACAGTTTCTATACGAGGATGAGAAGTTTAAAAAGCCATTTTTCTGTACATATTTTAAAACGTCCATGTTTACCATATATTTGGTAATTATTGGTATAATAACGCCCTGGAAGGAATCATGTGAAAGACAGAATGGCAACTATGCAGTAAGTGTGATAAACAAATGTAGAAAGTTATTGAAATAAATGCATTTTGGCAGAAAATGTTTAATAATAATTTTCACATATGTATTTGTTTGCTAAAAATTATTTGATTTGCTTCCCAGATGATGGATCAAAATGTTGAAGATGAAAGTTACTACTCCCACCATCCTTCTTTGGTATGCTAAAAAAGTTTTTAAATATTTCTGTCTTTGAAAAAAAAATTGCTGCCTTTTCAGAGTGATCCTACTTTTGTGCCCATACGTTCAGCAGCTGCAACAGCTATCAATGGGTGTGGCACTATTTCTGGTACTGAAAGCGATGATTCTAGCATACGTTCTGTACGTTTTAGCAAAATGGCTGAGGTGCGGGAAATGTCTGCACATGAGGCCACAGAGGCTTTAATGGCTCGTCTCTCATACGCTGCGAGTATGCGTATACGAAGGCAATCATCTCACAATAAAACTGCGAAAACTGCGCTTTTGTTTTGCATTTTGGTAGTAGTAGAAAATAATTTGCAAATTTATATTTATTTACATATTATGCTTTATTTTTTATAGTGGTTTTTAGCTAATTATTTATTCCAAGTGTCATTAGAAATGACCGAAACGGCGATGGTAACTTTATTGAGTTCGTCCTCGTCTCTATTTACTTTAACTTTGGCAGCATTTTTTCCTTCATCAGTGGGTGATAAGTTTACCATTACAAAAGTCATAGCTGTAGCTATGAATATTGGTGGCGTGGTGAGTAGTTTTAAATGCATAAGCAAGTGGTGCCTTTTGGCAAAGTAGCTTTAAGAAAGGAACTGTGGAAACAGTACTTTTAAAAAGTACCTCTCAAAAAAGTAAGTTAAAAAACACATTTTTAAAATTACCTTTTTGAAAGGTGTCTTAAGAGGCTGCACTTTAAAAAAGTAAACTTTAAAAAGTATTTTTGAAAAAGTAAATTTTTTTAATAATAGCAAAAAGTATAAGATGTATGTATAAAATGTTAGTAGTTTAAAAAAAAATTCACTCCTATCGTGAACATTTTTTTTCCTTTTTTGATTCCCCTTTCATGAATAACATTTTTAATTTTTCCCTTGGTTTTGTTCACTTTATTTTTCAAGGCGAACTGAATTATTGCATCGCATAATTTCGATATTTTCCTTCGAATTAAATGTTAAAAGTTATAAATATTTTTTTAGGGCAAGAATTTTTCTCTTCGAGGAAATGAAAATTTCATGAAAACAAAAATTCCACTTGTTATTCACGATAGGGGTGATTTTAAAAGTGTACTCTGAGAGTCATCATGTGAAATTTGAGTTGACTCGCAGACGAACAAACTGCTTTGAATATGTTTTAAAAAATTATAAAGTAAAAATATGTGTTCATTACTCTAGACCACGGTAACAATTTCCGATATCCAAGATACGAATTTTTCCCGAGGGGCCTTGCTGGCTTTATTTAGTGCATTTTTTTATGCTGCGTATTTAGTATTCGTCAAAAGAAAAAGTGATACAGAAGAAAAAATCGATATACCCTTATTTTTTGGTAAGTTTTGATTATTAAAGACATTTTAGTTCTAATACGATATATTATGAATGCCCCTATTGTGGTTCTCAACTTAACTACCACATTGGTATTGCCATTCACAGCTTAAATAACTGCTGAGTTGGTAGTTTTCTTGTGCCACAATAATTTTAAATAATGTTTTGTGATTCCCAACACTAAGGGCCAATTCCACGACGTCGACAACTTTCGACTTGTCGCACACTTACATTTGAAACAACAATAAAATATGAAAATTGGTTTTTGTTTTGAATGTAAGTTTGCGACAAGTCGAACGTTGTCGACATCGTGAAATTAACCCTAAACCATTAGTCCCGGTCCAGACTTGCAATTTTTGTTGAAGAAATTCTTAATTACATGATAGAGTGTTGAAATATAGCAATATATACATTTTGTATTATTCTCTCTCGATCTTCTTCACACAAAAATTGCTGAAGTCTGAAACGGGACTGAGTTGGTTGTATGAGAGTTGAGTTCAATATCTACCGATCAAACTGAGTTGAGTTGAGAATGTCGATAGAGGCATAAATATTGATTCTTAAGTCTTCGTTCACACACGTCAAGTCTTCGGCTTAAGTCTTGATTCTAAGCTGAGAATGAAACGATATACATATCTTTCTCATCGCTCTCATAGAACATCAAAACTTGAGCAAGAAAGCTTGATGTAAGTGAACCAGGATTGAATTAATATTTTGAAATTATTTATGAAATCATTGAAATGAAGCAGCTTTTATTTCTCAATATGTATTAAGAAAATCAGTTTAAAACAGATGACAAAAATGCTTTTTTCATGATGTCAATTCGGTACAAATCTTTTTAAGCATTTATATTATTTCTTTAAAGGTTTTGTGGGTTTATGGAATTTACTTCTCATGTGGCCAATATTTTTCATATTGAATTTTACAAAAATAGAAAAATTTGAGCTACCAAATCAAAATCAATTTGCAATCTTATTTTTAAACGGTTTAATTGGGACCGTAGTGTCCGAAGCGCTTTGGCTTTGGTAAGTTTGAGAATATTTTCCAGCATTAGCATATAACTTTCTTTCACATATCAATTTATTTAATTGCAGGGGCTGCTTTTTAACCTCATCTTTAATTGGCACTATTGCTATTTCTTTGCAAATACCCCTGTCAATATTATTTGATGTTTTACTGAAGAAGAAACCTTACTCGCCGCTGTTTTATATGGGTTCAATACCCACTTTCGTGGCACTTATACTATTAGCGTTGCTCATGCGAAATGATGATTCCGATCCACTAATGCGTTTGTTTAAAGTCATTTATAGAAAATTGTGTAATTGCAAGAAACCAAATATAGTCAGGTAAATTTTAAAGTATATATTCTGTATGTATATTAATTTAATGATTGCAAATATTGTTCTTTCAGAATAAACGATGAAGAGCAACAGGAATCCCTTATTGGTAGTAATGACTGATTTTGTTTAAACTTTTTGCGCCAGCTTAATAAGAGTAATATAGTTTAAGTTACCAAACACAAGGCACTCACACTACTAATAGATGCCTCAAAATTTTGCTCATTCAACAAACAAAATGCGACAAAATGTAGTTCAAAACGATTTCTTTAATTTGGCTGTAAACTTTTAGGAATATAATTTATAATTATTTTTAGTTAAATGCACAAGACTATTTATTTATATTGTTTTAAGAATTTCTTATTATTTTTTTTTTTTGCTTTGCGATTAAATCATTTTTTTTATTCTACATTTTCCCAAACTCACACCTCTCTTTGTGTTATTATTAGAGGCATTCTCAAGAAAAAAATGTAATTTACATTTTAAAATTCATTGCATTAAATTACGCACTGCTACAAGTTTACTTTTCGTTCACTGAATAAATTTTATCAAGTATTTTTATCATATATTTTACAATTTTTCCCATCATACATACATACATTGACGTGTAATTTCTACACTTTCCTTTAAAATAATTGTATAAATATGTAAAGTTCGTATAGCTTTTTAGCATTTTAATGATATACTAAAAGAGTATTTAAAATTAAATATATAACTATAGTTTATCATTACATATTACAAATATTATTAGCTGTAACATTATTATTTGTAAGATAATACTTGTAACACATAATTTAAAAAAAGAAACTAATGAAATTATTTTTACAATTACATATATACATATAATAATTTACGCTAATATCATCAGTCAAAACGATTTATCAGGTCTGTTCTGAAAATGAATTTTGTGAAAACTATTTGAAAGCATGTGATTTTAAGTTGGTTCGATTTCGAATCACTTGCGCATATTTTTTTGTGAGTTTCGCATTAAATTATATCTTAAATAAATAATCTGATTGATTTTCGTATTGAAAGCATATAAAAGTTGCATATTTTTAAGAACACTTTGTTTTCCTTGAAAGTATTATTTAATTTTATGAAATTTTTCTAATTTTTTAAATTTTTTTTAGTGCTCAGCTTTATTAATTTGTTCATTACTGATATTTAATCATTATTTACTTAAAACATTTGGTCCATATCCAAAAGATTTGAATAATCCCACAAGTTGCCATTATTTCTTTGTGTTTCAGTTTTTAAGTCCTGTACATATGTTTAGCATGGCACCACACATTGTTTTTTAGGATTTTTATTAAACGAGTTATTATAAAAAAGAAAAAAAATACATTGTGATAAATAACTCAATTCGCACTGAAAAAAATCTAGCAAGACAAAATCACACATGTCGTGTCAAAACCTGATTTGTTTCGAAATCACGTAGATTTCAGAACAGGGCTGTATATAATTGATATTCAAGGGAATAAATAAAAACACGAAATTCATAAAAAATAAGGTTTTATTCAGTATAGGTGCAGGTAAGCGAAAATGAGAGGGAGCTTGAGACTGTAAAACATGTGTCCTTTGCTTAGCTACGACTTTTAACAAATTAACAAAATTCAAAATTGCTTTAAAAAAAAATTTTATCGCATAATCAACTGCTCGTTTGATCAAAAAACACAGATTTAAAAACAATATGAGTATTTGGACATTTTTATTTTTATTTACTACATACATACATACATATCGATGGCTTAATATAAGAAGGACGGAACTCAAATTTTCGATATTTTATAGGAGAAGCAAAAAACTGAAGAAAAACTGGAGCATTTACATGCAGAAATAATTTTTTCAGTGGCCACAACTTCTTGATTTTGAACTGTAACGTACTAGAATCTTCAAGGAGGTATGGTATGATTTCCTAAATAACAATAGTAACCCTCATACCTAAATAAGAGCGGCAAGCGTCGCGTTAGCAGCACTACATTCAAATGTGAAAATATTACTTGATTGTACTGAAAATACGTACCCTGTTGCTAACGCGACGCTTGCCGCTCTTATTTATTTATGAGGGTAAATTAGACATAACAGGAAAACAGAAACTGGGAGATACCATAAGAAGACTTTTTCAATAAATATGGTAGCACGATTTTAGAAAGTACAATAATTAAACAGTATCCTATAAGAAACTCCATGGAATATAACGAAAAGAACGAAGGATAGTAGAACACTTCAGCTGTAGCTTTTACTCATGGCATTAGTCAGAGTTGGAAACGTTGATGTTATTATAACTTTTAATATTATATCGTCGTATGGTTACTGGTTTGCCGCACAGTATATTCAAAATTGAATATTACTGCTGCAAAGCAATAAGCACCCGACGATATGTTATATTCAAAATTACTTTGCTACTCCACTAATTTTAATTTGATATTCTGGAAATACTTTCACTTTTGCACATAAGCATCTTAACACATATAAACTGTAGACGTTTAAAACGAATTAAGTAAACATATCGGGCATTTGCTTCAAAAGAGTCATAACGCAAAAGTCTTGATATTTCTAACAACTTGATAATAGCATAACATATACATACATAGATATCTGTGATTACAGTCATATTACGTAACGCTATTTTCGGAGTATTTGAAGCAAATTTTCAGTATAAATTTTCTAAGCCGTAACAAATCCTTAACCCAAAAAAAGTATAATAAATTAGTAACAAGAGCCAAATTATTACTAAAAACTACATTTTCATAAAATCTTGTGCGCATTCGTTTATACACTTATCTTTAATTTATGAGACAAAATTTGCTCATTGTAATAATGCTTTTCATCTTACGGTGTTATCGCTTGTGAGTAATAATAATACACTATAATATAGTCTTGTGTAGTTCATGAACGAACTAGTTCGAATGAACGATTCGGTACTTTGAACTAAGTGAACTAGTTCAATTGTTTTACGCTCTCTAGTTCAATTTTTGAACTAAGAACTAAGACACAAAATGAACTAACTATAATCATCCATATGTATGTATATTTAGTTCTTGGTCATCACTGGCTACTACCACAAATGCAATAAACCAGAAAACACAAATAAACGCTTATACTACCCTATTCACAAAAAACATTTTGGATTTATGAGATTAAAAAAGAAATACCACTAAATTTGTTTTATAAATCCTTTATAAAGCAAATTTATTTATTAGATAATTAATTTTAGTTTTCGTAAAGTTTTTTAATCACAAAATCTGTGTTTTTAATATTGTCAAAGACCACACATACATATGTACATACTAGGGATGGGCAAATGAAAAAAATGTATCGATATATATCGTATCGATATTTTTGAACAGTATCGATATATATTTTTTGTAAACATCGATATTTCGATATATCGATATTTTTTGCGAAATGTTGCCAAAATATTCCAAATCTAAAATAAATACACATACTAACATATCGTGCCATAACCGCCAAAAAAAGTTTAAGCGAGGCTTCATTACTCTTTACTTTATGTTGCTGTGCCGTTCTATTTTTAAATTTTAATAGTTACTTTTTCTTTAATAAATTAGCTTTTTCTGACCAGAACGGTTACAGTTTTCCACTAAAGTGATGAGTTTTGTATCGTCCATTGTCATGTTTCAATATAGTGTTTATGTTCTTCTGGTAAAAATTTAATTTATTTAAATTCTTAAAGCACAATCACAGTTTATTTCGAAATATTTTTATTTTATTTATTTTGCCACTTACAATTACTTAACAGTTTTTTGATTTTCAGAGGTTGAACCGAAACAAAACAGAATGAAAGAGGAAAACTATAGGCTTGTATAAGATCTATATAAACTAAAAAGAGTCAGCTGATTCGTAGCAGAACATAAAATAAAAACTAATTCTGGCTTTAGGCTTATATCCACACAATCCAAATTTGGCATTTAGCTCAGTTAACAAATAAAAGTCACCTGCATTAGTGGGGTCACCTTATAGATGCGTCTGGGCTGTTATTATGAAATTTCTCTTTTTTTTCTTAGCATCACTAGTAGTGATGCCAATATCGTAGTTAAAAAACGGATATAGCTCTTGAAAGTATCGAAACCCGATACTCGTAAATAAGAATCGATGTATCGATATATCGGTTTTTGAAATATCGGCGATATATATCGATATTTATTTTCTCAAATATCGATATTTCGATATATCGATATATTTTGCACATCCCTAATACATACATACATATGCATGTAGAACTGTAGATGTAAAATCATTGAACTAAAATGACCCAACTAGTTCATTGAACTAAAAAGAGCGATTGAATTAAATGAACGAACTAGTTCATTTATAAATAATGAACTAAAATGACCGGTCACTGAAATGAACTAAATGGCACAAGTCTACTATAATATCAAATAGATGGTGTATATAGATAAGTCTCTTTATTACGAATTTTACAAAACCTGGTGGTTTACTCTGCAGTTCGAAACGAAAGAAAATGATTTCGAATTTCTTTCTATATTAAGAACATGCCATTTCGAAAGCATTTCCTTTGGTTTCGAATTATAGAGTATACCCCTAACCCTATATATTTTATCTGTCACTTTTTAGACTGTCGTATTTTGACCACCTGGGTTTGATGCAGTTTCCATCCCTGCATTTTGGGATTACGTGTTTCATTTCATATTCTCTAAAATCATAAAGCAACTAGTGCAGCTACTCTAACACACCTACAACAGTTATAGCAGAACAAAGATGGATATAGCGGACTGTGGCAAGGAAAATTATTAAAATAACCTCATGTCCCCAACGACTAAATATATATTTAATAATTGTCAAATAATACCCATATTAAAAGAAATATATATTTATTATTCATATTAATATTGATAGTTGGGTGAGAGAAAATTATGAGCCGTTCTGCATTCATTGCACTGACAAGCACCTCCTGCTTTATGTGTTCTTTAAAATAGTCTGTTAAATATAAATTTTAACAATACATTAGAGGGAAACTAGCATTCGTTTTTTGTCTGTTAAAGATAGAACTACATTTTTTTAGACGGACGGTTATTTAAAGTATAAAAATACATTTTAGTAACAGAACCAAGTACACAAATTAAAATAAAATAAAAATGAAATTTTTATTAAGTTTGTGTTTAGTAGCTTTGGCCAGTAGATTTGTTAGTGCTGATGAAGCCAATGGTCCTAAGGTCACGGGAAAAGTGAGTACTATATTATAAACGGATGAGGTGAAATAATTGCAAATTATAGAATGTACATACATACATATGTATGTATGTAGTATATAATATACTTATATACATATGTATATATAAATGTGTTCATAATTATGAAAATGGTCCAAGTCAAAATTTAAAAAAGGTTGTTTACATATGAATATGTACATATGTATGTATATGACAGACACCACTTTCATGATTAGCGACGGGAGTATGTATGTATGTACATATGTATGCATATGTTTATTAATGTTAATATGTTTGTGTGTTCCTCTTTGTTCTGTAGGTATACTTTGATATCACCATTGGTGGTGAGCCGGCCGGTCGTATAGAAATTGGTTTGTTTGGACACACTGTTAATAAAACTGCAGAAAATTTTAAGCAATTGGCTCAAAGACCTGAAGGAGAAGGGTAGGTTTTTATATTCTTTGTACATTCATAAGAAGTTCTTATTAGGAACATAACATGGTAGTACAATGTGTGCCCATTTACTTAAACAACGTCATAACTAAAAAAAAAAACAGTTTGCCAGAAAACAAGTTTGAAGTTTTCAATTTACATACAACTTAGTGAAAAAAGAAAATTTAATTTTTCTCCTAAGAGTTGGAGTAAACGAGATATTTTTATGAAATTTTTACACAATATGAGGATTAATTCTGCATCATTAACTCTAAAATCTAATTTTTTGAGTTATGACGCTCTTTGAGTAAATGCGCGATATGTACATACATATGTATGTTTACAATTTTTATTCAAATAAGTCACGATAAGCTACCCTGCAGAAAATGCGAATAGTGAAATTGTAGTGATTTATTAGTGACATTGTCAGTAGTACTACTGACCAAGTGTACCCCAGCCAATGTAATCATCTATTGACATTTAACATTAGCTTGTCATTGAAAATCCACCACTAGACTGTAGCAATACTGACAAAGTAGTTCTTTTGGGACCACATGGAGACATTGGCACCAAAGATTCACTAGTAAATTTTAGGGGCTCTAGTCTACAATATCGATATTTCCTCGCTCGATGTCAATAGTAAAATAGTAGTGACTTACTAGTGACATTGTCAATAGTACAACTGAATAGGTGTACCGCAGCCAATGTAATCGACCATATGGAGACATTTGAACTAAGGACTCATTAGTACATTTTAGTGACCCTCGTCTACAATTTTATAAGGGTTGGGCAACAAACTTAAATACATACATACATATGTACGTAAGTTTTCAACATTATTCCATAGCATAATAAAAAAGAAAAACAAACTATTGACGCGTTCATTGACAATATCACCAGAAACACACTAGAAATGCTGTCTCTAACGTATCTCTACTCGCGCATAGAAGGAAAGTTGTCGATATTTCAACTAGTGCAATTGTCGCTAGAGAAAAGAGTGTTGACATAGAGACATATGGTTCTTGGCTGACTAGAGGGTACGTATGTACATACATATATACATATGTATGCTGTACAAACAGTATACATCAAATGAGAACTTTTATAATCGTTAAAAAATCTATGTACACTTGTGTACATATACATTTTAAATATGGACATGTGTACATATGAGGTTAGGTTTAGTTCAGCTCTAATCAGTTCTATGCGCTTCTCCTATTTTTTTACACGTCTGCACTTGTGCTGTTCAGTTTTAAATTCTGGATTGTAGAACTTTTTGAAATTAGGTCACAGTGTTGAAAAGTTTATGTATGCGTGTGTGTAGATAAAAGAATATACATACATACATATCGCTCATTTACTTGCACAACGTCAAAACTAAAAAAAAATCTCATTTTTTAAGTTAATAACGTATAATTAATCCTCATATTTCATACAAATATCTTGTACACACAACTCTTGAAAAAAATTAAATTTTATTTTTCCATTAAATTGTTATAACGTTGTTCAAGTAAATGAGCGTAAAGTGCCATTGGCTTTTATAAGAATGTATCTACATGTACCTACTTTAAGTGTGGGTGTGTATACATATCCCATCATATCAAAAGACTTGAGAAATATAAGTATTATATTTTTCTTACTATACTGTTAAGAAGATGGCTGTCTGCCACCATCTGATCCTGTGTCAAAAAGCCTGAATAAACATCCACGATTTTTTATTATTAATTATTTATTACATTTATTATTTAAATATTTTGTAGGCACAATTCGTGCGTTGTAGACAAAATTCGTGCATTGTAGACACAATTGGATAAAAAAAGAAAATAAAGTTTCTAACAACAAAAGTTTTCTACCTCAGTTGTTTTTATAAATTTTTCTTAGCATAGAATATTTTATGAAAAAAACTAGAAAATGAAGGAAACGGCAAAAACACTTGTATAAACAAAATTTAAATTATAGCTAGAGGTATATTTTAGAATTAAAATTAAGGCCATGAGATTATTATATGTCACACGCACGCATACGCCATTACGTACATAGTGTAACTTTGGGTTCAGACATAGCAAACTTGTTAAGAAATTTTCGAGTTTATGAAAGCCAGATGATAAGATAATGAAGGGTGACTTTCGCACGAAAATTGCTGTGTGTGAACCCAGTCAATGAACATTGAGCCTGATATCGGTTGGCGTATTTCGACTACGCCTACTAATAGATTAAAGCACAACATTTTTCTCTAATCTAGTAGGTACTAGACGTAGTCCCAATAAGCAAACCCTAGTCAGGCTGATTAATAAGGTACATACATATCGAGCCTTTGCTGCGTTATAGTTATAACTCGAACAATTCTTTGTTTAGTTCATATTACAGAATTAATGGCCATATCGCTTTTTATATTGTGTAAAAATTTTATACCCTTAATACTTTAAAATCAACTGATTTGAAAAATAAAGTAGGTCTGTTATTCTGTAATTCCAAACGAAAGAAAATGCTTTCGAATTTGTATGTTAAGAGCACCCAAATTCGAAAGCATTTTCCTTCGTTTGGAATTACAGAATAACAGACCTCCTTTATTTTTCAAATCACTTGATTTTTTAATTAGCCTCATTTACCCAAACTTGCAGTGCGGAAAAGCAAATCATTAAGATACCTACATACATATGTATGTACATATTTTTAAACTCGTTATATAAACTTGAAAAAAAACAAATTTTTAATTTATTTTTAGATATGTGGGCAGTAAATTCCATCGCGTGATTAAAGATTTCATGATACAGGGTGGCGATTTCACAAAGGGTGATGGCACTGGTGGACGTTCTATCTACGGCGACCGTTTCGAAGATGAAAACTTCAAGCTTAAACATTATGGTGCTGGATGGTTGTCCATGGCTAATGCTGGTAAAGATACGAATGGTTCGCAGTTCTTCATTACCACCATACGCACTGATTGGTTGGATGGTCGTCATGTAGTATTTGGCAAAGTACTTTCAGGAATGAGTATTGTACGTAAAATTGAAAATTCTGCCGTTGACGGCCGCGATCGTCCCGTTAAGGATGTCGTTATTGCCAAATGTGGTTTTGAGGAGGTTGCGGTACCATTTGCGGTAACGAAGGATAATGCTGCATAAATTTTAAAACTTATACATATGTAGTTGGCAACAGCTTTAAACAAAACAGATATATGTATATTAAATATGTATGTAGTATATGTATAAGTTTTCTCTGTTGAGATATTTCCAAATTAACATCTGTTTTTATCAATAATTAATATATACTATACATTTAAATTTAAATAGAGTTTAAAAATGTTGCATTTAGTACACATTAAACATATATTAAGAGGGTATACCCTTTTTATTTTATTCTTTAGAAGATCATTTTGATCATTTGAAATTATATAGTCAGAACTCTATTGAAAACGAAAACAAAAGCCAGAAATTAATATAATAAAAACTGAAATTTAATTACAACTTAAGTATATGTTAAGGCTTTTATTTTAAATTATATTGAGGCGATAAGAAGACCCAATAACCCAATAAGTAAAATATAAGGCGAAACCATATCAGGACTATTTTCGCAGCTTGTAATTTCCATGACCGTTAGATGTCATCACACATTTTTTAGTAAATATTTTTGAAATCAAAAGTATATATTTTTCAAATCGAATTGAGCTGATTATACCTTATATGAATATACGTTGGCTAACATACAAATCGCTCATTTACTAAAACAACGTCATAACTCCAAAAAACTAGTTTGCCAGAAAACGAGTTTAAAGTTTTCAATCTACAAACAACTTAATAAAAAAAGAAAATTTTATTTTTCTTTCAAGAGTTGACTAAGCAACCTATTTGTATAAAATTTTTAAACAATTTAAATAACGATACGAGTTTGATGATTAATTTGGCATCATTAACTCAAAAATCCCATTTTTTTAGTTATGACGTTCTTTGAGAAATGTTGTTCAGCACCGAACCTTTTTGTACCTTTGTAAAGTTTTATTTACAATAAAGCCAACTAAAGTTCCTTTGTTCTCTTTATGTCTAAAATTACCAATAAACCTGTTTTGAATTTTTTTTTTACAGTACAGACGTGGAGAAGAATGAAAAAGTAAGCACATATACATACAGTTAAGGACTAAACTCTTCACACACCCATACATTTTGGGGTTTCTTGGGAAGAAATTTTAAAAATAAATTATGCCCCTTATTATGAGCAACTTTCTTTCTACGATTGCAGTCAAAAGTGTTGATCGAACGAACTTTTTGTTGAAAATACATTCTTTGTATAATAATGAATGCTCATGGCATTCATGGCGAATATTCGTTATGTCGCTAATTTATAAAATGGATGTATGTATGTATGTATGTATGTATGTAGGTAAAGAGAAATATAATGAGTTAAAACCAAATACACATAGCCCTGTGATATGTAAATATTTATGTTTATTATTAGCACAAGCTAAATTTTGAATTTGATTGTTTATTCATTTTATTTATTTAGTCAACAAACCATGAACACGTTAAAACTATGTTTCTGGAACGCAAACGGCATTCGCCAACATAAAAATGAACTTGAGCACTTCCTCACGGAAAAAAATATTGATATAATGATGGTCTCTGAGACTCACTTGACTTCGAGAAGCTGCTTTAAAATAAATGGTTACACTCTATATGATTCAAAGGACCCGAGAGGGAGAGCATGCGGTGGATCAGCAATTCTAATTAAGTCAAGACTCAAGCACTATATCCTTGAGAACGTTAGTGAAGAATATATGCAAGCTACGAATATTTTCGTAGAAAATTTTTGTGCGAACTTCGTGATATCATCAATTTACTCACCTCCCAGATTTTCAGTTACCGAAGATCAGTATGAGAAGTTCTACAAATCGCTTGGATCTTGTTTCGTGGCAGCTGGTGACTACAATGCAAAACATACGTACTGGGGCTCGCGTCTTGTTACACCTAGAGGTAGAGCGTTGTTTAATACAATTTCAAAAATGGGCTTAGATGTCATTTCGAGTGGGGAGCCTACTTACTGGCCTACTGACGTAAGAAAAATTCCAGATGTTATAGATTTTGGCGTCACGAAAAATATCCATAGGGACTTAATTCACGTAGAGGGCTCTGTAGATCTGTCCTCCGATCACTCTCCCACAATAGTTACAATTTTCAACCCACTAAGGAGTGATTTAACTAACTCATATGCGAAAACGATTAACAGGGTCAACTGGCTAGGATTCAAAAAATATATTAGTAGTCACTGCGTAGAAAACATTCAGCTAAGATCACCTGATGATATTGAATTTAATATTGCCAATCTTAACGAATACATTAAACAGGCTGCTGAGCATGCCACTACTTCCTATCCGCAGACTGGCTTTAATAGAATTTATTCTACGGAAATTGAACGTCTTGTATGTGAAAAAAGGAGAGCTAGAAGAGAATGGCAACAACACCGATCACCCCTAAATAAAATCAGACTTAAAGAATGTACTAAACGACTCAAAGAGCTGCTATCGTCGGAAAAGACTGCATTACTGGAAAAGTATTTAGAAGGTCTTGATGTAACGTCAACATCTAATTACTCTTTATGGCGCGCTACTAGAAATCTTAAAAGACCCGTTGATCTCAAATCACCATTGCGTACTTCGACTGGAGGCTGGGCAAGAAGCGATAGTGAGAAAGGTAACTTATTTTCTGAGCATTTAAAATCTGTATTCACTCCCAATTCATGTACGGGTGCTGCCGATTTACCGAGTGTAGTCTCTCTACCCCCTCGTCCCTTAAGGTTTAAGATGCGTGAACTACAAAAAATAGTTGCTGAACTCGACCCTAAGAAAGCTCCAGGTATTGATGGCATTAGTAACAAGATGCTGATGAACTTGCCTCATATTGCAATAAGAATTTTGCTATTTATTTTTAATGCCATTTTACGAATGCAGTATTTTCCACATAACTGGAAACTTGCCAAGATTAAAATGATTCCAAAGCCAGGCAAAGATCTTACCAAGGCTGAGTCATATAGGCCTATAAGCTTACTTTCAACAATTTCAAAGCTTTTCGAAAAGCTGCTCATGACTAAATTGTCCACAATTTTAGCTGATACTGGGTGCATCCCGGACCATCAATTTGGCTTTAGAAGTCAGCATAGCACTATTGAGCAAACGCATAGATTGGTTCAAATTATAAGGAGGACTTTTGAAGAAAAGAAGTTTTGTTCTGCCCTTTTTATTGATGTTTCTCAGGCATTTGACAAAGTATGGCACAAAGGCCTAGTTTTAAAATTGAAGACATACCTACCAATAAATATACAAAAGCTTTTGGAAAGTTATATTGTTGATAGGACATTTACCGTTGTGGAAGGAGACTTCATGAGTGTACCCGAATCTATATCTTCTGGTGTGCCACAGGGTAGTATTCTGGGGCCAGTCTTGTATCTAATATATACTTGTGATATGCCTGTGAGCAATAACATCCACACTTCTACATTTGCCGATGATACAGCCTGTTTGAGTATTCACAAAAATCCTGATGAGGCATCCCGCAATCTCCAAGCACACATTACCCAGCTTGAAATATGGTTGAACTTATGGAGAATTAAAGTCAATGAACAAAAGTGTGTTCATATAACGTTTACCCTAAGAAAAGATACCTGTTCCCCCATTCGAATCAACAATCAAAATATTCCTCAACATTCTCAAGTCAAATACCTTGGCATACACCTTGATCGAAGGCTTACATGGAAATATCATATTGACTCTAAGTTAACCCAAATGAAACTTAAATTGACTCAAATATATTGGTTAATTGGCAGAAATTCAACACTCAGCCTAGACTGCAAACTTTTGATATACAAGTCGCTTTTGAAGCCAATATGGTGCTATGGAATTCAGCTGTGGGGCACTGCTTCAGCTTTAAATGTCGAGAGAATCCAACGAAGGCAAAACAAAATTTTACGTTTGATAACATCTGCTCCATGGTACGTTAAAAATTCAAATATTCATCGTGATTTAAATATGCCACTAGTGACTGAAGAAATTGCAAAATACGCAGGCAAATATTTAACTAAACTCGAGTCACATCCTAATCCGCTTGCCCGTAATATTTTGAGCTTTACTGGACACATGCGCTTAAAAAAAAGGGACACAAGGGCTCTTATACCCAACACTCCAGATGGGACTGCTTAAAAATACTTCTTTTTGATTATCACTACTTATGTATTATTTATAACTATCACTAATAGCTAATAAATCAGTGAATGTTTAAATATAGTTTGAGTTAATTTTCATTAAAAATTAAAATGTGTTTAAATACACTTTAATTTTTTCAGTGGTTAATTAAAGTTGTTATCAAATTAAGTTGAAAGTACGGTAGCACTACAATATTATGGAAAGCTTTCCAAAAAACAGCTGTTCAATATAAACAAGAAAGTTGATTTATCAATTTTCAGAAAAGTGAAATAGCAAAAAACACATTTTATGATACAAAAAGAGCATCAGAATGCATTTTTCTATTTATATATTTCATGATATGAAAATATGTGTTACATTTGTTGTACATTTGCGAAAATTAAACGAAATTCGTTTTAATACGACCACATGATGTTCATGTGCGTACCTTCAAAAAACACACACATGCACAAAACATATGGTGTGTTTGTAAAATTTAAACAACACTTAAATCTACAGTGTTGGCTGTTTAAGTTTGATTTAATTGTGCAGTGAGAAACAAATTTTTGTGTTTAAATAAGATTTAAAAATAAAATACAAATAATCATTGCCTGATTTATTAGCCCTAAGCTTATGTCCGATATTGGTCGGGCCTAATAATTATATTTAGATTTAAGATTTGATTACTTATTGTTAGTTCATTTTTGAAGATACAATAAATAAATATGTATATGAAAAAAAAAAAAAAAAAATTTTATTTATTTAAGTATTTACCAAGAATTCAAACATACACGTGCGCCACTTTTTTTTTTTTTTTTTTTGTTACGAAGACACATCAGAGAAGGTTGACTTCGACTTGGCAGGTATTTGAAGCAAACAAACAAGACAATACTTCAATTCAATACTTATACATAGGCGTATAAATGCCATTCTTAGGGTGCATTCCCCACCCCCCCCCCCAAATAGCTGTTGCTTTCGTTTTCTGGCAAACTATTTTTTTTTAGTTCTGACGTTGTTTCAGTAAATGAGCGAAATCTTTTCAAAATTAATTTTTCAAACTTGCACATTTGTATAAATAAAAACAATTCTTTAATCACAAAAAACTGAGCGTTTTCTGCAGACTTAGAGAATGAAATGAGACGAATTGATATTTAATCCAGGAAAATATCAAAATACTCATGTAGATACCTACTTAGTACACAGATACTCGTGGCTTTATGTACTTTTTGGGAAAAAATATTCTCTCAGTGAAATAAGACCACAAAATTATACATGCACAATTTCTGTATGTAAATATATTTGTATGTACATATATTGCTCGTACACATTTTGAGATACATAGTTAGAGATGGGCAACGCTCATGTGATTAAGGCCAAACCCACGATGTCGACAACGTTAGACTTGTCGAACACTTACATATATTCAAAACAAAAACAAATTTTAATATTTTGTTGTTGTTTCAAATGTAAGTGTGCGACAAGTCGAACGTTGCCGATATCGTGGGTCAGGCCGTAAATCAACCCATCAAATGTAAGAATAAGTGATAGAATTTTTTGCCTGAAATTAACAATATCAAAAATATGAAAATTTCCGGAATAGAGTATAGTTTGGTTCCATGAAACTCAATAATTTTGAAGCACTATTGGAGAATTCTGAAACACCAATGTAAAATGATGTGTGATAGCCGACTTTGCAATTAATTTTCAGTTTTATTAAGTTGTTTTATTTTAAATCTATTAAAGACCCATAGCATTTCATTAGAATAAATATTCAGAATTTGCATTCTCAAAACAAAATTGATTCACCATCAAAAAATTTCTTGGAAATTTTCAAAATGTACAAGAATTTTTAAGCTTTTTTGAATTTTTGTTGGAGTTTTTTGACGAATTGCCTGAGTAAGCAGCAACGAAATGCATTTAGAGCAATGATAAGCAAACACATACATATGTAATGTAAAAGAGAGCAAATTGCATCCTTGTACGAATGAATGTACGTGTAAAAAAGAGCATAACAAAGTGCCCACAGGCAGGGCTGTCAGATATGGCGATTTCTCGATAAACGTGGCGATGTTTCAACTTGTTTGGCGTCTAAATTTTTGGTTTGGCGACATGGCGATTTTTCTGGCGATAAATAAATTTGTTGGCGATTTTTGTGGCTATTTTTTAACAAAATTGAAACTCAAAATTTTTGTAATTCAGCAAAATTAGTTTGCTGAAGGAGTAGCTTAAAAAAATAAATCCCACCAAAACTCGTTTGCAAGAAATAAAATCGGCTGGATTTTGATGATTTTTCTTATATTAATTATATTAATTACTTCGATTTGAATTTGGATGAGAAAAACTTGTAAAAAAATAATTTTTGGCGACTTTATTTCTACTTTTGGCGATTTTCTGCTAAATTTTTATACGATTATTTTGTAAAAATTTATATTAAAAAAAGTTTTATATAAAATCAAATTTATTATCAAATATTTATTAAGAAAAACTACATAAAATTGATTTTGGCGACTTTTGGCGATTTTTAAAATCAATTTGGCGAAATAGGCCAGAAAAAATCTGACAACCCTGCCCACAGGCGGCCTTTTGATGATCAATGATTAACGGCCTGGCCCACGATGTCACTAGAAATCGTTCGATCGACAACTTGTATTGCAAACAACAATAACTTTAGAAAATTTGTTGTTGTTTGCAATACAAGTTGTCGATCGAACGATTTCTCGTGACATCGTGGGTCAGGCCGTTAGAGTCTAGGTTCTGACGTGATTATCAACAACAAACAAACTTTTATTTGAAAATAAGCATACATATGTATATAAGTATATGTATATGTATATGTACACATATATGTATATATACATATATTTATGTAGATCTATATACATATGTATGGATCTACATATGTGACAGCGCATAGAGAAAGGGACCTAGGGGTAAAAAAATTAATTTTCACTTTTTTTTATGTGGACAACATCTGAGCATCGAATGAGACCGATCCCATGTCCCAAAAGTGTTCCCTCCCAGAGATATGCGTGTTTTATGAAATTGAAGTCGACGATTCTAAGGTTATGTAAAAAATTTTCGTATTTATTATAATTCACAATTAATAATTTCAGAAAATAAACTTGGATAAACAGCGCGCTAGATAGAACAGTAAAAACCAACAACACAAAACAAGAGGTAGGGACGACCTTTTTTTTCAAGGTTGATTAACACGTTCCTGACGTCATGAGATGTGTCGCTTTCAAATGAGACCAATACCAACACGCTCAGTGATGGTACACCAAAGATACACGTATTTAAATCTTTAAAATGGCTCTCCTGAATAAAACCGCTTTTTACCCTTAGGTCCCTTTCTATTTTGCGCGTCACATATGCATATATATAAAATTGTAATGCGTGTTTGTTAGTAACGCATGATCTCTGGAACTATAAGAGCTATGGATCTGAAATTTTCAAAACAGGTTAGGGTCAATACCCGGTAGGTTTTCGTTTTGTTTTCGACCCAACAAACTACCACTGTGTGGAGTAATTTTTAGTTAATAATAAAGTGATTGGAGGTAAGACATCATTTGGTGGGTTCATCTACACAGAGAAAAAACTGCCTCATAGAATCAAGAAGATTTTCTCTATGAACCCTTTTTAGGCTAAGGGGTATCCCAACAGAAAGAAGCGAAGATTTTTTCATAGATATTCCTTATTGTTTTTATGTGGTAAATCTTATTAATTTTATCAACAAGAAAACCACATAAAATCAAGAAGAAATATTATTATTTACAACTTTTTTTACTCAATTTCCGTTTTTTTTTGGCCCCAAAAAAACAATCCATAGAGAAAAACTTCTTGATTCTATTAGGTTTTCTTATAAATTGTAAACTATAGGGATTTCCTATTGATTTTATTAGGTTGCCTTATTAATATTTTAAAAAGGTTTTCTTCTTGATTTTATTAGATTGCCTTATTGATTTTTTCAATAAGGTTTTCTTCTTGATTTTAGTAAGTTCCTATATGATTATGTGTAAAGCATCTTATTGATTTTTTTAATAAGGAAATCTTCTTGATTTTATGAGGTGTTTTGTTATTTCATATCTATAAATAGACATAGAGACAATTTTTTTTCATGATCTTTTTCATTTTTGTATAAGAATGTTTGCACAATAACTTCAATGGTTATTCAGGCTGCTTGTTAGCATATTGGGTAGAGTGCTTGTCTATCAGGTAGAAGTTTGCTGGTTCAATACTGGGTGAGTAAGTTAGTTAAGAATATACGTGTGTGTTCTGGCTTTCACATCGTTTTCACATGTTTTCTTGTGAGTTAGGATGTTAAAACACATGCTACGCCTGTTTAAGTTGAAATTTAGAAAATAAAAATTAATAGTATGTGTTCTAGCATCCGAATTTAGAAGAAAATAATTTGGAAATGGACGATTTCAAACTTTTAGATTTTTTCGTTTTCACTTTTAAGCAAAAAACTCGTATTCTTTTCACAAGACTGTTAACAAGTGAAAAGAATACGAGTTTTTTGCTCAAAATCGAAAACGAAAAAATCTAAAAGTTTGAAATCGTAAATTTTTAAATTGTGCTCGTCTAAATTCGGATGCTAGAACACATCCTATTAATTTTTATTTTCTAAATTTCAAATTAAACAGGCGTAGCATGTGTTTTAACATCCTAACTCACAAGAAAACATGTGAAAACGATGTGAAAGCCAGAACACACCCGATAACCTAATATGTATGTATGTATGTATAAATAAATAACATCTACAAGATACTACATACATATATATGTAATGGTATAGAATTTAAATGAATTTAAATTTTTTTTATTGAAAAAATTAATAAGATAACCTCATAAAAACTACAAGATTTCTTCTTGATTTTTCAAAAAGGTTTTCTCTATGAAATTAATAAGATTTCCTTATTGATTTTGTTCTATTTTATGAGGTATTTAGGAAGCACTGTTTTCTCTGTGTAGTGTATATACTTACATATATATGGACACGTCAAGTGCTACAAATTTGACTAAAATTGGGTAATTCGTTCGAGAAATGATATCGTTGAAAAAAAATTCCGAACATTTTTTTTAATAGCTTCAAAAGTCTCCATAAAGTCGATTTTATTTTATTTATTTACTGATTTTTATATGCTCAAAATGGATTAGATGCAGCTAAATTTTATCAAAATCTGTAGCTTAGAGAGAATATTTAGGAATGGCCTGCAAAATCAAGCGATTCCCATATATTTCAATGTAAATTTTTTACTTAAACAAATTTTTTCCCCGGGGGTCTACTCTATAATTCGAAACGAAAGATTATTCTTTCGTAAGCATACATGTATAGAACATACATAAATACATACTCGTACATGCATACTTGTTAAACTAGTAAGTGAAACATTATAATTCGTTTCATAATTATAATAAAAACTTGTGTGTCCAATAAAACCACTATCGTGAGTAAAACATTCTCATGAAATCATCTCTAGTATGATCATACTTATACTACTCCCTGCGTCCATTAAATACAAACAACAAAAACAATTAAAACAATACATTCCAGATGGACTTCACAACTACTGAAATGATGTGAATTAAGTCAGTATAGAATAAGAAATCATAAAAGAAATATGTACATAAGTAAAAACAACATAATTTTATGAAAAAAAAATAAATAAAAATATGTACCTACTAAATTAAATAGAAATGGAAAAGGTTATTTGAACAAAATCATTAAAAAAAGAGAAGCAAAATATATAAAAAAAAGCCGGAAAGCATCATCATATATACTAAATACGTATGTATTTACATACATATAAATAAATCGTACACATTTGAATGAAAAGTGAACAAGTCTATGCCCATCCCCACACCCACCCCCACCAGCACCTGCACCTGCACCAACACAACGAATGCAAGCAAGCAAAATGCTGCAACTGCATATATTTTTTTCGGTACGAATAATATGAAATATACATACATACATACATATGTATGTAGGTATGTACATATATAAAAATAATTAAATTTTAATTGTACAATCTTAAAAATTTAAAAGAACCGTGTGCTCTTTCTTTGTTAAAAATAATAAGTGATAAGGATTTATGTTTAATATGATGGAGAGAGTGAGAAAAAATACCAATAACTCGCACGTATAGTTAGGAATGATGTGTCCCAATCATTTTGTTTATATTCCAGCAGAACTTCATTGAGATTTTATACGTTAAATAAATAATGATTGCAAGCAATGGGAAATAAAAAATTATATACGAAAAATATCTTTCAAAATAGCAAAATAAAAATAACGTTCGCTAAACATAAATACATGTCGCTCATTTACTTCAATAGTGTCACAACTCAAAAAATGCGTTTTTTTTAGTTTATGATACAGAATAATTCGGCATTTCGTATTTCGTGGATTTTGCCCACGAATAAACTAAATATTGCGCCATCTGCCGGACGAACTTCAAACTACACAGAAACGCTCCTCACGTCCCATAGAGCATGTATATAAAGTTTGGTCTAAATCGGTGCAGTAGTTCTTGAGTTACGGTGCAAAAACACAAAAAAAAACTAAATACTGGGCCATCTGTCGGACGAACTTCAAACTACACAGAAACACTACTCACGCCCTATAGAGCATGTATATGAAGTTTAGTCAAAATCGGTTCAGTAGTTCTTGAGTTACGGTGCAAAAACACAAAAAAACTAAAAATTGCGCCATCTGTCGGACGAATCACTATTTCTGAAAGGAGCGTAGCATTTACCGGGGTAGAATATATATAAAAACACGCGCCGGTCTTTTACAAATATTTTGTGGGGTGGAAGGCGAAAATCTGTTGGGGTATTGAAGAGTTCACCCCTAACAAATAAACGTGTTTTTGATTTTTATATATATTAAGATAAGATAAGATAAGACTAGCTACACCCGGAGTGCTTCGCTACCCCGATCGACTTTAAAATCTACCCCCATCGGCTTCTAAATTTCATTTACATCGATTTGAAAGTGTTAAAGGAGCAGAAATAAGATACATAGACTATGTCTTCTTCTATGCTTTAAATTTCATTAAAATCGATTTCAACGTTTCGGAGGAGCAGGACTCATCACTGGCCCCTTGCTCGTTTTACTTTCGAGAAGGTACATAGGGGTATCTATATTTGAAATTTCACTAATATCGAGTTGAGACTCAGAAATTGTCCCCCTACTTCCTCGTGGTCATACTTTAGAAGATATCTATGGTCATTTTTTGACTTTCTAGACGCAGATTTATGTTCTGAATTTCATCAAAATCGGTTGCAACGTTTCGGAGGGGCAGAAATCCCCCCTTTAGCCCTTCGGGTTCTAGTTTTGAAAATGTACATAGCCTATGCAAGTTTTTAGATGCAGATCTATCTATGTATGTTCTAAATTTTATTACAATCGGTTTGATCGTTTCGGAGGGCAGAAATCTTCCCCTATCGCCCTCCTTTTTCCTAGTTTTAAAATTTTAGATAGCCTCTGTGGCTCTTTACACGCAGATCTATCTATGTTATAAATTGTATTAAAATCGGTTTGAACGTTTCGGAGGGACAGAAATTTTCCCCATAACGCCCTCCGTGGTCTAGTTTTGAAAATGTACAGAGCCTATTTAAGCTCTTATATGTGAATTTTTAAACGCAGATCTATCTTTGTTCTAAATTTCATTACAATCGGTTTGAGGGGCAGACATTCCCCCCCATCACCCTCCTTTTCCTAGTTTTAAAAATTTAGATAGCCTCTGTGACTCTTTAGACGTAGATCTATCTATGTTCTAAATTTTATTAAAATCGGTTTGAAGGTTTCGGAGGTTTTTAACGAAAGTACGCAGCTGTAGTGCGATTTAGTAACTTTTAACGATCCAACAACAATCCTAATTTTTGTCTATAAATTTTTTAGGTTGCAATAACGATTGTGTGATTCTGTAACCTCTTTTTAACGATAGTACTCAGCTGATATTTTCTGTTGATCTTTGTCGGTAAAATTAACAGCAAATAAATTATAGTCGCTTAAATAACGACACAGCTGACATTAACCTACAGCGAATATCGTTAAAATATGTTACTGAATAGCAAATTCCATAAATAATCGTTACAATTATTTTAATGATGTGATTATCGTTAAAAATAAAAGTTGGTGAATCGCACTACTGATATTTTCACAGAATATGTAAAACTTTGGCCGCTTCACAGTTAAAAATTAAAGGGTGTTCTAAATCGAGTAACGAAACATATTGAGATCCCATTATATTATACAGGCACAGGCTGTTTTCTCGAGAACTGCAAGAGCTACGGATCTGAAACTTTCACAGAATATGTAAAACGTTGGCCGCTACAATAAAAAATACATGATAGTTAAAAATTGTAGGGTGTTCGAGCAAAGTATTATTTATGTGATACCCATACGGAAGTTATTTAACTTTGAAATGGTTCGCAAGACCTTTTATTCCAGCAGACTGCCACTACTTTTATGATAGCATAACTTTTGAGTAACTAGGGATGATAGCTTACTGGATATTATCCACATATACTGGCTTATGTGTATGTTGTATGACATGAGCGTAATGGCTCCCCTCGTCAACTTAATCTAACGTGACCTACGCGTAATGAAAAACTGGAATAAAGCTAGCATAAATTGTGACCTTAAACAACGTTAAACACTGTAAACTGGGAGCATATTGTTGATGCCTTAGCTCGATTAGACATCCCAGGATATCTGCTGGCAATAGTGCAGTACTATTTCCGAAATAGGGAGCTGGCTTATGAGACTGATGTAGGTATAAGGAGACGTAAGATTAATGGCGGAGTGCCCCAAGGATGGGTACTTGGAAGCCAAAGAAGATGATACAGATTTATGCGTATGAAAATGCAAGAACGTTGGCCAACAACTGAAAACGGAAGATGGACTTACACATTGATAACCGACATCAGGACATGATTGACTAGAAAATATGGTGACTCAAACTACTATCTCAAACGGTTCTTGACTGGTCATGATTGTTTTAGGTCGTATTTGTACCGCTTCGAACACTACGATGTTCCGTTTTATCCGAATTGTAGTGGAAGCGTTGTAGAGGATGCCGAGCATGTATTTTTTTCTGTTCAAAATTTTAAAATTGTAGCTCGTATTTCGAAGGCGGTGTAGAATGAGACTGGAGAGCCTAGTTCCGATTATGCTGGAATCCTTGTAATTTTGTAAGACTAGTTCTATTAGAACTTAACAGGTTAGAAAAGATTCGTAGAAAAATCAATATATTTAATATCATACATATTTACATATATGAAGCAGTTCTGGAGTGGTGCTAGTGTTATAGTGGGGCCACTATTGATAGTGCGCTATCAATACGTATAATTTGCATGCAAATGTGTTCTTATAAAATTTTGTTATTTTTTACTTTTAGACAATGAAACTATCCTTTTGTTGGTTAGCATTGCTAGTAATATCAATTTATCTCCTTGATACGACAAATGGCGCCAAGATCCTTGGTATATTTCCACATGCCAGTGAAAGTCATTTTGTGGTTATGAGAACATTTATGATGGAATTGGCGAAGCGAGATCACAATGTAACACTGTACAGCAGCCATCGTTTAGATGATCGTACAGATAATCTTATTGAAAATATAATAGAGCCAGAATTTCAATTTTGGAAAGAAGGTAGATATACATAACAATAATTTTAATCAAATACTACGAAACTTCTTTTAGTACAAAAACAAGCGGGTGTGAAGGACTTGCAAGCCCTGAGTACATTAAATAGCGGAAAATTAAATAAATATTTGGCTTCAGCGGGTCACTCATTAATGGATTATTTTCTAAGTAATCAAAAAATGCAAAACTTATTAAAAACATCTCAAAATGGCTTCGATTATGATCTTATTATTGTGGATCTATTCTATACGGAAGGTTTATTGGCTTTGGGTTATTATTTTGGTGTTCCAGTTATTGGTATTGTAAGTACTGACTTTGCTAATTATATGGAAAAAATACAAGACTTTATGGTGCCTGCGGCATGTTTGCCTTATGACTTAAAAAATTATGACAAAAATTTGGGTTACTGGAAAAGGTTGACCAATATAAAATCATGCCTAGAAGATAGACAAAGTTTTGTGAGCGAACACTATGGGCGGCAAGAGAAAGTCATTAGGAAGCATTTTCATAATTTTGAAGGTGAGTAACAATACTTAAAAATTTTCGTCAATAAAACAATATATATTTTCTACCAATATAGCTTCAGTACCCTCCATAATGGATCTTCAGGCGAATATAGCCTTATTATTACTCAATAACTATTATCCTTTGACTATTCCCAGACCATTAACTGCAAACATTATACCTGTTGGGGGTTTGCATATTAGAGCACCCAAAGAGCTACCATGGCATATCAGGCGTTTCATGGATGAAGCCCGTGCAGGTGTTATATACATGCATTTGGGGGATGAAACAAATTGTGCTGAAATACCCAAAACCAAATTAGACATAATTTTCCATGCATTGGGTGCACGCCAAGAACGTATTCTATGGACATGCCATGACATTCAGAAAATGGATGGTCTTCCGAAAAACGTAATGATTCAACATATGGTGCCACAAACTGACATCCTGGCTCATCCTCATATAATATTGTTTATAATGAATGGTGATATAATGAACTTACAGGAGAGTATCGTTCGTCATGTACCTTTACTGGGTATACCGTTATTTGAAAACGAATTCAAAAACATTATGCTAGCGGAAAAGCTGCAAATAGGTGTGCGTGTGAATTATGACAATCTTACTGAAAATTCACTGACCTGGGCGTTGGAAAGCATCCTGCACAAAGAGTTTTACATTTTGAACATTAGAGATGTTTCAAAAGTTTTTCGTGATAGGCCTTTGGGCGGTTTGGCTAACGCCGTATTTTGGTTAAACTATATTTGTCGGTATGGTAGTGGACCATTGAAAACTCAGGGTGTCGGAATGCCATTGAATTATTTGCATTTATCGGACTTAAGATTTTATGATTATCTTATGTCACTTGTAGGTCTAGGTTTATTAATTAGTTTGTATTTTTTGATCGCATTTTTATGGAAAAAACGACAAACTGCTAAAATGTTTTCTAAACTTAGTTAAAATAAAAAATTATTTTGACATGATTTTAACAATATAATGGTTTTTTATAAAGTGTATATTTGATGAAAATATTTATCCCTTAAAACTTAATTCGAATAAAAATAGTTCAAGGGTTAATAATGCAGCTGTTCGCCCGTAGATTAAAATAATCTGTGCTGAAAACTAGCTGTGTACATCCAACAAACTTTTCGATATTTCTGTTTGGAAATTTTTATTGAAAATGAGCCCAAATTCCGAATAGACATTATTAAGTCTTCAATTATTGGGCTTGCCTACAAACAGATATTGAATATTATTATATTCAAATAAAACACTATCAAGAGACCCTACAGTTAACGGTTTCTATTTAAATCTGTCTGGCAACTTTAAATTATGTGGCAGCGCGAAAACTACATGGGCTGCAACCAACTTCACTTCAAATAATTGCCAGCTGACCAGTGATGCCAACTTAGCCCTTTTTGGGCTAGATTTAGCCCATTTTCAGTCTCAAAACGCGAAAAAAAATTTTTGGTCCGAAACTGTAAAACGCGTTTCTCTAGCACTTTTTACAATTATCTCCCAACCCTTTTAGCCCCATTTAACTTTTTGCTCGATATGTCTACATTTGAATTTTTACGAACTTGTTTCCTCCTTTGATCCAGCAATATCAACTTATGAAATAACGTGACAGCATTGTTTTACTAATTTTCTTCTCTTATTTTGCTTTACCAATTTAAAAAAGAAGAAACAATATGGAAAAATGTTCTATTTCTTCCACATTTTTTGTACTTTCAAAGATTTTCAGTATAGCCTAAAAACTGATTTTTAATTAATAAATTTAAAATTTACTTACGTAGCCATATGTACATATGTATACTACTACTGTATGTATGTATACTATACACTATTTAATCTTATTGATATGTAAATGAAATATGTATGTACCTTATTGATATGTTATATATCAAGCTATGTGTTCATCTCATGGTAGTTATTTATTTTCTGACAAATTACTTTACTTTGGTTTTGATTTTCAACAGAAACATTTAAAACTAGCCCCTTTTCGCGCTTTTTCCAAAAATTTTACTTTATGTTGCATTCAAGGCCTATTTATCAGGTCAACGCAACTCTCACGATGATTTTTGTTTTTATGGTTTGTTTTCTTGTTTGAGTTGTCAAAAGTTATTTGCACCATATACTTAAGTTCATGTTTGTGTGTGTTTCTGACAACTTAAACATAAAGTTGTTTTTTGTATTGCTGTGTTTTTGTAGAGTTGCGTTGACCTGATAAATAGGCCTTGGTTGCATTAAACGTATATTTTTTCAGTTTAGCCCTTTTAATGCCTTTTTTCAAAACATTTTACGGGGTTTGAGTCTAAAAAGTTGGCATCACTGCAGCTGACTTTCACTCTTTCATTCCTATTTATTTGAAGAAATTGCTGGAGGTTAATTTTTTTTAATTCACAAATATTTGGATAAATCTTAACATGGCCATGTCACCTGAGGTTAAAGAGCGACTAGAAATTGTGTATGATATTGCAAAGACCACTTTCCATTGGGGCTTTGTGCCAATGGTGTTGTATCTGGGTAAGTAAGAAATCGACATGAGCAGCATGTTTTGTTCAATGTATAAAAAGATCCTGGTTCAGAAACGATGTTGAATGGGTTGGAAAAAATATATACATATTACCAATATTGTTATTTGGCTTTGTTTTGGAATCGGGAACTTATACGTATGTGTAATAATGCATAATTTAATATTATTTTACATTTGTTTTTTGAAGGTTTCCGTAAAGGTGCTGAACCCGGCATGCCGGCCTTAAATATATTGAGCTTGTTGTGGCAATAAGACCTTTTATTTAAGAAGCTGGATTTTATTGTTAGTAAATGCAATTGATAAATTTAAGCTTGATAATGTATGAACTGTGTGGTTATAATACATAAAACAAATTTATTATGAGTTGAGGATATTTGTTTTATATATACTGGAACATTTTTAAATAAAGACTTGTGAATTCTTATATAAACTTTTCAATTGAATTTTTGCACGATTAATGCGAAACATTAATTAATAGTTATAGTGGTATTTTTATATAAATGTACATTCTCACTTACGGGTTTTATATCCTGTTGGTAGATGCTTTTGATCTATATTTTCATCAAGTTTACTTTGTATCCAGTGAGACGCTTGGCTTCCAAGCCAACACTATTATTTGGTTTCATATTAAAGTATTTTTTCACAATAAATTTGTTGGCACATTGTTTAATATTTCCTTTTATAATACATATATTGACCGAATTTTATTTCTTTGAAAATGTTCTTCAGAGGTTGGAAGGTTTAATATATATCTTCTTATATATGTATATACATACATATACGGCACACATTTTTTTGTACACTTTTAAGTATCTTATCGTCCACCAATAGTGGTGAAACATATATGGTTTAAAAGGTATTTTTGTGCAGATATGCACAATATATGTATATGTTTTTTTTCAAATTTCTTGGCTCAAAAGTAGTAAAAATCTTGAGAAAAAGACTACTTTCTTCTTTGGGGTCTAATTTAGAGCACCGGGCGATAATAGTTAATATAAATACATTGATATGTACATATGCATATAGCAAAAAATATTTTTCGAGAAGAGATGTTTGTTATATATAGTCAATTACACTGGAGAATGAAAGAGTCGTTATGAAACACACTTAGGTTTATTATTAATGCCACAAACGGAGGGAATTGTTTCAAGCATAAAATATAAAAATCTTACTACATTTTTAGTGCTTAAATGATTTTCTTTAAAATTATTGAATTCCCCACGTACATAGGCATGGATATATACACAGCCATATGCATGCACATACGTGGAAAAATTCATAGTTATGAATGAATGTAAACAGATTTTTGGCGCACATTTGTGGATGTCGCTTGGTGCAACTATGATGCATTAATTTTGCTAAATAATGAACACTGCCTTAATTAACGGCTTGTCCCACAATGTCACCGAATACTTATATTAAAAACAGCAACAAATTTTATATTGCTATTGCTGTTTGCAATACAAATTGTCGATCGAACGATTTCTGGTGATAGTCTTTCAGGATGCCATTTAAAACGGGTTCGCTCGGATCCAATTCGATTCTATAGTAGTAGGCTACTATTTTTGATTTTCAGTCGGTTGTGCATTTATTTAAACTTTTTATTTCCATAACGCATAACGACATACATACAGCACGCACATATGTATGTATGTATGTACATATGTATGTATGATGGCCATCTGCGTAGATTCATATGTGTTTATACAACATAAAATTACCACTTTTTATAAAACTTCAGATGTTTACTGTTGCTTATCATTTTTATAAAATTTATTACTGAACTACTTTCGCTGATTTGGTAATAAATTTATTAAAAATTATACCAAAAACAATTATTTACAGTGAAGCATGCACACTCGCTTTTAATACATTAATTTACACATAGATACTGTTATAATACTGTACATTTCCGTTATTCTTTATAAATTTTCAACTTTATGATTGCTTTTAGTTATTTTTCCTAATTTTGTAATATTTGCACAAAATATTTGCAAGAAAAATGTAAATTTTACCGACTTGTTGCAATTTTTTGTTTACACTTACCGGATGCAACACGCGAACTGAAGTGTATTTTTTTTGCTATGCAATACGATCACAGCATAGTGGCCAGATTAAATTCCCACAAATCGTAAAAACATTTTTTAAGGTGCTAGCAAAAAAATCGTCTAATCACACTGATTTCAAAAAGCCTCCTGCATCTGCATGTCTACTTTCTACTAGATGGCACTGCAACTTTTATGTTAATTTATAAAAGGTTGGGGTTTTTGCTAAATTTACGGGAATTAACGCCAGCAAGTGTGAAAATATCCAGATGAAAACTTTTTCTGCCGTCTCACTCAACCACAGACCAAAATGGAATGTTGTCCTCTATAAATTTTTAATTTTTCTCTATATACAGAAAAATCCATTAGTAAATAATTGTCTGAACTTTAATTTTTGACTAAGTATTGGAATCTTACTGAAATCTGTATCTGTATCAAACTGAAATTTCTTAAAAAGAGTTTCGTACGTATTTTTACAGATATTTTTTTATAAGAACGTGACTGCAGTTTTGTTATATAAATCTGATAGAAATATAGAAACTCGTTTAGGATGAGGTTGTTGAAGTCATTGGTTTGAAAAGCAAATTAATTTCGATTTTAAGTCTGCGAGTCTACTCTGTAATTCGGAACGAAAGAAAATGCTTTCGAATTTGTGTGTTTATAAAACCTGATTTCACCCATTTACGAGTAATTCACACAAAATTTTGGCTTTTGAAAATTTTTTTAATGAATTTATTTTTTTTTCTCGCATGTCTCTCTCTCTGTCTCTCAATCTCTCCTCATCTCTTTAAGAGAGGTCAAACTACATTTTAAAAAATTGTTCCTGCCATAATATTATTCGAATTAAATGGGTGAAATTTTATATACTATGTAAATAAAAAATAATTACATACATACATACAACTTGTTGTTAGTTAAATGTAGGGTACCTTTTAAAGGGCAAAACGGGTAAACATTTTTACTTTTCGTACTTTTACTGTTTCAGCTAAACTTGGTATAAAAAAAAGGTGTTTCATAATTTAAAAATAGAAAGTCTTTCAATTTATATTCGAGACAACTTTTTTTGGATAACATTTATTTTTTTTTTAACAATTACAATGATAACGATTAACAGTTTTCTTTTGTTGTGTTTATGTATATGAAGAGCTTAATAATAACAAAATTCTTAAATAAACTATTTTATATATATTTTCGATAATAAAAAATATTAAAATACATATCAATTTACGGTGATAGAATTCTTCTTCGAGTGGGTGATGGAGATTTTTGTGTTCTTCTAGCCTCGGTAGAAACGGTTTGCTGTTGAGCCAAGCGGTCGGTAACTTCCCGTACACGATCACTCAACCGGAACGTAGTACAGTTAGTGGTGCTCCTGCGTACAGGTATTGGCGAGTTGGGCAACGAAGCTGAGTGTGAGGTGTGCAGGCTGGATGAGGATGTTGTAAAAGAGCTTGTTGCTGAACAAAAGAAAAAGATTTATAAAATATATACATATACACACATTTTCAAATTATGTTTTAACAATCATATCAAAGGAATTACTTTTATCAGGACAAGCTTCAGTAACAACTGTGCGTTTTAATTTCAAAATATCCATGCAATCTCTGCTTTTTGCAAACGATGAACTTGTCGTGCTACTCACTTGTGTTTGCATACATGAAAACTTATTTTTCAGCTTGCTTACTTTACCCGGCTGTTCAAAAAAAATCGATTTGGTCACTGGTTTCGATTGTTTATCCTTTTGTAAACTATTTTCTAGCGATTTTTTGCGCATTTGTATGGTATTTGTAAAATCCGAACGCATAATGGTTGCTGTGGAGGGAGTTGGTTCTTTGTTAAGTACATCTAGTTCTTCGATAACTTGTATGGGTTTTTCTTCGATATTTAAAATTTTCAGTGTTTTTAATTCGTTTTGATTGTCATCGAGTTGTGAACACTTTTCACTTGGCACTATCAATTTCAATTTCACTTCTTCTATATTAGTTTCAGCTTGATGGGCAATTTCCTCAAGTTTAAGCTTAAGCAAATCATGTGGCACTGATGACGAGAACTCATCACCACTAGCCACGTGATCTACCGTGTCTTTATTGCTCGTACATTGACAGGCCATAGATCCGGTTGCACTGTAGTTTGAACATTCACTATAACCGGAATCACTACGTTCACTGCACTGTGATTTATTCAAGACTTTGGGATTTTTTCGTTTAATCTCGGCACTGGGTAGGTCTATGCTAAAATCGTCATCCTCTTCATGCAACGAACCCATATGAACAGATATATTGGGATTTAACACGGAAACACTTGATATGGATGGACGAGGACTGCTGGGTACAGAACCGGTATTGGATGCAACTGAATTGCGCCGCGAAGCTGATAACGTAGCCATGCGGCCTAAAGCTCTTATAGCGTTGCCAGTTTTCTAAAGGGTTTTTATTAGTAAGCGGAACAAACAAACATGGAATTTATTGTTAGCTAAAGCAATTAATGAGCACAAAGTTTAGGGCAATAAGTAAAACAATAAATAATATACATACATATGCATTCAAATGCTTTGATTTGTGCGAACTAGACTTAAGAATTGCAAAGCAAATTTGTCTCCTAAATACAAAATTTTTTTTTTGATTTTTTTGTTCATAAAGATAAAAAAATATTTTGCAGAATAAAGTTTTTTCTTTGTATCATACTACATATATTGGGAATTTCTTTAAAACCTGAACATTTCGCCCGACTTCATTAATAGCAATATTGAGAAACTCAACCCAACAAAAAATTAAATTTAAGGTGAAAAGCGCTGACTGAACGAATCTGCATTTGGCATATAACGGTCATTCGACAAAGGATGCCGCTATTGTGAATTTTATACATATGTATGTATGTATGTATGTATGCATGTATGTATGTATGTATTTCTTTCAGTTGAGACTTAATGATTAAACAGAATAAGTCCGCAACTTCAGGAAAAATCGCTGTCAAATTAACAAAGTCCATAATAAAAACTACGGCAGTAACTTCAAATGCTCTCTAATTTTTGTTTTATTTTCTTTTGTGCTTATTTTTCTTTGTAGTTTTGTTCACAATATGTATGAAATTTATTGAAAGTATGGTAACATGTTTGAGAGAATATTTATTTATATGTGAGAGCATAAGAAAAAAAGTTCTCAAAATAAAATAGATTTTATCTATCGACTGCTTTCTGAGAGTCTAAACACAATGTTTGCGGTGCGGTGCGATTTCTCGTTGCGGGAGAGAAAAATAAACATAATACAACGGAAGACGGCGACGGCAATACTTGTCATTGTTGGTTTAAATTTTTATTATTTTTTTTTGTGCATACATTTTTATATAAAATTTACTCTTTGTTTAATATTTTGTAATGGCAGTAACTAAAAACAGAAATTTATTAACATTTTATACATTCGCAGATATATTTGATATATTTTTTAAACTTTTATATTTTATGGCAAACATTTTTGAACTTCAATGAGACATTATTAGATTTTATTGAACTATAGTGAATTTTTAATCAGAAATAATTTCTTAATCAGGCTTGAGTTCAGTAATTTCAATTCTTATGAATGAAATATTTTTATTAATTAATGTGAGTATCTAAAGAATAGAAGAAAAATTAAACTAGACACTATTAGCTGGGGGAAATACCGATATTTTTCTGTGCAGCCATGCACTTCATCAGCACCCATGTCTATCTACTGGGGTAGAGATTATTATTAACATCAGCTATTTAACTTAAATTTCTATGAAATGGAATATGAGAATTGATTGTGTATACAATTATTGATTTGCCTTTGGCAAACACATTTGTAAGTATCACTATTCATTTTCTGTTTTTCCATTTTCTATTTAGGTTAGCACGAAGTTATATCACTCTACCTATGTATGTTTAACTATTCTTACTTATCTTTTACGATCATCACATTAATTATTTTTACTTATTCGATGCACCATCGGTACATACATATAAGTATTATTGTAGTGGCTTTATGTTACTTTGTTTTTGCTTTCTACAGTTGACTTAGCTTTCCAGCATTCTGAAGCAGTTCTGGCCAAGTGAACAGTGATCGCCAAGTGAACATATTTTTGTCACGTGCCCATGATGAATTAAATGAGACATTATTAGATTTGAACTTCAAAATCATGTTTTTTGTTCACAATAATGTTGTGAACACCGCCAATTATTCAAAAACTATGGCAACATCAGAAAGAGAAAGAGAGTCAAAATTGAGAGAATAAAAAAGTCCGCAGAGAAAATAAAATAGATTTTAATTTTATACCGTTCCGCACTGCGGTTTTTTACTTCAAAATCGTATGAAAAACCGCACCGCAATAAATTATCGTTGCATTGTGTTCAGACTCTGAGGCTAGTTTTTTGTGTCATTTTGTATGGAAAATGTGTTTATGCCCCAATTCTGTTTGATCATTTAATATAAACACGATCAGGGTTGTCAGATATTGCAATTTCTCGCCAAACGTGGCGTCTAAATTTTTGATTTGGCAACATGACGATTTTTCTGGCGATAAATGAGTTAAATAAATGATGATGACGATCATTTCGTTTAAAAATATTAATATTTTGTAATCAAGATGAAACCTCTTATTGGAAGACCCTATAGAATCTAATTCTAAAAAATTTTTTTAAATATATGACTGCAAACAAAATTTGAAAAACTAGGTTTTGGGCGCGTTAAACAATAACAATGCTTAAACGCATAATCATTTCTTTAAACAAATTTTAGCTCGATGTAGTCAGCTGTTTACACTATCCTTCGCTTTGAAGTATCATAAGCAATTTGGCAACTAGTAAAAATAAATTTGTCTTTCATAGCAGCTGATCGTCAGCTGACTTTACCCCATCCGTCAAACTCCATATAAAATAGCATAAAATATTAACCCGAACTGTCAACATACAAATAAAAATAATCCTATAACTAATTTGTATGCATGTTATTTTAATGATAAGGTCACTTGGTAATAATACAATTTGTATTCCAAACGAAAGCAAATACTTTCGAATTGTAATTAATGTTAATAACATACGAATTCCAAAACATTTTCTTTCGTTTCGAAATACAGCGTAAACCCCTAGAATATGTGATATGACAGGATAGAAAAGCTAGCACGAATAATCAAACAAAAATCCTTTAAATTTAATGTAAAGAAGTAAAAAATTACTTTTCGAGCAGGGTTAAATTCAATTATCGGAATTATAATAACTCAAGCAGGCAAAAAACAACAAAGTGCTAAAAATTATTTTCACTTACTTGCCATTTTCGACGTATAATAAACTTCTTAAGCTTATCGGTACATATTTTCTTGTTGCCCAGGTTTTCATCATAATGACCTTGTTTCAACCAGGCTGACTCTAAACATTGTTCAGCTGTCCAACGATCTTCTTTACGATGAACTAATAAATTCGATATAAAATCTTTAGCCTGTTGTGATACACAATCGAAGGCATCATCATCAAAGTCATAATCAGCTCGTGTAATATTCGAAAAGGTTTCAACATCACTGTCCCCCATAAACGGTGAAAGGCCGGATAAACTAGACATATTAAATGAAATGATAATGTTTTGTAAGGAAAATAAATCAATGGACAGTGAACTTACAGTACATAACAAATGACACCCACACTCCACATGTCCGACTGAAAGCCGATGGGTTCATAGCTTATAATTTCCGGCGGTATGAATTCGGGTGTGCCAAACAGAACTCTTACAGGCGAGCCTATATTGAGGCGCTGTGCCAAACCAAAATCAATTATTTTGATTTGATGGCAGGTTCGTGTCTTACACATAATATTTTCGGGTTTAAGATCCAAATGTACTATTGACCGGCTGTGCATATAGGCCACACCTTCACAAACTTGGCGCACGAATAATATGCAATCACGTTCAGTTAAAGTAAAATCATCAGCCACTACACGTTCAAATAGTTCACCACCCGTAATACTAGAAAGAGCAGTGTAAATATTTTTGGCAATATGTTTAATTCAATACTTACTATTCCATAACCATTACGATTTCACGAGAACTTTCAAACGAAGCTGCCAGTTGCAAAAGTTTGGGATGTTTTAATGATTTCATTATAGAAATTTCCTCTTGTACTTTAACACGATCTCGAGACTTGATACATTTTATAATTTTAGCTGCACAAATGCGTTTAGGTGCCTCTTTCTCTTGCACCTTGTAGACTACGCCAAAACGACCTTTGCCCAATTCTTCTAAAATCTCAAAACGTTCCTTAAACTCACCTCCGGCCTTTATAGAAATCGACTTTTGGAAATCTAGAATGTGAAGAGAAAAAAAAACAAAAAAGTTTGTCTTAAGCAGAACAAAGAATAAGCAAATTAATACACATGTGCATGATTAGTAAAGAACAAACAACACAATCGCAAGAGTGTTGTAAATATGTAAGTGATGTTGAATTTGAGCTTTAATTAGAGTACAATGAATCTGAGCAATTCACATATTCCATTTTCATTGAAAAATATGCATATGTGACGCGCAAAATAGAAAGGGACCTAAGGGTAAAAACCGGTTTTGATCAGGAGAGCCATTTTAAAGATTTAAATACGTGTATCTTTGGTGTACCATCACTGAGCGTGTTGGTATTGGTCTCATTTGAAAGCGACACCCCTCATGACGTCAGGAACGTGTTGGTCAACCTTGAAAACGCGCGTAGCTCGTCCCTACCTCTTATTTTGTGTAGTTGGTTTTTACTGTATTCTACCTAGCGCGCTGTTTCCATGAGTTTGATATCAATTTTGCTCGCATTTTTTCGAATCCAGGTTTATTTTCTGAAATTATTAATTGTGAATTATAATAAATACTCATTTATAATTCTTTTAAATCGTGAATATCACTCTGTTAGTACGAAAATTTTTTCACATAACCTTAGAATCGTCGACTTCAATTTCATAAAACGCGCATATCTCTGGGAGGGAACACTTTTGGGGCATGGGATTGGTATCATTCGATGCTCAGATGTTGTCCACATCAAAAAAAAAGTGAAAATTGATTTTTTTTACCCTTAGGTCCCACCCTATTACATTAGGGTGGGTCGATTTTGCAATCGATATTGTGCCATCGATTTTTCGATAGCTTTTGGCATGAGGAAAAAAAGTTCCACCGCGAAATATCAAAAACATCATTTTCGAGTCGCCAGAATTTAATTTTTTTTTTCAAAACAATACTCGAATATTTTGCTTTTTTAACATTATAAAACAAAAGACTTAAGATACAAACGTTGTCGGTGGAACTTTTGTCCGTCTCTCAAACAATGTGCAGATTTCTTCTATAGCGCAAATAAATTTAAAATATGTAATTATTTTGCATGATATTAATTTATTGCGTATCAATATTTAACTCCACCACAACAACAAAATTTATTTATATGGTTATTTAAAAAAAAATTAATCAGACCAGTTTTTTTTATTAGCTACTAAAATAAAACTCAAAAAACTAAATAAAGTAAAAAAAAATTTACTGAGAGTTTACATATGCCATGTAAAAATTCTCGTCTGCCTATTTATATTGAAAGCAAAAATAAAGCACTCAAAATTCGTTTTTGTTTTCAATACAAATAGACAGCCGAGAATTTTCACATGGCTTCTATAAACTGGCAGTTAGTTTCTGGCGCCTCGAAAATTATTTTTTTTTGATATATTGTAGTGTAACTTTTTTTCCTCATGCCAAAAGCATATAAATCGACCCGTTCTAATGTACATATACACAAAGGTTATAGAGTTGAAATATATATTAATTGACACCACAAACAGTGGACCAAACACAGGAACGTTTGCGATGAAGGTGTGGCGCCCTTCGAAACCTTCATATTGTTCAGTTTTGCTAGTATTTGAAAAAAATAATTTATAATTGTCTTTAGTGCGAATTGTTGCATGAAAATTTACACACATAATTTGGCTTACAGAGCGAATCGAATCAGAGAATAAGTTCTCGAACTAAATAATTTTTACATGATGACACAGTACGATTTTGATATATTCTACTAAAACTATCTTGCACGAAATAGTAATTGAGAGATTTTATATAATTTCCATACCGCAGAACTGTCGGTCTCTTCTCAAAAAATTTATTTCAAGACATAAAGGTTATTTATGACAACTCCAAAAAAAATATCTTAAAATCTTTCTGTGATGCACAGTTACTCGTATTAAAATTTATTTGTTTATTTATATTTACATATTTACCTTCTGTTAAGCTTTCATTTTCTTCGTTGATATGCACATGATCGCTTGGCGTACCCGGCTCACTGCGGCCATGAATATTTTCAGCGCGAACACGAAATCTATAAGAGCACGAGGGTTTAAGATTTTTGACAGTATAAGCCAACGAATCAACAACGGAGGCAATTTCTAGCCAAGCTGCTTCAGTTTCATTATCGGAGGACGATAGCAATTCCTGCATTTCAATGCTAAAATCAAATGAAAGAAAAAGAAATAATTAAATATCTTAATTCAAACTTAATACACACAATATAATAGAATTAATTATATTTACATGAAACCGGTTATCATGCAACCTCCATCGTAGGGCGGACCGCACCAAGCTATTGAAACACGATCGGGACCTTGCGAAATGCTCGGCTTGCCACTAGGCGGTTCTGGCGGGCCCTCTACGGCCACTGAGGCCACGGCCACATCTGTACCCAATTCATTCATCACTTCTACCGTATATTTGCCACTGTCATCGGTTACAATATCTGAGATCTGTAGGACGGATTTTCGTGACGATGTATTAATAATAATATTCGAAGTTTCAACAATTGGACGGCTCTAAAATATGGTTGAGAGAAGTGACAAAAAAAACTTTAAACAGTTGTGCAAGTTTAACTCGTCCAAAGATAAATAATAAAAAGTTTTTGTTTAAAATGTTTGCAAAAGCAAATGTTTTCAAATCAACAAAACTTAAACAACAATGTGTGTGTTTTGTTTTTTATTTTGTGGTTTTATCAAGAAAAAATAAAAGTAAAAATTGTAAAAAATTAATGGAGACAAAAAATAAAACAATAGCAACAACAACAACAATAGGCAGCTATTACGATGCTTTACCGCAACCTCTAATCGTGACACGATGTTACGTTCCAAATAGGCAACGAATTGGAAGTACAAACATATGGTCAACTAAAACTTAAAAGTCTACCAAGCATCTAACTTCATTTATTTAATAAGGAGCATTGGCATTAGCATTGGCAGATGTGCTTGGATTTCCGTGAGCACCTGCCTTTACGGCCTTATCTCACGGGTGCCAAGCACATGTGCCCACTCAACAAGGCACATATGTTGAAACCTTTGATATAGTTATCCCTGTACTATATTCAAGTACCTTGCTGAGGTACTTTGAGCTATCTAAACTCTTCGCCGTAATGACTTTGTCAAAACAATACTATCTATCTGTTGTATGGCAACAGCACCTAGAATAGTGTCTGGCTGACCGCGTCAGACCAATCACTAGTATTGATTTAACACTGGGAAGTAAAGACTATTCTCCCAGCGTTTTTGGTAGCAACCACAGCCACCACGATTGATTGTTGTGTATACACCCACAGCGAGGTCCCCAAGAGAATTCCACAACCATTGCCGGCCCAGCTCAACCACTCATCCGAGATGAACGCATGCCTGTGTCGCCAAAAATACAGTGCCTACTCCACACACACCAAAAGCATCCCTTAAGACATCCTGGGGTAGGACGAACTCGGCGTTTTAGCAAAGGATCCTGCCGACCGCTACATACACTCAGAACTTCAGAGCAGCTCTACTGTCGGGCAACCGGCACCCGTGGCACCAGAAGTAGCCTCTGGTTAGACCTCGAAGTTCCACCACAAGGGCTTTACGTCTATCGTCTTTTGAAGTCAGGGGCAGTTCTAGGTGACGCTGCACCTAACTGACATCAACAGGAACCTGTCTTCCTTTTATAAATATGTGCACATCCTTTCCTCTGTTGCCAGAGATCGAGTAGTAACACATGAATTCTATGGATGATGTACCAAAGGTACTTCAATGGAAAAAAGCCACATCACCCCAGCTGGGACCCCGGGCTTGCCACACCCTTGGGGGAATTGGCATTGGCATTGGCAACTCGCACTAAATGCTGTTGACAACTAACAAGAATTCTCTTTGCAGATTCTGTTGCTGACATCTTTTCACATCGCTGAATTCAAACTGGACAGTCATAATGTTTATTATTTTTAAGAAATTTTAACATAGCGAGTCAACCAAGAATGTAAGAATGTTTACTAATTGCGGAAATTTTTTACATTGACATTTTCTCTCCCTTTACATTTTATTCAGCGATATATTAATTCTTCTATTAACATATTGCTTCACGTACTTTTTAGCACATCACCCTTGAAACAATTTAATAATTTATTTTAGCAATATTTTTCAACATTGCTAAATTTTTGTCCAAAACAAAAATATTATTAATTTTATTTTATGGACAAATAAAAGTTGAGATATGTGAACACGTTTTAAGTCAATTGACTTCATTAAAAGCTTTAAATCGAATATTTACTTTTTTAAAGGAGATTTTTTTCAAGCAGTACCAATATTAACGATGAGAAATGGCTTCGTAAGAATAAAGAAATAACTTATAATACGAGTACAAGACTCAAACGCTAATTTCAATAATGAATTAAAAAAAAGCACTGGTTTTATTTAACAAGAGATAAACATTTCCTAAAAATAAAATTAAGCAACTTTAAAGAGTTAAAATTAAGTTTCACTTATAATTTCAAAGACAATAAAATAAGTCAGCCAAACATTTGCATAGTGCCTATTCACATTATGACTTTTTAGCCTGCCTTCTTTCGACAATTTTCTTTTAAACCCCCTACGAAAAGTCAAGCACATACATGTGGCATGGAGTCAACTAAAGATCTACACCTCATCATCAATGGGAATATTTTCCCATGCTGACTTCACTGACGCCCACAATTACTGTACGTTTCCAGGCTTATCTTTAAAAACAGACTTTTTGACATCGCCCCAAAGATTTCCAATGGGGTTCAGATCTGGAGACTGCGCTGGCCATTCTAAAACCTCAACATTATTGTCGGAAAATCATTTCTTTGCCATTTGAGCGGCATATTGTAATCTGCGTAAGGTAGCATAACTGTTCTTAAAATTTCCACATACATAAGGGAGTCCATGTTGCCTTTTATCCAATATAAAATGGTCCTGTACCATTGTATGAAAAGCACCCCCAAAACATTGATTTTTGCACCACCGTGCTTGAGTCTTTAAAACAAATTTAGGATCGTATTCCTTATTCCTGGGTCTTCTAACAAATGTCCTTGTTCCAGGTATACCAAAAAGAACTACTTTGGATTCATCTGTCCAGAGAATGTTCCGCCACTTAGTCTGAGACCAATCACAGTGGTTTCTTGCGAACTTAATTCGATTGCACACCTGTCTTGAATTCAGCAATGGAACTTTTCTTGGACTTCTACCATATAAGTTTTGTTTAATGAGATGTCGACGAGTAGTTGGTGTGTGAACTTCAAGCTCCAAGTATCTTTGTAGATGTCACAAAAGGCTTAGAGTTCACCATGCGTTTAATACGTATAGAGTCATTTTGGCAAATTTTTGGCTTGCGTCCACGTGCTTCATGCTTTGGTTTCCATTTTTTACAGTTTGCAATAACTGTTGGTGAACATCCCACTGCATTTTGAATAAATCTATATGATTTACCTTCGGATAGAAGTTTTTTAATTAAATTTCTGGTACTTTCAGTACAGTGTTTACCACGGCCCATTTTAAATATTTAAAACAAAAAAATTCCACCAATAATAAAATCAACGAATTTGTACTTTAACCAGCAAATGAAATAACAGCTAACTAATATAAAATATTTATTACTTTCGGTTTTATATAGGCTACTACTATTATTGTGCACAGACCAAAAACCAAGCGGTTGTAATAAAATAACTGTAACTTCCAAAAATGCATAGAAGAAGACAAATATATTTCTTCATAGTCAAATTACATTTTTAGTAATGCCATATGAATATTTTGTTTTCAGTTTTTAAGTGCACACCATGGTGTAATTATACAGGTGACTGCGTAAGGATTTGTTATACAAAAATACGGCAACCATAGCTGTGTAAAGAACCGAAGAATGTCAAAAGCACAAAAATAATTGTACCAAAACCAAAACAAAACGAAGTTTTTGACATTCGTTACCTACAAAGCACATAGAGCAAAAAATTATCAGCTGAAGTAACGCTGCCACCTGTTTAAATACACCTTGGTGCACACACTACGAAATTAAAAAAAAAATCGAATCCATGTGGCAGCACTACTATTAATTTTCACAAAGCTGTACATACATACATATTTATAGTGTGGAAATTCTATAGCTCAATTATGGATGGTAACCAAACTTTAGTTGCGTTGCCACTTGCCAAAATGACAGCTGTCAACTAACAGCTGTTATTTGCTATATGTTTAGGATAGTAAGTACTTGAAACCAGTCGTAAGGCAGCTTTGGGCTATCTAATTCGAAACGAAAGAAAATCTTTTTGAATTTGTATGTTAATAACATGCGTGCTGTGATAGAGTCAGGGAGTGTTGTGAACGATGACAAAATATAAAAATAATAAAACACCAAAAATTTATTGTTTTAAATTTATTATAATTTGCAACACTGCATTATTAAAAACGTGCGAAAAGCAGAGTTGTAAAAAGAATGAAGCTTTCCTCTATCTCTTCTTTCACCACCTATCTTCTCTCTCACTATCCCTTTCCTCAAAGAAGGTAACACCTAGTATTAGCAGTAGACATTAATTGCCTTAAAAAAAAAAAAATAAGTTATAGCAAATTTGAAGACTTTTGCTATTATAAGAGCTCTTAAGATAAAAGATTATTATTAATTACTCTGTATTAGGGGTGCCCCTACCCCCGGTCCTATTCTACTAATATCTTGAATTACTTTGCACGTCGCTCTCAAAAGACTTGCTTGCTATTATAGCTTTCAAGATATAAAGGGTCCGCCATCTAACGGTTTTTTTTCAACTAGTGCTTATTTCGTGAATGGTAACACTTAGCTCATGTCTGATTTGACATATACAGTGAAACCTCTCATAACGGACACCTCCCATGACCGGACACCTCTAATAACCGAACAAGTTTTTTAGATCCAAAATTAAAATAAAAGAACATGTACCACTCTCAGAAGCGGACACCTCTAATAACCGGACAAAAATTCCACGACGGTGAGTGTTCGGTTATGAGAGGTTTCACTGCAATTAGTTTTATCCATCCGCTGAACGAATATGGTCGCTTGAACTACGCTGGGAAATATTGCTTACAGAAGACGCCGATTTTGCAAAAAAAAAAATCATCTTTTAAGATGAAGCTAATTTTGATCTTGGCGGGTATGTAAACAAGCAAAATTGTCGCATTTGGGGCACAGAAAACCCGCACGCATACATTGAAAAGCCGACGCACCAAAAACCAGTCACTGTTTGGTGCGGATTTTGGTCCAGAGGCATAATTGGGCTATTTTTCGAAAATAAGCAAGGAGTTGCCGTTACAGTCAATGGCGATCGTTATCGGGCCATGTTGAACGAATTTTTGTTCACAAAAATTGAAGAGGAGGATATTGGCAACATTTGGTTTCAGCAGGACGGCGCTACGTGCCACACAGCCGAAGCTACACTCGATGTTTTGCATAGCATTTTCAAAAAAAAAAAAAAGTTATCTGGCGGACGATTATTATTAATTACTTTGTAAGTGGCTTGCGCTTTCCCCCTATCCTAGAGTATCGACTTCTACATATTGAGCAGCCAAAAGATAATTCTTTCTGCCAAAAAAAAAACCGACTTCAATTCTATCAAAAATCTGATAAAAGAAGATAAGAAGTACGTGAAATATAAAATAAAGTTTTAATGGGTGTGCCTCCGCCCATTTTTTAAATGCAGGATTGTGTATTTTTCAGGGCTTAGGGTATGTGTTAAGTTTTTTTTTAAAATCGGTAAAGTAGAACCACGTAAAATAAATTATTAACTTTTAATGGGCGTAACTCCGTCCATTTTTAAAATAAAAGATTTTGTCTATTTTAGAGCTTAATGTGTGTGGTAAGTTTCGTAAAAATCGGTAAGTAGAACCGGGTGAAATATTATAATAAATTTTACATTTTTTTTACTTTCAAATTGTGTTAAAGAATTAAAGGTGTTTTATAGGTTACGCAGCAACAAATAAGTAGTATATCATAAAATTATATTAAAAATATTGTGGGCGTGTCCACAATGGGACCAATGGGAAGCTATACCCTCTCAGACAACAAAATATTTTTTACTATCGGTCTAAAATATACCGAGTTATGAAGTAACATACCTAAAAAAAATAGAGACGAATTGTTAACTTCCTCCGTTTTTTGAAGTCGATTAAAAAATGTTGTGTGTCATTGAGCAATGAAAATGAAATAAATAAATTAATTATTTGAGTTTCAGCTATTAAATATCTATTGCTGAAATTGTATCGCATCTTCAACTTCAACATACTTTTATTATCAGTATTCTTTAGCACAAATAAAAACAATTTCACAATTTCGTTTTAAAAAGAATTATGGGAAATAAATTTTATTTAATTAATTTTATCACAAAGAAAGAAGCATATGTAGATAAAATACAAGAAGTGTTCTGATAGAATTTAACATTCTAGCAAATAAATACTCGTACAATAAATACTATGCTTCGAATTACAAATTTATAATGATAATGGAATTTACACATCACTCAACTTATTATTTTACGAGTAGGTATTAAATGGAATTGATTGTGTTAAAAGAATTTTCGCTTACCGTGCAAAACAATTAAAATTCAAAGCAAGCAAATAATTGAAAGAAAAAAAAATTAAATAAATTTTCCATGTAACTGCTTGCATAGTACATATGTACTCGTACATATGTAAGTGTACATAGAATTTTTAATTGTATTGATTAAAACATGCATTGCCAGCCCAAACGAGTGAAAACTATTAATTTATACAAGATTTTTTTAACTTTTTAAAGTCATGTTATTTATGCAAATCTATTAGAAATGTAATTTTGAAATGTTAACGAAAAGTAAATAGATCACATTCCTTATATGAATGTCAAGCTGCCAAGCCCAAATTTGTTATTGAGAGGCATTTTTTTTTGAGAAAATTAAATTCCATTTATGTATGAAAGTATGTAATAAACAAAGAACATATTATTGGCATGCAATACTATCTTCATTCCAACGTTCTACATATGTATGTATATTCTTGCAAGGGGAACCAAAACTTTCAAAATTATAATAAGGAGTGTATTTATCCGTTTCAGAACTTTTTGCGAATTTTGACACAATTTTGTATATCCCAGAAAAAAAATTAGACATTACACTTAGAACTATTTGCGCCATATAATGATTTACTTTTGTGATTGCCAAATTTATTCACTCGTTTATATTTATTATTACACAAAACCATAAAAAAGAAAATACGAACTGAACTCATTTCTAATTTTAAATCATTGATGAAAATTAATTTAAATATAGGAAATTTCAATTGATATTTATTTTCGACCTTAAACGAAAGAACCAGTTCACAATAAATTATTATTTTTTAGTCTCATCACGCCTTGTTGAAATCATGGCAGTTGGAAAGTTCTTCTACAAGAAATGCTTAATTCCAAACTCGATTAACTTTTTTAATTTTTTTTTGCTGGGATACACATAATATAATTTTTTCATATTACAGTTTTAATAGCATATTTATAGAATTTTGGTTTTTTTTCTTAAGTAGAGCATATTTGATGTGGAAAGGAGCTTTTCAATATACAAAAATATTTTTTATGCATCGTGGATCTTTTTGCTTTGAAAGTATAAAAAATCATTTACGTAATAATATATTAGCCCTTTTCACAATCTTGTGTAAATGGTCTTGCATCGTAGCATGTGCAACATGGTATAGTTAGTCCCGGTTCACACACTTCAACTTTTGTTGATCAACTTGTAATTCAGCTGTTAGAAAAAAAGAGAACCTTGTATTTCCGTCTCCGTCTTTCTTACAGCTGAATTGCGAGTTGAGCAACAAAAGTTGAAACGTGTGAACCGGGACTTATTATTACTTAACAATTCTTAGTGGTGAGTTGAATCATGGTTTCAAGTGATGACGATCTGCAGGGTTATTATGTAATCCGAATCCAACGGAAATGTGTTCGAATTGTAACATACAAATTCGAACAGTTTTCGTTTCGAATCGATGTACATAATAACCCCCCTGGTTCGATTTAGGTGAAACATGCATGTTTTTTAAGGTTCCGTACATCAAAGGTGAAAAGGAATTAATTAATTATTGTCCGAACGCAAAAGAAAAAGTTCGTACTAGTTTGTACAGGAAATGAAAAAAATTACTCTCTTATTCGCTCTCAAAATTGCTCTCTGGAACGCTTTTGGATAACTTTGTACAAGTTCGGACTGTTTTGTTATGCATCTGGAACAGACCTTTTATTTTAAGTAATTATGTACTAAATAATAAATGCATTTCTAAAGGTATTTAAGCGTATTCTCATAATAACCTCTTTGCTTTAATACCTTTCCCGGATAATTACCCCAAAAATTATGACATTTTTAATGATGAAATTAACCGAGGTTTGCTCTATTTTGAATTCTATAACTGCTGCTTGCTCTCCGATATTTCTGTTTGATTTAATTTCCAAAGAAATTGCTCATTTTGAAAAAATTGATAAGTAATTAACATTTAGGGGCAAACACTATGTAGTACATACTATTTTTTAGCCAATTTATTTACATATACAATTTTAAATTTCATATAGTTTTTGCTTTTATAATTCATTCTTTCAGAACTCAATTTTGAATGAACGTAAATTGCAATTCACGACATACATACATACATATGTACATACATACCCCGAAGGAAACGTGGGTTTATGTGTCCCCAAGCCACCACTTTTGTCGACTATTTTGGTGACATTGTCAACGGAGCGTCTATTAATATTGTTTTTTATGCGTAGAAGACATTTTTTCAAATACACACAACTATGCTTCTTCTTAATGTTTTATTGGTTTTTTGAAAATAAAAGTGAAGTCAACCAAAATTTAAGTGTTTATCAAAATTATTAAAATAAATATAAAGATTAATTTTTATAAATAAGGCCGTTAATTTATACGTATTGAACAACAATTAGAAAAATTACACAAAAATAATGTACAAAAAAATTTAAAATTAAACGATTTTAAGTGAAAGGTGCCAATTATGGAAATTCTTGTTTGAGCCTATGGAAGATTTTGTGCCATCAGCTAAAGATTTGTCACACTTTCAGATCCATACGTAAGTCCCGGTTCACACACTTCAACTTTTGTTGCTCAACTCGTAATTCAGCTGTATGAGAAAAATAGATATTTGTATTTCCGTCTCCGTCTTTCGTACAGCTGAATTACGAGTTGAGCAACAAAAGTTGAAACGTGTGATCCGGTACTAAGTCTTTGACTTTACTAATTCAGCGGAACATAAAATATTTAATTTACATATGTATATGTATTTAATAGAAATGACAAACAAAGTCCCTACTTGCTGGCAATACGCTGAACGAATGAATGAATTAGTTCCTGTTATTGTATGTTTTTGTATGCATAAGTTCCATTTTTATTATATATTTTTTTAAGAAAATACTAAAATGTGAACAAAATATGGAATTTCATTATCAAAAGTGTATACTAGAAGTACTAAAAAGTACTAGTGACCATCTGTTTCCAATGTCTTTATATGGTCCCTGAAGAACTACCTAATCAGTAGTTCCAATGTCAGTAGTTGCTTTTTAATGACACGCACATGTTGAATGTCTATAGCAAAAAGCATTGTGTATCAGTAGTACTGGCGACAAAGTCAATAGTGAATCAGTACTGATTCACTAGTCATATTTCCTACAGGGTATGTACATTTTTACATTTGTATGTATGTACATATCCTCTAGTCAGCCTAGAACCATATGTCTCTATGTCAACATGGCCTGTTCGGAAATGCATCACTGTGCTGCAAACGGAAATTTAGGGGTTCGAAAGAGCTTCGCTGAAGCAGATAACGCACAAATAAATGTCAAATATCAAGAACCAACATGGCTAACTACTAAAAACGATTGTCAGCGAACTTGTATTGCATTTGAAATTAAAGTTTCCTCGTATGATGCAGAGCAGTGATGCATTTTCTAACAGGCCTACTGTTTTCTCTAGCGACAATTGCACTAGTTGAAATGTCAACAACTTTCCTTTTATGCGCGAGTAGAGATACGTTAGAGACAACAGTTCTAGTGTATTTCTGGTGATATTGTCAATGAACCCGTCAATAGTTTGTTCTTCTTTATTATTATGCTATGCAATAATGTTACACACTTACGTACATATGTAGATATGTATATATGTATGTATTTAAGTTTGTTGCCCCAACCCTCATAAAATTGTAGACGAGGGTCACTAAATTGTACTAGTGAATCTTTAGTTCAAATGTCTAAATATGGTCGTAAAAGAATAGTGCTAAAGTCTACTGGTAGATTTTCAATGACAACCCTATGTTATATGTCAGTAGCCGATTACATTGGCTGGGGTGCACCTAGTTAATAGTACTATTGACAAAGTGACTAGTAAATCACTACAATTTTTCTATTGACATTGAGCGAGGAAATATCGATATTGTACACTAGAGCCCCTAAAATTTACTAGTGAATCTTTGGTGCCAATGTCTCCATGTGGTCCCAAAAGAACTACTTAGTCAGTAGTGCCACAGTATAGTGGTGGTTTTTCAATGACAAGCTAATGTTAAATTTCAATAGATAATTACATTGGCTGGGGTACACCTGGTCAGTAGTACTATGTACTGACAATGTCACTAGTAAATCACTACAATTTGACTATTCGCATTTCCTGCAGGGTATGACCTACTCGTATGTACGTATTTGAACACTACAAAATTTTTACGTGAATGCAGGCCCTTTGAAGTTCATAAAATAGTATGCATCAGTGATGGGAAAGTTGGTACGATCGTACTTTTTTTGATACTATTTGACATGAAAAAGTACCGTAGTACTCCCCTAAGAAATTTGATACTCTCACGGGCAACTTAGAAATGCAGTCAGAAGACTCGCGCATGCATATATTTTGGCAAGAATTAAATTGTTTTTTCGACAAATAGAACGAAGCTTTATTAGTAAAGATCTTTTAGAAAAGTGTAACCAAAATTAAATATCAACGAAAACCATATTTCATTCAATGATATTTTATGTGGCACAGAAGTTAATCTATTGAAACAACTGGTTTAAATCAGTTTAAAGAAAATTTTAAAAAGTTTATATTAAGTTCTAAGGGCAAAAATGGACTTTGACAATAAAATGTTAGTTTGGTTTAGTAAGTTTCCCCCTGAAAGTATTTTATCTGTTAAACCAATATCATTATACCACTTTTAATTAAAATGTTCCCAGGGAAAAGAAAAAAAAGAAAAGAAAAATAATTTGAAATATTTACAACCAATATAGAGCACTGGCTTATATAAAAACGCATTAGATGAATACATGTTTCCTGATATATCGAGAGCAGCTTACGGAATTTTATCCATGCCTCACTCCGCTGTAAGTGTCGAAAGGATTTTCTTTTACCAAAATTTCATGAAAACAAAATATAAATCAACAGCCATCGTATTCTGTAACTCGCTAAAGCTAAATCTCTATCGCTAAGAATCCATAAAATCAATTTGTCGATTTTCGGCTACGAATGCAATTTTCAAACGGGTATTGATAAATCAGGTAATGGCTTAAAAATGTAATTCGCCGAAATTTTATTGCTTTATGTCATCGCCAAAAATTTAAAATTTTCTATTTGTTCAGCATTTTAGCGGTCGAATTTAGCTTTAGCTTTAGCGAGCTATGGAATACGGAGGCAAGCTTTATGTTCCAACAGTATTAAGTCTAATCCAGGCTACACCTATTTGTATATTTGTACCTATGTGTTCCTTTTTTTTGTAAATGAATTTCTTATAATTTTTTGTTAATAAAATTTAAATAAGAAATATTATAATTTTTGGTACTCTCGGGATCAAAAAAGTACTAAAAAAATTTATTTTTGATACCGAAATGCAAATCTCATTTCCCATCACTGGTATGCATACCTATAATAATCGAAAAAATAATGCCGAGTACGAATACGTTAAACACAGACGTACTTACATATGTACCTACATGCATGCATATGAATGTATGTATGTATATACATATGTACATAAGTATGTATGTACGTATACATATATGCACGGAGACAGGTAATTTAACAAAACATTTCAAATTGAGATGCTGTTATCGTTTTCATACCGACAGCCATAAAAGGTGATACCAGAAAATAATTTTTAATTAGATACAAAACACACTTATTATTGACGTCAAATTCGCTGACAGAATAAAAATGTAGTGTGTGGCACTTTATTTGTTTTTTCTTTTAAATTAATTTCTTCATTTGTGTGTATGTTTGTGTGCATGTACATATTATTTATTGTTTAAGCAAAAACTAAAAACTTACCGCCTTAAACCATCTAACTTGTGGCTTAGGTAATCCTTCGAATATGATCGATAGACGTACACAGCCACCGATTAAAGCCGTGCAATCTGTTGGTCCTTCAAATATATAGGCCGGCTGCTGAGGTTGCTGCTTATTTGCTTGTTGTTGTTGTTTGTGGTTCAAGTCTGTGGGAATTTTTGCAGATTCTAGCAATTTAGTTGTTGCTGTTGTAGAGCGCGGTATCACGGCTAGAGTTGTATAAGATTTAAGCGATGAATGTGGTTTTCCTGGATGTGTTACAACCAATTGAACTTCACCACTCTGTTCCAAGGTTACATTGTTTATATGCAAAACGTGTAAACCATCTGTAGACGATGACTCCAGCTGTAATGTATTTTAAATTTTAAATTTAATGAACTAGAAAGCGTAACTCACAAAATTTCACTAAAAAAATATAATAAGTAGGTATTTTCAGTTTCTTATTTCTCTTTTTGTTTATACATATGTTTGTATATATGTATGTATATACATAATATGTACTTGCTCCAAAATATTAAAATTAAACGGTTTTTATCAACAGCTGTAGTTTTATTTAAACAAACAAGCACAAAAAAAGTTAAACGAAATTAAATGAGAACAAACCCGATTAATAAAAAAAAGATATGTAGTTCACAATATGTATTATGTATGTATGTATGTATGTTATTAAATAAATAAGTTAAAGTTTTATAGATGTTAAAACCGATGTTTGCGAATTCAATGTGAAAAAATTAGAACTGTGAACGATCGCAAAATTGGCGCACAACTAACTGTTGAGAAAACTTGTTGGTAGATTTTAAAAAAGAAAATTCTGTTGTTTATTGCTCGCAGCTTTTTAATTACAACACTAACTCGTTTTACGCAGCTTGGTATTTCATCAATACAGAATTAGTAAAAAAAAGTGACCTCAAAATATTGTTTTGCTTGTGCTTTTAACAAAAGTATATTTTAAGAGTCATAGAAAACACATTTTATAAAAATTTTTAATAAATAAGATTAAAATCTTAGCGCGTTCTAAACAACAAAACACTAAAAGTACATATGTACAGATCAAAGCACTTATCTCAACATATGTGAGTGGTTCCATAAAGTGAACATTTTTGGAAGAACGTTAGTGCGTAAAACTCCGAATAAGGATTGCGAGTCTGCAAATGTTATTATAACCCATGTGTTCCACCTGTATCATCTGTTCTAAAGGCCATGAGTCACTATCCTACACAATCGCACGACCTACGAAAACCCTGATCGCAGAATTGTATAGATAGTGTATCACGGCCTTGAAAGGGTGCATTAAAAATACTGTTTCTAAAAGCTTAGGTCCGCTTCTAGCTTTTTTCGTACATTATCTTGCAATCTGCTCTATATTTCAGAATACACAGATTTATTACCATTATTTTTACCTCAGAGGCCACTGTGCAAACTTTCATTAGAATTTCCCAACATCTTCATGGGTAATTAATTTCATTGAAATCTGGCAACCTTAACAATATATAATTAAAGAGATCTTCTTCTTATAGGGCAATTCGTTAAGTGGCGTTAAAATAAAAAAAAAAGAATTTTAATTTTTATTTGATTTTAACAGCCCGTTTTATTTACAGCCAAGCCCACTTCTAAAATAAAATTTAATGAACTATAGAAATTAATTATCCACAGCAAAAGCATTATTTTTGAATAAACAAATACGTATGTAGGTATTAACTCGTATATACTTAATTAAAATCAATTATTTATGCAAGAAAAACTTCAAGTTATAAAGGTACATATTTACATATACATACATATATACATACATATGTACATATGTACATATTAGAGGAAGTTTATAACCAGGTATGTACAATCATATGTATGAAATAATTAGAAATAATAACCCAGCAAAAAAATCGGAATTAGTCCCAAAGGTTCACCACATTCATTGCATACTAATCACTACAGGTACTGAATTTAATATTCATATACATATATAAAAAATTGTTCTAGACAACCTTCTATGTACCATTCAGTTATTTGGATCACTTCCATCATATGACAACAATGTGTTAAATTCATTGATGTTTCACCAGAAATAGAACTACAGGTAACTCTCCTACAATGCGGGAATTACGAGTAGGTTCCTAAGAAATGCCGCGTTGTAAGAAATCGCGTTGTAGGAGATATGAACTCCATACAAAAAGCAGAATTTGGTTCCAAAGTGATAAATTGGATTTTTTTATAGTATATACCATGATACAATAATATAAAGGTACAACCACATTTGACGTATAAAATTAATTTTGACTTTTACCAAAATTGCTTGATTGCTGTTTTTTTGTAAAGAGAGAGGAAAACGTTGCCACACGAAATTACGGGGAACTTTTTTTTAGGAATGTTTTTGGAAATGTGTAATTTTAAGTTTAGAAATTATGGTTTAATACACATTTTTTTAAATGTTGTATTAATTGGATACGTGGATAACGAAATATGCATGTGTATAATATGATGTAGAATGGATGAGCGTGTTTCATGCATATAATACACATTTACATACACTTCGTGTGCAAATTTATTGCAGCTTACAGTAAGAATTAATGCTTTTTTGATGGGCTACATCTGAATAATCTGAACAAAAAAGACATGAAAAAGAAATAGTTAATGCATGGGTTCTATTGCTAATGAATTGGTTCAATTTAGGTGCAGGACGCATGATTTTAACACAGGCGTGTCATTGACGAGCATGGGGTAACATTTAGCAAAACTGCTCATCATTCCAATGAGTGCTTAGAACCCATGATACGTTTATTCGTTTATATATACATACATACATATGTATGTTTAAAACAGAGCATAACGAAGTGAGCGCGGGTGGCCTTTTGCTTATAATTTTAGGCTCTAAGCAGGCATACTCTGATGATTGTATTTGAGGCAAACAGCTTTAAAAGCTGTTAAGTGTGCTGTTGTTTCCTTGCAAATTAAGAGGAAGCATTGTTCTCGCCGAGATCTGATTGGCAATTGTGCTCTCGCTCTTTTAAAAAAGTTTGCACATTGTGCATATCACTTGGACGCACCTGATGTAAAGCAATAAGCCAGAGTAGTACGAAGAGAAAGTCCCACCCTTGATTCAGAGGCTTTTCCGTTGGTAATTTCCCTTGAATTGTTTATGCTGATGTAAATTTTTTTTATAATTATAATTTAAATACATATTCTTCAATAAATAAAAAAGAACGTCAAAAAAATTAATCAAAAACTCGGATTTCATAAATTAATAAGGTAGCATTAATTTTGAGAGTAAAAAATTGTCGGCACAAACGTCAGAAGGTTAATATGGCGACGAAAAGAGAGAACGGTTGTACCTTTATATTATTGTATCATGGTATATACATATGTATGTACATACTTAGTTACTCGTAATAATATATGTATTTTTTTTTTTGTATTTATTTATTGAGTCATAACAACATATTGGGCTTAATTACCGGTGTCATATTTCGACTACGACTACGACGATTTTGTACTAGATCAAAGAAAACATTTTGCAATGTTCCTTAGTCTATTACAAAATCGTCGTAGTGGAAAACGTAATACGACACTCGTAATAAGGCCCATAATGTAATTTGATAAAACTCTATTTATTTAAACAAAGAAAAAACAAACAAACAAAATTCATTTTTACGTAACATATTCAAGAAAGATATAGTAAATTAAAACCAAAATATTTAGAGCCATAACTTTCTAGTCCTCATCATCACTTATTATGACTTCTCTAGAACGTTTTGATCGCACTTGTTCAATCGAACAGCGTTAGAGCGAAAATGCGTTAAAATAATAGGCGTTATAGGAGAGTTACACCGCATTTTGGGAACCGCGTTGGAGGTGAGTTCTCAATGCTGTAACTAATGATTTGTATGGTAATTCTTTGCTGGGAGTGTTAATAAATCTTATATACATACATACGAGTACATATATATGTATATACATATGTAAGAATGTACATATGTGGATATTTCTATATATGCACATACTTATTAAATAAACAAATTAGGCTAACGAAAATTTTTTATGGATAAATTTATTTTTAGTGGTAGTTTTGATTCTGAAAGAAATATGTATGTATGTTTATATGTAGATACTTTATGTACACATTCAGAGAATGACAAAAGTATGGTTTTGAGTACTTTTTGAGTATTGGCCGTCAAATAGCTATGAATACGTATAGTTAAAAATTTATTTTAAACCGAATAAACATCCAACAAATATGATTATACACATTTTTTTAAACTACGCAGCACAAACAACTATAACTAAAATTTATAGACTGTGTGAGTGATTGTATCACACGCATGAGTATAAAAATACTCTGACTATCAATCTGACTATTTTATTTATACATGCATATGTACATATGTATGTATGTACATATATAAATGTGGCGAACAGCGATGCTAACTTGGGGCTTTTGGCACTATTTTTAGTGCTTGTTGAAGAGTCAAAACGCCAAATTTTGAGCGTTAGTGCCAAACTTAAGAAAAGGACTAAATAGTGCTTTTTTGTGTATTTCATAAAATTACATTATAAAGCACACCTTTTTCTATTGCCGAAATAGAGAACAGCTAAGAAACTTTTAAACTTCACGTTAGTGCTTTTTATGCTTTTTAGATCTCAAGAGTACGCTTTTTAGTGCTTCTTTTAAATTTTGATGTGCTTTTAGAGCCAAAAAGGTTGGCATCACTGGTGCCGAATGATGAATAAATATCCCGAGTATCATATCCATACTCTGAGTATAAGCATACTCAGACTCTAAGTATGAGAGAGAGAGCCTATGTGCTTGATATGCATGTGCCTTTTTATTTTTGGTTGTAGCGTATTTCAGTTTTTCTCACACATAATAGTAGATATGCCCTTGTATGTCGGAATCGGCTATACTCATAGTTGCTTGAGAGAAAATATGTGAGCGTACTGATTGTTTGCGCTACAATTATGATTATACGCAGTTACTAAAATTAAGACCACTTTTATTTATATACATACATACATATGTATATTTTTTTTGAGTACTCATTGCCATTCCCTTATACACACAAGTCAATTAACATCGATTGAAGTAACGCAATTTGCATTAAATTGCAAAAAATTAAATCTAACCCGATAAATTAGTTACAAGTATACGCACACGATTTTCTTTAATGTTTTTGTTGTTTTTTTTTCGTTTGGCTCTTTTATTAAAATTTACTGTTGTTGTTCTCCTGTCTAATAAATTTAATATAAAGAGAGAATACAATTTTCATTATCACTTAATTGCTTTTTTTACTTTAATAAAGTTTAGAATTAAAAAAGTTTAGTTTACAACAGTCCACAGTTTGAGCGCAGAGAATGAATGGTTTTATTTTTTTTATCATTTTCACACATGCACATCAATTAAAGTTTGACAGAATCGGCTGTTCGTTGAATTTAATTTAATAATACACATAGCCATAACTTAAAAATTGTATCTCAATCTTTTGTAATAAATAAGATAAAAATAATAAATTAGCTGCTACTTAAATCCATAAACACAGTAAACATTTTTCGATTAATTTTAAAAAGAATTAAATTTATCGCAGCATAGTATGAATATAAATGAATTTTGCTTTTACATTTAAACTATTTCGGAACTAATTTCAAATTTTAATTCCAAAATAGTTTATAATTAAAACCGCTGAGCCTAAAACAAATGAAACGCAAACTTTTCACTGTGAAGAAGTATGTCAGTAAGTATGTAATGCATTATATTTTCCATTTTTTTAAGGCTGTGAAATTTTTAAACACCATTCTCTTACTTTAACCATTTTTCTAAGGCAATCAATCAATGAACAAATAATTTCACTATCAATCAAATTAGCAATTTTTTTTTAATTTCTTAAAGTTTTTTCAATACTTGATGCATATCAGAGCCATCAGCAACAAACAAGTCTGTCTTTTTATGTTTAATTTTCAATACTAACTGACTGACACAGTTTAGTTCAGCTGAATGTTTAGTTATGGTTTTCTTACAGAGATCTGCAGTCGGAAGAGGTGCGTGCTATACTACGAGTACATATGTATGTATGTACATACATACATATGAAAAAATATAAGTATTGATCTTGGCAAATACATCAAGCACGTTTATACACAAAATTTGAATGTGTGCGGCAATATTGTTTAATTAAAAAATTTGTTGTCAAAAATTCCCGAATAATATTTTAATTTTTATTGTAGGTATAGAGTGATTTTTTCGTTGGTTGGTCTTTCACAGACATACAGATGTATGTAAGTAGACGGGCTGTAAAGCTTTATCGTAAGCAACCATTTATGTATGTAAAACAAATTTGAATATTATAAAGAAAAAATCCTTCTGAAAAATTTAATTTCTGTCGCTTAAGATAAATATTTACCTAGATAATTTTAATTATTACAAATTTCGAAATTTCGAATATGAAAGAAAATTTCTAAAATTAACATAAAAATTTAAATTTGTATATGCATATGCAAAAATACTAGGCCCTGTTCTGTAAACCGAATCAATTTGAAATCGCACGATTTTAGAAAACTAACTCCGATAATAGAAATATTTGTTAAAACTTTTTTTTATTTAATTATTATCATATATGATTTTAAACAGGAGTGCAGGACCATTATTAATTTTGGAAATCGTACAATTTCAAATCGATTCGATTTACAGCATAGGGGCGATTCTTTTTCGTAATACATACTACTTTCGAAACTTCGAACATAAATTTAAGTTTTTTTTTATTTTAGTATACCTATGTAATTACATAACTGAAGCATAAAATCTAAAAATATATTTTCTTCATACAAAAAAATGGGTTGACATAATTTTTAGTTGGTCGTGTCATTCTTACGAACAAATTCACTGTTACAGATAAAAAAAAATAATGCGAGAATTTAAAAAGTCTAAAAGATAAAAATGTTTTTTTTTATTATTTTTTGCGATATGTCTGTTCAATTAAAAAAACACAACTGAATAAAAAATTACCATTAAAGTCTGCCATGCCGTTTTTTTTTTTGTGTTTACGTCATTTTAATTTTGCCCAAAGTTATTAAACGTACTTAGTATAATTTGTGTGTATGCATATAGTTATGTGTTGTTGTTTTTTTTTATAATTACATGATTTTGCCTGTTATGTATGATTCACAAGTGGTTGTATCTGTCACTTAATAGTGGCATTCAGTGTAACGTGCAAATGGGTTTTGCAATGAATCAAAAACAATTCACATATTCCATTTGCAATAATGGCTGAGTGCATGAAGTAGTGATGCCGAATATTCGCATTCGCATTCGAATTGTCGAATATTCGGCAATTTTTAGATATTCGTATCCGTATTCGTGTTCGCCAAATTCAGGCGAATACGAATACGAATATTTTTCCAAATAAATTAATTGTACAAATCCATAAAAATTTTTACAGAAATTTGTGCTTTGTATCATTTTCAAATATTATTTAATGATGATCATTAAAATTTTGGGTAGTTTTTATTAACTTTAAAGTACGCCTGTATGAAGTCCTTTCTCATAAAATTTTTTTAATATTTCATATTGCAGGCGTAAATAGAACCCCAATTTAATGTCTATAAATTTCACATACAATATTCGTATTCGTGTTCGCGAATATCGTTTCAAATATTCGTATTCGTATTCGCGAATATCAAAAATTGACATTCGTTACATCACTAGTATGAAGCAGAATTCTACATCAACTGACACGACACACAGTGGACCAAATACAAAGAACGCTGATGATGAAGGTGTAGTGGCCCTCGAAAACAGCTAGTTGTTCCGTTCTACTACGTGTTTTTGTCAGAATATTTACAATTAACTTTGGCTTGCAAAGCGATACGAACTTTAGTTCGAACAATAATAGTTAAAATTAACTAAAATATGTTTATGTTAGACCTAGTTTACACTATGCAAGTCTTATCGGTAAGTTGATTAGTTAGTAATGAGAGAGAGAGAGAGAGAGAGAGACGAGGGGAACAGAAACGTTTTTATTTCCTAGTCTCTCTCTCCTAACAAACTAATCAAGTCCCAATTTTCACGAGGCAATTTTATTTGCGCAAGTCTTGAATTTGACGAACAAAGAAGTGAGGAGTGTAAAAACCAAAAAAATTGCCGTACAGACTTGCCTGTACATGGCAGTTCTGTTGGTTTTTACACTCCTCACTTCTTTGTTCGTCAAATTCAAGACTTGAGCAAGTAAAATTGCCTCGTGAAAATTGGGACTATGTATAAGCAATCGAAAAAGACTTGCCCAAGTAAACTTGCTCTATATAAACGCTACAACAAATTTAATAGAAAATTTTATGACTTGCGCAAGTAAAATTGCATCGTGAAAATTGGGACCAACTTGCATAGTGTAAACTAGGCCTTAAGACATTTATTCTCGTCTTCAATAACCATTATAAGAAATACAAATTTTTATAAAGTATATTTTCCTTTTTTAGCTAAAATAAACGTTATTTAAATTTAACTTCTTTTCAAACCATTCTCGCACTACAATCAAAACAATTATTACTTTAAATAATTTTATAGCTTACAAACAAGTTGCTTCTTTTCAACAGCAGTTACCAATATTGTTATAAATATCTTATAACAAAAAATAAATGTGTATACAAAAAAACTCACCGTATATTCACATGACTCATCATCACCATCATTGGTATTTTCAACAACCATACGACCGCACACGTACCACAACACCTGAGCATCTAAGGGGTAAATGCGGGCACAAAAAGTAGCCTTTACGTCACAATCAGCAACCACAGGCAAAGGAGATTTCATTATAACCAAATCATTATTGTCGATGATTTCAGAATTGCGCCCAATATTTAAATTAGTAAAAGCGGAGCATTGCATGCCATCAATGGTGGTTACGATGCAGTTGTAACAACCAGAATCCAAATCGAATGCATCGTGAATGCGCAAACAGAGAAAACCATTGCCATGATCAATGTAACTATTTGAATAATGTTAAATAAAAATACAAGAAAAAAAAATAAACAAAATTATTTAACAATATTGAAAGTGCAAAGGTACGATTACACTAAGCAAATATTTAAAACTACATATATATACAGCTGTACTGTATGATTACATACATATGTATGTATGTATGTATGTATGATTACATAAGTCCATATGTATGTAAATGTAAATACTAAACATGTGCAAGAGTACACAATAAAGTATTACAAAAATAAAAATTAAACAGGGAAATATCTAATACAACTGTTATAAATGAGAGAACAAGTGTAACGAATGTTGTAAGATTTTGTTTTAACAGTCCCTATGCTCACAGGAAAAACAGGCATATTCACATAAGGTAGCCACGCCTCAATTCGTATTGAAAAATTCATATTTGAAATGAAAAATATATCTTCGGTGGGTTATTGGTTTGCTGCAGTCTTAATGTATTTTGAATATACCAACCGACGATATGTTGACATCAGTCTTTAAACAGCTCTGGGCTAAAGAACAGCTCTCGCATCATCGTAATTATTTCTTAAGTGCGGTCAGGCTTGTGTGTGTTGTTTGGTCATCGAGAGATTTTCGTCTCGCTCGCACTGGGTGACTGATTTGCCACGGATAACCGTACAGTCTTGCGGTTCTTTTGTGGAATTTCGTTGACAACCACGTTGCATAGGTCGGATATAGTTTTAAGAATACCGTTAATAACATCATGGACATATGGTCTTAGTAACTTTGTACAATATGTACCAATAAATAAATAAATAAATATAATTGCGTTCGCGTACTCAAAAGTTTTTAAAATTTTTTAGTGAACTTTACTGCATTTTACTTAATTCCGTTCGTTTACCCAAAATACAGTAAATGAGAACACAAATTGAGAGAGTAAAGTGACAGTAATTTGTCGCAGTAAAGTTTAGTAAGATAAAAACATATGATTCAAAATGTAAACAAACGAAAAGTTAAAAATTTGAGAAAAGATTAATTAAAATTGCGAGAGTCATTAAAAAACAATTAATTTTTATGAAGAATAGTAATGAAAGCCGTTAAGATGCATATTTTGTAATTTATTTTATTAACTCATTTGTTTTGCAAATTATTTGAATTACTCAGAGTTGTAAAACTGTAAAGTAATGGGTGTTTTTTATTGAGGTATAGAACTTTAAGTTGGCATCACTTTTTTAACTGGCGGCCATTTTGTCAGCTGTCAAGTGATTAATATTTAGTTTGGTTTGCCATTTCATCATGAACAGGTTGACAAAAGAAAAACGCTTGCAAATCGTGCAAATTTATTTCGAAAATAATGGTTCAGTTCGCGAAGTTTACCGCAAGTTCCGTCCATTTTATGGTCGACATAATCGTCCATCAGAGCAATTAATTCGGTTAACCATGGATCGTTTTCGCACTACGTTTACTCTATGTGATAATACGCATCCGCAGAGACGTCGAACAGTGCGCACCGAAGAAACAATTGCCGCTGTAGAGCAAAGTGTTGAAGAGGACCCGAATGAATCGATTCGCCACCGTGCACAGCAATTGGAGCTTTGTCCATCAACTTTATGGAAGATTTTGAAGATTTTGAATGTGGATGAGTTGTGGTTCCAACAAGACGGCGCTACATGCCACACAGCGCACGTCACAATCGATTTATTGAAGGAAACATTCGATGAGCGCATAATTTCGCGGAATGGACCTGTCAATTGGCCACCAAGATCGTGTGATTTGACACCATTGGATTATTTTCTTTGGGGATATGTGAAGTCGCTCGTCTACGCCAACAAACCAGAAACGTTAGGGGACTTGGAAGCCAACATTCGTGGCGTTATTGCCAACATACGGCCCCATATGCTCGAAAAAGTGGTTGAAAATTGGACCTGTAGAATTGGCTTTATTCGAGCCAGCCGCGGCGGCCACATGCCCGAAATCATATTTAAACATTAATGGCATAAAATTATCCTTCCAATAAAGCCAAATTGATGGACATTAAAACGATTTTCTTGTGTTTTATTTCAATTCGAAGTTCTATACCTCTAAAAAAACACCCTTTGTTACTTGGTATTGCACTTGCTGTTAAGGTATTCGGTAACATTAACAAATAGTCATGTAATTTTTATTAATTTAACCAACAACAAAACAAGGAAATCAAAAAGAAATTAATTACAAATATTACATGAAACAAATTACAAAATTTATTCTTAGATTGTTTGTGTTATAAAAATATTGTATCGAGTACCAATAATTAAAAGAGTTGAATAATAGTCAAAAGTTTATATATTTTTCAACACTATGTGGCGTTGGAGTCAGCTGTTGCTTTAATCTTACTCATTTTTACTATTTTTCAGTTTGCGTACTTTTTTGGCAACAGCTCTTTTTGAGAGTAAATTTTAAAATTTCGCAGAACTATTCATTTACTGCATTTTACTGCAAAAGTAAAAAAAAAACACACCTTATGTTGACATTTTAGGGATATTCAAATTACAAGTGACGAGAACAGTCACATGGGCTGTTGAGACCACCTGATATGTACTATGCGCTTTGGTATATGATTTGAGTGAAGTCACAACGTTATTTATTTTATTTTTATTCATTTTTTATGAGAGCAAGCTACAATTCCAAATCTAATAGATTTCCCATACAAAACAAAATTTACTTCGTTAATAGATTTTGTCAAAATCTACTTAAAATCCCGAAGAACTTGGTTAGTGTCGACACAACTACGGTTTTTTGTAAATTTGTACTAAAAAGTCAGCCTGTGTACTTAAAAAGGTGTGTGAATTGGCTACAGTGCAGTTGTTTGGTTGTAGTTTTGGAAAATTTTCAGTTAACGAATTTTGCTTTGGATAAAAAAAATCTAAGTGCGAAAAAAAATTGGTGTAAACGGTATTGATTTCAAGATCTACGAGATTTTAAGTAGATTTTGACAAAATCTACTGACGAAGTAGATTTTGTTTTGTATGGGAAATAAATAAAAATCCAACTTTACAACTTTCGTTTTGTAAATTATTTTGCAAATGTAACTTACTTAAAATCGTCCGATTCCTTTATTAGTTCACCATTACGGCTCCATATATAGGTATAAGGAATATTAGCTCTTAATTGGAAACATAAATCTATAGTTTCACCTTCCCAATGTTGCATTTCCTCTGGCAGGGGTTGCATAATTTCGCAAACGGTAACGGGGGTATGTTCAACTTGATCTGCAGTTAAAAATGTCACTAAAGTTGAAGTGACAATAGGTTCATGTTCACGATCCTCGATTACGCACGTATAAATACCCTCATCATCTTTGGTTACGTTATCAATGAATAAAAATGCTTCTTCTTGCAGAAGATCAATATGTATTCGATTATCCTCGTGTAGTTCCAGTCCATTATGATAGAATTTGCATGAAGGCATTGAAGAGCCTCTGAATCCTGCAGCTAAGGCCATACGACCGCCAATAGCCGTCGAAGGACCCATTATGCGCCTGTACAAATAACCATTTCGTTTTGAAGACGAGGCGCGAACACTTCTGGCCGAAGGAGATTTCGAGAAGCGGGAACTACCGATAACATCAAGACGAGCTGTTGCCTCTATGCGGCCATAATCATTCTCCAAAGTGATACGATAAAGACCTGCATCTTCGAAGGTGACTTCTTCAATATCCAGATAACGTAAGTCATTAACTTCTTTCACCGCTATACGTGTAGTGGGCGTTACAATTATGCCATCCTTATCCCAGGTAGACCAGGGCATAGGATTGCCAGCAATGGCACACTGGAAGCGTACACTGTCACCTGCTTCCACAACTCGACTATTCGGAATGGCTAAAAATTTCGGTGCTGAAATAGCTTGGCGTCCATCAATCAAACAACGGCCACTACTGCTGCTACTACGCGGTTCGCTAATATCAATAATGGAATTACGATAAGATAAACGTTTTGTAGGTGAAATACTTCGTATGGGAGTGGAACGCGGTGTCGATAGAGGAGTTGAGGTAGAGGACAGGAAACCGATGGGTCTTGTCAGCTGGCGATTTAACATATTTTCTTTTTCCTCCGGCACATCTACAATTATACAGGCTGACGATAAAGTTCGTCCTATATTATTTTTAGCTATGCAAGTATATTCGCCCTCGTCCTCTGGATAAACACGTGGTATTCTTAGCGTAGCTTTAATGCCATCGTAAGTCATTTCAAAATCTTTGCCACTGGGCAGTACACGACCATCTTTCTCCCAAATGACAACTGGTTCGGGCAGGCCTTCAATATGTGCCTCTAAAGTAATTGCATCACCGTCGCAACAACGTAGATTGCGTAAATGACGTATGAAACGTGGCAAAGTTTCGACATTTCTGGACGAGGGAAACAAATTAATAAATGCATGCATATAATTTGTTATATAAGTAAATAATACGAGTAATAGCATATAAAAAACCAACTTACCCATGTCGTATTGATCCCTTCTCCATTGAATTTCTTGTAAGAATATCTGAAATATTTAATTTTTACGTTAGTGGAGCTTGATGAGGTCAAAGAAATTTTCAATAACTACAACTGCAAGGTTTGCAATTTATAAAATATAAAATAAAATTGAATTCGCGCCATGCTAATAAAATAATATTCAAATTTGGCAGTACTTTCATAGTTTCGCACCATTTTAGTTCTTTCTTAGCAACTATCCAAACCAATAAGTGGGCACCTTTCACAGATTAGGTAGCACTTTTGGTACTTTGTTGTACAACCAAAATTTACTCCTCAACTTATACAACTAAGGTTACTTTTTGCCATCAATAGTGTAAAGCATTTTTTTCTCGATTTGTTTTTAATTATCTACAGCAAACAAAACAATTAGTTAATTTCAAAATGATTATAATGCAAATAGATTTGGAGCCCGGCTTCCGTAGGGCTGATATCAATAGCATACCCCCGGTACGAAGTGAGACAGTATATGCCTTCATAGCAAACGTGTCTTCTAAAAATAAATCACAGAAAATTATACCAAGGTAAGCATGAGGATAATTTCACTATTAAAAAAGTTGCCTTAAATGAAACAAAATTTTTTGAACAGAGAGGCGAAAGACTCGGACCTGAAAGTAGATTTTGTGCAAGTGCGTCGGATGGCCGAAATAACCGATTTAAAAGCCTTGGTTTTCTCCGCTTCTGCGGCTTTGGCATCATCGGCGGAGAGTCATGTTCGTGTAAGCATAAAAGTTGACACCAAAAGGGAAGATATCTTGGAAACCTCGTGCGAAGAATGTACTGTAAAAGGTAATAAATTATGTAATATTCATGACATTTTAATTACAAACAGATTATGAACATAGAATCATGCTGTCACATATTGGCTTTAATATTCTGGCTTCATCGCATCCACAACACAGAAAGTCCAGTCATACATGATTTTTGGGGTCATGAAACTGAAGCACTCGTGGAAGAAGGACGCTCGGAACCAATACGTATCAGAGATTTTTTTGCCGCCGATGAATTACGAATAGAAGGTGATCTTGAGGCTGCGGCTATGACAGATTTGGAGGGGAGCGCCTTCCTGGAACACATGTTGGATGAAATGGAAAGCACAGGACTAAGAGATACTGCTTTGTATAGGCATTGTCGTGGTGTTTTAGATGAATTCGAACCTCTGTACATACACCACACTTTATTGGATGCCTCTAATAATGGTGTCAAGGATGCCACCACTTTTATTGAACACATGGAAGAGCAAGCCAAACAGGGTTTGTTCGACAGACTAGCAGAAATATCAAAGACAAATTACAAAAGCTCTATGTGGCTGGAAGCTCAATACATGCGACTACGATGTTCGTTAATACATCGTATTGCTTCTAGAAAGGATTCTGTTGAAGATGAGCAAATATTGGAATCTTTGTTTTGTAAAAATCGGGACTCAAATGTCGAGGAACAGCAACAACTAAAGCAACACAAACGTTTCATACTCAAACAAACAGAGAAATTGGAAAATAAAACATATAGTGAATGCGGGTTATTGTTAAGCGAAAGCTATCCATACATATGTGCTGCCCCCGATGGCATAACCGACGATCATATTGTAGAAATAAAAGCACCCAAGACTGATGAAGAATTCGAAAAGTATTTAGAGGGCAAAGAAACTATAGCCCCCAAGTATATGGCTCAGATACAAATACAAATGTATATGGCAAACGTTACCAAAGCCTTATACTGTGTTTTGAGTCCTACTTTTGATACAAATGGTGCCCTGCACTATGTTTGGGTGCAAGCTGATATGGAATTTGTGGCAAGTCTTTTGGGAGCAGCTGAAGACTTTTGGAAAGAAATTGTATTTCCCCGTTTGGCCAAAATCTATTTTGCTAATTTATAATGATAGATTCATTGTAGTGAGTACGTTGAATATTTTTGCAAATAAGCATCTTTGTGCTAATAAAATATTTTTCTTTTCTATTTCAAATAAAAAATATGACCATACCTAATTATTGGAATCTTAGTAAATAAACTTGTATTTTTCAATGACACAATGAACTGGAAACAAACACTACAGTGCTCCAATGCTAGAAAGTGCAACAACAAAAAAACATTTACGTATGAAATACTGTTTTAATATTCTTTCATCGAAGCCTAGACAAATGCAATTTATTTAATTTTCATTTCTCTCTCAGTTTATACATACATACATATGTATACATACATATAATTTAATTTGCATATGTAGTTTAAGAAAATGTTAAGAAAAAATAAAAAATAAAACTATTTTAACATTAATGAAATTAAAAAAAAAACGTGAAATTTTCAATATTAAAAGTGAATAACAAAAGCTGTGTTCGAGCAAACAAAAGCTTATGTACACTTTACTGAATTTTACCAATAAGAAAAAGAGTCAAAAGTTTATATACATACATATTTACATATTTTTCAACATTATGTGGAGTTTGGAGTCAGCTATTTTCTTAATTTTACTAATTTTTACTATTTTTCGACAACAGGGGCCCGTTTCTCAAAAATACAAATTACAAATAAGTAAAATACACACAAAACAACAACACTTTTACAAAATTTTATTGTTGTTTTGTGTGTATTTTACTTGTAGATTTGTAATTTGTAGTTTTGAGAAACGGGCCCCAGCTCTTTTTGAGAATGAATTTTAAAATGTTCGAAGTAATTACTCATTTACTGAAAAAGTAAACAAACACGCCTAGTGTGAATAAAAGCTTTTCTGCTTAGTAGCGGAAATGCTGAAAATCGGTTCAAAATGTATACAATTCTTTGATTATTAAAGCAGAGCACTCGAGCATATTGCAAAAACAAAAGCTTTATGGACAAAATGAAGATATTTCCAAAAAGCTTCTTCATCTTAATCATTTAAAATTAAAAAAAAAAACATTTTTACTTACCTTTGGCAAAAATTTGTAATGATATCACTGCCTTAGTCTCGCCATGACAATTTGTAGCTATAACGGAATAAGTACCGGTAAAATCTAACTTGGCATGCGGTATTTCCAAACGGTATTCTGGGCCTTCACCAATGCGACGAAAGTGAGGAGCGTCTTTATAGTATTCAGGCTAAAAAAAACAACAAAAATGTAATATTAGGAAAAGTTGAAAGTTTCAAATATTTAAATTTAAAAAGATAGATAATAAAAAGTGCAACATTTTATTTATGTTTTTATTTAAAAATATATGGTATTATTTAGAAATTTTGATGACCTTAAATTGTTGAGTACGAGGGTGGGTCAATAAATCAGTGACTTGTTGAAGAAACACATGTTTTTATATAAAAAGTAATTTTTTTTTTCAAAATAGTCTCTATACACTTAGTACAACTCTTGTCCAATTTTTTTATCCATTTGTTTGTGAGATGATTTGTCGTTGTAGTTAAATCTCTTTTGGGAACAAGAAATAGTCACTCGGGGCTAAATCTAAAGAATAGGGCGGACGAGGGGGGGGCAGCTGGTACCCCCAGTTCATGGATTTTTGCCATGGAAAATGCACATGCGTTTGTGGTCCATTGTGAGCAAGCACGGCAGCCATCTTGCGGAAAGCATTCTCATACACAAGTGATCATTCAAAATTGAAACCACTGACCCATCTCAGATAGACTGAAACCATATCGTGATTTTTTTTTCAATTGTTTCGGATGTAGAGACCCCAACTGGGCGTCCACAACGTTCGGCTTGTACGGCCACAACGAAATTCAGTAAATCACTTTTTTACCATTAAAATTGATAGTGAAGTGTCCCCATAGTATTTATCAAGCTTAGCCTTGGTTGAGTAATTTTTTTTGCACACGAAATCATTTTTTTTTTTATTTTCTTCTCAAAACGCGCGGTAGTCTGCTATTAACGTCTACCAAACACAAACTAAAGGCTCAGTTACCCGACGGTAATGTAATGTAAAAGTAACGTAGGAAACAGCTGATCGATATTTTTATATGAAAAGTAGGTTACGTTACATTACATCTCTATAACTATTTTCATTACTTTTCACATAACAATATCGATCAGCTGTTTGCTGCTGTTGCAGTTACTTTACATTACAGTCGGGTAACTGAGCTTTAACACTATGTTTTGTGCTAACACTGACAAGAGCAGTGTTGCCATTTCAATTACGAGGCGGGAAATTTAAAAAGACACTGAGTCAATGACCCACCCTCGAACTTCTTCCTAATAAATTTCTTTCCGTTTGTCACAGGGTATTTTCTCAAGAACCGTAAGAGCTACGGACCTGAAATTTGGACACAGTGTGTAGACCTTTGGCAGCTACAACAATAAATACATGAGAGCTAAAAATTAAAGGGTGTTCCAAAACGCGCAACGAAATATGTTAAAATCCCATGTAATATACATACAATTGTATGTATGTATGTATATACATACAATTGTATGTATGTATGTATATACACTTGAAATTTGTAAGGTTAGTGTATTTTTATACAGACTACAACACTAATTAACATTAAAATTTAAAAAATATTAAATTAAAGGGTGTGCCATCAGTTAATACAATTTTGACTATGTAATTTTAACAACTTGCTGTATCTTGGAAACCATAAGAGCAAAACTCTTGAAATTTTCAAAAACTGTAATACTAAAAAATCAAAAAATTATAAAATCGCCAAAACGAAAAAAATCTCTAAAACGAAAAAAACGCCAAAATGAAAAAAACTCCAAAAACAGAAAGAATCGCCAAAATTAAAAATACCCCAAAAACAAACAAAAATCGAGAAAAAACTGAAAAAAACATTTAAACTGAAAAAAAAACTTCAAACAAACAAAAAAATCTCATTAAAAAATGCTCAAAACCAAACCCTTCGTGCGCGAGTCAAAGTCGTACTTTACTGAATTTTTTTCATTCTTCATAATAAATTATTCGGATATACTACAGAAAATAATAAAATATTTTTTAGGCGTGGAGAAGCAAATCAGAGGGTCTACTGTGTAATTCGAAACGAAAGAAAATGCTTTCGAATTTGTATGTTTATAACTTGTAAATTCGAAAGCATTTTCTTTCGCTTCGAATTACAGTTCAGACCCTTAGATCAAAATAGAGAGATAGCGCTGCTATTAACAAACCAAAAAGTTTCGTAATAAAATAATAAAAGTTCATTATTAATTTTATAATGTAAATTCTTCGGTATAAATAAAAACATTTTATTCATGCGAAAAAATATCAATTAAAATTTTCGATTATCCAAATAAATTTTGCTCGGATGCCACCCCTTAGAAGCAATTAAAAGTCAATATGTATGTTAGTTTTTCTAATTATGAATACCACATATGTAAGTACATAAATAAATATTTAAACATTTTTGGGAAACGCTCGTTTATAATGACAATCACACACACATTTTGGTTAATGTTATTAAACTTTCAACTTTTTGGCGCACATTTCAAAATTAATTAAATCAGTAATTAGACATTTAATATGTAACTGCAGTTATATATGTATAAATAAATGCAGTACAGTGAAACCTCTCCTAACGGGCACCTTCCATAACCGGACACCTCTAATAACCGGATAATTTTTTTAGAACCAAAATTAAAATAAAAGAATGTGTACCACTCTCATAAGCGGACACATCTAATAACCGGACAAAAATACAGCGACGGTGAGTGTCCGGTTATGAGAGGTTTCACTGTACATACATACATATACGTATGTATACATACATACATATGTATTTATGTATATTTAGTAGGGATGTAACCGATACCGATTACGATATATCGTCGATACTTTTGATTTGCCGATATATCGATATCGGCGATATTTTACTGTCGATACGACGATACTTCTTAATTTTTTAAAGCTGTTTTGAACAAAAAAAATTAAATTTTCAACGCTTTTTCTTTTGCATAACAACTAAGAGAAATGACATATTAAAAGCAGCACATAAAGTCAAAACAGAAAAATGAAAATGTTTCTTTTGTTTTGCTCTGTACAATAGTATTGAAATGGTCTCTCAATGCTAAATCATGTATGTATTTAAAAAAAATTGTTTTTTTGTTAATTTCAGAATGAATTCAAATATCAATTTGAAATATTAATAATCTCTTACACTGTAATTTTGTACTCGTATAATAAACGAATTATTCTACTTGAGTTTTGTTAATTTTAACCTGAGTTCAATTTCAATATGTGTATCGGTATCGGATCGGCAAAACGGCGTATCGTTACCTCCCTAACATTTAGTATAGACACATTAGATAAATGCATAGATTTATGTAGGTATATGTATGTAAGTATGTATAAACACTCGCGTACACTCAAGGTCATTTAGAATGTAAAAGGAGATTTAAAACATTTTTTTTTGTATTACTTATTTTTCGATCGTTATTTTGAAAAGCAAATTTTTTTTGAAGTCTCCTCCGGCTTTTTACTTCAGACGTCATTTTTATAAGCCAACTGGCCCCTTTTGAGTTGTTCTTCCCGCAACCCCTCTTAACCACCTGTTCATTGGTTGTCTGTCTTCTTTCTGTTAAATATTTCATGTGTTGCATATACGACAGAGAATTTGTATTTATGGTGTATGCTTGTACATAAGTACATATGTACATACATATGTACATACATGTGTATATATGTATGTATGTATGTACGTATATTGTACGTTGCCTCGTATCAAATTGATCTTATATGGCATTAAAAAATAACATTAAATAAATTAACTGTAATAAAATCATATTTAATGAATCATTTATTGCAATTTGCAACAATGATACAACAAACAAAAGCTAAAAAGCACTGAGAACAAGTCATGAACAACAAGTCAAAACGTTTAAATTGTCTAACAAAGTGTCCTTATGATGTATCAAAAAAAACATGCATATGAACATATGTAAATATCATATCGACCCCTTATTACCAAAAAGATACATATGTACATATTGAGCCATAACCGCCAAAAAAAAATCCCATAATAAACGATACCCCATAATAAAAATATGAGCTAAAAAATAAGACTTGAATTGTGTGGACGCCGATGAAAGTTCAAAGAAGAAAAAGTGATAAGCTTAGCAACAAGACTTGGCTAGTGTGAAGTGGGACTAAAGGAAATATATAAATAATATAAAATACATATACATACATATAGTATATTTATTTATGTGATTTTAAATTATTTTATCATATTATTTTTGCAAAAAGTTATATTTTTCACAAGTGTATGTTGTCAGTGTTAATGTAAGATTAAACCACCTGGATTGGCCACTTAAACTGGCAAGCAAAACCACATAATCGACTACCCAAAAATCACAAATGGAGATTAAGGTTAATTTAATCTCTAATCTTGAACTCAAAAAGTCGCCCTTAGAGATATAAACTAATATTAATCTCGAACCCAAATTTTGGTCACAAAAAGTTAATAACAAAAGTATTATTACAAGCGTTAACTATTTAACGTAGATGATTGGCGTTGGCTGAAGTAGTTAGCACGTTGACTACAAAACGGAAGATCCTGAGTTCGAGCCCGGTCACCGATAGTCATTAAAAAAACAATACTAAGTATTTTTAACCCCCGACCAAAAAAAAAGGGGTGTTATAAGTTTGTAGTGTGTGTCTGTGTATCTGTGTGTCTGTCCGTGTCCACGTACAGCCCAAACGGCTGGACCGATTTTGATTTAGTTTTCTCTGTTTGAAAGGTGAAGAAAATCGGTCCAGCCGTTTAGAAGATGTCACATCTTTTCTAGATATATCGGGGGTTTTTTAAATTTTTAATTTATGTTATTCTGGTATACATTAGTGTCCCTTTGTGTCAGTTGTTGCAGGAAAGTTCAAGTGAAGAAGGTATAGATACTCCTAGCAGAATCATCGGCGAAGTAAAATAATAAATAAAATGGCTACTAAACACAGCTTTGAAAATTTAATGCGACTCTTTGACACCAGAGGCGCTGAAACGCCGCCTTATAAAAAAAACATGCAAAAGGAATGAAGCTTTCCTCCATCTCTTCCTTCACCGCCTGTCTTCTCTATCACTATCTCTTTCCTAACGAAGGTAATAGCATTGCCTGAGTGTTACTTCTCTTCAAAAAAAAAAATATTTCCAGTCGGTGTCACATGTAATTTGGCTTCCTCCAAATACGAACTTTAGCCCAATTAAAAACCAAACAAGGGTACTTTTTGCTCTATTTTTTCGAAAGGAACAAAAAAGATCCACATGGAGATATAGAGGGTTAAAATGTTCCTCGTAAGAGTTTATATAAAAGTTAGGAAAACATTTTGTACCAAAGGGTAGTTCAACCGTTTTTATAACATGTTTACACGTAATCTTTAAAACCACCGATACACTTACATACATATACATACATACATATACTACATATACATATCTATATATGTATATATATATAACTTTTTTGCCCTACTATAATCAGTCGTTAGGGCCTTGTTGTTTTGGAAAAAGTTTCACTTTGTTGTACACTGTAATTTTTCTTACGAAATTTTTAAACACAACATTTGCATATTTGTTCATACCAACCTTTAGAAGTAGAAAAAATTATAATTATGTATAAAAATGGTGTAAATACGTCATCCAGTTTGTAATCCGATATGGAAACTGCAGTTTTAATGGTTATTTATTGTTCTTTTCCTTTTTTTTTTTTCAAATTAACAAAGCATGCAAGTACGAGTGTAGTGTTATTTAACTTATTATCGTTTTATAATTTAAGTTATAAATATATTTTTTAACTATTTTTTTTATATAAAATACTTGCGAAAAAACTTTGTACGTGGATAAGTATTGCTTTAATTAAATTCGTTGTTAATATTAACTGACACGCACGCACAACTATTGACTAATTCGTATTTTTTTTTTCTATCTGTTAACTGTTAAAGTTTTAAATATACTAAATTTTTATCATATTTTTCTAAGGTTTTTATAACTTTTAAAACGCCCAATTGCAGAACAAAATTTGTTATCCCACTTAGTACTTTATTATATACATACGTATTATATGTACATACATATGTATGTATGTACATTTATGTATGTATGTAGATATTTGTTTATTATTAGTTTTTTATCTGTTTGATTATAATTTTTTTTTTTCTAAATAACAGTAACTTATTTGTCAAATATGTGGCAGTTATGTTTGCTTTTCTGAACTTGACTTTGAAATTGGTGTAAAAACAAAATGTTTTTCTATTTAATTTTCTTTTCTCAAATACCTACTACTCGTTTGTTACCACTTGTTGTTTTAACGTTTTTATAACAACTGAATATTTTTCGTTCCACTAAGATGAACTGAACTGCGCAACTGTGCACAACGTTTTGTAAATTAGTTGGGCTAGTGGCAACCAGCGCTGTGAGAGTGCAGAGAAGAACTAACTGTGATGAGATGCTTCATTATGTCTGTGGCAATAAGGAAAAAGTGCTTAAGTCATATTTATTTTTAAACGTTATAGGAGAGCTTATTATGTGGTTCAGTACACCAAAGGGGAAAAGGAACCTTATTGTTTTCGCTACGATGTCTGTCCGTCTGTCTGTCTGCAAAAATTTGGCCGCTCCAAGAACAAATATGTATATGACAGTTAAAAATTGAAGGTTGTTCTAAAGCGAGCAACGAACAATTTTGAAATTCTAATGGAATATACAGACAATTAATTACATACATATTGTTACGCAAAAATATTCGAACAGAGCTAATGTAAATGTTTTATAAATAAAATGAACTATCTAGAAGTATTAAGATAAAGACCCTATAGGAACTCAACCCCATTTGCAAGTAACTTCAAACTGGTTTTTTAATAACCACAACTGGTTGATTAAGTGACATTTTTCCTTGTCGCCAACTCACTATTTTAACATAGGCATGTCATAGGCGGTAGTCAATTGGCCATCTCTGCATGACTTTTAAATTGACTACTAACTACTTACTTTTCAACCAATTTGTAGTTAATTAATATTATAGCAAAAAAAAAAGATATGTCTATATTTATATTATATATACATATATGTATGTATATATTCATATATATCTATGTAAATATATAAATACATATACATATGTCTATATAAATATTTATTATTATTATATTCACTAAAAATAAAAAAATTCGTACATACATATACATATAGTACATATGTACATAAATATATCCATACATACGAACAGCTCATAGAAAATATTGTTAAAATTATTTATTTTTTTTTCAACACAAACATTTGCATTTGATTTCATGGCATGCTTCTTTTGATTTTTTATTTTCTTTGCATTTACTTATTTTGCTTTTATTTATTTCTTACGTGTGATTCTATTCAATATGTTTGGTTGATATCTGCATGAGATTTAAACCAATTTGTAGTCACTTGCAAAATAATTAATTTATAAGTTAGTGTTTTTTCTCAACGGATTATTTTATTTACTACAGGGGAACTAAACGTACACACATACACATAAAAGTGCAAGCACATGGTAGAAACAACTCTGTATTAGCAACAATACACGGTGTTACCAACATAAAAGTCGTTACAAAGTAATGCTAGGAACACAATTGGGACGAACGACGAATTTTTCGGTGCGAACTTTCGTCATAAAAAATAAAACACATTTGTGCATATGAAAATGAACTCAACACCGCCGTACAACGAAATTCGTCGTGCGTGAAGAATTCTGAGATAGATTTATTTCTAATTTGTACGCCGACGAACGACGAAAAAACAATTTTCTCTCTCTCACTCTCTGTCTTTGTACACACAACAACCAACTTTATCAAATATAAGAGAGGAATTCGCTGCGTAAATTCGTCGTTGTTGTGCTTCACACGACGAATTAACGCAGCGAACTCTTATCGACGAATTAGTCAACGTGGACGAAATTCGTCGTTCGTCCCAATTGTGTTCCTAGCATAACTCTGAAAATCAAAGTAACGAATAAACAGGTGGCAGCGCTCCTTCAGCTGATAATTTTTTGCTCTATACGCCTTGTAGCTGACGAATGTTAAAAACTTCGTTTTGTTCTGCTTTTGGTACAATTACTTTTGTGCTTTTGACGTTCTTCGGTTCTTTGCACGTCTATGGTTGCCGTATTTTTGTATAACAAGTCCTTACGCAGTCACCTGTATAATTACACCATGATAACGGCCAATCGAATTATCTATAAACACCTAGAAACAGCAACATGAATTTTCCATATTGTGTTAGAAGACTGTTTGATCACTTGGCTACCAATAGTAAACGACAACACAGATGGTAACGTGCATAGCAGCAACATCGTTATGCAGTAATGCAGTTTCTTCTTCTACTAAGTGCACACATTTCATTGCGCCATCTATAAGCACATAGCGAACATTCTAGAACCGCTCCCTCTAGTATAAAAGGAGGCACCCTGTGTGAGAGCCAGTGAGTATAATTCAGATAATAGTGGAGTCAACATCGTTGAAAGTGAACACAACTTGCGGAAGTAATTAAGTAAAGGCAATGAGTCTGTAGTGTTGTATAAACAGTGAGCATCAGCAGAATAAGTTTTGTGTGTGACAAACAGCCGAGTGGGAGTTTTGTTACCAAAAAATTTAAGTCATTGGTTTGAGACTTGTGCGGTAGACGTAGTGGTAACCAGTTGTGATGTATTTAAGCGCTTGATTTTATTAGAATAAGTGTTATTAGTAAATAAAGTGTCGTTATTAACCCTAATTAGTACACTCGAGTCTTTTTTTATCATTTGCAAATCTTCGAGTCCACGGAAAAGCTTTTTAAAGGGTAAAAACGTAACAATATATATATACACTACTATATATGTATATAGAAAGTTAGTGTATTTTTATGCAGATTACCTACATCAATTAACACTGAAATTTAAAAAAAAGTCAAAAATAGCTAATGTAATTTTGACAACTTCCTGTATCTTGAATATCGTAAGAGGCAAACTTTTGAAATTTTCAAAAACACTACAATTAAAAATCGCAAAATTTAAAAAAATACCGAAACGAAAAATCACCAAAAATAACTCTGAGCTTAAATGAAATATATAACCCAGAATATCGGTAAAATGTAAAAAAAAGAAACACCAAAAGTAAAAAAGTCGACAAATAACAAAAAAAAAAAAAAATCGCCAAGAACCGAAAAAAATCGTAAAAACGAAAAAATTGCTTAAAGTAAAAAAAAAGAAAAAATTGCCAAACACCGAAAAAATCTTCAAAATGAAAAAAAAAACCTCTAAAACTAAAAAAAATTCTCAAAAACCGAAAAAAATCGACAAAACCAGAACCAAAGCCAGAAATAAGAAATCGCTTAAATTAAAACAAATCACCAAAAACCGGAAAGTCGCCAAAAAGAAAAAAAACGCCCAAAATCTAAAAAATTCCAGAAAAGAAAAAATCGCAAAAAAATTAAGAAAAAAGCACTAAAAATAAAAAAATCGCCAAAAAAAAGCGTGGCGTTGACTACAAAACCGAAGGTTCTGTGTTCGAGTCCGGTCTCCTACACCACGCATTTTCCTGATGTCTCTCACTATCTTCTCTTCAACTCACAGGTATCACAAAGGGATCATTGTATTGGACCCAACTGAGCTGGACTCTAAATTTCACCCTTCCTTACCAGCAGCCTGCTAACTTAACCTAACCTTACCAGGTACTTGAAATTGTTTAAAAAAATTACATCAGTAGTGCGATTCACTAACTTTGTTTTAACGATAATCGCATCGATAAAATTATTTTAACGAAAATTTATCGAATTTTCTCTTCATTAACATTTTTAACTATATTCGCTTTAGGTTAATGTCAGCTGTGTCGTTATTTAAGCGACAATAATTTATGTGCTGATATTTTTATCTACAAAAATTAACAGAAAACATCAGCTGCGTACTATCGTTAAAAAGAAGTTACAGAATCACACAATAGTTATTGCAAGCGACAAAATGTTTAGACAGAAATTACGATTGTCGGATCGTTAAAAGTTACTGAATCGCACTACAGGGGGTCGATTCTGTTTCTGTGAAATCGTGAAAATGAAAAATAAAATATCACTTCATTGAAAATGCGATTCTGATTTTAGTTTTTATGAGAACTACCTGTCAAGTGAAGTGAATATGATAAATTTTTTATCACTTCATTTTTATTATAAATTCAGAATCGACCCACAGGTAAGATATTAGATTATATAGGCTAAAGTTCGTAAACTATTACATACATATGTATGTATGTATGTATGTAGCGTCCGTCGCACTTTGCTGAATTTATTTTTATATCACTCTCTCTTCTAGAAATATGTTTTATGACATTTCACCAAATTCAGTATATGTAGCTTTCTCTTTTCAGCAAGTTGTTAAACCTAACCTAAACTAAGTGAAAGAAACATGAAGGTGAAAGCTTCACCATGTCAACTGACAATTTTTGGACTGATGATATTGACAGATACATTTATTGGCAATAAATTCTAAGATGAATTGACAGTCAAGTCAAGTGCCAGGTCGTGCACATACATGCACAAGGAATTTTTAATATGCAGCATTGTCACAGCAATAAGTAGTAAAAATAACAAAATAAACAAACAACACACACTTTCGTGATTCATTGTTTTTCGCATAAAAGTTGTATGTACAAGTTAGCATGCTGCATAAATCACTTCCAATATGTAGAGAGCCAATGCAGTTGCTGATCAAACAAAATTTACTCTCAAACATAATGTGTGTATATCAAAAAATTTCTTTTGGGATATTGATTTAAATATTTCATTATTTTAAGGGCAGTAGGTCAAGGTAATTTTGTATTAATGCGAACTTGGTTATTTTGTGCGCAAAATTTAATAAATAAATAAAATATTTTGTAATATTTTTATATTTAAAGGAATAATTTTTGTCATATTGTACTTACATTGAGGAAGTCTCTGAGCCAGACAACGTCTGGTTTAGGATCACCAACAACTTCACAAAATATAATGACAGTGTCACCTTCAAAAGCTTCACTTGAACGTGGCTTAACAACAAATAGCGGTTCCTTGGAGTACCTTGAAAAGTAACGGAAAGTAATGGAGTAAAATATTTGTTTAAAAATATTAGCAGCATGCAAGAAATGACAAGCTATAAAATACAATCCGCACAAGTTTTTGTAAGCAAATGCTTGAGGAAGATTTTACATATACATATATTGGCCCAGAACAATTTCGAATAATGATCTATTGTCAGAAACCAGACAACAACCGATCCATCTGGAAATTCGTAAACGTAAATGGTGTTGGATTGGACATACATTGCGGAAACTATCGATAGATATTGCAAAACAAGCCATAGCAATAGAAACATCCAGTCTTCTATGTCGGAATGAAATAAAATATCGCGCATCAGATCGATTATCGGCCATGTCATTGTTCAATTTCGTTCGGAAACAGAGTTCAATCCATCCCATTTTTGTAGGAGATGGTGTCTAAAAAATAGAACTAAAATACGGAAATTTATTTGGAAAAATCTTGTTACGGCCGTATGCTCCTTGTAGGAGTTAAAAGGAACAAATATATATAATCGCCGCTTTCGATAACGAGCTGATTCGATAGGATTTGCTATAATTTTGAAACTGCTTAATGAACTTTAAAGTAATTAAAGTAAAAATTTGAAAAAAAAAATTAAATTTGAGCTTTCATTACAAAAAATCTTTCAACAAATTGTAAAACGAGGAATCAAAATATTTCACGTATTCGATTTGCACTGAAAAATAGATATAAAAGGCATTATATTTTGCTCTCTCTCTCTCTCTCTCTGTTATAAACTTTATTGTAAATGATTGCATTGTGTAAATTTTTCGCAAGTTACCGCTAAGATCATGACTTATGTATACTTACGGCATATCATTCGTCCATATGGCGGGAAGTGTTCTAGCTTCTTCCATTTGAGCATCATTCTCTTCCAAAGGTTCAACACAAACACGGCACAAACTTTCTTGTTTTCCCACTGCATTCGAAGCAACACAAGTATAAATGCCAGCATCACGTATAGTTGTTTCCGATATAATTAATTCAACGAGACCATTTGCATCCAAAGAGCAAGTCAATCGACGACTTGGTCTCAATTTAACACCATTACGATGCCACGACACACCGACAGCAGGATAAGCTTCCACTTTGGCTTGTAGCCGTAATTCTTGACCCTCTTCTACGATATAAAGGGGATCGAGCGGTACATAGAATTCAGGTGAAATGTATGCCCTTATACCCTTATCCACAACTAAGGAGCAGTGACACGATACCGAACCCAATTCATTTTTAGCAGTACAAGTATAGATACCGCTATCACTTAGCTGAGCACTGGCCAGCTCCAAGGTATAGAATTGATTCTCTTCTGTAATTAAACAACGCCTACTCGACTGCAAAAGTTCATCATCCTTAAACCAAGTTATTTCCGGTATCGGATGGCCCACTACTTGACAGGTTAGACGCACTGGATAGGTGACCTGAACACGTCTATCTCTCAAGCGCATAGTGAAAATGGGTAAGGTGTCGCCTAAAGTAGAAATATTGTCTTGACGCAAAATTTCTTTAAGACGATTATCGGCCTCATACAACTTGGGATCGGCAACAACTTGCAGGCGAGCAAATGTAGACACTCTACCCTTTGAATTGGTAGCTTCACAGGTATAACGGCCAGCATCATTTTCAGTAACTTGTTTAATGGTCAGAGAACAAGTCGAACCAATTTTTCGGGTTTTAATACGTTCACTTTCCACATTACTGCTAATGCGCAGACCATCCTTGTACCAAACTATATCGGGACGAGGTGTACCACGTACAACAGTTTCCAAAATAAATTGCTTGTTCAATAAAGCCTTAACTTGTCCCGGCAAAATTGCTGTAAATTCAGGCAAACATTCTACTCCTCCCACCTGTAGAGGAGCTGAAGTTTGTACCGAAGGTCCCCAGCCGTAACGATTTTTGGGCGTTACACGAAAATGATATTCTACATTCGCTTTAAGATTGAAGGCATCAAACGAGTTAATAGGCGTAAGACCGAGTTCCTTCCACATGGCACCACCCTCGTGACCCACTACCCAAGCATCTACCCGATAGGCAATAACCGGAGCAGAATTGTTAGTGGGTGGTTTGCCCCAAGACAAACTTATGTGTGAGGGGCCGGAATCAATAAGCAGGGGCTCCGTCGAAATACCAGCCGGTGGATCTAATAAGACAAATAAGTTTTAGTGGCCTTGCTAAATATGCACTTTGCGTCTTATAATACTCACAGCCATTTTCACAATGTACAATTAAAAGTTAACAGGGACTTTTAACGGCAAGTTTTGTATGAAGAACTTGCAGTTATAGTTCACGTTAACTCTTAATCATACATTGTGAAAAAGGACGTTATACAGATAAGAAACTAAAAATAAAACGCTTCTTTTCTTTTCCCCGGAGAAACATTTATTATTTTATTTTTATATTTAAATTTTATAATTATGTGTGCTATTTGTAAATGTAAACCTGGATTAGAGTGGTGTAATCCATTTTGGAAATTATTAAGAAAAAAAAATATATAACAAAATCAAAATTCAAATAAATTAAAAAAAATTGCAAAATTTTAAATCACGTTTATAATACAATCGTGAGCTAAATGAAAACTAAATACTAAATCTGTGACAATGGAAAACAAAATTAAATACAAATTTTTTTATTTTTATTTGTCTAGTTGTTTTATCGCTGTAGTTTTCAACGTTTAACTCAAATTGAGCGTTTAATCCAGGGTTAAACCTGTGTGTTTTATAAAGATGTTTTTTTTTTGTAATTTGAAAAAAATTATTATGAAAAAATCTGAAATTGGAAAGAATATTGAGAGAAAAAAATATTATTTTATCATAAACATCTGAATGGACATTTATTTCTCATGAACGTTACATTTTCACAAGGACTTTCAATTTGATCAACAGGTGCACAACACAGTTTACAGGATTACATTAACACAATAAAAACACACACACACACACAAAGTAATTTCAATATAAGTACATATTCATTGCACAATGGGATTAATTGAGCTGAAGTTGAAGTCAAGGATTTTTGATAAAAAAAAACCTTTTTAATTAAAATTAATTTTAAATTTTACTCGTTTTTTTTTTGGCAAAACTTTTGATAAACTATTTAGGGCCTAATTTTGTAAAAGGCAACGCCAAGCGTTGACAAATTTTATATATAAAAAGTTTAAATTACAAGAACAAAATATATAGAAAATTTGTCAACGCTAAGCGGATTTAGAGGATTTAGAAACACAACTTTACAGCTAAATAATTTAATTTGGAACCTACAATTTGTGTATTTTTTGTTATTAAACTTAAATTTTTTAGATTTTCAATTAACTTTTAAGCTTTACAAATCTTCTTCTCTTTTTAACATTCACTGGGACTGATAGCGGGGAAAAATTTCATGGAAGATTTACGATAGCATTTTACCCTTCGAGGGGAATGAAAATTTCATGGGAACAAAAATTTTACATAGGGTTGATTATGTATGGCAACTTTCTCCAGTTGCCAAATATCGAATATGACAGATTTGCAGCTAAAAATAGTGGAAATAAAGCCTCAAAGTATAAGCGCTAAAAAATTACTTATAATAAAGATGATTATTTCAGCGGAAATATATTTCGATGAAGAGAACAAAGTTCAAAATGTAGCATCTATTAGACGGTACTTAAGGGACAATGCAAATCCTTTAGAATTGACTTTATCGCTTGATATATTTTTTACTAAAATTTTTCTTAGCTTTAAAGCATATTTCACATTCCTAACCTTTTCAGACCGTGAGGTATGGATTGCGTGGGTGGGTTTCGGTCTCAATATTTTCGCAATATAGCAATTGAAACTAACAACTGTTAGCTGCTAGTTGCCATCCGTTTATACCATTTTGGAATTTGGTAACGCAACTAAACTTCGGTTGCCATCTATAATCTTGCCATAAATAATTACTTTGTCTTCCAATTTACCAATTTATAGAATGTTTACCACATTTTACTTATTAAAAGTACCATTGTGCAATATTGAAGAACTACACTAAGTATAAAAGATAAAAGTTATTTATTTTTCACTCACCTTTGAAATATGAAACATCGGGGTAACTTTCTAGTGCAAGGCCCCAACGCGGAGCCGAAGGAGTTTCAGAACGTGCTCTTGGCATTACCTAAATAAGTTTAGATGATTTAGAGGATTTTGAGATATCAAGTATTGTACAATAACAAAAACTCAAATTTTAAAATATAAATGTATAAATTGAAAAAACTAAATAAATTATTAAAAGTATATTATTAATGTGTTTGATTTTTTTTTAATAGAAACTATGTTTAAACTATAATGGCCAGTACAAATAAGCTGATAGCAAAATTATGAAGTTAGGATAGAGCTGGAGCTGAAATTAATCTTTCTTTTTAGGAGTTTTAACCTAAAAAAAGCAAAAAAAGGAAATAATTTTTTAAATATTTTAAAAGCAATATAAGAATACAATTTATTTTTTAACATGGACTAGAAACGGCACAAAATTACGATCATGAAGACATGGTGTAAGGCTGCAAATGAAATTTTCTTTCTTAGCTGCCCATATTTAAACAATTTAATGTACATTAAAAGGATTTCTAAGACAGGTTGTTTTGGGTGGTGTGAACAATTTTTCAAAATGTAATTAGGAAAATATGTATACAAATTCACAAACATTTTTGTTTTCCTTATCTTTTGCAGTAAATTTCTTACCTCAACTGTAACGAATATTCTGTCAGTGCCATTATTATTGCGTGCAACTACAAAGTAAGTGCCTGAATCTGAAATTTGCGCCTTTTGTACAGTAAATCTTGTGTAATCGTCGGAGACCTCTTTGCTAACACGATCCGATTTTGTTATATCTCTGGTACCCTTCATTAAAGTCACTGTAAATAAAATTTTATTTATTCCATACTAGAGTTTTTTTTTTAAGATAAAAGCTTACATCTTGGTTTAGGATCACCAGCAATTCTAAAGGAAATCGAGAAGGGATCACCAACGGCAATTTTCATTTCTGTTTCGGGTCTTGAAAGGAACAAGGGTGGGCGTTCATCTTTCGAAACACCCACAGCAACATCAATGTTTGCCTGCGATTCAATGCGGCCGAAAGCATTTTGAGCTCGACAGATGTAAGTGCCTTCATTTTCAGCCTGAGCATTCATAATGGCCAGTGTGTAAACACCATGTTCGTTGAACAGCTTCACATTTGGTTGACCTGCCAAGGATTTGCGATCGCGGAACCACTGTACATCAATTGGTGTGTGCGTTTGCATAAACTCTGCCGAAATAGCGATGGTGCCACCATTGCAAACAGTTTGATTACCCAAAGGATTTATAAAATGTGGCTTATTGGGATCACGATGGAAGAAGCCCATTGTTTTTTCCATGGCGAAACGTTCACGTCCTTTGAAATCAACTTGATGAGTAATTTTATTCTCCGCCACTTCGTTACGTGCCACACACGCGTACAGGCCCGAATCTTTTTCGGTGGGGTTGAGTACAGTCAACTTCGAATAACCATCAGGTTGATCGATTTGTATATATCTTTCGCCGGGCATTAACATGTCTGTGCCCTTCATCCACTGTATTTCTGGACGAGGCTTGCCACGCACACGGCAATCCAAAACCAACTCATTCTCATTAATAGAATAGGTGTCTGTCATATAAAAAAATAAAACATTAATAGATTTTACTTCTTAAACAGTTTTCTGACAATCAGATAAAATACTCGTCTACATAAGTGAAAGAAAAACAGTGGACAAAAATCACAACAACATTAAAACATTCAAGTGTCTTGAAAATGATGTAATTCGAATGCTCTGTGGAAAAGAAAAAGTTCTAGAGATATGGAAATATTAAAAAAAATATTTACGAGTACTAACATATGGAAATGCGTATTCTAAAGCTGTAAATATGTAAATTTTTGTATTTTATTAACTGGGGGTTTTTTTTTTGCTAGAATTATTGAAAGCTGTTGAAATAATATGTTCATAGTTTCTTTAGCATAAAAGGCATTTATTTTTTATCGAACGTTTAACATTTAAGTAGGTTCCAGTTTAGAGAAAGAAACAAATAAGTATAGATCCCTAGGCGAAATTTGATATTTTGAAAAGTGGGCGCATCACACCCATTATAATTTAACATTATATTTTGTGCAGTTCAAACCACGAAACAAATGCAGTTTGTTGTAGCAGCTCAAAAAATAAAAATACAACGTAGTCTATGTGCTACAAAATTAAAAAATAAGACACAAAAAAATAAATAACAAAAATGCTGTGACCCATATTTTCGGAGTTATGGTGCTCTGAACCCTTCATAGGAAACTGCCAAAATTCTTTAAAAAAAAATATTTTTAAATGGCTCATATGATAGAAAATTTAAAAATAAGAAGAAGAAATTCAATAAAAAATTGGCTGTGACCCATATTTCCCGAGTAATTGGCCTTCAAAGTTTTCATACAAAATTGAGAAGCTTCTGCAAAAAAAAAATTTGTGTGATAGAAAAAAAAACCTTTTCAGATGTTTTTCCGCCATAAAACGGCGCTGATTACTAAAGATTATTGGAATAGTCGGCCTTCAGCCGGGCTTAAGCATTTACTCCACCATGGTATTTCCCGAAACGGCGCTGCTTGCTAAAGATTCTTGCGACAGTCGGACTTCGGTCGGACTAAATTATTTTTTCCAACATGGTATTTCACGAAACGGAGATGCTTACTAAAGATTCTAGGGATAGGCGGCCTTCGGAAGGGCTTAAGGATGTTCTCTACCATGGTGTTCCGGAAACAAAAATTGACATGTCGTCGGTAGGTTATTGGTTTGCGGTACAGTATATGCAAAGAAATTACGTTATGACTGCGGCAGACCAATAACCAACCGACGATTTTATATTCAGAAATGCAATGGAATGAGTAATCACAATTGTTTATCAACACTTTAAAGACCCATAACTCGCGAAATATGAGTCGAAGCCAATTTTTTCATTTACTATTTTTCTTATTTTTTAAATTTTTATAAGATAAGCTATTCAAAAAAATATTTTTTGGAGATTCTTCACAGTTTCCTATAAAAAGTTCAGTGGTCCATAGCTCGGAAAATATTGGTCGCCGACAACTTTTTATATATTTTTCTTATTTTTCAATTTTTAATCACATCTCAGCAAAAAAAAAGTATAACAAATCATGTCGCTCATTTACTTCAATACTGTCATAACTCAAAAAACTCATTTTTTGAGTTAATAATGCAGAATAAAAATTTCATATAAATAGCTTGTACCATCACCTGCTGTGACACTATTGAAGTAAATGAGCAATGTGTTGAATGAATCGTGGCTTGCAGATAAAACTAGTTTTATAAAAATGTGTCAATGTGATAAATTTAATTCCGTTTTTGTATGCCTTTTTCCCTGGACATTCATTTCAATATATTACCCAGTAATTTCGCATGCGGTTTTAATGAGTTCAAACTCTATAGATCTATTTACGATAACATCGTAATTTAGAATGCATTCGAAGAAACAAATACTCAAGAAATCATGAAAACTCAGATGATTATTTATTGTTTGCTGGGATAGGCAACTTTTTCCTTTTTTTTTTTGGAGCTGCTTCACTAAACCGCATTTAAGCCTAAATTTATTGTTATTTATTATTTATATTATTTATCGATTTTCTTTTAACACACAATATTTTACTTGTAAATAATAAAATTAGGTAGTTTCTTCTTCTTCCCACAAAAAGTCAAAGTGTGTTAATAACACTGTGACTTTTGCACAGAAAATGTTGCCACTATTTTTTTTCTCAGTATGGCAATACTACATACGAAAAGAAGATTAAATACAAATTTAAAAAAATAACTGACTCAATAATTGGCACTGAAAATGTAAAAATAATTTAGTCTCGGAAATATAAAACATTATTATATATGTTACCTACAGCACTGTTCGAGGAAGGAGCAATTTTTAAATTTTTTTAGTTTCTTGCCTCCAAGCCCTTTCATGGAACCGCCGAAATACTCGTAAAACTATTTATTTAAACAACTTTCGTACGGTAACGAAAATTCCTACTTTTAGAAATATATGCATTTCCATAGATTAGTACAACATTATTATTATTAATTCAGATTTGAAAGAGACAGCCCTAAACGCTGCAACGCTGCAAGCTAGTATAAATACCTTTGATGGGAATAAATACCTTTGATAGACTGAACAAATGTTGCTGGCTGTGGAGCATCCTCGTAATGTTTATAAATTCGCAATTGGCTGTGACTTAAACTTTCGCCGTAATCATTAGTGGCACGACAAATATAATGACCGCTATCGCTTTCTCGTGCTGAGAAAATCTCTAATATAGCTTCGCCATTATGGTATATCATTTGACAGCGGTTGTCTTTAGTTAGAGGTTTATTATCCTTTAGCCATTCAATATTGGTGCAGCCATCATACACCACACTACAGTTCAAGCGAACATTTGAGCATTCCGCTATCGTACGATCATGTAATAGAGTACTAAATAAGGGTTTTCTTTGTGTGGTCAATGGTAGGCTGCGACCAATTGTTGATAGACGCGTTGACATTTCATTGCAAAAACTTTCCCTGATTTCAGAGGCTTGTTTAGGAACGTCATTCGCAAATCCGTTAGTCTCGGATTCAGCGGCATCTTTCATAAGTTTCTTTAGATCAGCTATTTTTATTATTTTTATAATGGATTCAATGCGCTCATTAGTTTCGGCAAAGCACGAAAATGTGCCACAATCTGATGGAATGGGATTACGAATAATAAGCTTATGTATGCCACCAATTTCTTCAATTGTACGATAACGATTATTGGATATGGTATGATCATCTCGAAGCCATGTTACAGCTGGTCGGCCACGAACATTACACGATAATACAATTTCACAACGTGCAGCATCGAATGTAGCTAAAAAATATTTAAATTTTAAAAGTTATAGAACCAGATCGTAGTGACCTTTTTCTAAGCAAGAATTTCAAAAGCATTGCTTTCACTCTGAACAAGTTTTCAGTTGAGCTGGTCAAGTATCCGGCTATTAATCCATTCAGTCATTTACTGAGGATGAAATGGATAAATGGGATAATCAGCTAGCAAACCGAAGTGTCTATATTAACGCTTAACTTTTTCCAGAACGAGTACGTGTATATTAAGCAACTTTACATACATATTTTAGCGCTTTATTGTTATTATTTCTTCTTACCTGACGTAGGACTTGAGAAGCTTGAAGGCAGTTCTAAGGTTTTGCTAACATAAACTGTTAGATCACACACAGATTCGACTGAATTGCGATTATTGCGCACAACGCACTTATATATTCCTGAATCGTCTGGGCGTACATCATAAATTTCTAAACTCAAAGCTCCGTTGATATTGTAGATTTTGTGACGCGAGTCCTTTGTGACACGCTCATTGCCGCGCAACCAATAGACATCTTCAATTAAACCGGTTACATAACAAATCAACTGAGCCTTGGTACCGGATGCAATAGTCATGGGTTTCATAGAAGTCGCAACATTTAACTTAAATTGGTTATCTCTAGAACGTAACCTCTGTTCTTGCCTTTCGTCTCCATCGAGTTTGCCTTTGCCTTTATCTAGCTGCAACACTTCTACTTGTTCATGGTTTGGCTTGGAAACCTTTTTTTCGGTTATTTTTTTCATATAATCCGAAACGTCTACGAATTTGCTTATTTTCATTTGACCGCTCTCGTTTTCGGCATAGCAAGTGTATAGTGCGGTGTCCTCTTTAGAGGGATTTTGAATAATGAATTGCCTAACGCCATCCTGGAGCTCGCAATATTTATATTTACTCCCATCTTCTGACAACAGCGTGTTATCTTTTTGCCAGTAAACGTTGGGTTTGGGATTTCCGGAAACTTTGCACTCCAAGATAATGTGATTGTCATGAGAATGATATGCATCTAAAGTTCAAATGAAATTGACATGATGAAACATACAAACATAAATTATGACATATGCATTTGTGCAAAAAAAATATATGAAAGTTTGCATGAACATACCTGGACATTATACTTGAGAGACAGATCAAATAACACGTCAGATTGAATACAAAAAAATTAAGAGTACAAAAACATACCTTTAATGCCGACTGTAAATGTAGGACCTACTAATTCTTCTTTGCCTGTGCTATAGACAAACAAAGTGCAACTGGAAACAATTTCATTTTCAGAGCCCTTAACCCTAAGTGTGTATTGACCACTTTGGGCCTCGGTAACATTAATTAAATTCAACCAAGCAATACCATCTTGCATGGATAATTTACTAGTAGGTCCAAATGCAATGAGATTGTCATTGTGGAACCAGCGCGCAGTGGGATCAGGACCGTCAATAGTTACCATCCATTTGACGTTGCTGCCCTCTTTGACAGTGCGATTTGAGAGGAAGTTTCTGAAATAGAGGTGTTTCCTTAGATCTGGAGGTGGTGCTACTTCACGTCTTCGGCCACCACCTTCTTCATCATCCTGTTTCTTCTTGCGTTTCTTTTCCTTCTCTTCTTCAGTATCCTGAGTTGGGGGTAATGCTGGCGGTCTCTCCCTTGTGGGCGATACTGGTCTTCTGCGTCTTGGTTGAACAGTGACCATGTGAACGATTTCAGCCTTGCCTTCACGATTATCCGCCTGACATACATATTTGCCACTGTCAGCCTGTGTAGGATCCATAATAAACAACTCTAGAGTGCCATCTTCATGCTCAGCCTGTTGGTATTTTTCACTGGGTTCTATTTTAACACCATCCTTCACCCAAGTAATGGTGGGAGTTGGTAAGCCACGAACATGGCAATCCAAATGTAATTCATTAATCTTTCCATGATAAGTATCTTTGATGTTGCGAGTAAATGTTGGTGGGACATCGCCAGTGCCAGGATCGGAGTAAACTTCAAGTCTGCAGAATGTGGAAACTTCTCCTGTTTCATCTTTAGCCCAGCATTTATATTCACCAGAATCCTCCACGACAGCCGATGTTATTTCCAACGTGCAAAGACCCTCCACATGACGACCTCTAATCTTTGGGCTGTTTTGAATTTGTTCGTCATTTTTAAACCACTTAACTTGGGGTTCTTTAGCCTCCAAGAAACAAGATAATTTCACTTTCGATCCTTCGGCTACTACGCGGTCCCTAACAGCAGTGCCAAAGTGGATGCCAATAACTTTTTCACGTTTCTTAAGACTTCCGGTTTCAGATCCAGTATCGGTAGCATATGCTGAAGATGCTTCACCTTCTTCATCGTCTTTTTTGGGTTTACGTACGCGTTTCTTCCCCTTACTACCCTCATCCCCTTCCGATGTTTCGGATGGCTCTGACTTGGCAGCCACTTTCGTTATTTCTTCCTCGACACGTTTGGGTTTCAATAAATTTTTATCTGCATGAAAAACACCATGTATATTATCGGCTATATGATGCTCCTTTCCTCTGAATAGGACGTGATGGTTGACTTCTGTCTTTCCAGCACTATTCTCTGCCCTAGCCATATACTTTCCGCTATCCTTATCATTAGGACAATCAATAACTAGTTCACAGTTGCCATCAGCATGCTGGAAATAATGAAATCTTCCACTATTTTCAATTTCAATATTATCCTTGAGCCACTGAACTTGTGGAATGGGCATACCACGAACACCAGTCTCCAAAATTAATTCATTCGAATTCAAATGATAAATATCTGTTCAGCAAATATACAAATAAAAATAATTCAGTCGAAAAATAAATATTGCATAAGAAAATTCTCTTTTGTATGTGATTGATGTTACACAATTCAAACTAAATTTAAAATAAACAATTGATTTTTCTTTTCTTTTTTTATTTACACTTTTTTTCTTTGAAGCACTTTCGCTTATGCTCACCTTTTATGGGGCGGGTGAAAACAGGTTCAACATCAGTAGACACACTTTGAGAATATACATGCAATTGGCATGATGCAGTAATTTTGCAATATTCATTTTGAGCAATAAGAGTATACATTCCAGAATCCTCTGGCTGACAATTCAAGAATTCCAGACAAGCAAGACCTTCACGACTCATATTGCGCAAACGGGGACCAAAGGTTATGCTTTGATCATTCTTCGTCCATTTCATTGCGGGATTTGGACCATCCACTACCGACTGTAGTTTAACTTTAGATCCAACAGCAACATATCGATTCGATAAATATGTAGTAAAATACAATTGTTGCTTAGGATTGAGATCCGGCGCACGGCTTTTCCTCTCATAGCTAGCATCACCCTCTTCGTCATTCTTTTTGGATTTTGGTGGCCTACCAGCCTTTTCACCACCAGCACCGGCGCCTCCCTTCCTACTGCCCGCATCCGAATCACTCATAGCACCTGATAAAACGCTGGAGCGTCTGGAGCCTTGATGAACGTCAACCACAACAGAATGCGAAGTTTCTTGAGAGCCTAGTTTGTTTTGCGCGACGCAAGTATATTTTCCACTATCATTCGCTGTGGGTTTGTTGATGATTAGCTCGCAAATGCCATCTAAATGTTCAATTTGCACAATGCGATCATCTAGTACAACGGGTATTTGGTCTTTTAACCAAGTAATTACTGGTCGTGGATTGCCACGTATCTTGGTGTCGAGAACCAAATCGTTTTGAGAAGAGTGATAAACGTCTAATAAGATATAAAAAGTATAGTAAAGTTTTTTTTTGATCAGATATATACATATGTACGTACAGATCAATTCAAATAGAAAGTGACCCGAATATGTGATTTAAATTTTCTATATTTTTTTTCTTTTGGCAACATACAGATGAATTTACAACGACAAGCACATATACACACGTAAACAACATTACGACTGAGGGAACATTTACGATCGCGCAAATATGTGTGCATGTATGTATGTATCTTCGAAAAGATCAAACGTTCTTGTTATTTTGTTTTCATGAAATTACCAGACGAATTTATCGATCGCTTGATATTAAGAAATCACCAATAATGTTGATATATTTATATATACACACACACACACGCAAATGTTGTTATTTGTTTGTCGATTCACACACAATGACAGAAGTAATTAATAATACCTCTAAGTGGTAGTGCAAAAATTGGTTCATGCTCATCGCCTTCGGTTTGCGCAGAATACACCTTGAAATAGCAAAATGTCTCTATTTCACTGAACTCATTTTTGGCAACACACTTGTAGACACCTGAGTTTTCTGCAGTTACATCTTTCAATTCAATTATCGCCTTATCTCCTTCTGTATGATTTTTTACTTTGTCGCCATATACCAGAAATTTATCGTCCTTCATCCATCTGCAGCCTGGATTGGGACCAATAATTGTTACCATCAATTTGACCGTTGAACCTTCCATAGCCATACGATCACGTAATTGTGTGGCGAATTTCAACTTTTGTTTAGCTGATACTAAAGGCTCCGGCGAAGCTCTTGGTGCTCTAGGTGCAGCTTCAGCTCTCTTCTTATCAGATTCTCCCTTGGATTTTAAAGCATCCTCCATTGCGAGCTTCGCTTTTTGTTCTTTGTCTTTTTGAATGCGATCTCTGGCATGGAATATGCCATGAACGTGGAAGTGACGATTCTTTGCAACCTCGACTGCATGATTAACTTGGGCTTCTCCACTTGAATTTATAGCTTTGCAGGTATATACTCCATTATCTTTACTATTTGGCTTGTAAATCAGGAGTTTGTAAACGCCATGAGCCTCCTCCAACTTGGTAAATTTAACATTAGGTTTGATCTCAAACGCACTTCTCCACCATGTTATTACCGGCCTAGGAACACCATGAACATGAACCTCAATAGTCAATTCATCATCACGTAAATGATAGTATTCTGGAAATGATTGCAATCAAATTAATTGTATATAATAATTATTATTTTTTGTTCTTAATTAAATTATGTACCTCTGACTAATCTAAAGGATGGTGGTGCTGGTTGATCTTTAAACACTTCATATATTGTAACATAACATGACGAAGTAACTTCATCATTCGAGTTTGCAATTACACACGAGTATTCGCCAGAATCCAAAATAGTCGTATTTAAAATATCTAAGGCCAAAATATTATTATTATTAATAATGCGATGAGTGTTGTCTCTTTCCAATTGTCGGCCATCCTTGAACCATTTCACAGAAAGTTCAGGACCGCCAACGGCACAGGATAGCCGCACATTCTTTCCAGCCTCGACAGTGCGATCGGATAGGAAAACGATGAAATGTGGTAAGCGCCTCTGGTCACGTAAACGCTGCCATTCGGCGTCACGCTGTTTTTCACTTTTTCTTACAGCCAAACTATATTTTCGCATTTGCTGCATGAATTCTTCGCCTTCCTCCTCAGCAATCTTCTTCCAACGTTCTTCATCATCTGGATCAGGTCGTGTAAATCCTTCCGAAGCATCGCTACTACGTCTTGTTTCGGCCGGTAGCTCTCCAACTTCGTCTAAGTATTCATCTTCGTCATATCTAGACTCGTCGTCATATCTTGATTCATCATATCGAGAGCTACCTTCATCGAATTCCGTTCCCTCTTCTCCTTCACCTTCCTCCTCCTCTTCACCAGCTTCTTCAGCAGCTGCAGCCTCAGCTTCTTCTTGGGCGCGTCTTTCGGCCTCCTCACGTTCTCGTTCCTCTTGCTCAGCCTTTAAACGCTTTTGGCGCTCTTCAAATGTTTCCACCGGTTTTTTAGCAGCTAATTTAGCTGCCTCTTCTTCGGCTGCCTTGGCTGCAGCTTTAGCCTGCTCTTCCATTTGCAATGCCAATTTACTCTTTTTTGGAGGTGGCTTTGGTGCTGGACCAGTTGGTTGTTGCTGTTTTTCTTCAAACATTTTTTTACTTGCCTTCTGACCGCCTCCCATTTCAAGTTTTAATGATAACATTGGACTTGGCGATTTTTCTTTTTTCTCCTTCTTTTTGGCAGCTCCCTTTTTCTTTCCTTTTTTTGAAGGTTCGTCGCCTTCATCGTAATCAACACTGTCTTCGCGATCGTATTCACCCGATTCATTCATTTCTCGGCTCTCCGAACCTTCACCGGAAGGACTTGAATCCTTATCAGCTGACCTGCGTGCGGATCGTGATTTTTTCCCACCCTTCTTCTTTTTAGGCTTTACTACTTCCTCTATAATTTCTTCCTCCTCCTCCTCTTCATATTCCTCATATTCCTCAACGACATAGATAACCTCAACATTAGAAACGTCCATAACAGCAGCACGATCAATTACAGAGAGATCGGAGGTTATGTAACGCACAGGTTTTTGTGCTTCTAAGGGTTCGGATATATCCATGACCAAAGCACGATCAAACACCGCTGTATTGCATGTTAGTAAAGTTTTTAGGTCTCTGCCCAACTCGAAAGGAGTTTTTTCCTTTTCCTCCCTTTTTAAAAATGGAGTTATACTACGCCATGTTGAGGGAGTGGCACTACGTCTTGTCATATACAAAGTAAAGGGAGTTTGAGAACGACCGCGTATCGGCGTAGCACTTCGTCCACGCAAACTCCCTGGAGTAGGCGATTTTAATTTACGTTTCTTTTGGGCTGGCACCTGCAAAGTATCCTGAACAGGTGCAGACTCCGGTTCTTCCGAACCACGAGCATCAGCTGCCACGGTTTCACCTTCAGTTTCACCCATTATTGTGGGTATACACTCTTTAAAAAAAAGGATTTCGAGGTCACACAACTAATAAACAATAATTATATCGGGAAGTTTTTTCGATTTTCTACTTTTCTTTTTTTTTTTTTTTTAATTTATTATTCCGTTTTCGTTTCGGTTATTATTTAAACACTGTTCGTTTAATTTGAAATTAATGTAACTATTTATTAAGGACGTGATCGGCGATCGGTCCGTTCGTGGCGACGTGTTTGATTCGACTGTTCCGAACGAACTGAAACAACCGTACGTTTCGAAAATTAAATTTCAAATGATCTGCGAAACTGTTGATCAATTTTTGTTCTAATTGCATTAGCTGCCAAGAATCTATAATTACTTTATTGTCATGGACTCGGCAACGACTTATCAAACTTAATTTTATTTTTTCTTCTTTTACATGAAGGTAAATTTTATTTTTATTTACACATTTCAAATATTTTCGAAATGAAACGCATGCAAGCACGAACACTTTACTCAATAAAAATATCTATTAATTGCGAAAACTTTTATAAAAAAAATGAACTTGGCCTTCGAATAATGTTGAAAAATAAATAAACTTACTTTTGTATGTACTCGTACATATAATAATTGTTATATCTGCAAGAATTCCTACCTGTTTTTCCCCATTTAATTATAAAAGATTTTGTTGCTTAAACTAATTATGTTAATAAAAATATTTCAAAGAAACAAAAAAAAAGGAAGAAATACAAAATCAAAAGGTTTTTTTCTGGCAAAATAAAAAATAATAGAATGGTTAGTAGTTTCCTATTTATCTTAAAATAACGAAAAAAAATAGCATTTAATACAATTTAATTAAATACACTATTCAATTGTGTGAATCAGTGATATATGAACTCAAGGTACCCTACAACAACTACAAGTATTACATGCAAACAATTTCCTCTTTATTTTATTTCTACTATTGACATTTGTTTGAGTTTAATGTAGGGCATCAATGAAATTCATTAAAGAAAAAAAGCTTTATAAAAAATCAATTATCGATCAACATACCTCTGATATTACGAGTGAATATTGGAGGTGTGCCAAACTTATTCGTAGGTACATCATAGAGTGTCACGAGGCAACTAGTTTCCACTTCACCATAGCTATTAGCAGCAACACATCTGTATACAGCTGCATCGTTCAAATCGGCTGATTTTATTTCTAAGCTAGATAAGCCATCATTCTGTGTGATTTTGTATTTATAGCTGTTTTCAATAGCAACGTTTTCCTTATACCAGCGCACTACCAAGTCATTGCCTGATGTGCCGCATGTCAGTTTAATATCACTTCCCACTGAGGAATTGCGATTGGTAAGTTTTATATCTACACAAGGCATACGCTTGGCAATTCGAGGTTCTTTGGATATTTTGCATTTTTTGTCTTCTCTTTCTTCTTTGAATTGTGTGTCGCACTTCTGTTCTTCGATAACTTCAGCTTCCAAGCTAGCTAGTTTCTTCTTCTTCAAATCTATGCACTTTACCTCATCAATTTTTCCATCTACGTCGGGCATAATTCCTTCTAGTATTTCAGCTGTAATTTCTAATATGTCAACATCGTCTTTATATGTCTTAATATCTTCCTCCATCTTACCATTCTTAGCTTCGATCTTTTTTCCTTCAATTTCTGACATTTCGCCCTTTTCTTTACCAGACTCAACATTTTTCTCTTTTATTTTTTTCACCTTAGTACTTAGTTTATTTTTGTCGATTTTCACATCCTCCACTTCTGAAATTTTAGATTTTTCTCCAGTACTCTTAATATCTTTCTCCACGGCTTTCCCTGAATCCACCTCAAGTTTTTTCTGCAATTTTTCATCCAATATTTCAGTATTTTCTGCAGTTTCTTTAACATCCTTCTCTCTGTCACCAGCAACTGATATTTCACCTTTATCATTGCCAATTTTAATTTCATCCTCTATGGCTTTCCTTGCTTCAATGTCGCGTTTCTTACCCGCGTTCATATCCGTTTTAGTTTCAGACATTTCATTTTCTCCTATATCGGCCTTAATATCTTCTTCCTGGGCTTTCTTTGTTTCACTTTCCTCGGCTTCGACTTTCAATATTTCAGGTTTTTCCTTTTTATTTTCCTCCTTGGCTTTCTTTGTTTTAATACTGAGTTTCTTTTTCTCAATCTTTTCGGCTTTCACTTCTGATATTTCAACCTTTTCTTCGATCGTTTTAATATCTTCTTCTGTCGCTCTCTTTGCTTTGGCATCGAGTTTCGTTTCTTCAAGCTTTTCTAATTTTACTTCTGATATTTCAGCCTTTTCTTTTTCCGCCGTAACATTTTCCTCCTTGGCTTTCTTTGTTTGAATATCGAGTTTCTTTTCTTCGATCTTCTCCGCTTTGACTTCTGATATTTCAGCCTTTTCTTCTGTGGCTTTAATATCCTTTTCCACGGGTTTCTTTGATTTGGCATCGAGTTTCGTTTCTTCGAGCTTTTCTAATTTTACTTCGGATATTACAGAATTTTCTTTTTCCGCCTGAATATCTTTCTCCTTGGGTTTCTTTGTTTTAGTATCGAGCTTCTTTTCTTTGACCTTCTCCTCTTTTACTTCTGATAACTCAGCCTTTTCTTTAGCTGCTGGAATATCTTTTTCTTTGACTTTCTTTGTGTCAATGTCAAGCTTTTTTTCTTCAACCTTCTCTGCTTTTACTTCTGATATATCAGCCTTTCCTTTTTCCGCTTTAGTATCTTCTTTTTCGGCTTTCTTTGTTTCAATATCGAGCTTCTTTTCTTCTATGTTCTCTGCTTTGACTTCTGCTATTTCAGCCTTTTCTTTTGCTGCTTGAATATCTTTCTCCTTGGCTTTCTTTGTTTCAATATCGAGCTTCATTTGTTGAACATTCTCCGCTTTTACTTCTGACAGTTCACCCTTTTCTTTTTCCGACTTGATATCTTTCTCCTTGGGTTTCTTTGTTTCAATATCGAGCTTCTTTTCATCGATCTTCTCAGTTTTAACTTCTGATATTTCAGACTTTTCTTCGGTGGCTTTAATATCCTTTTCCACGGCTTTCTTTGATATGGCATCGAGTTTCGTTTCTTCAAGCTTTTCCAATTTTGCTTCCGATCTTTCAGCCTTTTCTTTTTCCGCCTGAATATCTTCCTCCTTAGCTTTCTTTGTTTCAATATCGAGTTTCTTTTCATCGATCTTTTCAGTTTTGACTTCTGATATTTCAGCCTTTTCTTCCGTGGCTTTAATATTCTTTTCAACGGCTTTCTTTGATATGGAATCGGGTTTCATTTTTTCAAGCTTTTCTAATTTTACTTCGGATATTTCAGCATTTTCTTTTTCCACCTTAATATCTATCTCCTTGGCTTTCTTTGTTTCAACATCAACCTTCTTTTCTTCGACCTTCTCTTTAACTTCTGATAGTTCAGCCTTTTCTTTTGCTGCTTGAATATCTTTCTCCTTGCATTTCTTTGTTTCAATATCGAGCTTCATTTGCTCAACATTCTCCGCTTTGACTTCTGATAGTTCACCCTTTTCTTTTTCCGACTTGATATCTTCCTCCTTGGGTTTCTTTGTTTCAATATCGATCTTCTTTTCTTCGACCTTCTCCGCTTTAAGTTCTGATATTTCAGCCTTTTCTTTTTCCGGTTTAATATCTTTTTTTTTTGCTTTCTTTGTTTCAATATCGAGCTCCTTAACTTCGATCTTCTCTGATTTGACTTCTGATACTTCAGTCATTTCTTTTTTCACCTTAATATCATCCGCCTTTGCTTTCTTTGTTTCAACATCGAGCGCAATTTTATCGATTTCCTCCACTTTGACTTCTGATATATCGGTCTTCTCTACGGTAGCTTTTATACCCTCCTCTTCCGTTTTCTCTGATTTTGCATCGAGTTTTGTTTCTTCAACATTTTTTAGTTTTACTTCCGATATTTCAGCCTTTGCTTCTTCGACCTGTTTATCTTTCTCCTTGGCTTTCTTTGTTTCAATATCGAACTCCTTCTCTTCGACCTTCTCCGCTTTAAATTCTGACAGCTCAGCCACTCCTCTTGCCGCTTGAAGCAAAGGAGAAAACTTTCCTTTCTTTGTTTCAATATCGAGCGTCTTCTCTTCGATTTTCTCCACTTTGACTTCTGATATTTCTGCTTTTTCTACGGTAGCTTTTTCTTCCTCCTTTGATTTGGCATAGAGTTTCGTTTCTTCAAGCTTTTCTAATTTTAATTCAGATATTTCAGCCTTTTCTTTTTCCGCCTTAACATCTTTTTCCTGGGCTTTCTTTGTTGCAATGTCGAGTTTCTTTTCTTCGATCACCTCCGCTTTGACTTCTGATATTTCAGCCTTTTCTTCGGCAGGTTTAACAGCTTTCTCTATCGCTCTCTTTGATTTGGCATCGAGTTTCATTACCTTAAGCTTTTCCAATTTTACTTCGGATAATTCAGCCATTTCTTTCTCCGCCTTAATATCTTCATACTTGGCTTTCTTTGTTTGATTATCGAGTTTCTTTTCTTCGATCTTCTCCGCTTTGACTTCTGATATTTCAGCCTTTTCTTCGGCAGGTTTAACAGCTTTCTCTATCGCTTTCTTTGATTTGGCATCGAGTTTCATTACCTTAAGCTTTTCCAATTTTACTTCGGATAATTCAGCCATTTCTTTCTCCGCCTTAACATCTTCATACTTGGCTTTCTTTGTATCAATATCGAGTTTCTTTTCTTCGATCTTCTCCGCTTTGATTTCTGACATTTCAGCCTTTTCTTCGGTAGGTTTAATATCTTTCTCTATCGCTTTCTTTGATTTGGCATCGAGTTTCGTTTCTTCAAGCTTTTCTAATTTTACTTGCGATATTTGAGCCTTTTCTTTTTCCGCCTCAATATCTTCCTCCTTGGCTTCCTTTGATTCAATATCGAGTTTCGTTTCTTCGATCTTCTCCGCTTTGACTTCTGATATTTCAGCCTTTTCTTCGGTAGGTTTAATATCTTTCTCTATCGCTTTCTTTGATTTGATATCAAGTTTCGTTTCATCAAGTTTTTTTAATTTGACTTCCGATATTTCAGCCTTTTCTTTTTCCGACTTAACATCTTCCTCCTTGGCTTTCTTTGTTTGAATATCGAGTTTCTTTTCTTCGATCTTCTCCGCTTTGACTTCTGATATTTCAGCCATTTCTTCGATAGGTTTAATATCTTTCTCTATCGCTTTCTTTGATTTGATATCAAGTTTCGTTTCCTCAAGCTTTTCTAATTTGACTTCCGATATTTCAGCATTTTCTTTTTTCTCCTTAACATCTTCCTCCTTGGCTTTCTTTGTTTGAATATCGAGTTTATTTTTTTCGATCTTCTCCGCGTTGACTTCTGATATTTCAGCCTTTTCTTCGGTAGGTTTAATATCTTCCTCCTTGGCTTTCTTTGATTTGATATCAAGTTTCGTTTCTTCAAGCTTTTCTAATTTGACTTCCGATATTTCAGCTTTTTCTTTTTCGACCTTAACATCTTCCTCCTTGGTTTTCTTTGTTTGAATATCGAGTATCTTTTCTTCGATCTTCTCCGCTTTGACTTCTGATATTTCAGTAATTTCTTCGGTAGGTTTAATATCTTTCTCTATCGCTTTCTTCGATGTCGCATCAAGTCGCACTTCTTCAAGCTTTGCTAATTTGACTTCCGATATTTCAGCCTTTTCTTTTTTCGCCTTAACATCTTCCTCCTTGGCTTTCTTTGTTTGAATATCGAGTTTATTTTCTTCGATCTTCTCCGCGTTGACTTCTGATATTTCAGCCTTTTCTTCGGTAGGTTTAATATCTTCCTCCTTGGCTTTATTTGATTTGATATCAAGTTTCGTTTCTTCAAGCTTTTCTAATTTGACTTCCGATATTTCAGCCTTTTCTTTTTTCGCCTTAACATCTTCCTCCTTGGCTTTCTTTGTTTGAATATCGAGTTTCTTTTCTTCGATCTTCTCCACTATGACTTCTGATATTTCAGCCTTTTGTTCGGTAGGTTTAAGATCTTTCTCTATCGCTTTCTTTGATTTGGCATCGAGTTTCGTTTCTTCATGAATTTCTAATTTTACTTCTGATATTTCACACTTTTCTTTTTCCGCCGTAACATCTTCCTTCTTGGCTTTCTTTGTTGGAATATCGAGTTTCTTTTCTTCGATCTTCTCCGCTTTGACTTCTGATATTTCAGCCTGTTCTTCGGTAGGTTTAATATCTTCTTCCTTGGTTTTCTTTGATTTGATATCAAGTTTCGTTTCTTCAAGCTTTTCTAATTTGACTTCTGATATTTCAGCCTTTTCTTTTTCTGCCTTAACATCTTCCTCCTGGGCTTGCTTTGTTTGAATCTCGAGTTTCTTTTCTTCTATCTTCTCCGCTTTGACTTCTGATATTTCAGTCTGTTCTGCGGTAGGTTTAATATCTTCCTCCTTGGCTTTCTTTGATTTGATATCAAGTTTCCTTTCTTCAAGCTTTTCTAATTTGACTTCCGATATTTCAGCCTTGTCTTTTTCTGCCTTAACATCTTCCTCCTTGGCTTTCTTTGTTTGAATATCGAGTTTCTTTTCTTCGATCTTCTCCGCTATGACTTCTGATATTTCAGCCTTTTCTTCGGTAGGTTTAATATCTTTCTCTATCGCTTTCTTTGATTTGGCATCGAGTTTCGTTTCTTCAAGCATTTCTAATTTTACTTCTGATATTTCACAATTTTCTTTTTCCGCCGTAACATCTTTCTTCTTGGCTTTCTTTGTTTGAATATCAAGTTTCTTTCTTTCGATCTTCTCCGCTTTGACTTCTGATATTTCAGCCTGTTCTTCGGTAGGTTTAATATCTTTCTCTATCGCTTTCTTTGATTTGGCGTCGAGTTTCGTTTCTTCAATCTTTTCTAATTTGATTTCCGATATTTCAGTCTTTTCTTTTTCTGCCTTAACATCTTCTTCCTTCGCTTTCTTTGTTTGAATATCGAATTTGTTTTCTTCGATCTTCACCGCTTTGACTTCTGATATTTCAGCCTGTTCTTCGGTAGGTTTAAGATCTTTCTCTATCGCTTTCTTTGATTTGGCATCGAGTTTCGTTTCTTCAAGCATTTCTAATTTTACTTCTGATATTTCACACTTTTCTTTTTCTGCCTTAACATCTTCCTCCTTGGCTTTCTTTGTTTGAATATCGAGTTTCTTTTCTTCGATCTTTTCCGCTATGACTTCTGATATTTCAGCCTTTTCTTCGGTAGGTTTAATATCTTTCTCTATCGCTTTTTTTGATTTGGCATCGAGTTTCGTTTCTTCAATCTTTTCTAATTTGACTTCCGGTATTTCAGTCTTTTCTTTTTCTTCCTTAACATCTTCTTCCCTGGCTTTCTTTGTTTGAATATCGAGTTTCTTTTCTTCGATCTTCTCCGCTTTGACTTCTGATATTTCAGCCTTCTCTTTTTGGGTCTGTATATCTTTCTCGTTTGCTTTCTTTGTTTCAATATCGAGCTTCTTTTCTTCGATCTGCTCCGCTTTGACTTCTGATATGTCAGCCTTTTCTTCAGTAGGTTTAATATCTTGCTCTATCGCTTTCTTTGATTTGTCATCAATTTTCCGTTCTTCAACTTTTACCAACTTTGCTTCTGATATTTGAGCTAATTCGTTTACTGTTTTAATATCTTCTATCTTGGCTTTCTGCGCTGCGGTATTAAGTTCCTTCTCATCGATCGTTTCTGCCTTTGCTTTTAACTTTTCGGCTCTTAACATCTGTGTGTCTGTGTCTAATTTATTTGCTTCGATTTGTTCTGTTTCCACTATGACTTCAGCAATATTTTGAACTACTTCTGATATCGATGTACATAAGCTAATTATATTTTCGTATACATTAAGTGTTTTAATATTATCTGTCGAATTTTCTATGGAATCATATTGATTTAATGACAATGTTTTTACTCTCTCCAAATTTAAATTTATGTTTTGGTTAGTTGCATCAATCATGTCGTCAAATAAGACAAAAATATTCATTAAATTTTTTTGCAACTCTATCATGTGAGCTGAGGATTTTTCAATATCTTTAGTTGCTTGTATACGCTCAGCTATGGACTGTATATTTGCCAGTTTTGGACTTAAAGCAATTAATTTTGTCTGCCAAGGTTTATGTTCAACTGAAGCGATTTGTAAATTTACTGAAGCGATCTTATCATTGACATTCGTTAAGTATTGTGCATTAATCGATTGTATTAAATCTGAATTATTTTCCATTAGAGAATCAATAATATTTTCAAAATCTTCTTTCAAACTTCCATCGTATGTGTGCACAATGTGTTCTCTGAGTTTGAATATACATTTTCGTTTCTTTTCGTTATTCGAATCGTTTAAGGCATCTTCTAGATCGTTTTTGAGATCTTGTAAATCATCGTTATTACCAATTCTTTCTAAGGCATTTGTTATAGTTTCCCCTGCGGACTTTCTTAGTAACTGTGGTTCAGTTGTTATTACTTCGAGCAGTTGTTCAAATATTTCTTTCATGTTTTCCAATTCTGTCAATATTTCAATTCCATCTTGGATTTCATTGCGATTGAGTTTTTGCATTAACTTATCAAGTTTTGTGGATTTTATAGCATTTGGTTTAAGGGATTTTATTTCATCCATTGCCATTTGTAATTGATATAAAGATTCTCTTAAGTTTACAAATGTCTCGGATAATGGTATCGCATTTCCTTGATTGTGCACGGTATTAACTTCCGAAATTATTTGATCGATACTAAGAGAAATATTTTGTAAGGTATTCGATCTCTGGGATTCAGTGTTAATTTGCTTTGAAATATTGGACAAAGAGGATTTAGTCGCTTCCACAACATCAGAAAGTAGCGATCTGCGCAATTTATCGTTGCCGTTTAGTATGCGCAAAAATACCAGTTTAAGATTTTGCAAAATATTATTTGTAATTTCGTCATTCTCCTCAGTATTCAAGGCATAACATAAAAGTTCTTTACTTTTGAATAAAGGCAAAAGGAGCTGATCTTCTATGGCAGTAGAGTTTGCGCCTTGAGTTGCTGATTGTATTTCTTTTAAATTTTGTAACACAGATGTGGCATATGCTGCGGAACTTTGTTTAACATTTGAAGTTGGTATGTTTTGTATGTAATCCGTAGTATTATTTATAATTTTTAATACATCCACTAAGAAGGGAGCTAGTTGTTTTGCTTGCTCTTCATGAAGGACTTCTTCTGCTTCTAATTCAACTTCATAGTCCATCTGCTTTTCTTTCAGATCTGAAGTTTTCAATGTTGATCCCTGCGGCTTTTCAGTGTTTGGTTTAGATGCTTCATATTCCTCCGCTAGTTTTTCTTGTGTGTCGTTCTTTGTCTCAACTCGTAAGGTTTCAATGGTATCCTGTTGGATTTTTTTGGATTCATCTTCGGATTTATATTCACCTAAGAGTTTAGCTTCAATGTTTTCAGTTTCGCTTAGTAGTTGTACTGCTTCTGCTGTTTTAATTGCATTTCCTGCTAGTTCTTCAATTTCAATATCCTGAAGGTTTTCTACATTTGCTTTTAGTTCATTTAATAGATCTGATAATAAGCCTACAGTCTCACTTGATTCTGTTTCGTAAATAGCTTTCGACTGAAGTTTATTTTCTACCACAATCAAAGTGTTCTTCAATCTCTCTACGGTTTCCTGATTTTCTGCCATAAAGGCCTCAACTAAGGCATCATTCTGCATCAAACCTTCTTGAACTTCCGTAAGAAATAGTTTGGCAGAGTTTATATTTTCTAATAAAATTGTCATTTGCTGTTCGTTTAAACGTTCTTTATCTGTTGAAAGAATTTCCTTAATTTCTTTTAGCTCTGGAGTCAGATAATCGATTTCTTGCAACAATTCAATGATTCTCAATTTGCCCTCATTATTTTCGATGAAGTCATAAGCTGAGACCAATATATTTTGTGTTTTCGCCAGCGTGGGCTGCAACTCCTTACTAGACTTTTCACTTAAATCGTTAAATACCCTGAATGCAGTCATAAGTTGGGTTTGTAATTGCACCATCACACTGGATGAAGTTTCAACATCGATCTTATTTAATTTGCTGATAACTTCAATGGTTTCCATAAGGTTTCTAAATGGATGTACTAAGGTGTCGACATTTTGTTGGCTATCACCGGATTCTAGACAAGCCACTATAAATTCAGAGAACGCTAAAACTATTTTCTCTTTCATCTCCAAACCCAACTGAAGTTCTAAGGAAGGCATAGCCTGTAATAAGTCCTCAAAGGTTTTCTCTATATCTTCAAGACCAGTTTCCACAGCCGAGGATTCATATGTGTGTACCAAACATTCCTTTAGCTTAAACATAGTTTTCGCTATCTTCGCTTCTTTTTGAATTAAATCTTCAGTTTTCCCACCACTTTTCAATAAATTACTCTCCACGTTTTGCAAATCACTTTTCAATTCTTGCATTATATCTTCCAAGCTAGCAACGTCGATGTCTTGTATATTTTTCGTGCTGTACAGACATTGTTCAATTTGTTTAATGCCGCCAGCTACACAATCTTTCAAGTCAAATGTCTTTACTTTCTCTACATGAGTCTTGGGTGGTTCTTGGTATCCCGCTTCGGGTACGGTTTTTATCTCGGCAAATGATTTAATATTCGAAATAGAGTGAGAAGACATGTCCTCAACAGTTTCAAATAATTGTGTATCGAAATTCTCACAGTATTTCAATAAATTAAACAGTATATTGGACTTCTCTTTAAGGACCTGGAGAGAGGAACATTCAGCCAAGTTATCCAGTGCTTGATCTTGTTTTATATGTATAATAGCTTCTTTAATGCTTAATAGGGCATTAGCACTGGTTTTCAACAACTCCAAACTGGTCTGATCACTCATATTTGATATTTGAGAGAGTAATACATTTTCCTCTGTACAAATGACTGCTTTTTCTAATTCTCTTAAAGGCACCACTAATTCTTTGAGATGAGAATAGGTTTGGTTATTCGCCAAAGACTCCAAAGTCTCCAGAGCTTGGTTTTCATGCACGGCCACAACATAAGGACACAAGCTTTGCAATACTTCAGCAGCAGAAAAGCTTGCTTGAGATAAGCTGGTCATCGCGTCCACCTGCTCTAACTCTTGATTATAGAACACTTTTATACCTTCAACCAAATCCTTCAGTGGCTGAGCCATAGTTTTTAGTTCAGATATTCCGTCTCCACTGAAATCTTTGACATCAAAGTTATCTATATACTCTTGTATCTGTAAAGCACAGCTTTCCAAGTTACAAACTGCTTCGGCCATTGTACGCGGATCCGTGCATTCGGATGTAGAGTGCACTACATCCAGTATATGAGGCTGCAAAGTTTGTTCCAAACATTGTTTAAAGTCCTCCATTTTATTTACTTTAGCTTTCAGCTCTTCAACTGCCTCTAATCTCAGAGAACCCACATCGTAATCGTTACAATGAGCCAAGACATTGGCAATGCTATTTTTCAACTGAGCTAATAACTCATCAACTTGAAGTTTTTTCTCTTCGAATGACTGCAGCGGACCAGCAATTTCCTCTTTATCAAGAGGCTTGCTTAGAGAAGTTAACTCACCATCGGAAGGAAGAGATTCGGCAGCAGATTTTAAGGCTGATACGTCTTCCAATGTAGAAACATCTTCTCTGCTTGGATCGACCAGCTTAGGTAAAATGCTTTCCAGCACCACCAAAACTTTGTTAAATAAACTGACAACTGGTGCTGCTGTCGCTGCTTCATAATTTTCCATTTGATCTATTGAAGTTTTCAGCTCCTCCAAATCATTGCGACAATTTTCGTAAAATATTTTTGAAAATTCAATTTTATTTGTGGCATTTTGTAAATTCTCTATTGACTTATTTAATCTATCTGTTGCCTTGATGTTGTTTCTCAGAATTTTCAATGAAGACTCCAAAGATTTTTTATCCGCTTCTAAAGTTTCTGTACTCTTGAGGTTATTAATAAGTTGTTCATATGGCTGGGCTAGGTTTGCTAATTGGGCTTTAAGATCTTTATCTAGAAATTGTACACTTTGCAAATATTCGATATTGATATACAGCTTTTCCATTTCCCTAAGGCTATCTTGTAGTTCGATTCTCATTTCCATTTCTTGTCGCATAGATATGAATAAATTATCATCCTTTCGGGCCTGCTCCTCATCCAAAGCAATTTCCCTTTGCATATTTTTAAATTCATTTTCTTCGATGTCGATTTCTATATTTTTTATAAGATTTCGCATTTTATCCAAAGTTCCAGCAATATCGGCGTTCTGTTTCGCTGTTGTTAGCTTCAGTACATCTTGACTTAGCTTAACTTTGTCGTTTAAACTGTGCAAAGGATCTACCAGGTCAGTCAAAGAGCCCGAAATGGATTTCTGTTCAATCTGGCGAATGCAGTAATTAAGCTCATCAATGGGTTTCTTTATATTCTCCAACACTGTTAGGTGATACTTATTAATATCTTTTTCCATAACTTGACTGATAAGAGATGAAATGTCCTCCCTAAGTGCCGATAAATTTAAAGCAACATTTTCGGGCAAACGAGTCGTTATATGCTCTACATTTGATTCCAGATGTAACACTGCTTGGGCCAAGGACTGCAATAACTTTTTTAGGTCATCAGTATCCATTAAATTATCATCTGTTACCTGACCCGCTAAAATATCTTGACTTAACTGAGCTAAACCATTTTGAATTTCCTGTAAAGGCGGCACCATTGATTCAACCGTACTAACCGTAAGCTTTCCGGCCTCTATGTTATGCGAAGGCTGTTGCTGTATTATTTCCAGCCCTTTATTTAATTCAAATAATGGTGGTGAAACAATATCTAATATTGCCATATTTACTTTTTGCTCCACATTATCGGTGCCGGACATTGAACTGGCTTTGCTGCTGATTTCAGCAACCACGGCTTGTAGGTCATTAAAAGGTTCCACTAAATTTAACATTACTTTTTCGTGTACTTTTTTATAAATATCTTCGTCTGTTTCCTCGAGCGTTAGTTCTTCTTCGACTTTCTCTAAGGCTGCCTGAATTCTTAAGACTGGCTCACAAATAGTTTTCACCGACTCCGAAAACTTGGGCAAATTCGCCTCTGCCACATTAGCGAATGGTAAAGACTCGGGAACTTCCTGTAATTTGGCTACAGTTTCGGTAAAATGTTTTGTGGCTTCAATTTCTTGGGCCTCTTGCAACAATGTCTGAGACTTAATTGTGTCTTTGGTAATTTCTAGACCCTGTTTAATGTCATCCACTGTAAGTTGTAAATGCGATTTCAAACTCTGGTTTTCAAATGAATCTGAAATTACCTTGACCTCTTCCAAGGCTCTAATTAAATGGTTAGCTGTACTGTCTATAATACAAACACTTGTTCTTTGTATTAGAGTTGTGCCAGTCTCATCAATTTCTACACATTTTTCAATTACTTGCAAGGCAACATGTAAATTGCGAACGTCGTCGCTCATGGTTTCGAATAAGGCATCTAAGGGAGTTTCACCCGAATATACTTTGAGTTTGCTTTGAATTTGGCTTAAAGGATCTATAACATTTTTTATGATTGCTATACTTTGGTCAGCAGAAGCTGGAGTCATTAACATAACCGACTGGTTAATGACTTCGGACTCAACAGCATTTAAATGACCATCTAAAATTTTCAAAAGTTTTGCCAGCGGTAGTAGAGATTTCAAATTCTTCTCGATATCAGCTTCATTGCTTACAATCTTAAGAGGTTTGTCTGCCATAACCTTCAGGCCGTCACCTACGGCTCCAGAAATATCTTGAAGTTGAGCCTCAGTCTCGGTGGTTTTCGAAGATTCGCTATCAGTTTGTCTTTTGCCTTTCTTACGCTCCGGAGCCTGTATCGATTCACTAACCGACTTACTTTCCAAAGACTCTACTGTTGACATCTTAGCACTGGCAAAAGTTTGTAGCTCTGAAGTATTTTCATCCGCACTGACATCTGAAGTTTTGGAAAAGCTTATGAATTCATCATTTTCCGCTGGTTTTGATTTGCGCTTCCTGGTGGCTGCCGCCATGGATAGTTCTTCTTCCATTTTCTCAAACGAGTTTCTGGCAAAGTCTTCTGCTTGTTTATCGAACTCTTCTTCATCCTTTAAGGAAGAATCACCATGTATTGTGATTTCATTTATGGATATATCATCCATACCAGCCTCAGTACGTAAGTCTTCTTCATGGCTAAAGTATTCAGGGGAAATATCAATAACCACAGCTTCCATAAGTAATTTACCAGATTGTGAGGTTTCCTTAACAAAGCGCAAGGGAGGCAGCTCTACTATATTTTGTTCGGTAACGTGCTCGGATATTTGATCAGCATACATTTCAACAATTTTCAAGGCTTCTTCCTCTGTTAGGTCTGGTGTTTCATACAGAGATACAGAAACTTCTTTGCCATCAAAGGAAAATGATATATCTCCTCTGTCCGTCATGGTTATATCACCTTGAGGTGTTTCATATAACTGAGAGGTGTGTTCTTCCTGTATAGTGGAAAGGGAAAAATTGCGCTGCAACTCGTTGTACTGCTGAGTTTCTTGTTTTGAATAATCATCTTCAAATCCCAGTAAAGCAGCCGAGCTAGCCACTACTCCCATGCAGTTGCGTGCTTCACAAGTGTAAGTACCTAAGCAGCAGGTTCCATCCTGTCCTGAAATTATTTTATGAATGTCCCCCGGTTTCAACTCAACGCCATCTTTATACCATTTCAACAAAGGCTGAGGAACACCAATTACTTTGCACTCCAAATTAACGGCACCCTCTTCGGTGAGTACAGCACGTAGACATTCAAGGAAGCGTGGTTTTTTATAATGTCTTGGAATTTGTAGTTTTAAAAAGCAAGACGTTACCGTCGTGCCAAAATCATTTACTGCTACACACTTCCATTCGGCCTGATCTATAAACTGCACACATTTTATATCCAAATGCCAATTATCTTCCTCACCGCGTTGTTGATTGTATCTCTCATTTGTTTCTATAGGCAGTTCATCTCTGAACCATGATAGCAAGGGATCTGGTGTGGCCTCCACCTTAACCGTAAACTGAAAGGGCTCATTAATTTTAGTTTCTTGTGATTTAAGCCCCATCAAAAACTTGGGTGGCTGTGACGTTGAAGCAGCAAATGTCAGACGTTCCTCTTCATTTAATTGATTCTGTATATCCTCAACGGTCAACACGGCAACGCTGCTCGATTCTCCCATACAATTTTGAGCAATACAACAATACGTTCCCAATGAATTTGTACCCGTCAATTGGTATACATCACCTGGTTTTAGTTCTTGGCCATCCTTGAACCATTTCAGTAGGGGTGTTGGAAAGCCCACAACTTTACATTCGAACGAAACTAAGCCTTCTTCTGTTAAAACAGCTCTAAGATTTTCCATAAAGCGAGGTTTGCGATAATTCTTGGGAACTGAAATAAAAACGGTTTTCTATAAATCAAATGAGTCCACAGAAATTGTAATATAAGCAGTTGTCCCGAGATTCACACAAAATTTGCGATAAGATAAATATTAAAGAAAATGTTGGAGCACCCAGTTTTCATTGCCTATATATAATAGTCGACCAAGCGAAATCTTAGAAAACCTTAAAGAAATTTTCTGTGATCCAAGGAACAAAAAGGGTAAAACAATATTATGTCTTTTGTACAATTTGCCACAATAATTTCACGCAATTCGTCATAATAATTAATAACTAAGAACACATCTGAGATTTTTGAGAATAACCACGTAAGTCAATTTTTTATCGTTTGTGAGTTTTTTACGCCAAATCGCTCTTTACTCAAGCCATATTGCACTTATTTTTAAAAGAGAGAAAAAAGTGATTTCAAACTAAAAAAGTTTTGAAATAACCAAGACTACCTTCTTCCATTTATAGATGTTAGGGAGAAGAATAAGTGAAGTTTCTAATTCAGGCAGAAAACCTTTTAAGTTTTCGAAGATACAAGGGTGGGTCATTAACTCAATGATTTTTTAATTTCCCTGAATCAATATTTCGGTGAATTCCAGGGCGCCCACCAATTACTTACTTTCCATATCGAGCACGCAAGATGAAATACCCACACAACTCTCTTCATTTGTAACCACACATTTCCATTCACCTTCATCACAAGCTTCCGATGGTTTTGCTTCTATCATATATACCCCCAAACCATCTTCAATATATTTGTATCTGCCACCGGAATCAACACGTCCATTTTTATTGTACCATACCACACTCTGGGGCCAAGGTGGCACAGCCACTAAAAGAAAACATAAAGAAAAATATATTTAACAAAAATTTTAACAGTCTACAATTCAAATACATACTTAATTTCAAAATTAATTCATTTAGTTTGTGATATTTGTTTTGATTTTCAAATTCGCAATCTCTTCTCTTAACATTTTGATTTATTTTATTTATTTAATTTTATTTTAATTTTATTTTTATTTTTTTTTGTGAGAAACTTAAAATGAAACAGTTGACCTGCCTCACTGTGAATGTTTGGTATTCCAACCATTCAAATCAGTTCAAGTTTATGTTTCTTAGATTAAGTTTTTAGGCGTAATACCGGCATTTTTTTTCTTATTCAACCAACCACTTTAACGCGTGATTTTCTTTTGAAAAGTTGGCAAAAGGCCAAATTTAGCAAAAGAAAAAGAAATAAATAAAAAAATCAACCACTAATACAAATTAAAAAAAAAATATATATTCGCTCACTCACTCACCTTGGCATCCGAGTATAATTGTATCTCCAATGCGAACACTCGCATTTTTTAATTCGTTTGTAAATATTGGCGGGGGAGCCGAATTGGTCACACTACTCGTACAAGAGAATAAATAATTGTGAGAAATACAAGTACACACGACTACATACATATGTATGTACATATATTAAGATAATATTAAATATTTACCTATCGGCGGGTTTTAGGGAACCCTCTCTGCTACCACGACCCACAACATGTAATTTGGAACTAGAGTATGATTTTCCTACACAATTAACCGCCTCACAGGTATATGTACCCAGAGAAGTGGGATCATCTGCATTGGCCGTAAGAGCAAACACATCGCCGGCTTTTATTTCTTTGGAGTCCTTAAACCAACGCAGTTGAGGTGTGGGAACTCCTACTACTTTGCATTCCAGCGATACCGTACCCTGCTGTGTTAATATCGCTTTTAATTCTTCTATAAATTCTGGAGCCTTGTAGGCCTTTGGAACTATGACAGTCAAATTAGCAATACATGAATTACGGCCGCCATAATTCTCTGCCATAACCATCCACTGTCCGCCATCTTCCGATGTCACCGGGTTTATTTCGAGGTAAAAGAATAGCCCCTCATAAACCTCTTTAATTCGTTCGTTTGGGCATATACGCCGATCATTTCGAAACCAAGTCAGCTAAATAGGAAATCAAATAAAAAAAAGTGGCTATTTTTTTTTTTGGGATTTACGTACCTTTACATCTGTGGAACTGCGTATTTCTGTGATAAGTCTGGTACTTGAGCCAACTCTTACTTGCAAGTCTTTTAATCGTCTGGCAAATTTTGGCGGATCTTCGCCCGTTGATCTGTCCTCAACTATAAGTTGAACATCTTTTCGTATGACATCGTTGCCTTTGGTTTTAGCAAAAAGCGTATAATGACCAGCATCTTCACGCTGAACATGTTCAACTGCCAATTGAACGGCGTTGCTGGTCTTCGTTATGCGAAAACGATCTGCATTATATATGGGAGTTTCACCGCGGCTCCTGTCAAACGAAAATAGAGATTCGGAATTGAATTAGAAAAAATTTACAATAATTATATGAGGCTCTTTATTTTCGGAACAGTTCAACTACCTGAAATAAACACTATACTTTTTTCATTAAATTTGTTGCATGAAACTTTTTTATTTGGGTATAAGGATGCAGCAAAGTAAATACACAAAAAGAATTGCCTATTCCGCTCACTTTTCCGTCGCATATAAAAAGTTTTAATGCAATAAATTTTACTAATTTTGAACTGAATTTATATGGGACTTTAATTAATAAAATTAATTGCATGAGACATTTTCATTTGCTAATATTAGTTGTGGCACAGCAGCCCCCAAGGCAAAGATACTAACAATAAATCTGCAGCTTCTGAACTACTAATTTAAACAAGGACCTACACTTTTAAAAGCCAATGTAAGGGTAGCGTTGGCTGAAGTAGTTAGCACGTTGACTACAAAACCGAAGGTCCTGGGTTCAATCCCTGTATCCGACAGTCATTAAATAACAACACCACGCATTTTTCTGATGTGCATTAGTGTCCCTTTGTGTCAGTTGTTGTAGGAAAGTTCAAGTGATGAAGGCATAGTCACTGGTCACTGAACTATACCGACTTCAGCGGATGCTAATCCTAATGTAACATCGGAGCACCCTCCTTCGTTGTGTAGCAGAACCATTGGCGAAGTAAAATAATCAATAAAATGGCTACAAGACACAGCTTCAAAAAATTAATACGCCTCATTTAACATCAGAGAGGCGCTGCAACACTGCATTATTAAAAAAAAACGTGCGAAAAAGCAGAGTTGTAAAAGAATGAAGCTTTCCTCTATCTCCTCCTTCACCACCTGTCTTCTCTCTCACTATCCCTTTCCTAAAGAAGGTAACACCTAGTAATAGTAGTAGGCATTAATTGCCTGAGTGTTACTTCTCTTTAAAAAAAAAAAAAAAAAAAAAAAATGTGAGTTGATTTTAAGGATGATTAGTTTTCGGATTTACATTGTAACAAGGTGCCTATAATATAACACTTCTGGAAGCTTAGATCCTTCGTTAACTTTTTTGAATGCATTACTTTGTAACCGTATCAGTAGTTCAGAAGATACATTTTAATAAATTATTTATGTCTTAAGCTTAAATTGGACGTGCCATACCATATTACCATAGCCATAACCAAAATTCAATTGGTTTATATGGTTATGGCTATGGCGGGTCACCTATAATCAGATACAGTGTTGCCCATTACATACAAAAAAAAAAAATTATGGGCAGCACTGTTTTATAGGTAACTCGCTGGAACGCCATGGTCCTAATTTACATTTGAGACATTTCTTGCGGGCATTTTTTCAATAATCTTTTGTTCTTGACCAAAGCTTTTACATATTGGAAATTAATAGACAGACAGAAATTTTATAGTTTGTTTATTTCTTCTTCACGTTTGCTACTAACACATATACACTTACGTACCATATGCCTTGATAATACACATCAAGTATCTATACACCCGTTGAAATGAGAAAAATCATATGAAGCAAAAATAAACAAAAAATGTCCGGTACTACACACTCTGTCCTGTACTACACACTCTGCATCTTCGCCCCTTCTTCTACAAACTTCGTCTGTATGTCTCTCAATTTCTCAAATGTAAAAGTTCACATACCCATAACCATAGAAGCCAATTGAATTTTGGTTTTTCGCCGTAACCATAAACAGCTGTTTGCTGGATAGGCAAATTTGTTGTTGTACTTTTGAAATCAATAAGCAAATGAGAACATAAACAGCTGTTTATGGTTACGGCAGCACTAATAGGTCATCGACCTAGAATAGTTTTGCTCCACCGACCATTCTTAAAAAATTTTTGTTAGGTATGGAATATATATATATTTTTTGAATACCCTCTTTCTGAATCAAAAACGCGTTTCACGAAATTTATTATGGTTTCTCAGATACCAAGCTCATTTTGCTCCATATCCACTATTTTTAGGTTTAATAAGTATTGTTTTGCTATACGCGCCACTATTTGGCGATTGCGTCAAATTCTCAATACAAAAACGTTTGAAGTAAAGTTAATTCTTGTTTTGCTTCATTTCTATAAGAAATGAATAATAAAAAAAGAAGGTGCCGTACGAAAAATTCAACGGCGAATGTTAAGCAAAAACGTCATCAGCCAGACGCAGCCACCGATTAAATGTTTTAATATAAACTTATTAAACACTAAAATAAAATAAAAGAAACCTTAATTATGCATGTTTGAGTATAAAAACAAAAATTATTTAATTTCATTATTTAATTAAATACACTTCAATTACTTGTTTTTCTGGTGTCAGTGTGTAAGCGGGTCGATAGTGAAAAATATTACGGTGGTCGCTTCTTGGTTGGCGTTAAACGATCGACTTATTTCTCTAGACAGCAAGAAAAGTAAACAAAACAACAATATTATAATTCACAGCTGTGACACAGCAGTTAAGTATACGTATGGAGCACAAAAATTTTTGAAAATAAATTAAAAAAAGTGGTGTATGGAGCACAAAGCATATGTTTACTTTTACAATAAAGTATTATTAACTTCTAACTTAATTCATGAAAGTTCACAAAAATTTACATTTTTCTTCAAAACATGTATGGGAAGTAGTGGTGCAAATACAAAAGAAATACATCGGGTATATTTTGAGAAAACTTCATGTGAATCTTCTTTGTCGTTTTTCTCCACTTCCACTTTGTGGCATATGGGCTAAAGCTATTCTGAGGCGACGAGGTGAAGAAAATGTGTTTATGATCAACCTACGCCTTCACTAGCCATCGACTTGGACACTTTACCTGAAATTGACGGCGGCAGAGCAACTGTAAAAAATCCATTAACTTTTTTGTTGTGGTAAATACGTGAGATGTCCATGTTCAAAGTATTTTGCGGTAGTACAATAGAGATGGAATGTTTGGGGAATTGTATTCAACTAATTATATTCAACTAATTTTTGCAAAAAAAAAACTTATTTAATAAATTTAAAATAATAATACAAATTAAGCATTTTTATACACAATGGAATCGAATAAAAATTTTTGAACAGAAATAAGCAAAATATAAAATAAATGGGTAAGCTCCTTAGGATTGTTTTGAGTAACGCTAATAGCCAAGTGTCTAGAAATTCCCATTTATCCCATTGTATATCTATTTTTTCCAAACAATTAAACTTGTTTATGATCTTATAAAAATAATAAAAAAAAATTTTGAATTTTACACTTCTCATTAAATTTTCAAGTTGTTTACCTTTTTCTATAAATTGATGAAGAGGAGGATAGTGTGCCATGATAATTTTTATAATCGTTGCATTTGCAGCACTTCGAACAACCGTTGCCCATTTTATTTTATTTATATTTATATACTTTTTTTAAATAATTTTCTTTCTTTTTTTTTAATAATGGATTCACTTAAAATTTATATTTTTTTTGTAAAATAAAAATATGTTTTAAGACGAATTGCTTCAATAATTACGCGTTTGGAATGAAAATGCTGAATGTCTTTGAAACACTGTACATATAGAGTATTTGGCTTCAATGCTAAAATAGATATTTTTATTAATAATAAAAAAAATATATACATAGATGCCACTTGAAATAAAACAATAACAGCGTTTCTCGAATTGTATGAAAAATAAATTAATAATTCAAAACTTATTAGACATTTCAAGTTAATTTATCTCTTAAATAATATACATATATTAAAATTGTTCTCTTAGTAGAGAGTACTCGTACTTTGGAATGTATCAAAATACACTTTTATATAAATTTTGTATTAGATGTCGCGCAGTCGGGTAAAAGTAGCCTCAAATGTGTTCGTATGGTCAAATTTGTTTCACCGTATACCGTTTTGGAAATGAGTGCGTATGAGAAATACATAATTATTCATCAGTATTACTCATACGTACTAAAAATGAAATTTTATTAATACCTTTAAAATTAGTATGTACATATTTATTATAATAAAATTTACTTTCTTAAGCTGGGATCGCACGATCGGCACAATTTACCAATTTTCGTCGGCTCACCGCAGTAAAGTCATAAGTAATAAGCCAAAATGGCATTATTACTTAGTTAATTCTTGAATAAGTCTATTATATGGCTTTATTATCAATGCAGTGTGGTGCAGTTATGTAATTATATTTCAATTAGTTGAGAAATAAGACAAATTTACCTTATTATAAATTATATCGGTACATTGTGCCGATCTTGTGATCCCAGCTTTATGCGTAAAAATATTTAAAATCGGTTCCGATTTGTAAAAGTTATTATAAGCTTCGATAAATTTCCATAACCCTCTTCTACATTTCGCTTTGTATTTGGACCACTCGTTCAGAAGATAGCTATTTATTAGCATTTTATTTGGCTTGCGAACCACTGTGCATCGCAAGCTTAATAATTCTGTGGTTTTCATTAAAAACAGTCCATGTTCAAAAATCAAAATTTTTTCACTAGAGCCAAAAGCTTATTTTAAGAAACGTTGTAACTGTGTTGTGGTTTTAGAATAAAAATTATGTACATGCGTCCATATTTTTCAAAAATTTCTCAGAACTTTCTAAAAATCATTTAAAATATAACAATTTTATATAATAAACGGGAAATGATAAATATATAACATAGGTTGTTATGAACGAAAACCACAGAATTACTTAATTAACGTGTTATTAGCAATAAAATTAAATATGTGTGTCAAATGTTCAAAATTAAAATTTAATTTAACATCAAAAAAAAAAAAAAAGGTTGAGAACTTGTGTAAATTTATTTATTTTGTGCAAAATTTTTATGCACAACTTTTACGAGTTAGTACAAAAAAAACAACAGATTTTTTGCCATAATTTCTAAACTTTTTATAAACAATAATGTCGGACAACTGCCAGCAACATGACTTTTAAATATAAATAAGGGCTAGTTTCTTACTAATTAGTTAAATTTTGGTTTGAGTTAACCAAGAAACAAATTTAAACGGGGTTTAACTGTCCATGATGTTTATCAGTGATGGATTAACAGTTGTCAATTTAGCTAGAAATGCCATACTTTGTTTTAAATATATAGATGTGGCATTCTTGAAACTATTTTACGCCAATAAGGCAACGCTTAAAAGGCAATGTGGCAATTCTTTAAATTTATTAAATTTTTCGAAAACTAAAAAATAAATAATATGGACTTAAAAATCATAAAATTTTATATCCAACGATATAGACTTTCTTTCCAAGACAGACAGACCTCTTTTAAACGAAATCTTTGCATGAACTCCAATTCATTATACACTTAAAAATGATTTAGACGTATTTTTATCTGTCTTATTTTAACTAAAGTTTAACTGAGCCATATTGCTCGGTTAAACCTAGATTATTAACTAGATAATCTTTATTTGAAAAACAACTGACAAGTAGAGTTTATCTTTATGTTAAAAACTAGCAGTAACGTTATATTTTTCATTTATTTCTGTTTTTAATTCACAATTTTCATTAGGATTGCGTACACCAAATGTGAAAAGGGTGTTCCAAAACGAATAACAAAAAATTTTAAAATCCCATGTAATATATATACATACAATTATATGTATATAGAACTTGAAATTTCTAAAGTTAGTGTATTTTTATACAGACTACAAGAATTAATACTAAAATTTAGTAAAATCTAAATTAAAGGGTGTTCTATTAGTTAATGTAATTTTGACAACTTACTATTTATATATTGGAAACCGTTAGAGACAAACTCTTCAAATTTTCAAAAACGGTACAGCTAAAAATTCCCAAAATTATTTATAAAATCGCCAAACCGAAAAAAAATCGCCAAACCCAAAAAAAAATCGCCAAAGCCGAAAAAAATCACCAAAACGAAAAAAAGCGCCAAATTAAACAAAATTTCTAATACTAAAATAAATCGAAAAAAAAATAATCACTAAAATTAAAAAAAACGCCATAAACCGAAAAAATCGCCAAAACGAAAAAAGCGCCAAGACTACAAAAAATTGCCAAAATTGAAATTAAAAAACAACTATATATTATATAGGCTAAAGTTCGTATAGTATCGCATATCTAGTATCCGTAAGGAACCCTTCGTGCGCGAGTTAAAGTCGCACTTTACTGAATTTATTTTATTTAATTTCTTCAAAAATAAATATGAGTCTCTTAGCGCCACTTACTTAAAGAAGAATTTTAACTATTCAAGTTTTAAGCAAATAGATATGTATGTATGTATGTCTTTTTATGCTAAGAATGTATGAATTGGAAATTTTAGAATTTAGACCCGGTTCACACGTTTCAACTTTTGTTGCTCAAGTTGTAATTCAGCTGTAATAAAGACGGAAACAGAAATACAACTATCTCTTTCTTTCTTATAGCTGAATTACGAGTTGATCAACAAAAGTTGAAGTGTGTGAACCGTGACTTATAGAAAATAGTTACCGTTTCGACCAAAGGCAACTGTGGCTGCGAATGCGATTTTTCTTTTTAATTGTCTGTTGTTTTAAAAATATTTCACAATACGTTGCTGTTAAAAATTGCAAAATTTTAATTGTTTACTTAATACACATACTCGTATATACATACATGCATACATACATACATACATTAATGGTACATACTCGTACAATTTCAATTACCATTTGTGCTACAGCACTAATTATTTTTACACATTTTATGGTTTTTATGTCTAAGTATATTTATCTTTATCTCTGCCTTAGCCATCCACAAAAACATTATTTTTTGTTTACAAAAGCATAAAAACTGTAGCCGACAAGTCAAAATCAGAAAATATGCAAAAAAAAATAGATAGGAGATATGTTATATACGAAACAGGAAACATTATGAAATTTAAATATTTACTAAGAATTAATTTATTTAAATTATTACATATGAAAAATTTCGTTATTCCTCTCAACTTAATGACTCCGTTAGTCAAATCGTATCGCCTTATTTTTGAAGTTGCTTAAAGTAGACGCGCCATAAACGTAACCATGCAAAACAGCTGTTCGAACCAAAGTAATGGGCCACACTGTATTTGATTATATATGAATCGCCATAAAGCCATAGTCATAACCAATTTGGTTTTACTAATTAGTAAAAAAAGTGACGCTGCCAACGAATGTGTCAGCCAGCTGTTATTGTATTTTTGTTGGCTTTATACGTGTGAGTGTGAGTGTGAGTGTGTGTGGGTGTGTGTATGTAAAACAGAAGTCGACAATTGCCACATAAAAATCTATTTTCTGTAGCTTTTTACGTAGCAAACGTGTTTACTATATTTTCAATTTTGATTTTGTCAGCTGATACGAAACAGCACGATACGATTTGACTAACGAAACCATAAAGATGGGTTTGTCTCATGACGTTTCCCAAAATATTTTCTCATCTTTCTCTATTCAGCTCTATTCATAAGAGCGGCAAGCGTTAGCAGCAGGGTACGGATTTTCGGTACAATAAAATAATATTTTCACCCTGCTGCTAACGCAACGCTTGCAGCTCTTATTTTGGAATGAGGGTAAGAAGTCAAATAATTGTAACTTTACAGGAGAAGATAAAAACATAATCGAAACTGTAATATTCACAATGAAACTTTTTTTGTAAAACTTCTTGTAAAAGCATTATTTTTACACTATTGCTATACATTTATGTGACTAGGTGTATTTGTGTGAAATTGTATTGGAATTACTGAAAAACTCAATTTCGTAAAAAATACGAGTTAGGCCCTTTCTACTTGAGACCATCGATACATGTATACATATTTCAGTTTAGCCATTTTCAAATATTTCACATTTATAAAAATAAAATATTACTCTTTTAAAATGACGTTAAAGTATAAAACTTCATCATTTTTTCCATAAATATCGAGTGGTTCTTTCTATTAGATCATGTACAATAATTTTAAGATTTCATTCGTGCCACATTTTTTTATTATATTGGCAACACTATATTTTTTGCTCATTGCCGCCAACAACAACAGAAATTAATTCAATTTGACTACAGCAACAAGAACAGCATGAACAAAAACTTGCAGCCGTGTTGCCATGTTGTTGTCAAAATAATTGGTCTCGTGTAAACATGCACAATCTACTTTTGATATAATGAAGTCGATAGGTAGGTAGGTAGCCCGCTGTGGTCAACGTATTGAATGCTTGATAGAATTCCGCGGGAATAGAGTGTTGCCACACAAGTATTTTTGTATTTTGGCTTTCTTGCGAGAGCAATGAATAGCTGTTTAACATAATATGTCTAGTTGTTCTACGAAATTTTTGGGTAAATGTTCCCTGATGACTCTACATTAGCAACAGTGAAATGTGCATAGAATCCATTTAACCCAATAATCATTTTAAATGAAATTTTAATATATAAAATATTTCACCGAATAAGGAAAACAATAATTTGGGATTATTAGTGCGCAAGCAAATGTTAAACTTAATTGCAACAATTTCCAACAAAACACCAAATAAATATAAAGTGAAATACATTGAATAAAATTTTATTAAGCAAATAATTGCTGTGCTGATTCATTGTGCTTCTTCAACTGACTTCTCAAAACCATTCGTGAGATTGTGTTTATACTCAAATATAATAAATTTTCTCATTAATTTTAATTTTCACTAAAAATAAAAAAAAAAATTCCAAGCGCCACTGGGATGAAGTTCTTTTACTAACAATTCCATTTTAGAGGAGGAAAACCAATAACGCCAACGTAGAAATTCCCGCTACTGCGTCAAAGAGAAAATATATTAACACAACGACGACGCGCTGTCAATTACAATATTTCATTTTCTATTTCTCAACTTATTTTTCCAACTTTCACACAAAATTTCAGCAGTTCTTCGGTAAATTAATTATGTTTTTTTTTTTCACTTTAACTTGTTTTTATGCGTTATATTACTATGTGTCAACATTTGTATTTTGTTTTTCTTGTTTTTTGTATTTTTATTGTGCTAATTGGAGATTATCTCAACAATAATGGTGTGAAATGGGAATGTATGGAGCATTATTCCACGTTAAAGGCAGTGATAAACTAGGTCCTACTTAAAAAAGTATGTATAGGTAGTGTATGTGTACTAAAGGCAGATGACCGAACAAAATAAGCAATGCAATATATAATATAACCTTTTTAACGATCGTGAAAAAGTAAAAAACGCACATACATATATACCTAATGTATATTCGCTTAAGGCCATGACTCACTATTCTACACAATCGCACGATCTACGAAAAAATACAACCCTGATCTGATGAATTGTTAGTCTTTCGAAAATTTTCATAAACTCCATCATACCAGGGCTGTATTTTCTCAAAAGTCGCACTATTGTGTAGGATAGTGACTAACGGCCTTTATCAAGTAAAAATTGGTTCTAAATGTACCGTAAACACGCACGCTGCTGCTAGCGCAACGCTGTAATTTAAATTTGGCTATAAGTTTGGGTGTGTTCGTAAGTGCATCACAGCGCTGCAAATGGAGTTTTAAATGTTCTAAACTGGTTCACTGAAATAGATAACGCACAAATAAATGTCAAATATGGTGTTTAGGCATGATTACTACTGAAACAGATTATCAGCGAACTTGTACTGCATTTTAATTAAAAGTTTGCACGTATGATGCAGAGCAGTGATGCATTTACGAACACAGCTTTTCTGTTTGAAATTTGCTAAGTTATGGTAAATGTTCGTATCCCTGAGAAAGACAACTGAACATGTGAATAAATCGAACAAGATGTACTGAATTATTAGATAAACACTAGCAGAACGGAACAACATGCTGTTTTCCAAGGGCGCTACACCTTCATCATCAGCGTTCATGTGTTTATTGTCTGTTGATGTATATTTACGTCTTTACTTGGCTTCCTCGGCTATACGAACCTTAAGGCCGAGATAGATAAAATCCTTCAGCAGTTACACGTCGCCTTTTTCAACTGATATTAAATCAACGGCAGAGGAAGTTTACATACAGGGCAATTATGAATAAAATTCCGAGGGAAATTTCTCCCATTTCCAATTAGAATTTTTTGTTTTCCCTATCACTTGCCATTGGTTGGAATTGTTCCCCGGGAAAAAATTCTCACGAAATTTTATTCATAATTGCCCTCATAATGAATACTTTGTTGACGGAAACACTTGTGCATCTTCCAAAGGTTTGTTTTCAATTTCATTAATTAAACTTGATATTTTAATTTAATTTCTGTATTTCTTTTGTTTTATTTTATTCTTACTCCCACAAAGCACCAGAAAGCCAACACACATTAAAAAAACCAAACAATAACTGTCAACATACGCTAAAACTTAAAAGTTGCCCAATTTTGTACTTTGCTTTGACGAAGACATACTGAAGGTGACAGTTCTCTAACGGATTCTATGTGACTCGACCTTTAGCCTTATTTAACAATTTAAAAGAAATAGACTTTTATTTAAAATGTATTTTAAAAAACATTAAATGAGACGCCCGTCAAGCACCAAATTTTGTCTGTTAAAATTGTTAGGTTTTTATTTTTATTTTTATATTTAGTTTTTGTTTTTCTTATTTATTTATGCAATTTATCTTATAGAACGAATGCATACACGAGAAATTTCCACGCATCTAAAAGATTTTGTGTAAAATTTTGCTTGTTTTCTCTTCTTTACACTTGAAATCACTAATAATAATCTGTGGTTTTCTTTTATTTCACAAGTTTTTTTCTTATTTTTTTGTTTTATTTCAAATTGAAATTGTATTTCCTTTTTGTTTATTTAAATACAAATTATACAAAACTAAGAATATGTAGCAATGTTGATTTTAATGAAGACAAAGTACGTCCATTTTCACATTAAAGACAAAATGGTTATTATGTAACAAAAATATAAATAAATATATTCCTCATTTTAAATAAAAATTTTTTATTGACAATACACACAGAAATATTTCCTCCAAAGCTTTTTAACGGAAATATATATGTATTTTTTTAAATAGAACAGCAGGCAGATACACAACAAAGAAACACAGTTCAAAATTAAGCAATCACATATTTTCCATTCTGCCCTCTTGACCCATAAGAAAAATGTGACTTATAATTTTTTATAACGAATTTAACAGAGAAAAAAACACTTTACATAAAAAACATAAATAATATACATATATGTATGTATGTATATTAATCAACTTCAATAAATATGTATACATATATTTCTTTTTAAATAAATTTCATTTGTATCCAAGATTTATACTTATTAAATTATATTTCGCAGAAATCATGAGAAAAAAACTTTTGGATGTATATTCATTAATTAGGAATTTCGATTTTCTTTCAACAACTAAATATTTATTATTATTTTGGTTTTTATTTTTTAATACTGAAATTATTATTAAAATTTATACGAATTAGCAGCCGCGGACAACGGTTAGTTCTACAGTAGACAATCGACAAAAATAAACTGTCGCAAAGTGTTGGCCGACCATTTGAGCACCCACTAAAGGAGCTTCTTTCTGTTAAACATTTTCTTCTTTTAATTCATTTATTTATTTTTGTTAAATATTCTCTTGGCGCATCTAATTTTTATTAAAATTTTGTGCGCATTTAAAAAAGAAATATTCTCATTAAATTCATGTGTAAATTTTTAAATTTGTTTATTTCAGTTTCTAAACAAATTGTCCATTTACATGTCCCAAGATATTTTGACGTAGTCGCAAAAACACATTTGAGAGGGCTAAAGTGTGTTTTCATCAAAACTCTTGTTGGCCAAAAAGCCAAAAGATCGTTTGGAAACTTTTTTTCGACCTGACGTATGCAGATAATGGAATTTATAAAAGAAAATAAAAGAAAGAAAGCGAGAAAGAGAGAGAGAGAGAGAGGGAGAGAGCAATATTTTAAGTTTAGCAGCATCTTGCGTCCTCTTCATTACAGAAAAAAATTATGTTTTTCAAGTTTTTTGAGGAAATCAAATAAATCTGCTTTTGTTGAAGCTTATAATTGTTTTTTTGCGAAATTGATTAATTATTTTTGATTTATTACTTATTTTAGTAAATTATTCTTTTTTTCATGAAATTTTAATGTTTTTTTATTTTTTTATTTTACTTTTTTAATTCATATTGATTTAAAATAATTTATTTTTTTTATGTTTTTTTTTGTTTTATTTTAGTTTGCTTTATTTTATGTTATTTTTTTTATTTTGCTTAATTTAATTTTATTATTTTTTAATCTATTTTTTTTTCTACAGGAAAAGTCAACTTTTCTATAGGAAAAGTCAACTTTTGTATAGGAAAAGTAAATTTTTCTGTAGGAAAAGTCAACTTTTATATAGGAAAAGTCAACTTTTCGATGAGAAAAGTCAACTTTTCTATCGGAAATGTCAACTTTTCTATGGGAAAAGTCAGCTTTTCTATAAGAAAAGTCAACTTCTCTATAGAAAAAGTCAACTTTTCTATAGGAAAAGTCAGCTTTTCTATAGGAAAAGTCGGCTTTTCTATAGGAAAAGTCAGCTTTTCTATAGGAAAAGTCAGCTTTTCTATAGGAAAAGTCAGCTTTTCTATAGGAAAAGTCAGCTTTTCTATAGGAAAAGTCAGCTTTTCTATAGGAAAAGTCAGCTTTTCTATAGGAAAAGTCAGCTTTTCTATAGGAAAAGTCAGCTTTTCTATAGGAAAAGTCAGCTTTTCTATAGGAAAAGTCAGCTTTTCTATAGGAAAAGTCAGCTTTTCTATAGGAAAGTGTGCTGTGACACAGTCAACTTTTTTATAAGAAAAGTGTGCTGTGACGCAGTGAAATTTTCTATAAGAAAAGTGTGCTGTGACACAGTCAACTTTTATATAAGAAAAGTGTGCTGTGACACAGTCAACTTTTCTATAAGAAAAGTGTGCTGTGACACAGTCAACTTTTCTATAAGAAAAGTGTGCTGTGACACAGTCAACTTTTCTATAAGAAAAGTGAACTTTTCTATAGGAAAAGTCAACTTTTCTATAGGAAAAGTCAACTTTTCTATAGGAAAAGTCAACTTTTCTATAGGAAAAGTCAACTTTTCTATAGGAAAAGTCAACTTTTCCATTGGAAAAGTCAATTTTTCTATAGGAAAAGTCGACTTTTCTATAGGAAAAGTCAATTTTTCTACAGAAAAAGTAAATTTTTTTACAAGAAAAGTCAACTTTTCTATAGGAAAGTGTGCTGTGACACAGTCAACTTTTCTATAAGAAAAGTGTGCTGTGACACAGTCAACTTTTCTATAGGAAAGTGTGCTGTGACACAGTCAACTTTTCTATAAGAAAAGTGTGCTGTGACACAGTCAACTTTTCTATAAGAAAAGTGTGCCGTGACACAGTCAACTTTTCTATAACAAAAGTGTGCTGTGACATAGACAACATTTGTATAAGAAAAGTGTGCTGTGACACAGTCAACAACTGATCAAAATTTCTCACACCTTGACAGAGGCATGGTCAAGTAATTCTGTTGTTCGAATCGCGTACAAAATAAAAAGAACTTTTTTGTATGCCTTCAAAAAATGTTAAAACAAAGTCATTCAACTTTAAAGGGTTAATTTTAAATTTGCAAAAGTATGTTCTTTTTTCATATTTTACTGACTCAATTTTATTTTGGCATAGTTTCAACTCATAAATTTTTACAAAATTTAGCTGTGTGATAGTTTGCTATTGTAAAATTTTTATTTGCCTCAAAAAAATTAAACCAATATGTTCACTTTATAAGACAAAATAAGGAGGAAAGTACAAAAAAGAACTCCGTCATCAATCTTAATATAAATTTAAGGTCTTTTTTTAGTTGCGTATAATAGAAATTATTTCTTGCTTGGACTACACGTAGGACTAGCTGTTCGGATAGCGTGAATAGCAAACGGAATAATAATAATAAAAATAAAGAGAAATTACAAAGTTGCGCTAAGCACATATGTATATGTACATATTCTTAAACGCCGGACTTATTTCACTACAAATAAAAATTTCAATAATGACGTCAACAGAATCCCATAAAAATTAAAAAAAAAGTGTAATACTTCGCCTAAAAGATCAAATATTTCAACTTAAATACTTTTTGAAAGACCTTGCCATTAAATTATATACACCTACATACCGTTACCTTAATATAGAAAGGCCTTAACAAATTATTTTTTTAAAATCTAGTTTTTTTATGTATTTCGATAGAAGAACATTGAATTTATAGAAAAATTTTAAAATCTCGATTTCAAAAATATAACGACTTAGGGCCTTTTTATATTAAGTTAACGATACATACATACATATATACAAACATATACGTGTGTACGTATGTATGTCTGCATATTTAAAAATTTTATAATTCTTGAACTTACCACTCAAAGTCCAGGGGCAAAATATCAGCATCATCTTCTTCAGTATCGATTTTAACAAAAAATGTTGCTCTTTCGTTTGGCATACATCGTATTAATGAACTTGAGTTTTCGCTAAATGATATTTTTGGAGGCTTATGGTTACTTTTAGGCTGATCACCTTCGCCCGAATAACGTTTTGAGTCTGAAACGAGATTAGAGAATTTTTAAAAACTGTTAGATAAATAAAAGATGAGAATAAATTAATTTTAAATTTTAGCTTATCAATGTGAACCGAGTTTATGACTGTTAAATCGCTGTGTCTCGTTTCTGTAAGGATTGCGAGAACTTTTCGATTGGAAAAAATTTTTATCATCCTTTGAAACACGGTGTGGATAGGAAAACAAACTTTATTTGATGACATTTTTTATAATTTTATTTAAGTTTTTATATGAATAACCCTGCGTAAAATAGTACAACCAATATAATTATTTAATTTTTTTCGATGCGAGCAACTTTCCACAAGTTACAGAAACCAGGCACTGATAATCTTCCGAATCATTTATAAATACATAATTCCATAGCTGTTAAAAATCACAAACACAAATTTCCAAAAAAAAACTTTTTAACAATCGGTGTGTGTTTCCACCTGTAATTTTCTGTTAATCTTTCATTTATATATGTATATGGGCATTTCTCCCAGAAATTCCACTTTTTTGTCGCCTGCGACAACAAGCAATTAACTTTGCATTTCTGAACAACGTGACTCGAGTTTTCTCAAAATTTTACCTAACGTAGAGCTGCTGATGGCCTACACAAGTATATAAAGAAGTAAAAAAAAGTTTCGTTTTCTTTGAAAAAATAAGCATATTTGCTTGGTGTCGCACGCTACAAAAGCTTGACATTCCTATGGAAATGCCCATATGCATATAAAAATAAAGAAAAATTATTTCAGTTACTCGAATAATTTTGTTTAGTTTTTTTCACTCTCCTATAAAATTTAAAAAAGTGTACTTACGTGATTTTGCATTTCAGCTAACGATATACATATGTATATGTACATACAAATGTATGTATGTATGTATTGTTTGTGACATGTACATATGTATATGTATGTATGTATTTTAATGCACAAAACTGTAAAAGATTACTTTTACATGTCATTGTGCTCTTTTGTGGTCTTGCACATGTTTCAAATATATTTAAGTTTATATTTTTAAATATTTAAGTTTATATTTTTAAATACCGACTCGTACATATGAATATTAATTGTAACAGCCGCCTCTCTGTGTCTTCAGTTTAGTTGATTTTTCCGTCAGTGATAATCTGTATCCTAAAATGACAGTTCGTATTAATTAAAGTCGATGTGAACATATTAAAAATGGCCGGTGTATAAGAGATTAATATTTTTTATTATAGCCAGGGTTGGTAAAGTCTGTACAATTGTAACATTTTTAGTACAATGATACATACTCCCGTTACTGATTTGATAATACATAATACACTATTATTAGACGACTCAAAAGAAAATGCTTTCGAGTTGAAATTTTCGTTTTTTTAACAACGCAACTCCTCGAAGAAATTAGGTTGTCTGCGGAAAACACCCAGGGTCTATGGCGGGAATCGAACCCAAGACCTTTGGGCTGACAGGCTAGCATCGCTACCACTCAGCCACAGTGGATGATTCTTCCTAATTTATGTGTATAATATGTAAACTGATTTTTATTGTTATATACATACATACGTGTATTAGAAATAAGTTGTCCGAACAAAATTTTTACCCGGACTAAATATTTGTTACTGAGGATTTTCTGCACCACAGTTCACTGGTTGTCATATGAACATTGGCGTAGCTATACATTTTTTCTAGGGGGGATATTATTACTGGTGATTTTCATGAGTAATACGAGTAATACGAGGGCGGTTCGGAAACTTCTTAGCCTGTCAATGAAAGAGAATAGTTAGTTTTTCAAAAATATTTTTATTTTTCAATATAATCTCCTGAAACTTCAATACACTTAGTCCAACGCTTTTCTAGCAATTCTATCCCTTGATTAAAATAGTTTTCCTCAAGGTCTTCAAAATAGTGGTTTACAACTGTAATTGCATCTTCATTTGAGGTAAAACGCTTGCCAGCAAGGAATTTTTTTAGATTTGGGAACAGGTAAAAGTCACTGGGAGCCAAATCAGGAGTATAAGGTGGGTGCTCAAGCAACTCGTACTTTAATTCGTTGATTTTAGCCATTGTTAAAACACTCTTGTGCGCTGGTGCGTTGTCTTGATGAAAAATTATTTTTTTGTGTTGTAAGCCAGGACGTTTTTCTCGAATTTGTACATTTAATTGATCCAAAAGGTTGCAATAGTACTCTGAATTTATTGTTTTACCCTTTTGCAGATAGTCAATCAATAAAATACCTTTGAAGTCCCAAAAAACCGTTGCCATAACCTTACCAGCCGCTTGAATTGTTTTTGCCTTCTTTGGGGCACTTCCTTCAGCTTCAGTCCATTGTTTGGATTGTTCTTTTGTCTCTGGAGTATAGTGGTGGATCCATGTCTTATCAACAGTTATGAAACGACGCTTAAAATCCATTTTAATTCGCTTAAAACAACAACAATCCAAACAAGCTTGAGAAATGTTCATTCTTATGCGTTTTTGGGCGACTGTTAACAAATGCGGCACCCATCTTGCAGAAAGCTTTTCCATCTGTAGTTCTTCATGCAAAATTAAATGGACTCGATCATTTGAGATGCCCATGATATTAGCTATTTCACGCACTTTTATTCGTCGATCATTTAATACCATATCATGCATTTTGGCTACAATTTCTGTTGTTGTTGCTGTTTTTGGACGTCCACTACGTGGTTCATCTTCAATGCTTGTACGACCACGTTTAAATTCAGCAACCCAATTTTTTACTGTTGCATATGAAGGAGCACTTTCACCTAACACATTCACCATATCATTATGAATTTCTTGTCCCGATAAACCATTTTTATGTAAATATTTAATTACACAACGCATTTCTAATTTTTCCATTGTTAAAAAATCGCGGATGCGTCTTTTGTGAACACCTGTTTCTATATGAAGGAGTTGCCAGATCGAAACAAAATTTAACATGTGTTCATAGCAGAGATGGAAGTTTCCAAAATACTTAACTTTTTTCTGTTTATACCGCGCTTTTTGTGCTAGGCTAAGAAGTTTCCGAACCGCCCTCGTAAACAAAATAATTACATGAAATTTTTAATAATTCTAAGGGGCGGGTGGAAACAGCAATTCTTGGGGAGGCAATCCACCCCCCAGAATGACCTTTCTACGCCTGTGCATATGTAAACAAAACACATTTTCCATACAAATTGACACAAAAAACTAGCAACAGAAAGCAGTCGAGAGATAGAATCTATTTTATTTTGACAGCGTTTTTCTTGTGCTCTCACATATTCTCTCAACAATGCTACCATACAGAGAGTATTTGAAGTTACTGCCGTAAATTTTATTATGGGGTTTGTTAATTTGACAACGATTTTTCCTGAAGTTGCGGACTTTTTCTGTTTGATCATTTAGTTCTACAATGTTTGCTGTACAATGCAGCTATTGCTTATATTTTGCTTTATTTTTTTTTTCATATTTTACATATCGTCACCTAAAATCCAAAAGGCCGTAACAACCAAAAAATTCAATATAGACTTTTTGATTGATTATGATGTAATTAACCAAAATACATCTTTCTTTAAAATTTTACTCACATATGTTCAAAAATGCCGATTTTATTCATGATTCAATTTGGCACCTAACAAATAAATAGTCTTAAATTTATAAGGTTTTTTGCTTCTCCTGTAAAAAAGTAAAAAGTGTACTAACGGCCTTTTGGATTTTAGGTGACGATATGTACATATTTTAATATTAATATTAGGTTTGTTCATTTACTAAAAATTGTTACCAATTTGTAACAATTGTTACTGGAAACTGATCATTAACTCAAAAAATTTGCAAAGAGAGAGCGTCAAAAGGGAGAGAAAAAATGGAGACACAAAAAGATTCTTACAAATTATTACTAGTAAAATGTTTACTTGCAAGAATTATGCAAACAGCTGTTCTGTGTTTTGTTTTCAAATTACATAATTGTTTTAAAAATATCTGAAAATTTATTAAAATCTCTATAAGCTCAGTTACCCGATTGTAATGTAAAGTAACTGCAACAGTAGGAAACAGCTGATAGATATTGTTATGTGAAAAGTAATGAAAATAGTTATAGAGATGTAATGTAACGTAACCTACTTTTCATATAAAAATATCGATCAGCTGTTTCCTACCGTTGCAGTTACTTTACATTACAGTCGGGTAACTGAGCCTTTAACTGAGCTTTTAAATGTAAATAACAACAACAGCTATTTCAAGAATAGAGTGTTGCCATACAAGTATTTTTGACCTGGTGCATCAAGTTATTAAAAAATAATATAAGGCCGGGGCACAATGAATCCGTCATGCGTTAAACTTCGCCTTTTTCAACTGACAGCTACGTTTAAATACATGGTTTCTTATGAGGTCAGTTACATTCAGTACGTATCCGTCAACGCAAAGTACAAAGTTTGGTAAACTTTTTACTTTTTGCATACGTTGAGTAGTTTGACAAATATTGGTTGGTTTTTTGGTATGCTCTAAATTAAAATTTTTGTGTTTTGTGGCAGCAAAAATAAAATTAAACAAAAGAAATAAACGAAATAAATAAAAAAAGTTGAATTTAATAAATAAAATGAAGAATAGACCTCTAGAAGCTGTTCAAATGCTTCCGTCAATAAAGTACTCATTATGCCAACTTTCTCCGTCGTTGCGTTAATGTCAGTTGAAAAAGGCGAAGCTTAACGTATGACGGATTCATTGTGCCCCGGCCTATATGAAGGTTTTATAATGCTGTAATTTATCGGTCGACAAATAACTTTTTTAGCTTATGGTTGTTAAGGGGTCTGTTCATGATGTCCATGTTAGGAAATATTTCATATCTGTCTATATACAATTTCTTTCAGATATTTTTCGTGAGCCGTTTCCCAAATTACACACATATTGCACATGGTTCTGGGACGTTCTGGTATTTATGTATGTTTATACATATTTATGGCATGCAACTGCATTTTCATTGCATACAATTTGAATTATGAATATTTTTTAAAGATAAAAATATTACTTATGCAAATAGGCTGTAGTTTTTTTTTTTTTTGTTTTTTAAACAAACAAAAGTTCATTCCACTTTTGAACTACATGAAGGCCCAAAATTTAAAGACAAAAAAAGAAAAATGTTTAATGGCATTTGTTCAAACAAATTTATATGTCTATGGATGCAAGCCTTTCGTTCACAAAAACACAACAAGTGTAACGTATACATACATACATACATATATATTTATATATACATGTACACATACATACATACATATGTACATACATTCAATTGTCGTCAAAGTATTTTCCTTCAGTGTTCGTTAGATGTATGATCTAAATTTTGGCTATAATAAAAATTGTGGGGAGCCAACAAAATTCGGTTATTTTTTTTTTTTTTTTTTTTTGTTAAACAAAAAAGTGGTCTTCTATTTTAACATCAGACATTCCAGTAGTTTACTATGTAAATACTTATTTGTATATTACTTGAGGTTTTATTTATTGATTTTTACTTGACAAGTTATCGAAGCTTTATAATTATTACATGATATTAATTTGACATAAACATTCTGTCGTTGCTGCTTCAAATAAAGCGATATGTAGGCCATAACGCCATAGCCATTGCCATAGAAACCAATTGAATTTTAAGGCTCAATCAGACGTGACATAACCATAGCCATAGAACCAAACTAATGGGCAACAATGTAGTTGATTATAGGTGATTCGCCATAATGCCATAACTCTCACCATAGAAACCAATTGAATTTTGGTTTGGTTATGGATATAGCATTATGGCTATGTCACGTCTAATTTAATCTTTAGTTTGGTTATGGCTATGGCATTATGGCTATGGCACGTCTAATTTACGCTGTAATCAAATACAATGTTGCCCCTAAGTTTAGTTCGAACAGCTGATTTGTATGGTTATGGTTATGTCACGTCAAATTTAAGCTTAAGTTATTCCGCCCATGCACTACACAATCTTACTGCACAAGTCTGGCACTGTACAGTGCGTTTGTGTAGTGTATGCGGGTGGTTGTGCTATTTACGCAGTGAAGTGAGTAAATATCAAAACGATTTTGATATTTGCTCAAGTTTGTAAAACTGTACAGTGAACTTTATTAGTGTATGTTGCAAATGCTCACTAGTGTCGTGATTTTTTAAGAGTTCAAAATAAGAAATGAGCGCAAAAATATATTATGGACAGAGATCCTACAATTATATATATTATAGCTTTAAAATAACAACTGCACAGTTTACTTGCACAGTGTGTGGCACAAGCTTAGTTTACGCAGTGCAAGACTTGAGCACTGAACTTGTGTGGTGTATGGCTGGCATTATGAGATATTTATTGCATTTACACACATACGCACATATATCCAAAGTGTATTCATATTAGGTGATCTCAATTCAGCAGGTGTTAATTTGTCTTATGTCAAATCAAAGCAAAACGTTCGCAAATTTTCTTTTAGCAGGATATTTTACACTAACAAATACAACAGGGGAATAAGAGAGTTGCAAATCGAGAACACTTGGTATCAATTCGCCTTGTATACATCCATACGTACATCATCATCGTGAAAATAGTCAAAATCGACTTTCAGGGCCTCAAAACCTCGAAATATGAAGTTAACTCGAGTTTGGAAAAATGGGTTAAAATACATAGGTAACTTCCTTCCTAAAGCGGCAAGTTAAATATTTTAAACGACTCTCTGTGTTTCAAACATCCCAACCGATTTTAGTAGTGGCTTTCAGATTTGGACCTGAAACTTATGGAATATTTGCATAACTTTAATGTTTGCCGCTTTGCAAAATAGAATATTTTGCATCTTATATAATTATATTTTTTTGTCGAATAAAATTCTTTACATATTCTTTCACATTCCGAATACAAAAAGCTCATATGCACTACACTAACGTTTCAGAAACTTTGCCTCCCACAAGATTTTTTAACTTTTTTTAACGACATTTTATAGGTTAGGTTAGGTTAGGAACGGTGGTGCTACAACACACTTCCACTAGGAGATCCAGTTGGGACCATTGTGTTTGCTATCTGTGGATACACATTGATAAAAATGTTAACCTTCATTTGTACCCAGAATATCCCCAATTATCTGTCAATAAGGCACTGAATTGCCATGATTAGGCCCCTGATATCCTTCAGCTTACACTTAGCGTTATCACTAATGCTCTCATGGAAACATCTGCTCAGCCATCTGAGCCTATGGCGTTGCAGCTTCAGGCAATGGCGAATATGTTCAATGGTTTCTGGTTCCTCACATCCTACAGAAATCTGGAGTGCCAGTATCCGAAACACTGGTACTTGCTCTGACCGACCAGTGACCAGTCAACGTACCTGTCACGACTCGCATCGCCTTCCTACTTCGCAATGCACGGTTGGTCCTGCCTGCTCTCCACCCAATTACTGAGTTCCCTGTAGTAATAACCTGTCGGTAATTTCACCGATCTGCTACACATTCCCTCAACTAAGGCCGACCCTATTCTTGCCAGCTCATGGGCAATTTCATTTTCCTCAACGCTGCTGTTGGCAGGAACTTAACATAGTCTGACACTATATTTGTCCATAAGCAATCTGAGGACTCTCCTACAGTCACTTACAAGTTCCAATTTTACATTAAGTCCCTTCAAAGCTTTTAGCGTTGCTTACCTTCTCGCCTTCAGTCACATTTGTGGCCACTAGTTTCCGTGGTATTTTATAATTAAAAAAATAAATAAATATTACAATACAAAACATGCAGACACGTGACATAACATACTTTTTTCCCGGGCCAGCAATAATTGTTCTAAATATATAAAGATAATAACAAAATAAAATAAACAAACAACAAACCTGCCGCATTATCCGTTGCGTGAACTTCATTTACTGAAGCATTTGCAGAGGTGGGATATATGAATGAATCAATTTGTAAATTCTCCATAGGTAACAATTTGCATACAATTATAACACAACATTAACAAAATTAACAAATCACCACACGAAACACTTTACTTTCGATTTATTTAATATTTTTTATTTTTAATATGCACCTTTTTTTACAATTTATTGGGGATGTAAAACAATATATTATAATTTTACCAAACACAAAACATATGTATGATTTGAATTGAATTCAAAGAAAAATTTATTTGAAAAAATGTTGCATTTAAAAAAAAATATTTTCACTTATTAAAAATATTTCTATTTCTAGTTTTTCTTTCTTTTATTTTTGTTTATTTATAAATTTGTGAACACTTTAAGACGTTTGTTTGTATGTGCATATGTATGTATGTATGTATGTATGTATGTAGGTTTACATCCCAGTCAGCATGTGGACGATTGTTTCACCAAACTGAGTCTTTTTCGACTGCCTTAGATGATTAAAGACTGATTAATCAGTTCTGCGCTTAAAATAAGACTCGAAAATGATTCCCAGAAATACTTTAAAAGGGATTTGTTTAAAAAATAAAAACAAACAGCAAGCTCGTGCAGTAAAATCAAAAAAATAAAAAGTGATTGTAAGTAATACCACTCTGACCAAACTGTCTCGAAAGTGAGTCTAAATTGATTAGAAACGCGAGTCATAAAAGACTCTTTTAGAAGACTCCCGGATAGGGTACCATTTTCTCCCGAATGAACAGTCATTTTCGACTCGAAAACGAGCGCATAAATGCTTATTTTAATCGCGCGGAGGAATCGAAAAAGACTCGAATATGATCATTAATTTCATAAAATGCTGACTGGGATATTTGTACTATGTGTATGGTTGTGTGTATGTGTGCAAATACATATTTAAACTCAGAATAACAAAATATAAAGACAAGACTAATATATATGCATTAGAAGTACACCATTTCCAATTCTTCTGTGGATTATCTCTCAACGAGATGGTGCAAAAGTTTAATGTTAGGATCATCTGCATACCAGGGAATAGAGGATTTCAGTAAAATACCAAGGCTGAAGAGGTTTGCAAGAATTGGGACCTTACCGGTTCCACTGGATACTCTAGTGCAAGCAACGTCTTAGGCGTAAGACTAAGGAAGTTGTTCTACAAGAAATGGCTGCATGACCACCATGCCCATGAGCTGGCAAGATGAAGGAATGTGTGGCAGATAGGTGAAATTACCGATATGACATTACTACAGGGAACTCAGTAATTGGGTGGAGAGCAGGACCAACCGTTCATGGCGAAGTGGGAAGGATTGTAGAGTCTCGGGGTCTATGCGGCCAAAACTTGACTCAGGAAGATCCAAACTGCTACTGGGTATGAGTAGGAAGGCGATGCGAGTCTTGATAGGTGAGTTGACTGGTCACTGGTCGGTCAGAGCAAGGACCAGCATTGGGAAACTGGCACTCCAGAATTCAGTAGGATGTCCAGGGATGCAGAGAAACCAGAAACCATTGAACATATTCACCATTATTCCAGTAGTCAAAATCGACGTCACGTGCATACAATACCAAAAAAAAAAATGGGACTTGCCTACTCGCTTGTGCTATTGACAGTCTATTTCTGTTCTCTAAGGAATAGAAAATAAAATGAGCCTGTCAATAGCAGACAACTGTTTTCGACAATTGGTATACAAACCGCGATTTTTTTGGTATTGCATTGACGTGACGTCGATTTTGATAACTGGAATAAGGGTGTTTATCTACCATTGCCCGAAGCTGCAACGCCATAGGCTTAAATGGCTGAGCAGACGTTTCCATGCGAACATTAGTGATCTCGCTAAGTATAAGCTGAAGGATATTAGGAACTTCATCATGGGCATTCAGCGGCTTAATAATGACATATAATATAGGGTGCAAATGGGGTTTAAAAATATTATTAACGGGTGCCAATAAAAGGGGAGCATAATGAACTTAACTGGATCTCCGAGTGGAGGTGTGTTATAACACCACCTTTTCTAACCTAACCTAACCTATGGACTCAGCTAAATAAGAAAAATACGGTTTCTTTGATTTCAAAGAAATGGGAAACAACTCTCGGTTTTTTAGTGTTCGTATTGACCGGACATTGTCTCATGCTTAGAGGTTAAGTGTGGAGTACAAAAAGTTATCGTAATTGCCAAGATATAGACTAAGAAGAAAATGTAAAATATTTTCTGTGATTGCGCTGGATTAGCAAGATTTGCGCTCTTGTGTCACGATGTCGAAACGTTCGATCGACAGCTTTTTTTTTAAAGAGAAGTAACACTCAGCCAATGAATGCCTACTACAAGGTGTTACCTTCTTTAGGACAGGGATAGTGATAGTGAAGACAGGTGTATTGAAAACAATAATGAAATAAAAACATTTGTTTTTGTTTCCAATATAAGTAATTGATCGAACATTTTCTGTCGACATCATGGGACAGGCTCTTACTGTCGATTTTTTATGTTTTTATACCTAAGGAATCGTTTTAAATACATAATGTATTTTTCAAAAAATTATGTTTTCTTCAGCAACATATTCTACCTCACTGCAAGCCTTTAAATGACAATTTAATAAATGTTCACCAAATGCTGAGTTTTAATTTTCAGTTGAATACTACAAGTTTGCAATAAGAAAGGAAATGGTGTAGGAACAACATCTAATACACTTAAAAAAACTCGCACACAAAATTTCATATTTAAGATACACATGCCATACAAAACGAAGCACTGACTAATTTTACACTCACTCACACTCACTTACACCACCAGTCAGTCAGTATAGTTGGTCAGTGCACAAGTGTCGAAGATAATTTTGAATTTTTCCTTAAAAATTTTCTAATTTTCTTTAATGTACGAGTATAATAATAGTGTGGTGAATGTATATTTTTTGGTTGGATTATAATTCGTTTTTTTCCAACTTTTTTCTGTTTTTTTTTTTGTTAATTTAATTTAAAATCATTTTGAAAATTGCACTTTTTCACAGATTATTACGAAATCAATTTCTCGATACATTTAAGGTAAATCATTAAGTATAATTTATTTTAATGAATTAAGGGAAATTTATTTTCCTTTTAGCATGAATCACATAAACATAATGGAAAAGCTTTTACGATTTTGTATGTTCATATGTTTTCCTAGTTTTCAGATAATTAATTTTATATTTTTAAAAATATACATATGTATGTATGTATGTATTTACTTTCTATGATTTTTATATTTGATTGATCGTTTAAATTTCGCACGCGCTCATCCAGTCATTAGTACCTGGATCTTCGATAGTTTTCCTCAGACTGACTGAGTGAGCATAAAATTTTCTTTAGGCCGGTAAAATTGATGCGAGTATTTTCTATTTCTTTGGCTGCTACACAACCCCCTCATTAATAATAATAACAAAAAAAAAATATAAAGAAAATAAAACAGAACTTTATTTCGTGTGTTCGCTAAAAATGTGGTGAGAATTTGGTGATCTTAAATAGATTAAATTTGTTTTTTTTTTTGTTAAAAGAGTGTGATGATTTTCAGCGTGTTTTTGTTGTTTATTTGTGTAGAAAATTAAATAAAAAGTCTACAACAACGTAAAAACAACTTTTCGAAAATTGCTGAATGCATGTTCCCAGTGTCCTTCTCATGGCGAATAAAAGTGAATAGTGTCTCTCGGCACCTACTTTTGATTTATTTTTGTGTGCGTACATGTACATATGTGTGTATGAATGTGTGCGTGTTTGGACTTTTACTTGTTTCCGGGATTTATGAACTACATGCCAAGTATGTTGCCTAAAATTGCAGCCATTGACTGGGTTAAATTGTTCATGTATGGATGTACATACATATGTACTAGAGGCCTGCCTAAACATTCTTGAAATGTATATACATCTTGCTTTTTAAATATATTGCCGTGGCGTATAATGTATAATTAACCAACAATAAATGCACGAATGGATGTATATATGTTCGTGTATATGAATGTTTACAAGTGATGTCCCGAGCACTTCTTGTTCATAACAAACACTCCAAATACCACAAGAAGTAGTGTCTTGACCTGGTTACAAATAATGGTAACAAATACATAATATGATGGTGCTGCTACTGCGGATTTTTTTGATTTTCAGTGTTGCCGTAATTTTCCGGGGAAGTACCGAGGAGCTCACGGGATTTCGGGGATTTTTAGCTTAGTCTTTGGGCATCTTCAATATGGTTTTTGTCTTTGCTTAGATAAGTGGTTCGTAGCAGTGATAGCTGAAGGTGTCTCTGCTAAAATAAAAAAGCATACACACAACTTATGTGTGTATGTATGTAAGCAAGTATTCTAAATTCTTTCGTCACTAAGCATTTGCTCCCTTACGTCTATACCCACAATAACTGAAACAATTGTCTTGCAAACATTGTTGTTCAGTGTTTGTTTTTGCAGACTTCGCCACAATAAAGCATTTGAAAAATCCCTCGTCTTGAAAGTTGTTTTAAGTGGTCCTATGCAGGGCTCTAGTATGTACTATATCGTGCCACAGCCGCAAAAAAAAAGGTTAAGCGACATAATTTTCGAACTTAATATTTTGACCAAAATCGATTATGTACTTGCGATCGTAAATAATCGATTTTCGTCAAAAAATCAATGTCCAAAATGTGTCGATTAAGCTTTTTTGGCGGTTTTGGCTTGATATCTGCACATACAAATGTATAAATATTTGTAAAAGCACGCACTGGTATATCAAGCATGTAAAATAAAGATTTCAAAATGATAAGACATTAAAATTAAATTTTTACATTTTCATACATACATACATACATACTACATACATATATAGAAAGGGCATAACTCACTATTTTTTGAAATCGAGATTTTTTAATTTTTTGATACATTAGATTTTCTCCTATCGAAATATACAAAAAAAATTGATTTTCAAAAATATAATGAGTTAGGGCTTTTCTATATTAAGGTAGCGATATACACTTGTGCTCATATAATTAAATCACTTATGTGACAGGTTGAAAGTTTGCTCAAAACGAAAATTTAATTCAAGCAATGTATGATTATTTTATTCTTAACCAAAAATTAACTAGTTTCCGGTTTGTTTAATAATAATACTCATTTCCATTTTAACATCCGGCTGTTACTTAACAAAAACACACAATAGAAAATATGGCAATGTTGTGTCTATTTGCTTACCAAAAGAGTAGTGAAAGAGCGAGCCCGTTTAGATGAAGGGTGAAATAGCTGGGATACGTCGCCTGCGACTGGTATTTGTCGGGTGGAAGTGAAGAGAAGCTTGCGGGGTAGTAAAAGTCGCACGTACTGGGAATTGAAGCAACAATTTTAACCCTCCTCTTTTACACATCTCTTTCCCACATATTTTTGTTACGCTATGTATGAGCAGTGTTGCCAGTTAGAACTATTTTTTTTGTGTTGGCAAATTAGCGATTAGAAAATTTATAACGTGCATAAAATACAAAGTTATAGTATAAAAATTATAAACAAATAAATTAATAAGAGAAAAAGAATTATGTATTGTATTTTGGTGTTAAATTAAAAAACGTAAAACTATGTCGACATATTAATTATACATTTATGGCAATACTGAATTGATCAAACTAATGTTTAAAAATCCAATAACTATTTGCGACAAAAAATCTTCATGTAAACGCGTGTGAAAAAAATGTAAGAAGGGACTCCTAAAGAGAATGTAAGCGTTGTCGTAGCTACGTCACCTTTCACGGGCTCTAATGAGACCTTTTTCAACAAAAACAATTTTTTAAATATTTAATTCAACCCCCAACGTATTTTGTTGTAGGATTTGATTTGCTGAATCGTTGTCTAAAATTCTTATCGGACAGAGAAAAGTGGTTGCGTCTAGACGTGTGTCCAACAGTTACTTTTTAACTAGTTTGAACTAAAATGAGCTGTTGCGACGAGCAAAAATTATTTTTCTGCTTGTCATGTTGTCGTTCCACTTTCTATTACATATGTATATTACCTATGTATATACATATGTACTCGTATGTATGTATATAAAAAGGAATCTGTGTTTGTTGGTTTGTTTGTTTATTTGTACCTTATAGGAGAAGAGACCTCTGGACCGATCTTCCTGAAATTTTTACCACATTTAACTGGGACTCTGGAATGAATTATAGGCCAATTTTTTCAACCCCGCCCACTTTTTTTAATTTTTTTTTTAATTATGTCACTCCTTCCACATAGATTTTAACAGAATTTATAATATAAACGAGCATAACTGCGCCATTTGTGGACCAAATTTCAAAATTCTTTTTGCATATTGAAAAAGTCCACTACTTTTTTTTTTCTAGTAAATACGAGTATCAGTGTAGGCGGTTTTGCGAATTAAATTATGTATCGATTGTATAGGCTTAAGTTCATATAGCATTACATACATAACGTCGGTTGGTTTCTGGTTTGCTGCAGACATAATGTATTCTGAATATACTGCGCCGCAAACCAGAAACCAACTGACGATATGTATATAGTGACCGTACGGAACTCTTCGTGTGAGAGTCAAAGTAGCACTTTACTGAATTTATTAATTATTATTAATCGATAGGCTAAAAGTCGTATCACTCTGTAAACCAAATTACATGTGACAATTTTTCAATTTCTTTTCCTAATACATATTTATTCTTTATTTCATAATCGCGCTTAACATGGTCTAGAGGTCAATATTTTATTTGCCTATCGAAAAGTGGTTTTGGAATCGCTCTTCAATTCAGATGCGACCATCAGGCTGGCGTGTGATTTGAAATCACGTGATTTTCAGGACTGATTGCATTCTTTCGAATGAGACATCATTTACATTTGATTTAAATATATTTTGGTAATTAAAATATGATAAATACTTACTTTCGGTTTTAATGTTTCGATGTGTTTTATGAGTTAAATGATATGTATCTTGAAATAAAATGTTTCTTGAATAAAAATTCCACACCACAAACTGAATTGAACTCGCTTGCAATAATTCTAAAACAAAAGAAGAGAATCAAAAATTAATAAAGCAGAAATTATGAATTAACAAATGTATAACGTTTTAAGTTTGTTTAATTTTTATTTAAGAAAAATAAATACGAAAACGAATATAAGCAGTAACAAATTTATTTTTATTTTTTTAATTCTCTTACAAAAGTATGAAATACTATAAATTTAATGTCCGGCATTTTATTTAGCTAATAAATTTAAACATTTAAGAAAAAAAAAATTACAAATATTTTTGATCGTTTCTTTTAAACGTGTATCGTTAACATTAAAGTGTTTATTTGTTCATAAATATTAGCTACGTTTTAAAGAAAGATTTACTTTGAGAAATAAAGCTAATGCATATTAAATAGCAATACACATTTTGTTACAATTACTGAATTCACAAACTATTGCATGAGTTGTATAAGTTTTGTTGATAACTTTTATATAAACATGAAATTATTAACAACTTTTATACAACATACAACCTATACAATATGTTGTGAATTCGGTAAAAGTGTTTGTAAGTTTTATACAGTATTTATTTTTAACAGACTTAAATAATCTGTAACGAAAGAGTTAATCGTGAAACATGAATTTATATATTAAATTCCAACAATATTTTTGAGTTATGGCATTCTTTGAAACAGAATTTAGTCTAATATATTGATTGACACTTTCTCTTAAAATTTAATATAAAATATATATGTATGTATACATATAAATTTAAATTTACCTATTTTGAAAAGCACATTTTTGCCACTTTAACTTGAATCAATTTCCATTTACATATACAGCATTTAACGCCTTCCATCAACACGGCATATGTAGGCTAACGATTTCGTATACCCAAATGTTCTTTAAATTTAAAAGAATTTGTTAGTAAATAATTTTGATTAAATTACAGCGTTTTTATATAAGTACATACATACATACGTGCATACTTATACATTACTACAAGAAATTTTCAACATTTTGTGTCTATTAAAAGATATATAAATACATATTTACTTTGTAATTTCATATATAGATCCTTAACTGTTAAATCATCGTAAATCAAATTTTTCTAGAAGTGTTCATATGTTGAAAGAGTTATTTATAAAACACATTTCTTATAAATCAAAAATTTACAAAATATCAATAAGAATGTAATCACAAAAATTATAAATGATTAAAATTCTGTTACTTAAACATGTTGTAACATAACATAGCCTACAAAATAAAATCGTATGTGCGCCCTTAATTATGAATGTGATTTAAGTCATACATTTCTTTGGTCGATATATTTAGTAGATCACATTTAAACAAATCAAAAAATTGTTTCATATTATACAACATTTTAGATTAGAGTTGTACATGTACTCGATTAATATAAATTTATTTAATATTTATTAACAGTCTTATTTATAAAAATTATTAAGGCTTTATAAAGGGGTTTTAAAACAAATTTTCATACAAATTTTTTCTTATTAAGCCCTTATAATTTTTATAAATACAACTTCTTTCATAATTAAGGGCACATACATATGTATGTATGTATATACTTTTGAACTTTTGAACAAATTTCATAGGAAATCGATATATTTTCCATTTATTTTGAAAGTATCCTAAGCCTTTAATAAAATTGTGTTATATATTATGTATTTTTTATTTTGAAATTAATTATTTAGAATAATATGTAAGTCTTTAATCACTATTAATATTTATTATTTGTAAAAGTTGTATAAAACTTATTAATTTACTCAAAAATGGAAATAGAACTTTTATATGTAATAATTTTATTTATTTATTTATTTAACCAACTTGATTTTATTTATTTGTTTCAATGCGATACATAGGAAGCCTAAAAGGATAATAATAGATGCATGAAGTGGCTTAGGATACCTTCAATGCCAATGGTCGGCCACATGTTATATTAAACTACATAAGCCCACGTTTGTTTTACATACACTAAAAATATTTAACAAATTAAGCGTAACTACTAAACAATTTCATTCTAATTTTTATATAATATTTTTTAATGGAATATTTAAAATAATGGAATATTTAAAATAATGTAATATTTAAAATAATAAAGACTTTACCTAAAATTGTGTTAAGTAGCATTATATGTATGTACATAAATATCGCTCCTTTATTGCAATATAGACATATCTCAAAAAATGTGTTTTAGAAAAAATCGTTGTATCATATTTTATTTTAAAATTTTGCATACAAAAACGGCTTGTTTGTACACGCAGCTCTTGAGAAAAGAAACCCTATTTCCCGCAAAACTGTTTTTTTTTAGTTGTGCCTCTGTTGCAATAAAAAGGCTATACGTCTTTCACCGAATGCAATAATTTCATAATATAAAATTAATTGTTTTGAGAAAGTGAAAAAACTTGAAATAAAAGTTCAACAAATTAACACCAGGACGGTTTTTACATTTAGGGTTTTGCCCCTGCTGCAATCATGGCATTTTCTTTGACAAACCTCGTACATTTATATTGAATATGTCAAGAAGCAGGGTATTTTTGATGTTCAAACGACTGCGGTAAATAAATGACAGCCTTATTTATTAAAAAAAATATTAAGGCTTTATAAAGGCTTAATAAGAAAAATTTTTTATGAAAATTTATTTTAAAAAACCGATATAAAGCCTTAATAATTTTTATAAATAAGGGTCTATATTTTGCAAAACTAAAGTGCCCATTACACAGCGAGCATGTTGCCGAGTAAGATCGTCGTTCGTGAACTAAGATGCTGTAGAACATGTATAAATAAATTTTCAAAGAGGACGCCTTGAAATGACGCATAAATTTGTAGCTGCATTAATTATAAGCGAGTTATTGCAAAATGAATATAAATATAAAAAATAGGAGAGGAAAATAAATATTTTATTTCTATCAAATTTCTATTGTGCCAATTTTTATATATTCCATAACTCATTCAAAGTTCAATTAATTTTTTTAAGAACTTCTACTCGCGTTTAAAATTTTTCATAAAAAGCAGATTTGTATGTGTGTTGGACGAACAAGCAATTACACAAGTTGAATGGCTCGATGAAGAACCAGAATAATATTTTAAATATAATTTAAATGGGCTTTTTCAAAATTACCGATTGAAAGATTCCGACCTGAGTCGACAACGCGTATTTTTGCCTTATTACACAAGCCAACATATTGTTAATAGCCGTTCAATAGAAAAATTAGGCAAATCATCTCATTTTGCGAGAAGAAAGGAAAATGTAAATCGAATTGTACTACAAAATCTACACCTCTTGACTACTCACGAAGCAGCAACAAAAACCTAAATGTAAGTGCCTTCCATTTAATTGGATATTTACAACTGTTAAACGCCGTTAAGTTTTAAAAACCCGTATTTTAGTCGTTATTATTATTACATATTATTGCAGCTGCTTAGCGTTTCATCATGTAAGATTGAATATTTTCCGAATACAATTTTAAGGCTTAATTAGGCTTTATTTTTATTATTTACTATTTTATTTTATTGCATAATTCTCAGAAGACATTGTTAGAAGACACCACAGCAATGTTATAAGCTAATATCAATTGAAGTGTACATTTCATGTACGAAGAGGTGTGAAGAAACACAAGGTTCTTAAAAGGAATGAATCAATGTATATATACATACATACATACTTATGAGTTTAGCCGTTTTTATAAATTTCACAATAAAAAAATATTTTAACATTTGCAGCACGTTCTAAGACAACAAACATGCTTCGTATAAGAATAGATTTTTAATACAATATAAAATTCTAATTTATTAAAGTCCAAAAAAAAAATTGGTCGTGTATATATAAAAATCCATTCCTTTTCGTAGAATTCGTCACTACATTTTGTTCGAAACTCTTATGGATTTTACACGGAATAAAAATGATAATTAAATCTAGATTTCCCCGATGGTTTAGTGAATGGTGAAAACCAGGCCAACGAAAATCGTCCAAAAACGGACTGTATTGATTTTAATCGTGACTTTTTGGCCCATCTGGCCTCTTCCTTTTTAAGTTGTTCGATGCCCTGGAGAGAAAACAAATATTAAATATATAATAAATTTGATTGAAATTTATTTGCTTGTTGTGATTTTCAATATTATTATTATTTGTGAATTCTTAAATGGTTTTTGAAGGTCTGTGAATAGGATAACAGGTTTGTGACTGTTCAAAATGTGTGGTTGAAGTCTACTGATGATTTGTCAAAGCACCAATGAAATGCATATGGAAATGCATGCTTAACTGCCAGCAAATAAATTTCATTTAAAATAAACTTAAGACAATAATATGTAAATTGATAAATTTCTTAGATGTAAAATTAATTTTGTTAAAAAATAAACTAAAACAAATTTTACAGTTCCTATTATTATTATTTATGAACGTATGAACATATACATATGTATGTATGTATTCATGATATTATACCGTACCATATATTATTTAAATCATAAACAAATTTTTATTAATATTTTATATGTGCTTAAAAGCGATAACAACAAAAGTCGACTTAAGATAAATTCGAGTTACATACATATACCAGAAACGAAGCTTGATTGATATTTACGTGAAATCCACATGTCTCTAACGAAGTTCAATTAAACTTGTAATAAGCGCCAAATTATATTATAAACTTCATTTTCATAAAATTGTGACTGCATTCGTTAATACAGTAATTCTTACTTTAAAATCCAACCTAAATTAGAGCATCAAGCGCTGCGTTAGCACTAGGTGCAGTACATTCAAATATTTTATACGTTTAAATTTACTGAAAATACGTACCCTGCTGCTAACGCAACGCTTGACGCTCTAATTTAGGTTGGACTATTAAGACAAAATTATTTTAATTTGCCCAATTTGATTTAAAAATAAAAAGTCACCTTAATTGAAAGGATGTACCTACAACGCTTTAAAAAACGATTCTTGCGGGTGATTATCAGATTATCAGATGGTGTAGTGCACTAGATTGTCAGTAAAAAAAAAGAAGAGAGCAAATACGTCTGCCGATCGTTCAGTTACGCATTGAAATAATGATCAGCCGTGATATTTGTTCTTTCATTTCTTGTTCGTTAGTTGTGCTGGCCAACTGCCTTTTCGATCTGCTGCTCTAGTAAATTGCTTATTTTGCTTTCCGTAAAACGAAGCAAAAGTAAAACAAAAACCTAACGTGTATTGTCCCGATTTGTTGTAGAAATGCTATACGTTAAACATTGGTAAGAGAAGCTAACTTGAACAAAATTATAAAATGTGAATGAAATTTCTTCAAAAAAAAAACATTTTAATACATCTTATGACGGCCTCTACTATCGAACTTACCGTTTGATCGTTGAATATGGCAGTTAGTTGGGTGACCAGCATTATTATTGTAAATATTGCAAACATTAGCGCCTCAAATGTCAAAAATAATAGAAGAAATATAGTTGCAGGCGGTGAATATGGGGAGCATTGACGCCATTCATTGCGCACACATTCGGAGAAGGAGCTTAATACCAAAAATATGGCGTGAACAGATATTGATGCTATATAAAACTAGAAATAAAAAATTAAAAATGTAAAACAACTCCAAATGCCTTGCTTTTATCTATAATATATACATACATATGTATGTAAATATGTACGCAATTTTGTTTCTTTTCACAAATTTTCGTACATAAAGTTATAAAACTTACCGTGAATAAAACAAAAAATTTTTGATTGTTTTCTCCCACGCAGTTATTAACCCAAGGACAATGATGATCCATTTTCCGTATACAACGTTGACACACAGAACAGTGATGTGCTCTTTCCGGTTTTATGCTGCAACACTTTTGGCACTTGAATATCATTTGTCCTTCCCGGTAGCCCATTTGTTCGATCATTTCTTTAGTAGCATTGCCGCGCGGTACAGCTCCCTTGAAGAAAACAGTAAATACTACATATAATTATAATTCTATAGGCGACATCCGTTTTCAAGCTCTTACCGGATCCGATAGCATTGTCCGGATATGTGAGGCAAACGCTAAAAAAGCTAAAATTTGAAAAATAATTATATTCACTGTACTAAACACTGCATGTGGGCTGGGCAATAAGATTACACGCATTACAACAAACTCAGCAAAAAGGATCAAAAGCCATGTGAGAACGGCACAAAATATTCCACATATATCTTTAACGCACCAGGCGCGACCGGTGCAACAACGATTATGAGGATCGACATTTGACATTCCATTCATGGGGGCATACATAATGCCCCATTAATTCTTTTTTGATTTTTTTTAGACACTAAATTCAGAAATATAAGTTTTATTTCACTCGATTTCACTATTGCCCACCAAAACAAAAATTTCTTTTTAACAGCTGTTCAATTATTAACACACAAACAGGGTTGCTGTACTCTTTTTAAGTTCTTAAAGTAACGGTAAAACTTATTACGGAATCTTCTTTTAACTCGACGCCAAGGCCTATTTATCAGGTCAACGCAACTCTACAAAAACACAGCAATACAAAAAAAACTTTATGTTTAAGTTGTCAGAAACACACACAAACATGAACTAAAGTATATGGTGCAAATAACTTTTGACAGCTCAAACAAGCAAACAAACCATAAAATCAAAAATCATCGTGAGAGTTGCGTTGACCTGATAAATAGGCCTTGCTCGACGCGAATACACGTTTGAAGTGCCTTGCGTAAAAATTAATTGGGACAGTTTCCATTATAAGATATACGAAAACTCTCCAAACAAATGTGTTTATTTCAGAATTCTTTCAAATTATATGAAATGTTTTGTGATCCAATTTTGAATTAATTTTTATGAAATATGGCAGCCTCTTTCATACATGAAAGATGCACAACGCTCATTTACTTGAACAACCTCATAACTCAAATAATGCGATTTTCAAGTTAAAAACTCAGAATTAATTCACTAAAGGGATAAATTTAATTGTAATTTCATAATGAAAGCACTTTTTTTGAAAGCAATATACATTCGCATATAGAAAATAGACTTCTTTATAATTGTATGTACATCCGAACAAAACTATATACAGATAAATTACCTTGACTTCCAATTGCGATTGCTTTTGCAGTTTAAAACAGCCATTGGGTGTATGAATAAAAAAAAGTAGGTATTTGCTTTTTACTTAAAAATTTGTTTAAATTTTGTTTTTTTTTTAATATTTTATTTTTTACTATATCTACGTTTTTCACCGATATGGACTACTTGGAATACAAACACAAACGCTCGCCCTTTTTTCAAAGATGTACTTCCTGACCAATTATATCTTATTTTGTTCTAATATAATAATACATATATTTATACAAATTCTTTTTTGTTTACGTATATGCTAAAGAAATTCACATTTATTGTTATATATTTTTTTTTTTTTCTGATAACTATTGTATATAATTTTAGCCATAGAAATGTACTCTAGTAATACGATTTGGCCTTGCAGTCTTACTGTATATTTAAATAAATAAATAAAATAAAAAACTCACACATAGGTATTGGGGGTTTTAAAACAAATTTTTAAGTAAAAAGCAAGTCCTTTTTTTATTCATATTACCCATTGTCACGAAACATTAATGTACGGTGGCGAGTAATTTATTAATCTAAATGCGCTATTCCAGAGAATACTTTCCGATACAAGTCGCTGCAAGTGCAAGCGTAAAACTGTGTCCAAAGCCTATCTGACTGGGATTGAGTTTAATTTTACAACTAACCAAATACGGCATAATTTTTATTTTTTTTTTTTGATATTTTTTCATTTTTATCGAAATCATACATAACATGTTTCTCTTAATAAAAAAACTATTTATTACATTCCATTCTAATTACGTTTTTCTTTTTACGAAGTAAAAAATAAATCGAGTGCTGCATACGTATACACGTATCCATTTAAGATGGTGTTAATTTTGCTGTCGGCTCTATCAATGCTATTAATCCTGCTATTGAGGATAAAGCTCCTAAAATTCCAATTGTTCGCGGTGTTAGCTTAGTATAACCTAAAGCTGTCAAAGGTATAAAGAAATCGCACACATTTTTGAGAGTATCAACAAATACATCTTTGTGCACCAACACTACGTCATAGGAATGCAAGGCGAAGCGTGAAAAATCTTTAGGAGACTTAATGCTTAAAGGAACGGGTCGAGTAATACCGCATTTATAGCTGGCCTTGTAGAGGTCTAATAAGCGGAAAATTTCATAAACATCGCGACACAAATTCATGATGATCGAAAGCAACCAATATTTATTAGAATACTTTCCCCATTTCTTGGCATCGATACTTTTGAAGAGGCCAGTACGTGCTAGCCACAAAAAGTGATCGGCAAATAAATATAAGGCCTGTGAAATTTTTCCCATTGTGAGAGTAACACGTACAGCCAAATCTGGATAGTGAATGGTACGCAAGCTGGCGTAGAAAACATCCAGGCATTTGCCAAAACGTAACACTATAATAAAAAGCATTTATTGCGTTTCATAAACATAAATTAATCTTATATGCCAACAAAACTGCTTACATTTACGAAATGTACTCAAAATATATTCCAAAGATTTAAAGTCCTCAACCATGCCTGGATGCCTATCTGCCGATTCCAACGAATCCCATAACGCTCGCGAGGCATATTGTAATAATCTGATTCATATTTATAAAGAAATTAAATATTCCATTATTTATTTATAGTGAATTTATGCATTTTATACCGTGCAATTTTATCCCTTCCCACTGCCTGGCTGTTAAGTTGGACCCACTTTTGCATGTTCATATTAAAATTGTAGGTATTTTGACAAAAACTTTATACAGTTGCTCTTTTAAAACATTTACTTATTGTTATTACAATTCACAGAGGTACAAGGTACAAATGTAATGCAAACAAAAACTTTAATCGTGCAATTCGTGTTGTTTTCATCAAACAGTAAACAGATAATTTTTATTACTTTTGCAGGAGTGTTGCCAGACTAATATTTTCTTTCCCAAAAGAAAAAATCCTGAACGACCTTGAGATAGGGTTTTCAATTTGTGCATATGTATGGTAGTATATATCCTCTGTGGTATATATTTAGTTACATACATCGGCTGTGGACCCACATGTTGGTCTAAATTGTCAATTCCATAAACTTTAAAAGGAAACATTCTTACTAATTGAGTGGTCGATTCTTTTTCACGTAGACTGTGCTTTTTCATATAGAATCAGCTTTGACACTTGTGCTGCCACTTCGATGAGCTAGCACCATACCTGTATTAAATTTCCTTTTTTGACAGTTACTTTCGGGCCTTTTTTGACGCGTGTCAACACACCATCGTAAACATTTTTCATATTGGAAATTGGAATTTGACTTCAGAGAATAATTAGAAATTATTATTAATTTATTGTTGATTTTTCGAGATTTTATAAAAAATCTCAATAAAAATAAAACAAATGGCGGTAAGAATACATACTTAATTGTAATTGCAAACAGATACTAAAGCAAAATATTGGTAACAGCCTCAACAAAAGGGCAAACAAGGCACCAAAGGTGCCAAACAAATAGTGGAAGAAAACAAAGGAACATTAAGTTTTTATCGCAATATGGCATTTGGAAGCGCAGCTGCCTTTCTTTTAATAAATTTCATATTCTTTGAAATTGGCAAGGTGACAGTGGTAAGTAAATTGTTTTTCTTAAATAAATAACATGATGAAAAAGTTTATTTGGAAAGATAATGAGTATATTGGCATTGTTAACATTGGGGGCAGCATATCAGTTTATGTCCTTTATGTCTAAACCAAAGTATTCTGAGACAGGGGCTTTAATAGATTCTGGCAATGACTTGAATATGGAAGGTGGTATAGCTGAGTAAGTTGATTTGATTTAGAGAAATATGAATACAATGAAATATTACAATAACTGTTAATATTAAAGGAATGTCAAGGACTTGATTATTCTAACTTCTGGCTGTATGTTGTTGGCATTAATCTCTAATTATTTTTGGTACTTATTATCGCTGGCACCTATTAGAGCGTTTTGGATGCTTTGGAGCAGTATTATTAAACCATGGATGGATCAAAAAAATCCTGAGGAAGAAACTGAAGTTAATGAGAAAAAGCAGCGCAAAATGGAACGTAGAATGCGACGTATGAGATGAGAAAATCTACATATTTAGTATTACCTATGGTCAAGTTTTGAAATTATTATACTGCTTAAGCTACCAGGAAGTTTTGTTTATAAAAATTATAAAATTAGTGAAGTTGGATGAGGAGGCTTTCTATTAAATATTTCTATACACCTATTTAAATTAAGCTACAATCTAAGTCAATAGGAAAAGAAAAAATGTCAAAGGTCTATTTTGTTATTTATGTTGTACAGTTTATATTTTTTTATAGAGTTCGAGTCAAAAAATAAAGTATTTGTATATCACAAAAAGTAAAAAAAATTATGGAAAATTTTCAGGATCTAAACCGGATTTCTTCATATCAACAGCCACGGAAAACAAATAATCATAACATTCAGCCCTGAAATTAAAAAATATATACATATACATACCTATATAAAGAAAAAATTTGTACATCTAAGATTATATTTACATTGTTTTTGCCTTTTCCCAAGTTGCACCCCAAACATAAACTCCATGCCGTCTAACCAAAACGGCCGAAGATCCAGGATACTTCGTCATGGCTGCATACATAGAATCAGCCAAATCCCTTTCGAATGGAGTATTTTCAATAATTGGTACTATCATCCTTTCATCATAACGCAAGTACCGTTTTAAATTGTCATCAAAAATTCCTTTAATCATTTCTAAATGTGTGCATCGGAACTCTTCCCCAGGCCATAATAACGTGGCCATAACTGCATGCTGGGAGTGTGTATGTATGACTGCACCGGCATTACGATGACGGTATGCCAGCATAAACAGTGGAGTGCATTGACTTTTTGATAAGCTTTGAATACATAATTATATGTATGTAAGATTAAAGGTGTAAAGATGGAGCATTAAGACTTACTGCTTATAATCTGGTGGAATTTGCAGATCTCTTCCCTCTTTATCCTGAACGAATAAATCTTCTGGTAAAATGCGTTCCTTTTGAACACCACTGGGAGCTATGAAAATTTCGTCGCTAAAATGAATGGAATGTTATGTGAATACTGTTCGGCGGTTTAAACTGATTCATTCTAGGTATATAGTTTAGTCTGATGAATAGTTAGTTCAAGTTCAGAGTTTTATACTTAAGTATCAAGTAAAACTTTAGCGTGCTAAAGTTGATATATACTAACTTCAATTTAATTGATATACCACCACCTGTGCCCGTTACCCAACCCAAATGATAAAATTGTTTACACAAAGCCGGTATCAACTTTCGAGGATGATCCTATTGAAACACATTTTTAAATGTAAAATAGGTACAGGTGCATATATATATAAATAATACTTACCAGAGGTAAATCGTCATATATGGATGACATCTTAAAAACGAATTATAATCTCAAATTATTGCTTGAAAATTTTAATATTTTACTGATAAGAAACAAAGATAATTCCTCCATAAATAAACAAGGGATTTTGGAAGCAAACTTGCCACATGATTTTCAATTTAATCCCGCAAGCTATGTCATCTATAAGTACCACTTTTTGCAACTAAAGGTGAATTTTAGGGATATTTATATTCCTTTTCCTGCAATTTCTTTATATTAATCAGCAGCGATGCCAACTATTTATAACCCAAACGCGCTATATCCCTTCTCAAAACGCGCTAAGTTACAGCATTATCAACGATGTATGTATTAGTAAATACGAGTACAATTAATTTTTTAGTAACTCTTTTTCAGATTATGCAATAGTGCTTCTTCGAAATTATATCCTAAATAACTAAAATCATTTAATACAGAATCAGTCTAACCACAGTCAAGGGAATTTTATTTGCAACATCTGACTCATTAACGAATTCAAACAAAAAGTTAAATTTTGGATAATTTTGGAAACAAATGTTAAATTTATACTGAAATGATATTTTTGACTTTAATCAAAACGCGCTAATTTAGCGCTTTTTTTATTAAACGCGCTAAGACGACAAAAACGCGTTTGGCATAGTTAAAACGCGCTAAAACTAGCGCGAAAAGCGCTAAATTGGCATCGCTGTTAATCAGGGCTGCCAAAAGAGCAGATTTTTCGGCATTTGGCTGACTTTTACATTAGTAAGCAAATAAAATTTGTTTTCAATGCCGACTTGCCGATTTTAGGTAAAAAAAATGCAGTTATTGATCAAACCAACTAAAAATCCGTCAATCCGTGGGAGGTTAATCATGTTGCCTTAATAAAAATTAATGAAAAACTCATGCCGATTTTCGAAATTAATATGCCGATTTTTCAAAAAAGTACAGGTTTACCACTTTTTACAACTAAGGGTGAGTTTTGGGGATATTTTTTATATTCCTTTTCTTGCAATTTCTTTTTATTTAATTTCGCCAAAGAAGAGTTCGTCACTGCAAGTTTATTTTCTTGTCTGGTGAAATATTCGGTAATTTTAACTAAAGTTAATTATTTTAAATAAAAACCAAATGAAAAACATTTTGTATTAAGTCCTTAATTAAAGTTAGTTCTGTATTTTAAAAGTTTCAAGTGTAAAAGCAACAAAAGAGTATTGTAGTGATAAAAGAATACAATACATACACATTCAGATAATTTTTTTTTTATTTTTGGAAATTTTATGAAATTGCGATTAAATTGAATACATCGTAAAATATACATACATGCATAGGTAGCTGAAAATGATATATGTACATCAGAGACCTGCGCCGACCAGCTGACAGCCGGCTGAGCCGAGCCGCCGAGGGCTTTGCATCAGCCGCCGCCGTCGATTTTTTCTCGGCTCAAAATCGGCTAAGATTAGCCGCCGATTGATGATTTTTTTTATATTTTAAGTGATGGTTTTTGGTTTTTTCACTAATAAATTCACACTTTTAATATGAATTTACTTTGACACAATTGTAAAGATAGTGAAGCCGACTCAGCCGAATTTCAGCCGATTTTCAGCCGCCGCCGAAGAATTTCTCATGAGCCGCCGCCGCCGACAAAATTGCTCGGCGCAGGTCACTGATGTACATACAATCTTTTGGTTTTACGCACAAGAGAAAATACATTCATACCTATCACGGAATATTGATTTTATCCAAATAAAAATCTGAAATTACTTGAAATCACCTCTTAGCTTATTGTAACAAAAACAAAAAGGGTCAGTGGAATAATATGGGACCTTATATAATTTTTAACGAATAAATTATATTGGAAATTTGGTTTATGCAAATTTTCTACGAATTGAAAGCCAATGACTTTCTCTTTTGTGTATGTACACATGTGTATGTACATACATACAAATGTGTTTACATACGTACGTGTATGTATGTATGTCGAAACAGTTTTAGTAGGCATTTTCAAGCATTTCTTGATTTGCCCATATTTGCTTTATAAATGTGTTTTTATGCAATTGACAATTGTTTATTGACGGTTTTTTAATTTACTGCCGAATAAAAGTACGGTATTTAATTTTTTTTAAATGTATGTAGTAACAAGTAGCAGAAATATGTATGTATGTACATAAGAGTATGTGCAAATAATTGTACGGATAAAGAAATAAAATAAAAAATGCCATAGCAAAAAGAAAATATGTGCAAACATTTGTATGTATGTAGCTGCAGGAAATTCTCAAAAGCTTTTCCCAGGACACCATATTTATGGTTAATCTAAAATGTAATCCTATTTCGTGAATGAAATACATGAATTAAATTTTTGTGTGGATTTGCGCGGAATTGTTTATTGTATTTGAATTTCTCTCAGAAATTTCCGTGTTTCCGGGAGTTTGTTAGTTAGAAATTAATTTTTAAGACCTTGACCTTGCTGTAAAATTGGTACATACATTTTACACTACTTTAAATGCATATGAATGTACATGTGTTAGAAATCTATCTACGAAAATTCACGTTGCTGGTCTATATGGTTTTTATGAAACACTTCTAAGAAGGTAAACATATGTAAGTTCCAGAATATGAAATGTTTGCACTTTTGAGTAAATGTGCAATAAATCGCAACACACACACGTTGGGCATGAAATTAATTTTACCGGCTTGTTTTCTAAAAAAAAAAAAACAAACACATGCCCATGCATAATATCATCCGATGAACGCGGCAAAGTCATGAGTTCCTTTATATGAATGTATGTATTTATTAATAAATATATTATTAAACTGTAAATACATATACATACATACACATACCTCACCTTATCTACTTGGGATCTTTTACAATTACTAATTGATACAATATTATTTTATATCAATTTTTCGAATATTTTGAACATTGTTCACATTGAGTACTGTATGTATAATACATATGTATATATGTACACACGTTCGTACGTTTCAATTTTCGCCTATATAATAGGGAGAGAGTTCAAGAGACATATGTATGTACATATGGAGGAACTGGTTTAATAAAGTAGCTAGCCTAATTTTACGCTCTAGCCCAACAAGTCGTTTGTGTTTGTGTGTGTAAACAACAAGAATCGTACGACTATATAATAACTGATAAAAAATTTAAAGTAAACATTCGAATACACTTGCCAGATGTGTAAGGTATAATACCTACATGATTTTGTTTTTGCTTTTTTTTTTGGTGTCAATACTCGAATCATTCATCTGAAATCATTTTAAAAAGTATTGTTCTGACTCGAGCAATCAGAACTACATACACATGTATGTAAAATTAAAAATTAAATCCACCCATACTAAACAGATTGTTCAAGTCAAATATTTCCCGTGAACAAAAAAATGGTGAACAAAATGGTGAGCAAACACTATTTTAGGGAAAAGGGAACACTTTTCACGCGAACTTTTATTCCCTGTAAGGGTGAATATAAATTAAAATTTTAAGGGAGAACTTGAATTTTCGAAATCAGCTATTTTTCCATATATTTTATTTTAACTGAAATCTTGCAAATGACTTTTTAAAATGGGGTAACAACGAATATCCCCGGAGGATATAAGTTCAGTATTTTCAGTTATAGATATTTTTTTTATTAATATTTTTAATAATTAATGTGATTTTATCAAGCAGAGAAGAAAAATTATACTCATACATATGCAAATCAAGAGCTTTTAGACTAGTAATAACCACCAGTTCACCAGCTGAAAATATTAAAAAAGAAAACCAATCTAGTAAATTTCGGAAAAAGCTGAAAAAAATTTTTAAGCCGAATTCTCGACGTTTTTAGAAAATGGTACATATTTTGTTTGACGACAGCGATAAGTCCTGATTCACACACATCAGGTCTGAGTCGTCAAGTCTTGAGTTTTTAGGAGAGAGAGGAAAAGAGAATGGAAAGGGGTACAGACTTGGCCGTACCAGTCAAGTTTGCTTTCTCGTTTTGTTTTGTCATTCCTAATACTCTATTTGATGAGACTTGGTGACATGAATTGACGTTGTGTATGAACGCAAATGCAGGTCCAAAAGAAAATTGAACAAAAACTGATCAGGTAAACCTGATGTGTGTGAATCAGGACTAAGTACAAACATTTTTAGGCCCCTTTTCATAATGTACAATTAAAAGCTAACAGGAACTTTAACGGCAAGTTTTGTATGAAGAAGTTCACGTTAACTCTTAATCATACATTGTGAAAAGGGACGTTAAATGTTAAAATATTTTATCTGGCAATATTCAATGTAATTAACAAAAGATAATACAAAAAAAACCTGTCTCAGGAAATACATATCGCACACTAAAGAGTCACAACCCAAAATGATCGATGGTTGATGATGGTTTTGTTTTTTTTTTTATAAAACAGTTAATTGAACAAATCTCTAGCGACTTGCGTCATTTGTACAGCATCAACAGTTGTTTGCCACTACTAAGCATCTGAAATATTTTGAGTTGTGACTCTTTATGATTTAGTGTGCGATATGTATACACATACAATTTTAGTTGTATGTATGTACCCAGGTAGCATTTTGTATCATAATCCAATCGTTTCCGAATCAGCTTGACGGGGAAAATAACCGTGTATGAGCTCATTTTTCGATCATAAATGATACTCCCGTTGTGAGAAAATGGTACCCTACAGATGAATCATACCAAAGAATCATTTATGATACGATTTGCTGATTATTTTTGAGCAATTTTCATATTAAATCATTTAAATTACCTTTTTGTGGTTTGCATGATGTTCCTCTATTTTCAAGAAATCATTATTTGATCATATAGATGAATCATAAGTGAATCCTCTTTCAATCGCCCAAGTGATAAATCACTTTTTAATCATCAAAAGCGATCTGTAGAGAATCATATAAGATATTTCTGCCAAAAATGATCACCCAAATGCTAGCTGGGTAAATACATATGTACATATGTATGGCTATCAAAAACTCTCAGTCGAAGTTCTCCTTTACCACAAAAATTTATTAAATTGACTGCAATGGAATTGTAAACACGAAAAATCAATTTAGTTTCAATTTAACTCGTCTTAGGTGTGGATCGAATCCACCTGCTGCGAATCAAGCATAAACGATCGGTTGTTTGTATATTACAAATACATACGTACGTTAAAAAAGTGTGCGAACTTTGGTTTTGTATACAAATATACATACATATATACATATGTATGTACATATGTATATTGTAAAAACAACTAAAAAATTTTTAATTTTGTAAACTTTGTACATAAATAAATCTATTTAGTTTTATAACTTAAAATAAAGGCGTAGGGTCTTCAATAAAGATTTCTTCAGAAGACAGTGAGTGAAATTCAAGCTTTTTCAAAAAGTTTCTTTTTAAATATTAAATATTATACGCTGTTCATCTATGTACATATTTACATACATACATTAATACATATGTATGTATATACATATATGTACACATACAATTATGTACACAACATATGTATGTACATGTTGGCATGCATATGTATGTACATGTTTATGTAAGTGCATAAAGTATACAAACATAAAGAGCCATATCCGCCAAAAAAGCATAAGCGAAATAAATTTTGAACTTTGTTTTTTTTTTACGGAAATCGGTTATTTACGATCTTAAAAAGCGTTTTTCGTCAAAAAATTAAGTTCGAAAATTGTGTCGCTTAAGCTTCTTTGGCGGTTATGGCACGTTGTGTAAATATTGTTGCACTCACTTGTACATAGTGTTTGTTCTCCATGATTTTTTCCCATGTAAAAAAGAAATCTGACATACATACATATGTACCTATGTATTTACATATGTATGTGTATAAATATTTATGTATCAATTGATGACATACATACATACATATGTATATGTCTACAGGCCGATTTTTACTGTTACATTGTTAACGTATTTTATATTTAAAAGTAGTATTTGAGTCTTATATACATACATATGTATGTACATTCATATTTAAATATTATATACAATATGTTTTAATTTAATTTTCAGTTTAATCTCACACTATAATTTTAAATTACATTCAAATCGAAGCGTGCAAAAAGTGTGAATATTATTAGAGAAAGATGTCAGCAAAGGCTATTAATGAAGCCACAGGCAAGGATATTTTAAATCGTCATTTAAACGATAATGGTGCAGGAGTTCAAACATGCCGTTTTGCCACAGTTAATATGAAAACTGATTGGTCACAGTTGACCGTCGAGCATCCCTGGCTTTTGGATATGGTAAGAATCTTTTTCATTTTATAGAATTATAGTTTGTTTCTATTGTTATTATATCCATATCTTTTTATATCTATGTAAGTCATGTTAAAGCTAATAATAATATCTTAATACACCCTTTGTGAATAATTTATATTATTTAATGACGTTTTTTTTTGTAATTTACATATGTAAATACACAAGTATTTACATACATACATACCTACTTCGTGTTTTGTTAGAAATTTCTATTTTTTATTTGAACTAATTAATTTGTGTAATTATTCATTTTTTTATTAACGATTATTTTAAAGAGCATTATATTTTTGTGCGCAATGGAAATTAACTTTGAACTTAATTATCTTAGATTAAATTACAATTTTTAGTTTCTGACGACTAAACGCTTCGAATAAGAAATTAATTGCATTCGAAAATATTTCGCATTTTTAATAACTACATATGAACCTGCATATCGTAGGCTTAGAGTGTAAACCTTCCAACTCACTGGAACCAAATATTACAGGAAACAAAAAAACTGTTAACATTTTCCATACATAACTTAAGAAATGTCACCAAAAAATTTGTTTTTTTTTAACATGTAGAGTTTTAAATTAAACTACATAAATATTTTATTCGACGTCTCGTTCTCTTTCGAAAGGCATTATAGCTTAATATGTATATTATTAAAAGTGGACTTAGCAGGTTTACACTTTAGGCCGACGATATGTGTACTTTGGGAGTGGAATAGTGTTATAAGGAAATCCTTAGCAACAGTATTTGGACACGCTAGGATTCCTAATTTTGCAAAGTTTAGAAAAAAATACATGAGTCAAAAAATTACATATATGGATGGGATGGGGTTAAATTGGTCCTCATCGGGGTCAGAACCAAGGAAAAACGAACACAATCCACAAAAAGCTTCACAAATGCCCCGGAGTTGCTCCTAGAGGGCTTAAACTTAAGACCGACCCCCACTAATATTTTCCTTCCTACATTTTTTTATAAATATATCAACCCGCTATCTGCGCGCCTAAAAGGGATCCCATACAAAATATTTGTTATACTATTATTCCCCATCGCCCTAACTACCCCCAGAGTGCCTCCAGAGTAGAAAAAAATATATTACCGACCCCCAATATTTTTGTTGCCCCAACATTTGTTCAGAACACATCTATTTTCCATCTTCAATCCTTAGGGTGGTCCCTAATGTTTAATGTTTTAAATGTTCAATTTCTAAAATATCTTTTATTTGGAATATAAAAGCAACTGCCCCAGAGTTGTTGCTAGAAGAGTAAAACTTAAGACTGAACCCCACTATTTCCCCCCCCCCCCCCATTTTTTATGAAATTACAAATTATTTGTGTAAGTAAGTAAGTATTTGTAAAGTGGTCTAAGTCATGTGCATTTTTGCTTCGAAATAAGAAAAATTGTGTATGAAAATTTCTTTTAAAAACCCTTTATAAAAAAGGTATTAATTTCAGTTTTTCTGTTGGAAAAATGGAAAAATGTAATTTTTTTTTACAAAAAACACAGGAAAAACAATTCCACCAAAAGTTGAATTTATAAACTCAACTTTTGGTGAATTTTTTTTCCTGTGTTGTAAAAAAATTAAATTTTTCCATTTTTCCAACCAAAAAAAAAAAAAAACTGAAATGAATACCTTTAAATAAATAATAGACAATTTTATAGAATCCAGCATGATTTGAAACTGTTTAAATCAATAAATACATGTTCGAATCGAACAGTTTTTCATTACTAATTAGTGGTTACGCTTTTATGGGCACATGACACACAGATGTAATCCCGGCCTTCTCGTATTTAGTTTGAAAGTCATATTTATACTTAGGGAAATGCTTTAATCAATTCTATATTTGGTATGCGGTTGGCGCCATTGTATTTTATTTGTGGTGGTTTACCGGTCCCATCCCAGTGGTTTACGGGGCTGGTACAGCGCGTGTATATTCTGTAGTTCTTAAAGAACTACCACTAGTACATCACAATCAACTTCACATGTTTTTAGCTGTTGAATTTAACATGGGGATGTCCTACGGAGGTGGCAATTGACCCTCCTATGCATAACCATTACCTTTCAACGTAGATACCGACATAGACCTATACACCGCACTATCCCCAATGATTCCCAATTCAACTGACATTGTGTATTAATGTCATGAATAAGCAGACAAAAAAGTGATATATTCTGTATATGTTTTCTACTCGTCGTTGCAAAAAAATTGTTTTCTGCATTACTTGGAGCTATAGAATTAGCTAGCGAAACGCGGGTATCTATTTTTACATTAAAGCATTAGACATTGGTGTCAAGAGACAGATTTAGATATGATTGGAATGACACATGGGTAGCCCCTAGTGCAAATTGAGCAAAAGCGCTAAATACTTCGTATGTCATTGGTGTCAATGGTTCCTTTTCATACCACTGGGATGTTTACATTTTCAAATGCACCCAGTTATATCTATACATACATATCAATAATTGCATTCGCGTACTCAAAAGTTTTTACAAATTTTTACTGAACTTTACTGCATTTTACTAAATTGCGTTCGTTTAGCTCAAGGCGAATTCAGTATCAGGTGACCTTATCAGCCCAGCTGATACTGAATTCGCCTTGGTTTAGCTAAAATACAGTAAATGAGAACACAAATTGAGAGAGTAAAGTGACAGTTCTTGACTAAAGGTAGAATTAGTAAAATCGTATCGTGAAGTTGCGTGTCAGCTGACAAAAGCCGTACCATATGCAATGCATGTTACCCTACGTCTCGACTAGCAATAAATATGTCGACATATATTGCAGCAGTTGTCAAAATTATATTATTGCTAGTGGAGACAGCTATTGCAGGAACTTGCAATATATGTTGCAATAATTGTCAACGCATTTTCGTTAACAATTATTGCAAGCGTGAAACGTCAAACTCGGTGTTAATTTATGTTCGACTTTTCTGTATTACATTTGACATATATATAATATTAGTGAATTTGGAAAAATATACATATGAATGCATAATAAAATAGGAAAATAGTCTCTTAAAAACGTGTGTAGTAAAATAATTTGTATTGTTATAAATTTATAAACAAAAAAATTCGTTCGATTAACCAGATATTTACAAGTGAATTGTATTTTTGTTCTGCACATTTCCTGTTGACTTTTCCAATATTGTGAGCTACGATTTCCCATAGCCTTAACATAAGTAAAGCAATCAGCAATATTGTTCTGTTATTCTGCCGGCGTTATTGCTATATTGCCAACATATTTATTGCTAGTCGAGAAGGGGGGTTACTACATAGTTATAAAATATGTGGTGGTAGCACTGCTGACGTAGAAATCTACAGAAAACAAATTTTTCTGTAGCGAATGTCAAAAAGCCGCATTCAAAGCTAGACAAAAAAAATGTGCTATGCAAATTGTTACATTTTCTATAACTTGTACACAAAGCCAAGGCCTATTTATCAGGTCAACGCAATCGTCCTGATGATATTCTTTGTTTTCGTGTTTAAGCTGTCAAAAGTTATTTGCACCATATACTTTAGTTCATGTTTGTGTGTGTTTCTGGCAACTTAAACATAAAGTTGTTTTTTGTATTGCTGTGTTTTTGTAGAGTTGCGTTGACCTGATAAATAGGCCTTGCACAAAGCTGAACGATACGGCAAGCTGTAAAGTAGAAAGATACCGATTTTACTAATTCTACCTTAACTGTTTTGCAAATTTTTACTGCAGAAATTTGTCGTAGTAAAGTTTAATAAGATAAAACATATGATTCAAAATGTAAACAAATGAAACGTAACCAAACGAAATGCGTAAAAATTTGAGAAAAGGTTAAATAAAAATTGCGAAAGTCATTAAAAAGCAATTCATTTCTGAAGAATAATAATAGGAGCTGTTAATATACATATTTTATAATTTATTTTATTAATCCTTTTGATTTGCAAATTATTCTAATTACTCAGAGTTGTAAAACTGTAAAGTATATGGTTACTTGGTATTGCACTTGCTGTTAAGGTAATCGGTAACATTTACAAATAGTCATGTAATTTTTATTAATTTAATCAACAACAAAACAAGGAAATCAAAAAGAAATTAATTACAAATATTACATAAAATATATTACAAAATTTATTCTTAGATTTTTCGTGTTATAAAAAATATTGTATCGAAAGAAAAAGAGTTGAATAGTTAAAAGTTTATATATTTTTCAACACTATGTGGAGTTGGAGTCAGCTGTTTCCTTAATCTTACTAATTTTTACTATTTTTCCGTTCACGTACTTTTTTCGGCAACAACTCTTTTTGAGAGTAAATCTTAAAATTTTTGCAGTAACTACTCATTTACTGCATTTTACTACAAAAGTAAAAAAAACACACCTAATATTTGCATGTATATGTATGTACAACGATGATAATTGTATTATTTTATCATCTACATTAATTATAACTTTGTTGAATTTCTTACGAAATTATATTGAGTACAACAAAGTTGTATTCAAACATTACATACATATTTATTACTGAAGCTTCTTATCATTGTTTTATATATATAAAACTTTTTTTATCTGTTTTAGAAATCTGGGGCAATTATAATTTTTTTTTTTTGGTCAACCTAAAAATAAAATTATTTGTTATCAATTGTCAATATGTTTGTCTTTTTTAAAAAGTATTTTAAATTACAATGAATTCACTAAAGTGCGACTTATATAATACATATGTATATAGCGCCTATATCAATGATCACCAAAAGTCCGCCCGTGGGCACTTTGTTATGCTCTTTTTTACACGTACATTCGTACAAGCATGCAATTTACTCTCTTTTACATTATATATGTACATATGTGTTATCTTATCATTGGCCTATATAATATATAGTTTTGGATTTTTTTTTTATTTATTTATTATTTACATGATATTAAACTTATATAAATATATAAGACTAATATAATATTTAATAGCACTAGCTATTTTGGCGTTTTTTTTTTTGGTTTCGGAATTTTTGGCATTTTTTCGGTTCTGGCGATTTATTTTACTTTTATAGATTTTTTTTTAATTTTGGCGTTTTTTTTCGTTTTGGAAATTATTTTGTTTTATTGTTTTTTTTTTATTTTTCCAAATACACTAAATTTGCAAATTCCATGTGTCTATACATATACTTGTATGTACATATGTATATTACATAGGATTCTAACATTTTTCGTTGCTCCTTTTGGAACACCCTTTAATTTTTGTCATGTATTTGTTGTAGCTCTTACGGTTCTCGAGAAAACCGCCTGTGACGTACACCTTTGGTGTACGGAGCCCTAAAAATAACAAAGTTTTAATTAAAAAGCAAAAATCGTTCAACGAATACAAAAATATAACTTTGCTTAATTTCGTTTAAAATGAACACGAGCATAGAACACATAATTTGTTTAAGCATAAAAAGATAAATTGTTGAAAACAAGCAATTTCACATCATCGTTCTTCCGGCGTTATTGCTTGTGTTAAGATACATCAAATTGTTCGTGTGGTCGTAGTGTTAAAAATTTGTATTGAAACCCCAAATATGTATGTGTTTTTGTTTCTTTAAACAAAGCAAATACTTTTCATACTACCCATGTATTCATATTTATATGAATACATATCTATGCAAATACAAATTTTTTTTTATATTTAGGTAGCACACGTCATACAATAAATATGGACAGACTACACCACGCCACACCACACCACGCCACGCCATACGATTTGATAAACGTATTAATATTTTATTTTAATACATATTAGCTATTTTTCTGCTTAAAAAAATTTTTTTGATTACATTATAAGTTAGATTTTAAACATAAGATTAATATTTTTAATTTATTTTGCACTGTAAGTACGTGTAGATAACAAACCACCTGTTGTGTACCTATTTGATTTGCGTTAATAGCGCCCACTTTAAATTATTATCAACTGTCAATTTATACAAACACCATGGACCAACTGAGTGATTGATCTAATCTATAATACTTTTTTATACCTTATGTATTTCTATTGAAAAAACATATAATACAAATTTTTTTCTCCTGGTTAATTATCTCTTGACTGAATATATTTTTATTGGCTATATGCATAATAGATCATTATTATTTTATTTGAATTTCATATTATCGGGAGCGTACTGTATTTGTCATTTACATGAACAACGTCACAACTAAAAAAATTGCTTTTACATTGGTTTGTCTAAGAAAATATATGTATATACATTACATAAGTATGTACATATCGTTACTTTAATATAGAATGGCCCTAATTATTATTATTTTTTTTTTCGATACATTAAGATGATCTATCGAAATATAGAAAAAATCACGATTTAAAAAATAATGAGTTAGTGCCTTTCTATATTAAGGTAACGATATGTATTTACTTAATTTTAATTATTATTGTTCGAACTTCATTTGTTTCTATATTTATAATTTTATCAGGCTAAAGTTCGTTCGTATCGCTTTGTAAGCCAAATTACATGTGATAATTATTAACCTTCCTATACCCGCGCGTTGGTCTGTGAGACCGACAAAACGATTTTTTTAAAACTATCAATTTTGATGGCTTACTTGTTAAGGACTAAAAATCAATAAAACAAGTGAATACATATTTAATGCATGATTTTATTTTTTTATTATATCATTGAGATTAAAAAATAATCTTTTGTTTATTAGTTTTGTTTAAAAAAACTAGTATTTCATCTCGTACAAACTTTCGGTCTGTGAGACCGTGCGCGGGTACATGTGTTATAAAAATTAGCGCGGGTATAGGAAGGTTAATGAACAAATAACACCAAAGTTAATTGTATATATTCAGACAAACACGTAGTAGAACGGAACAACTAGCTGTTTTCGAAGGCCACTACACCTTCATCATCAGCTTTCTTTGTGTTTGGTCCACTGTGTGTGGTGTCAGTTGTGCATAATTAGTAAATAACAAACGACAATGGCAATGAAATACGATTAATCAAAACAATTCACATATTCCATTTGCAATAAAACTTGCGTATATAATGCAGAAATCTACATGAACTAAATACATCGAGCACTGTGATTGGTGCAGTCGAAAGTAAAACGAAGTGAATGTCAGGACACAAAAATTCAGTTTCACACGGATGAGAAAGTTCTTGACAGAAACGATTATTTTTAAAAATGTTGTTTTTTCGGCTTTTCATGCGGACCCCTTGGGAAACGTTGCCAAAAGAGATGTTTCAAGAGAAATTCATATTTCCCGAATATGGAATAATCCCCTATTCTAATCAGACGGCGAGAAAAATAAGAAAAGAGTATTGAATTTGGAATTTTCAAAGTCAGCTGTTTAGGTTCCGCTGTTGTTTTTTTTACCGGCAAAAATCCATAAGAATTTTTATTCAGACTCAGACGGATTATATTTTTAAAGCAAGTAGTTCATTAGCCGCTTAAAAAAATTGAAATTTAAAAAAAAATTTAGAGAAAAAATAATTTTAAATTTAATGAATGAGACGAATTCACATATCGAACCTTATTTTCGATTTTGTCGCAAGCGACATACTTTTTACTTTTTATTGAAATTATATTTTAGGGCCAATTTCACCAACTATCATAAATTCATATTTAAATGTCGATATTCATTGATTTTTGTATAGAAAAATTAATTTTAAATATGAATTGATATTTAAATAAGTTGGTGAAATTGGCTCTTAGAATCAAAATACAAAAATTGTTGATAACTTTTAAGATACAGGCTCTAAAATTTTATCGTTAGCGACAATTTACGTACAAAAATATATTTGAAAAAAAAACCTTCTACTGAAAAAATTAATTTTTGTAGTTTACGTTTAAATTGAAAATAAGGCTCGATATATGTGTTGAACAAAATTTTTGTGTGACCAACCTTGGTTACATAATGATTTTAATATTTTTAATGATATTTCGTTGACATTTTTACTAATAATCTTTTCAGCCTTTGGTCGTCAAACCTGATCAACTTATTAAAAGACGTGGTAAATTGGGTTTGATTGGTGTGAAAAAGAATTTTCAGGAAGTACAGAAATGGATTGAACAACGAATGGACAAAGATCAAGCTATTGGCAATGCTGTGGGGAAACTGCGAAATTTTATCATAGAACCATTTGTAGCGCATACGGATGTAAGTTGTTTAATGCCCATTTTTAAATGTTCTATTAATAAAGTCTCTTTCTCTCTGCCTCTCTCTCTCTCTTTCTCTTTTCAAGGCCGAAGAAATGTATGTTTGTATATACTCGCATCGCACAGCTGATACGATACTATTCTATCATCAAGGTGGTGTCGATGTTGGCGATGTGGATGCCAAGGCCTTAAAATTAGATATCCCCGTGAATGGTGATGTCACTTTGGAACATATCAAAGAGAAATTGTTAACTGAAGTGCCGGCTGGCAAAAAAGAACGCATTGCTAAATTTGTTTTTGCTTTGTACAAAACTTTTGCCGACTTATACTTTACATATTTGGAAATCAATCCTTTGGTGGTAACAGATGATAATATGTACATATTAGACTTGGCGGCTAAGCTGGACTCGACCGCTGATTTCATATGCCGTCCCAAATGGGGTGATATTGATTACCCGCCACCCTTTGGACGTGATGCCTATCCCGAGGAAGCCTATATTGCCGATTTAGATGCCAAGAGTGGAGCTTCTCTAAAAGTGCGTTCGTTCGTTAACTAAGAGTAGAGTTTTGATGATTAACAAAGATTTATTCATTTCCATTTTGTAGCTAACTATACTGAATAGAAACGGACGTATTTGGACTATGGTTGCTGGTGGCGGGGCCAGTGTTATTTACTCGGACACAATTTGCGATTTGGGTGGAGCTGCCGAATTGGCCAACTATGGCGAATACAGTGGAGCACCTTCAGAACAGCAGACATATGAATACGCTAAAACTATTTTGAATCTTATGACTTCGTCACCCAAACATCCCGATGGAAAAATTTTAATCACTGGTGGTGGTATTGCAAACTTTACCAATGTAGCGGCCACTTTCCGGGGTATTATTACAGCCCTAAGGGAATTTCAACCAAAATTAGTTGAACATAATGTCTCCATTTTTGTGCGTCGTGCTGGACCCAACTATCAAGAGGGTTTACGCAAGATGCGCGAATTTGGCAGTTCATTGGGTATCCCCCTGCATGTGTTTGGCCCCGAAACACACATGACAGCAATTTGTGGCATGGCATTGGGTAAACGACCCATACCACAAACAACCAGTGCAGAATTTGCAACAGCTAACTTTTTATTGCCCGGCGGCCAAAATGACCAACCCGAACTGAGAACTCTTACTGGAGATACTGGCAATGGTAAGTTGTTTGAGAAAAATATATGAATTTATTTACATTCATTCATCTTTTCTATTATTTTTTTACAAAAAGGGAAAAATTATTTTATAACCATATTCCGTTAGTTTCGTTACCACAAATTTTACGAGTTTTAATTGTTATCTAAAAGTTCAAAATAAAATTGTTGGCAACAAAAAATCCCTACCAAATATTTAACAAAAACGAATATGCATAGTTACATATGTATATGTATATGTATATGCTTGCAATTTATAACTGCATATTTCGCTCCATAGACAATTTCATATGGGCATTTCATCATATCAATTCAATTGGATTAATTGCTTAGTCCTAGTTTACACAATGCAATTATTGCTAAGCTGATTAGTTTGTAGGAGAGAGAGAGACGAGGGGAAAACAAACGACTACTCAGGTTCATGTACTGTCAATACGTTTTGCTTTCCCATTCTGCTGAAAAATAAGACTTGAATTGTTTGGATGCCGATGAAAGTTCAAAGAAGAAAATGTGATAAGCTTAGCAATAAGACTTGACTAGTGTGAACTGGGACTTATTAGTTTAGCGTTCTGATTTTCAATTCATTCCTGCTCTATAATTTAATATATATAGGTACATACACCCCTATTCTTAGTTTCGATTCAGTTACGCACAAATGGAATAAAGCTATTCTGAAAAAAACACTGAATCAAAAGAAAAAGGAGAAGACGAAGTCAGGGTGACCGATGACATATGACATTTTTCAAAAAGTGGCACCAATAGGGAATTTGTCAAAAAAAGGGTCAAAATTAAAAAAAAAACGAGAAAATTACACTGAACTTCTTATTTTCAATGTATTATTATATAATTCCCTTTTAAAAAAAGGGGACAAAAAGGGAAAAAAGTGCCAAGGCAGTCGAAAAAGTGGCAATTTGCCACTTTAGTCGGTCAAGCGGTCACGCTGGACGAAGTGAAGAAAGAGTATGTTTAAACCAACTGCTTTGGTGCGGAACATATGAAATAGGAACAGAAAAATGAGCAATTTTGTAAAAATTTAGTAAAAAGTTAAATTTAGTGCAAAAAAAAGTAGTAGTAGCGGAATTGACTTTTGATATTAAATTTAAAACCATTTTAAATATGCTAGGATTATAAAGAATGTTTATTCTTCCATACACAAGCTAGAGAGAGAGAGAGAGAGAGAGACTTTCTGAAAGTATTTGTATGTATGTATCAAGGCAAATTCATTTCCAGGTAATATCAGGATTACAAAAACAATGAAAAAATACAACAATGAAAAAACAACATGGGTTGTAGTTCATCAAAAACTTCAAAAATAGATTTTGTTTAACATAACAATAATAAAAACTATTCACATAAATTTTAAAATATTTCTCTACGGCAGCTACCACTAACAAAATTTGCAACGTTTAGCACTTTTCACAATTTTTTAATAGTATTTTCATAGTTTTAGATTTGTTTTCACAGAATTTTTTTAATAAAATATTTTTTCATATTGAAATTTTTGTACATTTTCTTTTAATTTCTCTTTCGTAAAAAATTTTTGAAGTTTCGGATGAACTTTAATTTGAAAAAAAAATAGCTCAGCTGCATTTCCGCTACTACGTTGTGAATGTGCCTTGGTATGTATCTTGTTCGTCTTTTGTGCCAACTGTTTCACACTTGTAAATCAATGCAATTACAACATCTACGAGTATTGTATATGTTGTAAACATTGTTAATTAAAAATGTAAGCATTTTTTTATTTGCCGTGTTTTAAATTTAGCAAGATTTACTAAAGCTACAAGATTTGAAAGGTCTACAATAAATATATATAAAAAAAAAATATTTTTGTTTGTCATACAAAATTCAACGTTTTTTTAAAGGGAAAGAAACGCGTTCAAATATTCGCGTTAAAAAAATGTTTTTTCGGAAATTTGATTTGAAAATACATGTGTATGTATTGAAATTAAAAAAAAAATTGGTTTCAGTATAAATTATAGAACGAACGCTTTCTTCCGACATCGTGGTAAAGGCTGTTAAAACTCATTTTATTTTATGATAAAATATTTTTTTTAAACATTTTGGTAGATATATAAAATCTTTTTTCTCTTTAAATCATAAAATCAAATACTTTCATTATAAACATGTATGTATACTTTCATTATGACAATAAAATATAACATATATTTTTAATCTTTCGTCTATTTCAATTGTTTTGTTTTGGATTAAAAAAAAATTTCATATCCCAATGTTGCGTGTAATTGAATTTCAATTCAAAACTTTTTTTTTTGTTCTCATATTTACATCTTACTAACTCAATAAACCCTCCATAATATTTAATACATACCCGTAATTGTCATTTTGTATTTGTTTTACCTTTTATTTTCAAAAACCATCACCACTATCATTTTCCAAAAATGTCTGTCCACGTATCACCTGTGCAACTTTCTACTGCTATCATCTACACCCACCTGAATTTCTCTGTATCGTGTTTATATAATATGTGTGTGTGTGTGCCTCGTGTGCCGTTGTGTCGTTGCTGATGTTGTGTGTATTCTCCTTGACTATTTTAAAATTTGGTACCTCTTATTCCAATATGTTCCTAAACGTGTTTGATTGATTGATTGATTGAATCGTTACCATGTCCATGTATCTCCTACGTAAATGTATATTGATATATTATTTCGTCCGTCTCCTACTGCCCGCAAAATTAAATAATAAAATCCAAAATCTAAAAACCAAAACAAAAACATGCATTTGTGTGATGAAATAAAAAAAAAAAAAATCACAACACAAATTCAAAAAAAAAAAAATTAAAAGGTTTAGGCTCACCACAACAATCGATTAAACTACCACCTATCTCGGCAGATGATGTCAAAACTAACGATGTCCTTGATAGCGTGGTGAATGCAACCACACGTAAATTCTTTAATAAGAAAACTAAAGCCATCGTCTGGGGCATGCAGCAGAGAGCCGTACAATCCATGTTGGATTTTGACTTTATTTGCACGTAAGTGAATATATTTTTTCTTCAATAAAATACCAAATTCAAATTCCAATTTCCATTGCATAACTATGCAATTATTACCCCTTTTAGACACGGAAAGTTTACTTTGCAAGGTCTTAATTCAGCTGGGAAAAAGATAGAAACATATAAGGTGTGTTCCACAAGATTTTGTACAAGTTCGGACTAATGAGAGAAAAATTAAAATTACTCTCTGAATATGCAAAAGTTATCCAAAATTGCTGGAACGCAAAAAACCATAATTGCCCATCTTGAAATACTAGTGCTGCTTACTTTTTAAATTAAATTTTATTTTAGTGATTTTAGTCGCTTAAAACGCATAACATTATAAAAACACAAACTTTGCATCATTGTCAACAGCTGTAAAAAGTAAATGAAAAAAACTCCAAAAAAGTAGAAGCTACGTGAATTATTGAAGAAAATCATAAAAATCCTTTTTCTTCATAGTAAAGAAATGGAGAAGTGTGCACAAATGTACTTACAACTTCAGATTTATTTCAAAAACATTCCATTATGCTTTTTAATAAATAAAAATTTTTTGCTTTACTTGCAAATTTTCTGATTAATTTTTCAGTTTCATATGTAAACAAAAAACAGCTGATTATTCAATTCTTGTCCGAACTTACCCAGAAGAAAAAGTTCATACTAGTTTGTACAGGAAATGAAAAAAATTACTCTCTCATTCGCTCTCAAAATTGCACAAAAATTGCTATCTGGAACGCTTTTGGATTACTTTGTACAAGTTCGGACTGTTTTGTTATGCATCTGGAACAGACCTATAGTATTCCTCCTTTGTCTTTCACACAGCTGACTTAAGACTGTGCAAAATAAACTTTGCGTGCCTAAAAGTGGTATTTCATTTGGTAACAGGAATTGACGACTTCAATGGAAACGGTGTAAAGCATATTTCAAATTTCTCATACTCTCATACTTTCACTTAATTAAACAATAAAAAAAAACTTGAAAGTTGGTATTCTCGTTTTTATTTAAAACTCATACATTTAGGCAAAATGATTGTTTTCCAAAAAATCATTTAAAAAAAATTAAAAGTTTCTCTAATTACTCGTATTTAAAAAAATCGGTTTGCACCTTTCGAAAAAAAATTAATTAATTGGCTTCTCGAATTATTTTTTGTAAGACTAAAATAATTATTTATAAATTTCGTATCATATAAGAACAAAAATAAATTATATTAAATTAATAATAAATTATTTTTCTCTCAAAAGCTGAGTAAACAAGATATGTGACGCGCAAAATAGAAAGGGGCCTAAGGGTAAAAACCGGTTTTGTTCAGGAGAGCCATTTTAAAGATTTAAATACGTGTATCTTTGGTGTACCATCAATTTCATAAAACGCGCATATCTCTGGGAGGGAACACTTTTGGGGCATGGGATCGGTCTCATTCGATGCTCAGATATTGTCCACATCAAAAAAAGAAGCTGAACTTTTTTTTTACCATTAGGTCCCTTTATCTATGCGCTGTCACATATGTATTTGTATGAAATTTTTATACCAACATGAAATTAATATATTTATGTGCATACATATTATTAAAATAATTATTATTGCAGACGTGAAGAACCCTCCGTTGTTGCCATGGTTTATCCCTTCACCGGTGACCATAAGCAAAAATTCTACTGGGGTCACAAAGAAATTCTCATTCCAGTCTACAAAAAAATGTCCGATGCCATTAATAAACACAAAGACGTCGATGTAATGGTTAATTTTGCCTCCCTGCGTTCTGCCTACGAGTCGACTATGGAAGTAGTGGATTATCCACAAATTCGTACAGTGGCCATTATTGCTGAAGGTATACCAGAAAATATGACGCGCAAAATGATAGTGGCTGCCAACAAGAAGGGTGTAGCAATAATTGGTCCAGCAACCGTGGGCGGTGTTAAGCCCGGCTGTTTCAAAATTGGCAACACTGGTGGTATGTTGGATAATATACTGCATTCGAAGCTGTATAGGCCTGGAAGTGTGGCCTATGTGTCCAGGTCTGGTGGCATGTCAAATGAATTGAATAACATAATTTCAAAAGCCACTGATGGTGTTTTAGAAGGCATTGCTATTGGTGGCGATCGTTATCCTGGCACCACATTCATGGATCATATTCTACGCTACCAAGCAGATCCCGAAGCAAAACTTATTGTATTATTGGGTGAAGTTGGTGGCACAGAAGAATACGAAGTATGTGCTGCTCTCAAAGACGGACATATCACAAAACCTTTGGTAGCTTGGTGTATAGGTACTTGTGCCAGTATGTTTAGCTCTGAAGTACAATTTGGCCATGCTGGATCATGTGCCAATTCAGATAAGGAGACGGCTTCAGCAAAGAATAAAGCATTGCGTGAAGCTGGCGCTTATGTACCCGATTCGTTCGATTCCTTGGGCGATTTGGTGCAACAAGTGTATGCGGAACTCGTTAAGTCGGGTCGTATTGTGCCACGTGAAGAAGTACCTCCACCCACCGTACCCATGGACTATGCCTGGGCTCGTGAGTTGGGTCTAATTCGTAAGCCAGCTTCCTTTATGACTTCAATTTGTGATGAAAGAGGTCAAGAATTGATATATGCTGGTATGCCCATTAGTGAGGTGCTCAACAAAGATGTTGGTATTGGTGGTGTGATTTCTTTGTTATGGTTCCAACGTTGTTTACCTCCGTATGTGTGCAAGTTCTTTGAAATGTGTCTTATGGTAACTGCTGATCATGGTCCAGCTGTGTCAGGTGCCCATAATACAATTGTCTGCGCACGTGCTGGTAAAGATTTAGTTTCTTCAGTGGTCAGTGGTTTACTAACAATTGTAAGTATAAAATGCTTACACACATTATATATACATGTATATATACATATGTATATGTATATGTATAAGTTCCCATAGTTCCTACAAGGAGCATAGGGCCATACACACATTGACATATTTATAATATTCTTATACATTTTTAGGGAGATCGTTTTGGTGGTGCTCTAGACGGCGCTGCTCGCCAATTCTCCGAAGCTTATGACTCAAATTTGCATCCCATGGAGTTTGTTAATCAAATGCGCAAAAATGGCCAGTTAATTATGGGTATTGGTCATCGTGTTAAATCCATCAACAATCCTGATGTGCGCGTCAAAATTATAAAACAATTCGTTTTGGACAATTTCCCATCTTGCCCACTACTCAAATATGCCCTGGAAGTTGAAAAAATTACGACTAGTAAAAAACCCAACCTGATTTTGAATGTAGATGGCGTTATAGCTACAAGCTTTGTTGACATGTTACGGAATTGCGGTTCATTTACTAGGTGACTTTTTTTTTGCCTTCTTATGGCATGAACATTTTCTATATTAATTTTTCTTTATGCATTCTAGTGAGGAAGCTCAAGAGTACATTAACATTGGGGCCATCAATTCGCTTTTCGTATTGGGACGCAGCATAGGATTTATTGGTCATTATATGGATCAGAAACGTTTGAAACAGGGTCTTTATCGTCATCCGTGGGACGACATTTCATATGTTATGCCTGAGCAGTTTAATTAATTATTTATTTAGTTGCATCGCTCAGCCTTGTTTAATCGTACTGTATGTGAATATTTTCCATTTAAAATGGTCAAAATAACACATTACAGAAAAAGTTATTAAAATAGTTGTATGTATATGTTTTTCATTAATACTAGATACTTTAAAGTTATCCTGTTGATACTTTTTTCATTCCTTATTCGTACATATATGATCCATCTCCTCTAAACGAATTACTTCTCTACATTTGAAATATGTTCCAACTTCTAATGGCATTTATTTTTTATTTAGCTTTTCTTTATGCATACATATACGTATTTCCTTATTTGCTTTTATATTTGAAACTTAATTGTAAACATACCATTATTACATAATTAAAATGTGTATTCCATTCAATATTTTTAGTATATACAAATAAAATAATCTAAAGAACGTTCACAAACAAAAAGTTCTAGAAAGTGCACTCAAAATTTAAAAATAGAAAGAATTATATTGAAAAAAAAAATTTGTATATGTATATATGTGTTTTTGTATTGTAATGCACAAAGCTTAATGACTTTTTATATATGAGCCGTTTATTTTGAAAGTGGCATAAGTCACTTAGTTAAAAATATTAAGTGAGCCGTTTAAATTTTTAAATCCTAAGTAATGCTATTTTATTCGAAGTGGAATATTTATATTAAACATTCGTACCGTTAAAACTTTATTTTTAGATATGTATAAAAAAATTTCTTAAAAAATTAATCTAAACAGCTGATTAAGTTTCTATTAATTGGTTGATTTCTTTCATTTTCAAAATAACGGTCTCATATCAGTATATACTAAATTAGATTAAATATACAGCAAACATGTTTTGAATTAATGAAATTGTAATGAAAATGAAAATGATATTAAATAACAACGGAATGAGTAAATAAATAAAAAAAATGTTAAAATAAAAAATCCTTTTCAACTTTAGAAATTTAAATTTTCTACATATAATTTTCTGATCATTTTATAATTTGGCGGACATAATATTTCCTTAACCACCGAGAAGTATTTTACAATTCAAATATTTTAGCAATTATTCTTACAGTAGCTGACTGAAAAAGTCAATTCTGCTGCAATGTAAAACAGAAATTTTAAGTTTTACCGTCGCATCAAATTACAGAGTAAAAATTCTTCCGAAAATGACTTACACGTTTCTTCAGTAAACTTATATAGGCTGGGTTAGGTCAGGAAGGGTGCTGTTGCAACACACCTCCACTCGGAGACACAGTTGGGACTATTGTGATTCCCTTCTATAGGTATGCATCATATTTTCCTTTTTAAATTTCTACTTTTCAAAACATTTTAAAACACAACTGCATACAGAAACTCAAAAACCTATTTTCTATGAAAAACTCTTTCTTTACTTTTATTAGTAGATAAATGTATAGACTAACATTTTATGGCTTCCCCCAGAACGTGGAAAAATGTCTGAGCACAACTTGCTATTAGCATATTTATTTGTAATGTAACGAAGATAACTTCCAGTTTTTTGGTACAGCCTGATGGTCATATTCTCAGTTCAAATAAATTTCGAATATTTATTCCCGGCAATTTTTGAAAAAAATTCCGCGGGAATAACACTCGCTTATTTATTGCAATAAATGGCATTTTGCCTCATAAAGGAATATTCGTCAAGGGCCACTTCAGTTCAATGTTTCAGACGCAACATTAATTAAATTAACAAGAAACGTACCGTAATTGCGAAAATCCGTATTATACTCCAGAATATCAAATACGATCCAATTGATCTAACATTTGCTTCCAAAATTTTAGCGTTGTAATTTTACATGAATTTCCTATACAGCTGGAATACAAGTAATGTACTGCAAACAGAGCCTATCGTTGTATAATATTAAGTTTATTCTGATAAAAGACACCAGTTTGGAGATTGGAGTTTAAAAGCCTTGTCCTGAGCATGGCCGTTTACCACAACCATTTTCCGTCGTCCGTCCCACTTTGCGCAAAAAACAACAACAACAACAAAAAATTGCACTGTCAGCTGGTTTTATTTGGCAGTGAAAGTGATAACTATATGTACACTACTAAATTGAGTGAAAGAGAAAAATTGCTACCATGCTGTCGAACTGAAACTAGAGTTGCCAAGCCTTAAATTTTTTCCCTAGTATGTTCAGTTCTTGGAGATTTTAAAACTGTGAGATGGTGCACAGATTATACTAATTACAAAATCAAAAACTACATACAATTCGTAGGGTTGTTATTGGTTCACCGCAGTAATAATGTATTTTTAATATTCTGTGTGGCAAACCAGTAACCAGCCTATGATGTATAGTTTGACAGAAATCGAGTTTAAAGTGTTCAATTTACACACAAATTAATGGAAAATGTTGAGTAAATAACATATTTGTATGCAATTTTTACCTAATATTATTAACTCAAAAATCCCAATTTGTAAGTTTGATGTTTTTTTAGTAAATGAGCGATATGCTTGGACTACACTGCATTTGAAAATATTTAAGCGATTTAAATGTAAATAATTACATGTAGTCCAGAGTAATAAGTAAGTTGAAAAAAAGTTACTGCTATTTCAATAAGATTAATTGTATTAAGTGTTTTGAGGTGGAGACATTTTGAACAGAGTATCGAATAGTTTGGTATCGTCGGTTGGTTTCTGATTTGTTGTATGGAACATTAAAAAAAAATTGGGTTATAGATTGATTATATATGAACAATGTGTCCTCTTTCCAAATTCATTATCAGTTTTCCGATATTTTGAATATATCAAAATACATAGAGCTGCAATATTGCGCCATTTCCACAATTGTTGAAAATTTTAAAATCTGTTTTACGGCAATCGACAATTTTTGGGATTTGTGGCAAATTTCCCACGTAAAAGTATTAATATTGTTATTCGCATCTATTATGATGCATACATATTCTACTCAAAAAACGTAATATAAAGGAAAAATACAAAAACTATACGATCTGTTTTGAAGAATATGTATGATGATGCTAATAAACACAAAAAACAATAAAAACATTTTTTTTTATTAGTAAAACTTTTTTTACTGTATATATTCCAACTGTCTTTTATTTCTTCTGTTGCTTTTCCTCTAAAGTTCATGTTATATGAATAAAACTGATATTTTCACCTGTTATATCTGCTTAAATATATACTACTGTAACCTACTTGAACAAGTAGTGAACAATATTGTTGTTATGATTGTGACATGCGTTGACAAAGATTTTTGTCATTTTTTCTTTAAGCCCTAATTAATAACTTTTCATATTGGATGTAAAAAGTTTATCTATCAACTTTAAGTTTGAATAAAAAATATATGTATCTACTACTTTTATTGTTGAACAAAAAATTCTATCATGTATTTTTATGAACTAAACATTCTTCATCGATTTTCTCGAAACACATTTTTGTTCCATACATCTAAGCAGATACAAACCGACAACATAACATGATTCACATCATCTGTGTATCTTATTTGTCTTAAGAATAAAATGATAGCTTGGCAACTCTTAATAGAAGAGTGTTTTTGATATAGACGTAAAAAAATTACTATTATTACGGTAAAAAAGATAATTTGTTTAAACAAAACAGTACCACAGAACATTATGCAAAATTTAATGCAAATAAAATACTGTGATCGCGTTATAAAAAAATTAAAAACAATAATTTTTTGCTAAAATAAATGAAACATTCATAAAATAAAACAACGGCAGACAAGAGGAAAAACGAAAAGTAAAAGAATTAAAAAAAGAAGGAATAAAAATAATCAGACATTGAATTATCACAATAACACACTAACACCACTCGAAATACAGAGCATCAAGGAGGAAAGGAAACTTAAAAAAGGAATTAAGGAAACTGCTTGAATCACATTTTTATGCAGCTTCAATATAATATTTCGTTTATGTTTTTGAATTTGGTTAAATTTGGAGAAGCTATACTATACATACATATAATAAAGTGAAGTGTGGTTATTAAAGTAGTGTAGATACATTTTGGACAGGATAACGCGTTATATTATCAATCAAACATTTAAACCATGTATTCTTATCATAGCATGTGGTTATGGGTGCTAGTTTTGGCCATAGTGACAACTAGTATGTGTGGGTTTGCAAATGAACATGAGGTCTCAGAAAATGAACATTTAAAACACGATGCCCACTTTGAGACACACTTGACAGAATCGGATTTAAGTGAAGAATTAATAGAATTATATCGAAGTATACGTTTTGAGCCGCCGCAATTAGATTTTGGCATAGGGTCGGTAGGCACCGTGCGATCACATAGAGTAACGCTGTTCAACCACAATCGAAATCGTAGCGTTTACTTGAGTTCTGTGTCCGGCAGATCAGCAGCATTTTCCAGTAGCTTTTTTGAAGCAAAAATGGTGCCGCCAAATGGTAATACCACATTTAATGTGATCTTTTTACCAAGAGAAAAAGGTGCTATAAGCACTAGTTTGGACATACACACGTCTTTTGGTAAATTACGGCTCATGGTGCGCGGCGAGGGACGTGAGTGTCCCTATCGTCTTAAACCGTTAGTGGGCATAAAGGCGCCATTAAATGCTACATTGATGCCTGAAATACATATGTATAATCCGCACGAAAAAGCGCTGCAAATTTTAGAGGTAAGTTGAAAATTCGTATGCAAATTGGATGTTAAAACCGTTTGTTCTTGAAAAGAAAACACAACTTTCAATTGAAACTCATATACCATATGTACATACATATTCTAATACATACATGCATGTGTACATATACATATGTATGTACATATAGTATGTATACATATCGCACATTTACTCAAAAACCGTCATAACTCAAAAATTGGAATTTTTTAGTTAATGATGCAGAATTAATCCTCATATTGTTCTTCATATTGTGTAAAAATTTACCTTGTTTACTCAACTCTTGGAAGCAAAATAAAATTTTCTTTTTCCATTAAGTTGTGTGTGTAAATTGAAAACTTTAAAGCCGTTTTCTGTAGTATTACGTTGTTTGAGTGAATGAGCGATATGTTTTGCATAATAAAATATTTTCGATCTTATGTAAAACATATGCAAAACAATTTCGTTTTGTTCTCATGATCGTAATTATAATTGGGGGTTCGTTTAGTAATTCGAATTCCTTTCGTTTACAACATTTTCAATGCATTTTACATTAAAAATTTGTTTCTTTTTAAAAAATGTTTGCTGTGGCCAATTTTTAGCTTAGATTTGTAACGAAAATCTATGTAATAAATTAACAATATTTCATAAGAAGTTCTTAAGCTCGTAAATGGAAGTGCATATGTTAATATTATTATTTATTTTTGTTTAATACCTATTATGAAATACCTAGTTGCATTTTAATAATTGTATTTTAAATATACATATGTAGGTGTGAAGTATTTTATTTGAAAAAGTAAAAACTTTTTGATGAGATATATTCTATATAGCAGAATATCTGTAATTTATATTCGAATTACGAATTCGCATGATCTCTTTTCGCAATGAAATACAAAGTAAATAAACACTTGTAAATGCAATGAAGATTTAAAATCTAAAAAAAACAAGCCTTGGGGGGGGGGGGGAGTTATCAATTATGTACGTTTCCACAGCAACTTCATTACGTGTCCTAGTAGCAAATACAATTTAATAATTACATTGCGATTGGTAGTAGTTGATTAAAAAATATGAGTGTCATCCAAATTTATTACTTTTTAAATCGATTATATGTATCTTGCTAAAAATGTTATAAATTTAATTTTCACTCATATTAAAATATTTAATATAAAACGTTAAAAGTATTAAACATTCATACATACTATGTATGTATGTACATAGTATATTGAATAAAACCAGTTATGTTCGTTCATATATACATACATATGCTTTTAATAATTTTCTTGTCTTTGTTGGTGCTTAAATCAATATTTGATATGCATGTTAAATATTATACTGGGAATGTTTTAGACTAATATTTGTGTTTCATTTATCTTATGTAGTTGTTAATAACATTTTATTTGTATTAGTAGTTGTTTCTATGTATTGCGTTTATCTACCATGACCTTCAAAATAAGTTTAATCTAAATAATGAGACATTTTTTTTTCTCCAACATGTACTTGTACGAAGATTAATATTTAATATTCAAATATTATGCAGTTAATTAATTAACAGGTGAACATTAACATGAAATGAATTATTATATTATTTAGGTTTTAATATATTCTTTAAATTTGTTATATTTTTTTATTATTTATTTCTAAAAACATGTCTCCAAATTTTAAGCTAGTCAGGTTTTCGGACTTTTTACAAAAGGCAAAAATCTCATAAAAAATTAGACATAGCTAATGACAACGAAGATATATTAAGTTAAGATAAAATTGCTCATTAGAATATGTAATAATTTTGTTGATGTACATATGTATCGGCACATTAAATGCAAACGGACGTAAGTACACAAAAATTCGAAATCGAGTTTTTGATTGATTATGGTTCATTTTATCAAACTACATGTTCACGCAATTATTTAGACCTCTGCGATCAAAAATTACGACTTTATTAAAGAAATTCAAATCGACGTAATTACGAATTCATCTATTTTTTATTAGAAACAACGTAACTATCATAAAATCTTAAATATATATTAGAAGAAAATAAGTGGAGTCCCACAGGGGTCAGTAATTGGACCATTGTTATTTATGGCATACTTGAACGATTTCATTAATTTATTTGATGAAACTTCTGTTGAACCTTATGTATACGCTGACGATATTCAAATTGTATTTTCTTCGCAGTATTTAGATGTCTTGAGGAATAACGTAAATTTTGTCTTAGGCCAGATATCGCTATGGATGGCTGATAATGGATTGAATGTTAATCCAGAAAAAACCACAGCCATGTGTTTCGGGTGTAATGCTGAAGATTTTACTTTTTCTCTTAATGGGTTTGATTTGAAATTTGTTGAGGAAATGAAGTGTCTTGGTGTTATTCTGGATAATAAGTTTAATTTTTCGAAACATATTGATCATGTCTGCGCTAAAGTGAATGCCACCCTCAGGAGACTATATATGCAGGATTTGTATTTACCACTTCGTGTGAGGAAAAACATTGCAAATGCAATTTTAATGTCCCAAGTGCTCTACGCCTTAGAAGTGTTTTCGGGTACCAACAGCACTATCTTAAGAAAAATTCATTTGATTTTTAATCGTATTATTAGATTTGTATATAAATTGAAAATTAGAACTCATGTCTCTGCTTATGTTATAGACTTTATTGGCTTTTCATTTGAAAATTTCATTAAGTTAAGAATATTATGTCTGTTTCGAAAGACCATAATGATGAATTGTCCTAGATACTTGGTGGATAGTTTTACATTTTCAAGATCAAGTAGAAATCCGCAGATAGTATGTCGCCGCATAACTTCCTCAATATATGAAAGATCGCTGCATGTGAGAATTACTAGAGCTTGGAATCCCCTTCCCATATATCTAAAATTGTTTTCGTTCTCAAATGCTACCTTTAAAAATAAGTTAAAAATTTTTTTCTCTGCTTCAACACTATGACCGCTGCAATTAATATGTATCCTCTTTTGCTGTTATCTGTTTTTATAAGTAAATTTGTATAATATATAAAACATATAATTACATACATATGGCTACATATACAATGTTTCTCTTTTGTTTATAATTATATTAACTATATTGCAATTTAAATACGGCACTATGTAAATAATTTTGTTTCCTGTTATTTTATTATTTTATTATTTTCCTATAATCAAATCATTATTTATTATTTTGTGAGTAGAATATGAATCGTATTTGGCCTTAAAGGCTTGATTCTTAATTAATAAAAATTAAAAAAAAAAAATGGTTAAAAACATATAAGTATACATACCACAAGTAAATTTCGAAGACAATTTGCAAGATCAGTTTACTATTATTGATTTTTAGACGTTTTTTGTTTTTCCTGTAAAAAATATAAAAGTGTAGTTACGTCCGTTTGCATTTAAGGTGACGGTATGCACATATGTATGTATATATTTACAACAACAGTTCTCTGGCAATTCCGAACGATTTAATTTTACATGGAATACAGAACATACGCGAATAAGTTAATACTAGGGACTTTTTTTTCCATAGTAAACGCTTCTCTGGAAGCTGTGGAGGAATGGTTATTAAAAACTGAATGAAAATACAAATAAATTCTCATACATACATAACTAACCCAACTAGCATTTTTAAAATTTTTGATTGTTTACCTGCATTCATTCTTATGGATGCGACTGAAATATTTTTACTTTTCTAGGTATAAAAGTAATGCTTACAGTCATTAAAATTGTATACAAAGTATATTATGACTTATAAGGTTTAGTAGCGGTTTTAAGTAATTGAAAAAAAAGTCAGTCAGCCGACCTAGCTAGTAAAAACAGCGACAATATTTATATAGATACGTGTATCAGGCAACACCAAGCCGGACCCAAGTGTTCCGTATGCTTCTTCGTTGGTTGGATTTAAGGGATTGATAACACAGGTCAACATGAATTTTGAGTCTGAGCTCTGTACCTCTGATTTTGATTACTTACTATTACTAACTAAAGAAGGAAAAAATAAAATTTATATAATAGAATGAGAACTAAAATTCTATGGGAAGCTCTATTTATCAATTTCAATTAAATTAAAAAGGAAAGGAAGGAGGAAGGAATTATCGGCCCTGTTCTCTAAACCGATCGATTTGAAACCGCACGATTTTTTAAAATTTATTTTATTATATAGACTCCCAAATATCGAGCCTTATTTTCGATTTTATCGTAAGCGACAAAAAGTAATGTTTTCAGGAGAAGGTTTTTTTTTTAAATATTCAAATATGTTATCAGTAATTTTGGCATTTTGGTAATTCTAAACTATGGGTATGGTATGAAAACAAGATATTTTCTCGGATTCGGTTTACAGAACAGGGGGCCGTATATATTTTTATAAATTTTTATTATAAAAAGACCACATAAAGAAACACAAAACAAAACAAAAGAATAGAAAAAACTTTAAAAATGAATATTTTTCTCATTTCTTTTGTGAAAGTTCAAAATTTCTCGTATGATCCCCCATTATGTTCTCATTATATTGTGCTTCATACCGTTGTTCAAATTTCATTATATTCTGCTGAAACCGTTCCCCTTGCTCTTCTGAATATTCACCCAAGCTATCAAACTTATTTCAAATAAGCTCTTTATGGTTTTGCCACGCTTGTTTTTCATAGGTACTCAGGAGATGTATAAATTTCTCACTTGCCATTAGTTTCTTTATTTGTGGACCAAAAAAAAAAAAAATACCAGCTTTAATTTTAGCCTCTGAAAGTTTCGGAAAAAATTATTTTAAATATTGAAGGCCTCAGAGTGTTGAGGAAGAGTCTTGATGAACTGCTTTATGAGACCTAATTTTATGTGCAGTGAACGCATTAAAACACGACCAGGCTCCACAATTGGTTTATTTTTGACACTATGTCATCCGATTTGATTCATAATATTTGAAATACAAAAGCAAACTTTGTATATTATTAATGGAGTTTCTGTTTACTTTTCGGTGTATACATATAAAAAGAAAATGTTCACTAAATAACAGACTCAAAAAAAATTATTTATTTTTGTTGACCTGTGTAATCAATATTGCTATCGTCTATCCGTACAAAATGTTTAAATGTGCTCAATACAACTTCTTCATTTCTAATGCTAAAGGTCGACACATATGTATGTATGTGTATATATCATAATTTAAGAAATTTAATACCCGTTGTTATGATAATAAAAAAGTGAATATCAAATGGATAAACTCGAGGTCACCGACAGATCTGTATGTATGCATGTACATATGTATGTATGTTGCTATAATAAAAAACTTGAATCATAGTAGACGTGACTTCAAAAGAAAAGATGCTATTTAGTGCAGATGTACCGTTATATCATAAAATTTTCAAACGATTTTTTTTCTTTGTATAGTAGCTTATAACAAAAACACGTAATAGAATTTTTTAAATTATTCTCAACATGATGAAAAGTACAATTTGTCAAAAAAAAACGTAAATAAAGAAAAATTAAAAATTACCTTGAATGTAGACAGAAAATAATACATAAATAGATCTTAATCGTTTTATAGTACGTCTTAAATCAACTTAAACGAAAGAGATAGAGAGTTCATTGTTAGTCAAATATTTCCAAAAATTGTTTTGCTAAAATTCATTGAAAACTTCAATAAAATATATCGTATAAAAACACCGCGCTGCGCTGTTAAGTCAAAATACTTCTACGTATTTGCAAAATTTCATGCTTTTCAGGCAATAAATAGCTACAAATTTTATTAGCATAATACGAAACTGTACCTGTATACATAGTATGTACTAGTGTATATATATATGTTAAAAAATAATTTTGCTTCATACCGTTCGATATTAAAATTCTATTTTTTTTGTTAAAACCACTTTTCTCAACATAGCTAAAAATACTTGGCATGTTAACGCATTGCTAACTCCAAACTATTTGTTTGAGTAAGCGTTGGATATCATGTAATTAATCAATTTCCTATCTAGCATTAATGTTTGCTGGGTGATTATGCTTGTTTTATTTTTTGCAAAATTAAAACAAAAAATATTTGTATTTATTTAAAATACTTATTTAACCAGATGGCAAAAGGAGAACTACAAGTACAACAATGCAATAACAACATACATTTTTGTTTGTGTACTTTGCTAGTAGTTGTCAAAAACATGACACATAAAACAAAATAAAGAAAATAAAAAAACAAGCAACCACGCGCTTATAAAAAAAACGGTCTGGTCCACACAACCAATAATGTACTTTTTCAAATTTATCTATAATAATTTAAAGAAAATACGAGTATGTACATATGTGTACACAATTCGTCGCTGTTTTAACTAACCGACCTAACTGACATTTTTTTGAAAAATGATTTAAGTCCACTACTAGACTTTATGAGTCATAATAGACCTTGTCTACAATTTTTATGACTGTAAACATTACTGTTGAGCCTATAACAGTAAAAATATTTCGGAAGTTTCCATAAGAATACATGTAGAAAACAATCATAAAAGCTGTTCTCCTGTAAAATTTTAAAACTGTTAGATAGGTCAGTTAGATAAAACAGCGACGAATTGTGCCTTAATTATGAAAGTGGTCATATGTCATATGCGTTTTTGTTTCGAAATATTAATGTGCGGATTCCACAAGTCAAGCAGACGACTCGTCTGGAAAATTTTTATGAAAATCACTCAGAAAAATTAGTGCTTTCCATACAAATTTTATACTCAAGTCGACCGTCTGCGTTGTAGAAACAGGGGGTAAATAGCACTTTAAAAAACTTCAATAAATATTTAATAAATATTAAACAAATTTATATTAATCAAGACTAATACAACTCTAAACTAAAATGTTGCACAATATAAAAATATTATTGATTTTTTCAAATGTAATCCTTTAAATATGTATATCGGTCAAAGAAACATGTATATGGCTTAGCTCTTTTCATAATTAAGGGCACAATTAACTTTTACGAGTCCAACCTAATTTAGGCGATCAAAGAAATTTATGACTTTAGACCATTTCATAATTAGAACAATTAACTATTAGTGATTCACATAATATTGACCAGAATTTGTCAATTACAATTATGTACATGTTATTGTAATTGAAATGTTTTCAATTACAAAAATGTAATTGTAATTAGAAATTTTTGTATATGAATTTTTATATTAATATAATTATTGTAATTGTAAATCTTCAATTGTAATTGTAATCGTCTATTTGCAATCACAATTACAAAAAATGTAATTGTAATTAAAATTTTGTAGTTGGAATTGAAAATCTTCAACTAAAACTACTTTTACTTGTAATAATTGGATATGTTTAAATTACAATCAGATGTAATCTATCGGATTATAATCGATTTTTTGCTATAACAATTAAAATGATCACAACGTGATTTTTGAGATGATACGGAAGAAGGTGAACATTTTGCAGTGGATAGATACATAGATATAAATGTTGTTGTTAGTAGAATTTTTTTTTGATAAAAAGTGAACATTTTTAAATTGCGAACTAATGATTTGCATTGTCTATCAAGTGCAATATGTACATATATAAATATATCGTCAGCTAAAATGCAAAACCATGTAACCAGAAAAAAAAAATTAAAAATCACATTTTTATTTAATTTATTGGGTATTACATCGAAACACATGTCCCTACACATTTTGTAAACCTTCATCATAACAATCAGCTGAACTAAAAACTAAAATAAAGAAACTACTTGAGTCACTTGAATAATTTTGTATAGTTTTCTCACTCTCTCTATCTCTCTCTCTCTCTCGCTCTCTCCTATAAAATTTAAAACATTATAGTTAGGTGATTTTGCAGTTCAGCTAACGATATGTGTGCATGTAAAAAGTTAAAATATTTTCATGATGTATGTACATATGTATGGTATGTGCATTTTAAAATTTTTAGGTTTACAGTAGCGGTGGCCAGTTTCAACTAGAACTTCCCAGCGGAAATTCTGAAGCGCCAAAAGGTTTATGGGAAATACCTCCCTTAACAACAAGACCTGTGATACGCATACGGTTTCAAGGTTTCGCGGCCGGTAATTACTCAGCCTTTATACGCATTAAAGTCGGCGAACCGCACAACTCTTCGGATTCTTTGATCACTGGCATTTATAGCAGTGTTGATGATAATGGTGGTGCAGCAGAGCAGGAAGATCAGATTTTAGTTGTACCAGTTGAACTCGAAATATTACCTCAGTACGGTTTGTATGCCATAAATCCCCTGCTCGAGTTTGGTCGCATAGCCGTTGGTGAAAATAGTCCGGCGGAAATTTTAAAAAAGAATATAATCCTAAAGCATTCGAAAAATCATTTGAATGCCAGTGATTTGGAATTCAAATCTATTACATACATTAGAGGAGTGTATATGGAGGACAGCCAAGTGATTGCACTCAATCTGAGTGAGATAGAAGATCCTGTGGTGCGTTTAAACGATAAACTAAAAATAGAATTACAAGATAAAAATGCGCATACATATCACAGTGCAGAGCTAATAATAAGAGCCGATATATTCAAAGGGAGTTTACATTATGATGTTAACAAAACGTCAATTTTCATGCCCATACAATCATCAGGGAATAAAATAGCAGATAACAATGTTTTTGACAAAGGTGACAATGGCAGCCGATTTATAACGCTGCGCAATGATTTTCAAATTCCTATGGCCATTTATAATGTAAGCGCACAGTATAATGATATTGTTAAGCTTAGCTTGCAATTGAAATCATTTGAAACGGGTATGGTGATAAGACCTGGTCTCTCTTTTGATATATTAGTGGCTTCTAGTGCATACAAACAACAACAACAAGAAAAAGATCTGAAAGATCTTGAAAATTACAAGACTGCCATTTATGTTTTTACGAACATAACCAATTTCGAAATACCGATTGTCATTAGTTCAGGACGTTTGTTTGTCACCACGCAAATCTCATCGATATGGCACTCCAATACATCCGTTTATACCAAAGAATTAGATTTAGGTTCCATACCCATTCGAGAAACTTCTAACTATGGTTTCATTATTTTCCAAAATCGCAATTCCATGCCAGTCAAATTAAATATGTTGGATTTTCAAAGACCTCAAGGCATCTATTATCACATTATGTTTTTGGGCTGTATAAAAGCGGCAGACATAAATAAAACAAATAATTATACTGTTGATTTAGAGAAAGCCGACTACAAGTTTACCCAATTGAATAAGGGTGACATAGCCGCATACATGTTAGACCTGCAGCCCTACACTGCGGAATATAGTTCGGCATTTTTAACACTATCTACAATATATGAAAATATAACAATACGTATTAAATTTACAACTGCCCTGGGAAGGCTGGAAGTGGATCAGGAGAAATTACATTTTGCCAATTGTTTTCCCGTAAGTTTTTGTAATATTTTACTTGATAAATCTATTTAGTATATTAATTGTTATATTAATTTCATTTAATTTTAGGGTAAATTATGCTCTTCTGAATTGAGTATACGTTCGACATTTAACCAAGCAATTCATATAAAATATATAAATTTTACCGATTCTGGTCTAAGATTTGAAGATAAAGATCCCTTGGGCTCGAAGATTGCACCGCAAACTGTAACCAATGTGGGTCGCATATACTTTCGACCGTCTGCTCTATGCGGCTCACGTTGTTATGTACAACAACAGACCGACGAATCGGCTGCCTTTCCCAATACGGTTACAGCCAACAGTTTAAATATACCAAATTTTGACGAAGTCGAACTCAGACGACGCACCGAGCTTTATAGACATTTTAAATATTATTTTCAGAATATGGATTTTACAATGACTACCAAAGAAATGCAACATTATCAATTAAATTTAATGATAGAATTACAATGGCCGCAACTAGTGAGTGGACGCCAAATACTGCCCACAATTGAAGTTAATAAAACGCACATATACGAGGTGAAAATTTCAAATCCATCCGATAATCCCATACTAATTGATTACACATTGGCCGATCCGACATTGGCTAAGCAAACACGCATCTCTTTGCCACTGGAAGTGGTCGTCATAACACCCAGTTGCTATCTAACTGATAAAGCAGTATTTTCCTTAGTCAATGCGCCGCCCAAGAAACCTATTCTTATACCAGGCCTGTCGAGCATTACAGTGCCAATAAAATTTCAAGCCGATTATACTGGTACAATTTGTACGCTTCTGCATATACGAAATAACTTAACGCTCTACGAAGGCGTTTGGATAAGTGCTAAGACTGTGCAATCTCAATTTCGATTCGGTAATCGTAAGCCGGGATCCGAGACGCCTCTACTTTTTGAAATAACCGAACAGCATTTAGAATCAGCTTGTCCCTTAACGGAGGAGAAAATTGGAGGCATTGTAACAGAACATCCTTATGCGGTACCACAGGTAAATAATAATAAATCGATTTTAAATATTCATTGAAATTTTAAAGACCACAAAAGTGTATCGTATGCCAAAATCAATTAGGCAAAAATTCGTATTTAGGAAACCCAAATTTAATGTGATAATTTTTAAGGAACAAATTATACCCAAGACAATTGTAAATTTTTTGTTCTATATATAGACAGTTTTTTCCTCAACAACACTGCTGAGCAGAGAAAGCAAATCTACAGCACACTTTGTGTTACCTGATACAATAGACAAATTTTTTTGAAAAAGAACAGTGTAGGGAGGACGAATGTTGAAGTGATAACTCTAAGCTTAATTTGTTTTTCTAGTTTTTCTTTAAGAATACATATTAAATATCGTAAAACATTTTTCAATACATTGCAGGTTATTTCTAGACGCGTTTTTACGGCCCGAAACTCAGGGGAACTGCCCATTAAAATTGATGGCTTCTTTATTGGTGATCAGCCTTGTCAAGGTTATGGCTTTCAAGTTATGAACTGCTCTAGTTTTGAGTTGAGGGCAAATTCTTCGAAAAGGATTGAAATTATTTTTCAATCCGATTTCTCCATGACTCGTATTACAAGACCACTAAAGCTCAAAACTAATCTTACTTATGATGTTAGTTACATACTTGTGGCTCAATTGCCCTCTAAGGGTTTAGAAAATTGTGAATTTCTGCTGCCTCGACCACCATGGGAGTCGAAGATGCGTAATGCCGCCATCATAATGTTGGTGATAACATTTATTTTAGTACTTATTGCAGTACACATTGACTACAGCAATATTATATACAACCAGTCGGTGCTTTACGAAGCCCGTGAGAAAGGTACCGTGCATCCGACCTTTAATTTGCGCAATATTGCTACGCGTTCAATGCAAAATAATAATGAAAGCACTAGTATAACAACGCTAGAAACCGCTCAACGAAACAAACCAAAATTATCAGCGTGTGATAAGAATGATAGTTCTAGTGCTTCACCCATGTTGGGCTTGAAAAAGCGAAATGTTAAAACTACGAAAATTCTGAATAGTGAAACAAAACCAACTGCTGCAGCGACGCGCAGCGGTATGACTTTAGCTGAAATGGTTAGTTGGACATTTGGCACGAAAAATGGTAAACAGTCGCCGACAAATACTAAAAACTGCAAAGATGGGGATCAGACGAAAGTCAGTAACTCAACAATAGCCGCCTCATCAACCAGTGAAACAAAATCCCCAAAACTTAAACTCAGTGAAAAATTGTTAATTGACAAAATGGATGGTGACATGAAAAAAAGCCAAAGCAGCAAAAAATCTAAAGTAATTGATAAAACCCAAACTAAAAACATCGATAAAACTGCAACGGAAGAAGTGATGAAAGTAAGAAGAGATGATGCTATGGACAAAGAATTAAAGAAAGAAAAGAATTCACCCAAACTACAAACAAAATCTCTTTTCGCAACGCCTTCTTCTGTGGAAACAACAACAGCAACAACAACATCGATAATAACAACAACAACTTCAACAGCAGCAACATCGACAACAATAAGAAAAGATTCACGAGATCACCGAAAATCTTTAGATTTGACTACTCAAATGTCGGACAACGCAGATAAGAGTCAGAATTCCTCAAATGGCAGAAGAGTTGGAAAAACTCCCGGCAGGGAAAGGCGCAAGCAATCCGCACAAAATAACTCACCAATCGTTTCAGATCCAGCTAGCTCTTCCTGCTCCTCTTCGACTTCGTCCTCGTGTTCTTCAAGCCATAATGCGAATGCTAAGCGCAATGAACGCAAAACAAAAACTAAGGCCGCACATGCTTTGAAATTAAATAACTCGAATACAGCTGCAAACTTGTTTTCAACGTCCTTTTCGTCAACGTGTTTGCCAACATCAATAATGTCAGCGAACATTTTCAAAGCAGAAAACACACATGCACATCTGGACATTTTATCGCCCTGGGATAATGGCAACCATGCCACGTTTAGTGATGTATTACAAAAATCACAACCACAACAACAACAAAAACAATCAACTGCTACTACTACTTCAACTGATCTCATGCAACAAGGATCACTATTTGATCTTATGTCTCCTCCGAAAGGAGTGGTGGAAAATTCTGAAATAACAGAGGCCTTAACACCAAAAAAACGATCTAAAAATCCTGCTTCGGACTTGGGCCCCATTGGATCGAGAAAATCACCCTCATCCACACCAGTCTGGGAACCCATACAAAGTGCCATAACAATGCAAATACCACGGCCATTAAATGCAACCTCAAATGCTGCTGCTGCTGCTTCGTCAACTACATCATCAACATCATGCTACTATCCCATAAGCTCTAGTTACGGATATAACGATTTAACGACGTCCTCAGCAGTACAACAGCAGCAGCAAGATATTCATTCCCAATTATTGGCATTGCACAGACAACTCTTGGACCAGCAGCATATGCAACAACAACAGCAGCCACAATTTTTGAATTCGAATACTTTGAATAGTAACTGGTCAAATCTCTCATCGCCCCTATGGAGTCCCATTTTGGTGAATGGATCAACTAGCAATACCAACAACTCTTCTTCTATATTTGGTCCGGCACAGACACAAAATTCCACTTGGAGTTTAACGCCCAGTTCTCCTTCGTCATCTTCAAGTAGCTTGGTGAGACCACCGCCAGGCTTGGAGCAAAATTTTCCCATCAGCAATAGTTTGGCAACATCTTTTAGCAGTCATCACACAGCAGCCACTGCAACTACTTCTACTTCTTCTGCTTCAGCTGCAACTTTCAGCAATGCAACGTCTGCGGCACAAACAACGGCTGACAATGATAATATGCCAATGTTCAATTTGTTTGGTGGTTTAAGTTCAATTTGGAACGACAATTGGAAACAAACAACTGATCAACAGCAGCAGCAGCAGCAGAAGCCGCAACAGCAGCCGCAGCAGTCATCGCAAAATTCTGAGTGAAACTGAAAGGTATGTACAATGTGTAGAAGTGCTACTTTTTTTTAGAATTATCGCATGTTTTGATAAATACAATTAAATTTTCACAAATCAGTTTTTTTTAACAAATTTTAAACTAACTAAGCCAATCAACTTCAAAATCTAATCAGCTCTTAGCCCAAAAAAACTTGATTGCTGCTAATTTTAGTAAAATCGGATGATTCGATCCAGAGAAAAAAAAAATTAAAAAAAATATTTTTCAGCTGATCCAGATTTTACTCCCGTATTTTCTTATTTCCCCTCTATTTAGGAATAGGAGGATTTTCCACGGGAAAATATGATAGGGATAATTAGGCTGAATAACTTCAAAAGTTATCCCCAAATCGAGTTTAGATATTCACTGGTTTTTATAGACTTAAAAACTGTAGCGGATGTCTCAAAATCTGTGGCATAGCGTTACTACCTTCAGTAGTAAATAATAAATTTTTCATGAAAGGTGAAAAAATCTTTTTTTTTGTATGTACACTACGAGGGCGGTTCGGAAACTTCTTAGCCTATCAATGAAAGAGAATAGTTAGTTTTTCAAAAATATTTTTATTTTTCAATATAATCTCCTGAAACTTCAATACACTTAGTCCAACGCTTTTCTAGCAATTCTATCCCTTGATTAAAATAGTTTTCCTCAAGGTCTTCAAAATAGTGGTTTACAACTGTAATTGCATCTTCATTTGAGGTAAAACGCTTGCCAGCAAGGAATTTTTTTAGATTTGGGAACAGGTAAAAGTCACTGGGAGCCAAATCAGGAGAATAAGGTGGGTGGTCAAGCAACTCGTACTTTAATTCGTTGATTTTAGCAATTGTTAAAACACTCTTGCGCGCTGGTGCGTTGTCTTGATGAAAAATAATTTTTTTGTGTTGTAAGCCAGGACGTTTTTCTTGAATTTGTACATTTAATTGATCCAAAAGGTTGCAATAGTACTCTGAATTTATTGTTTTACCCTTTTGCAGATAGTCAATCAATAAAATACCTTTGAAGTCCCAAAAAACAGTTGCAATAACCTTACCAGCCGATTGAATTGTTTTTGCCTTTGGGGCACTTCCTCCAGCTTCAGTCCATTGCTTGGATTGTTCTTTTGTCTCTGGAGTATTGTGGTGGATCCATGTCTCATCAACAGTTATGAAACGACGATTAAAATCCATTTTATTTCGCTTAAAACGATCCAAACAAGTTTGAGAAATGTTCATTCTTATGTGTTTGTGGTCGACTGTTAACAAATGCGGCACCCATATTGCAGAAAGCTTTTTCATCTGTAGTTCTTCATGCAAAATTAAATGGACTCGATCATTTGAGATGCCCATGATATTAGCTATTTCACGCACTTTTATTCGTCGATCATTTAATACCATATCATGCACTTTGGCTACAATTTCTGTTGTTGTTGCTGTTTTTGGACGTCCACTAGTGTTGGGACACTATCGATAGTACTATCGATAATATCGATAGTTTTAAAATATCGGAAATATCGATAGGAAAAAATATCGATATCGATATTATTTAAAATGCAGTTTTCTAAACGAGAGCTGTTATAAAAATTTTTTAACTGACATTAGCACAATTTTTCAAAAGCTGTCACCTAATATAACGTTCGTAGATACATACATTCATACATATTAAAACAAAAAGACTATCAACTTTCAATAAAGTGATAAAAAACTAACTGTGACTTGATGAAAAATTAGTTATATATTTCTCTCTCAAGTACAAATATTTCGTCGATAGTAATATCGATAGTATCGATAGTGAAATTTGTACTATCGATAGATATCGATAGTAGCAAATATCGATAGTATCCCAGCACTAACGTCCACTACGTGGTTCACCTTCAATGCTTGTACGACCACGTTTAAATTCAGCAACCCAATTTTTTACTGTTGCATATGAAGGAGCACTTTCACCTAACACATTCACCATATCATTATGAATTTCTTGTCCCGATAAACTTTTTATGTAAATATTTAATGACACCACGCATTTCTAATTTTTCCATTGTTAAAAAATCGCGGATGCGTCTTTTGTGAACACCTGTTTCTATATGAAGGAGTTGCCAGATCAAAACAAAATTTAACATGTGTTCATAGCAGAGATGGAAGTTTCCAAAACACAACTTTTTTCTGTTTATACCGCGCTTTTTGTGCTAGGCTAAGAAGTTTCCGAACCGCCCTCGTACTTTGAGTAGTGAATTACACAACATCTCAGACCAAGACTTTATTATTTGTTACCCAGCAAAAATTACTGCTTCCCAGAAGCGTATTTGTAAGGGAGACAATGTTACTTTTTGATCGAGATGAGCCAGATAGAAGAAATACATTCAGCTTTCAAAAAGCCGTGAATTGTTTGATTTACTAAAGTGCTTCACAGAAGTAATACTCAGATGCAAAAGTTACTGGGTTGCAAAATTTTCTGTGATAATTTTCTACTTTGTTAGAGAGCCCGCCTTACGTTAGTGCTTTTCAGAAGCATTTTTCGAAGTTTTTGTTAAAGTTAAAACAGTTATAAGGGGAAAGAGCTAAACATTAAATTTAAAATGCATTCAAAACTTTATTTCTAACTTTAAAATAAAAGAAATTCAAAAACTTTATTTGATATCTACACTATACATATACATATATGTATATACATATGTATAACATTTGTTTTTCTCTTTACAGATTTCTGATTTACTATTGAACGCTGATTAATGATGGATATTAACTTTTTATGACGCACAGAACTTTTAAAATTCTCTTCCAATGCTTTCGTTTGCCGTTTTACAAAAAAAAACTAATTCAAGATTTTCTTAAGAAATTAGTTTTATTCGAAATGGTGTTGACAAAATAAAATTCTTTCTTTTTAATATTTCCTCCTATTGATTTACCACACTTGACTTAATTTTTCTTGAAATCATTATTTATTTGTCTTTTTGTTGATTATTTTTAAATTTTATAAAATCTTCTAGGTTCTCTTTTTAAAATTATTATATTATTAAATTGCACAAATTCTAAATATTCGGTTAAATATTAAAAAAAATATTAAACGGAAATAATATTAAATTTCAAATAGAACCAACCAAACGACTTAAAGAAAATAAACATGAAAAGAAAAATTGCAATTTCACACATTTTATTTCAATATACGCAAAAAAAAACTGAAATAATTAAGACGTATGTGTGTACACTAAATAGATGTATATATCTATTGTACATATATGAAAAATACTCGAGATTTATTTATTTTTATTTTTTTTCCTTATACATACATAATGTGTGTCAGTCAATGCTGTTTTATTTTATTTTTTAGTTTTAAAAACAGCCTAATTAAAACACTAGTTCTTTCTTTCTTTGTTTGTTCAGAACTTTAACCTTTATTTTAGTTCCTTTTTAAATAATTTTTACTAAACCCTTGAGCACTGAAGTTTAGCATTGAAAAGAATATTACTTTTCTTGTTATTTTTTTTATATATATACTTATATATATTAAATATATTTGTTCCTTTACATTTTGGAGAAATTTGTTAATTTTATATTTGTCTTAAGCGTTGGTAAAAATATTTTATATTTGTATAAAAAGAATTTTATTTCGATAAATTTTTACTTCTAAATTGTAAAAAATCATAAAGAAAATGGAAAACTAATTACAAAATCTTTTAAACTTGAAATAAAAAAAGCAAAGCAAAATACCTAAAAAAAGGTTAACACAAATTTTATACGATACATAGTTTTAATTTGAAATAAGCTATTTTTCTTTATAGAGAATAATGCCCTTTTCTATTAGATCGGGAATTTCCACAGCCAACCAAGGTGCCAACTGAAAAATACACACACACAAAAAAAAGAAACGTAATTAGTAAATTGAGCTGGTTGGAACTTTGTCTATTCCTCGCCCATACAGTGAAACATTTGCTGCAAAACATTTGAGTTTGTGGACGAGAGGGGAAAGAGGAATGGCAAAGGGTACTTTGTTTCATGTACATTAAGTTCTTGTTGAGTACGTCATTCTCGTCTCATTCTCATGAGAAATATATGAGAAACTGTATTAAGCTGCAAAACAAAAACTTCACAGTGTGGAGACGAATGCAGTTTCAAAAGAGAAATCAAACATGTTTCGCAGCAAATGTTTCACTGTATGGACGAGGACTTATTGAGCAAAAAAATCATCAAGAATAGAGTTTATTATATTCACTCTTATTCCAATTGTCAACATCAACATCAACGTCACGTCAATACAATACAAAAAAATTGGGGCTTGTCTAGCCGTTGTTGAAAACAACTGGCTGCTATTGACAGGTTCATAATATTTACTAAAACTTAAGAGAACAGAAATAGACTGTCCAAATTCTTGGTAGTTTGTGATATTATGTGACATCGATGTTGACAACCGGAATAAGGGTGATTATATTTTAAAAGAAGATTCCAAAGGAATTTTTATGCAAGTCATATAAAATCGGTATCTTATGGATGTGAAACTTATATAAGACACCACACTTATGTGTAGTTTCCACAATGCAAGCAAGCGACTTGCCTAAAAAATTTCTATAGGAATCACTCAAAAATTTGAGTGTTTCTCATATATTTTTTCTAGACAAGTGGCTTGCTTGCATTGTAGAAACTACATGTTAAATTTTTCTTTTCTAACTCAAAATATGAATGTATTCATAATGAATTTAAAATTTAATTAGTTCATTGATGATGAATTTCTAATGCATTAATTTTAAAAGTAAAACTGATAAATTTAAAAAGACACTTACCCCTAAAGCCATCGCATGTGCAATGCCAAATTTGGGAACATTTCTTGCCCACAAGGGTTTAAAGTGATCGGTTAGACATATTTTTCCTCCACGATACATTTTTGCAGTTTTCCCATCCAATTCAGGCAGAGCTATTTCGGGTGCAGTAGCCGGATATGTAACTGGTATCTTTATTAAAATCAAACTACAATTAAATAAGTTCTTAGAAATATGTATGTAAATACCCAACACAAACCTCAAACTCCACATCAAATTCATATTTCAGCAAGTTGTGCATGTACCAGCATTTGCCGAACCATTTGGTGCCTTCTTTATTGGATTCTAAGCGGAACCAATCGGTGCCAGATTCTTTGTTATTTTGCACATACTGTATGAGAAATTTTTACATACATATATGTAGTAACAAAATTTTTATAGATTTTAACTAGGTTTAGTTTTTTTATTCAAGAAAACACTCGCTCCATTACCTTTATTAAAGCCTGGTATTCCTCTTTCAATCGCTGCACCCATATGTCTTTGTCTCTTGGGCCAGCCCTTGTTTGCAGCAAAGGTAAGCTACTTAATGTTTTCTTTGTACATTCATCTACCATTTTTTACTAAAGTTCTTGTTAATTTAAACTAATAAATTGCATATGTTTTCACTTGAATATAATTAATTAATAAATTGCCTGTGACACGTAAATATTGCAGTTAACTTGTGAAAAAAGAAGTACCTTTTGTATGCAACGCTGCTTGAAATCTGCTGAGCAGAAAACTGTTGTGCTGCCAGATGTAATGTTGAGTATGTGGTGGAGCATGTTCGGTCACAGGTCAGTAGGAAATGAAAAATATTAAATTGGCCGTTGGAAAAATGTTAAAATTTGAAAAATTAAGTGGTATTAAGGTATATAAACGAAAAAGAAATCGCAAGATGATGCACTTTAAAAGATTATTATTTGTTAGCGACAAATTTTATTCTTTATTCCTGAGAAACATTTGTATAAAATATAACAGATGACATGAAAATCCCAAGACATGAACGACCCGGAAACGTGAACACTTGTTTTTTCATTGACTATAGGCTCAGTTAGCCGAATAATAGAATGTAACTGCAACCGTAGGAAACAGCTGGTCGATATTGTTATGTGAAAAAAAAAATTAAAATGGTTATAGAGATGTATGTTTATGTGTTAAGCTGTTTCCAAAAATGCTGCGTTTTTAGGGTTCTGTACACCAAAGATGGAAAGGAACCCTGTTGTTTTCGCTACGATGTCCAACCGTCTGTCTGTCACAGTCGAGAATGGTAAGCGGATCTGAAATTTTCACAGAATATGTAAAACTTTGGCCGCCCCTATGGTTGTTGTTTTTCTTGTTGATCTAAAGGGGCCCATACACACATACTGCTCATGCTCATGCGATAAGAATGTGTTGGTAAATTTTCAATTTTTGTTAATGTATTCGTCACACAGACAATGCCAGACAATGCAGTATGAAAAATCAAAATGGTTTTGATTTTGAAATGAACTCATACTGCTGACAGTTTTACAAATGAACAAAAAATTAATTTATTCATTTTTCTGATATGTATTTTTTTTAAATTTGACTTTTTTCTGAAAAAAAGAAAGTAAAACAAACAAAAAATAAGTTTAGAAATAAAATGTGTAAAGAAAATACGTTTTCTCTTAATTTCTTGAGTTTTACCAATAATTTTTTGTTTGTTCTCAAACGCATGTTTATTTTATAAATTTTTATTTTAAGTTTGATAAGTTTGTGGTAAAATATCAATCACACACGTATACCAAGTGTTCATCGGCAGTAGCTGCAAGCAGTATGCGTCTATGGGCCGCTTAAAATTTGCTTGCATTTATTACTTTAAACTTGCTTTTTCAGTAAATACTAATTTTATGCTAAACGGTCCATTGGTTATCGAGTTGTAGGCTTTTTTCTAAAAAGTACGTAAGATTAATTTTGCTTCCGAAAAAATCGTCATGCCAAACAATAGATGGTGCTTTTGCCATATCTTACCAGTGTTGCCGGGTTGCTACTTGTTAGCCAAACAAAAAATAGCAAATAACAACACGGCAGCACTGGTAAGGTATGCCAAAAGCGCCATCTATTGTTTGGCATGACGATTTTTTCCTAAACAAAAAGGCTTATAACTCGGTAATTAATAGACCGTTTAGCAAAAAATGAGTATTGGCTGCAAGAAGAAACTCCAAGTAATAAATGCAAGCAAATTTTAGACTAAAAACTACGAACATAATAGTAGAATTTTGAAGTTAAAGATGTCCATTGAAATATCATTTGTTCATGATTCCATTTTAAATCGGTTAAACTCTTATAACTTTGGAATTAATGAGCCGATCTTTTTAAGACTTATAGTGTTGAATAGAGGACCTTCTATAGCATCTGTTGAAGTTATTTGTTGAAGAGGAAAATCCGTTTGTAATATGAAATTCAATTCGATAAAGAAAATATAAAAAAAAATATAAAACAGATTTCCAAAGTTAAACGAAATATTGATAATAAAATTAAATTAATTTAACATATAAAAAAGGTCGAAAAAATAGATAAACATTTATTGTAAAAAATCGAAAAAAACCAAAAAGTTTCATTGACTCAATAAAATTTTTAATTGATTTTTGTTTTTTTTTCAATTAAACGTATTTATGGCAGAATTTTTTTCTGTGTCTTAATTCGAATGTGTTGAAAAGTTCGATTCTATAGATTTAGGATTTTGTAAATTTCTCTAAGCATCTTAAGTAGAATAATCAATTTGAAATGAAACCATAATTAGACAATTTGCTTTGACATGGTGCATTGGTATGGTGGTTTTCATCTCCAGCTTCTTTCTGTTCCTTCGTTTGTCATCGCTTCACTCTTGCTAACTGAAAACACAATGTGCGCTTTTTTGTTTGTCAACGTTTTAGTTCTGCCTACGTAGAGCGTAAAAAATCTTTCGTGGTAAATATTTAAAAACATCCAGCGTAAACAACCGCAAACACTGCAATTGTTCTTTGATATTCGTCATCGTCCCGATCTCCAAAAATAGTGAACGCTAAATAAGCAAGAAAATAAAAAGAAATGAAGTTGTCTGAGCGACCTCTGGGAGAGCATTTCAAATTGCATGACAAAAACATGGAACTCTAAAGAGGGATATATTTTTTGTGCATAGTTTTCATGTTTTTCGCAATGCTCAGCGAGATCCAACCGAAAAGCAGCCAACATTTAACAAGTCATAGCAAAAACAAACACATTCGAAAATTAAACAAGATAAAACGTTCGTTGCTTTGCACAGTTGGAAATCCACAAGAAATGGTAGCAGTAGCACCACACACCACCGCACACCAATGCAGCCAATTTTGTTTTACATGCATGTATATATGTATGTAAGTATACAACTTATTTTCGTTATGCTTTTGCAGCCGTTAATATGCATCGTGTATAGTAAGTATACACTGTATACAAACAACTCTCATCTCGCCGAGGATCGACCACAGAAAATCGTAGAACTCAGCAGGTCGGAAGTGCCAGCAGGAGTTTTCATAATATTTTGGTTTATTACTCCTGTTTCTGCAAGCAGAACAAATTCGTCAAACCCAAACCGCGTCTTTGCTAGAGCAACAAAACACCAGGGTGCTCCGGCTAAATAGACAAGACAATCAGTCAACAACGTCTTTAGCTAAATTGAGTTGTTACGCTTTAAACAACTAATTTATTGTTTTTCTTTTACCACACTGTTGTTGTTCTTGTTGTTGTTGTTGTTTATTTATTCTTATATGTATGTATGTTTCTCTTCTGTTTAGTCAGTGCTGCCAGCTTAGGGGATTTGTTGGCGATGATAACCAAATTTTAGGGGATTTTTTTAAACTGATGGGGTAACAAGAATGATTTTTGAACTAAGAAATATGCGTCTGGCAAGTCTAAAAATGTTTGTTACTATTCATAGTGAATGGTTTCTAGTAAAGAAGAAGTATCAAGGCAGATTAACCAATAATGAATACCAAAACAAAAATACGCAACAAAATGCAATACAAATTGTTGGAAGCAATTCTAAGAATAAACACACACTTTAAAAATAATCCAATTTGTTGTGACAAATTTAATCCTGCTGAAATTGTAAAGCTTTTTAATACAAGTACTATGTACAGCAAAGGTTCTGAGGCTGATGAATGCGAAGATTTCGATTCTGAAGTTTTTGAAATGGTAAACTTAGGTTAAACCTTTTTTTATACTTGTGTACATATATTAAACTATTTGAAATTTATTTGCTGGTGGTACAGCGATGTCTATATGCATTTCATTGTTGCTGTAACAAATCGTCAGTAGACTTCAACCACACATTTTTGCCTTATAATTACTTTTATTGTTATCCAAAGGATTTCTAATTGTATAAAGGTGTAGAAAAATAGAATAGATTCATATCGAATATAAATTATTTGCTGGGTTTTGTATAAGTTTCTAAGCCTACTATGCTTATTTTTCTTTTGTGATTTTCAAAAATATTATTTGTGAATTCTCAAATAGTTTTTGAAAGTCGCTACATAAGATAAGAGGTTTGTGACTGTTCAAAATGTGTGGTTGAAGTCTACTGACGATTTGTTACAGCAACAATGAAATGCATATAGACATCGCTGAACCACCAGCAAATAAATTTCAAATTAAAATAAACTTATGACAATATGTCGAATAATAAATTTCTTATATATTAAACTATGTATGTGCAATTTTTTTTATACAAGTTTTATAAGTACAAATAAAATTTATATGAATATAAAAATATAGCTATCGATATAAATGAATTTTACTGAATAAATATGTTATTTTTGTCATTATTTTTCAAATAAAATTAACAAATTTTTAATTTTCTTCAGAAAACTCAAGTTAGAAATTTTTGGGGATGAGAAATCAAAAATTGGGGATAAGCTCTAGATAAAAACTGGCAACACTGTGTTTATTGTTCATATGCATGTGTTTGTATGTGCGTGAGTGGTTCCTTTTCCTCTGCTTTCATGCTCTGTTTAACTTGAAGAATTGTTGTTGTTATTGCTGTTGCTGTTGGGTGTAGGCGGGGAGAGCATTTGCATTAGTTTGTAGTTTTAGGTGTCGTTGTGTTTGTCAATAGGGCCTGACTGTGTCTGCTAAGCACAACTCAATTGTAACAAATTATCAAAAAAAAAAAAAAAATAAACAATATTCTTCATTTTTTTGTTTTTGTGGAAATATTTATTTATTCATGCCTTTTTATTGGTTTGATGTTAAAAAGAAAGTTGAAGTTGTGTGTTTTACTATTGTCTTATTTTCGATATGTCTATATCTCTGCGTTTTGTTGCTCAAAGCTAAACATCATTTTAGTATGTGCTAATACAAGCATCTTGACTTCTTTTTGTACAAAATTCAAATAAACATTGTCACCATATGATTCTTCTTAATATGTTGAATTGCAGGCTAACATTTTGAAAACGATTGCTGTGATCATGAACTCATTACTTAAATTTTGGTAAGGAATATTTTCATTCAGAATTGTATGCAGTGGTGGATTTTAGGGGCGGAAAAATTTTAATAACCCTAAGAATTAAAATATTAAATAGTTTGTTATTGATCATTTTTGTAAATAAATTAAAACTTTAGAATATATTTCTGACCTTATCCGTTAATTGATAGGTGATATGTAGATTTTTTTTTGGTTTATATTATAGTATTCTAAAATAATTCAGTGCATTGTTGAGATTCAACGATAGTTCGGTTAAGTGTATTTTAAATTTTGATTTACGCAACCAGGGGGTCTACTCTGTATTTCGAAACGAAAGAAAATTATCTCGAATTTATATGTTATAAGCATTAGAAGTCGAAAGCATTTGCTTTCGTTTCGAATTACTGAGTAGACTCCCAGAGCGCTCTCTAGTTAGGAGTTACTGACAAGCAGCGTTTAAGAACTTCTGATTTGTGTAATTGCTTTTGCTTCTGCTTCTGAAAATATAAACAGTCACAGTGAAAGCGAACGCACCAAACGAAAAATTATATGCAACGGAGAATTTCAGCAGTTGACATGTTCGAACAGATGTTGGTTCGAAATTCGGATGTTAAATTTTCGTTTTTTACTAGACTATACTATTTGTTTTTTGCAAAAACTGTTACTTAAACTCAACAGAGAAGTGTGCATTAATTATATGATTTTGGAAAAAAAATTCTGATAAATGAAAATTTTCGAGTTAAAAAGTGGTGTGTATGACCTATTCGGGTGCTTAGACAAGTTTAGATTATATTGCCAAATATTGTTAGGCCCTGTTAGTTATACTGAAAGAAATTAAAAAAAATGTTTACTCTTTACTTTTGCAAAAAAAAGTTTGTGAAGAAATAATTTTTTCGCAATAAAATGCTAATGAGATTTATTTAGTGGACTCTTAGCTACATTATTGCCATATATAGTAAAGCGCTATTACTAAGTCTGAATTAAACGTTGGCCAAAAACTGATGACACCATATTTTGAAGGCATACTGATTTTCGAAATCCTTGGAGAACCATAAAAAAAGTTTGTTTTTCACCAAAATCGCCAAACTGGGTATAGGAGTATAGAGGTGTACTTCCCTTCGGTAATACTATCGAACCTTTACTGTCAGGGCCGTGCGGAGTGCACAGTGTAATTTAAATGTTTATAAATTTCATATATAATTTTAAAAACCTTTTTTTTTTATTGAGCAAAAAGGGCGGCATATCTCACGGGCCCTAGGGCAACATCAAACATAAATCCGCCACTGCATTTGAGACGGATACAATCCTACCTAAAGCGGGATTTCTGATCAGGTTAGACATACCGATTCATATATACTAGAAGTATAGTTATGCCAAATATAAAGGAATTTCGGCAAAGCAAACAATTTACCTTATTCGCTTCACGAATAATGCCCCAGATGCAAAAAAAATTAGGATATTTTTTACACAGAAAGAAAAATGACACACAAGTTTTATCCTATTTTTGTATATGTTTTCAAAAATTTTCCATTCAATTTGAATTAAATCCGTCGGCGAATTCAGTAACTTTAATTACGATAAAAATAAACTACAAATTATCATATCTCTTACGAGTTATGGCAACACGGATAATTGATATCATAATTTTTGTAATAGTTATAAAATTCAACATTTATTTTATTTAATTGATTCAATTAATGTTGGTGCTTGAAATACTTTTTAAAATTTCTTAGATGTAGATATGCTGCAAGGATAACCCTTTCAAAACAACAGCGCGCTTAAGGAGAAATATTCAAGGATACTTATATAAATTCAAATTGTGATTTTATTATAACAAAAAGGGTTAAAATTTCTTAACAAGGCCCTCTGGCAGAGTAAGAATGAAATATATATTAAGAAAATTTTTAAACTGTGATAATTTCTCAGAAAGTAGATAGAGTAGTTTCTCGCAACAATTGCATGCACATAAAAGACCAAAAAGTAAAAACTATAAAGGCGCGATCAAATTCAAGGGAAATACAAAAATCTGAAATATATGCCAACAAATGTGTAAGTAAATGCCTGTTACAAAATCTCTATTAAGACATACAATAAATATATATGTATATATGTATGCATATTGTACATAATTTTGTATATATGTATGTACATACATATTTTTAGAGCATCAATAAAAATTAACATAATAAATATTTTACGCTTTATTAACAGGTATTTTTATCATTGAAAGGAAAAGGAAAATATTGTCCACATAAAATTTGGGAAACATTTCTGCTAATTGTAAAAAATTAGAGCATACTCAAGCTGTTTTTGTTTTTACGGAGAAAAAAAAAACAAAACCAGCAACAATAAAGTTATAACAAAAAACTTGATCTACTTTCATGATATAGATTTGAACGTAGCACCGCAGGACAATTTCCGCGAATATAACATAAACATGAAATATTTCCATAAAAATTACAAAAACATTATAAAACATCAAGCAAAACATGAACGACATACTTTAAAATATATTTTTTTTCTAAAAATATTAACATAAGCATACACGAGGTCATTAACGAACGCAATAAACAAAAAAGTCATAAAAAGGACATTTTAGTCCAATAACAGGAACTGTAACACTGCGCATCAGCAGACAAAAAGGAAACTAGAACGCACCCATAAAATTATAAAACAAAAAACTGATCTAGTTTGCTAATACAACCGGAGCAGAGATCATCTTTTTTTCCCCGTACAGTAGACAAAAAACAATTTTCATCTAATTTCCTTTAAATATGTTTGTGTTTTGCGTGATTTTATGAGCCCACGGTTCTTAAATGCACCAATAAAAATTTGTCATCTACCTAGAAAACACACCAGTGCAATTAAGCAGACCTTAAGAAAAAAAAAACTGTTCTAATTTTTAGTAATAATTTTCTCTCTAAAAAAAAATAAAAATAAATACATAAATAAATAGCAAATGCTCATAATATTTTAAAACAAGGTCGCTGCCACTTTTCAAGACAACAAATACCTACTATACCACGATATTTTTTTCTATTGTTTGCTACCAAAATTTTTTCGTTCTAATATTTTTGAAAAATGACCTGCATTTGTACGATAATTAGTGCGCGATTATTACTTTGTCATATACATACATACCTACATACACACACTAGAAGTAGCAATGATCAACTGACCTTTAAAAAAAGATCGCACCAAAATTCTTTTACTAAAACATTTCAAATAAACAAAAAAAGTGCTTTAAAAAATCTTGTTAACAATGGCAGAATATAATTAGTTAAAAATACATTTTTTTTTGTTCAGCGGTTGCTGCCCATAAACGTGAGGCGTGAGTTTTGAGGTTAAAGCAGCGTTGCCACAACCAAAATATTTTTGTAGCCAAAATATGAAAATAAAAGTAACCAAAGTTGAAAATAAAGTTACCAAAATTTTTATGTATTTAATATACTGACTTATTTGTAGTTCAGTTTAGAAATACATATATCTGTGACAGCATGGAATAATCGCTTAAGTCCTCTTAAGCAAATAATTGTTTTTCGGACTTTTTCTTGCTAAGGGATTGCTCGGCTCCAACGCAAGGTTATAATACTCTTGTGTGATCCTTTCTTTGCACATATAGGCATTGTAACCAATCCAACTTTCAACTGGTGCGTAATATAACTTAATCAAGCTTAATTTGCTTAAGCGTACTCAAGCGATTATTCCATATTGCCACAGATATAATCATTGCACTTTACGTATGTGAAGCAAATTTGAATATTATAAAAAAAACTTTCTCCTGAAAACTTTAATTTTTGTCGCTTACGATTAAATCGAAAATAAAGCTCGATAGTTGTTATATTTATCTATCAAATAATAAACAATAACAAAAGAAATAAAATGTAATTTTATTACATTCGTTATCCAAACACATGAATGTATAGATAAGGTATTACCCCCATATTTATAAAAAAATAAAATCAATTTGAAATCCATTTTAAAAAAATTTTTTATGAAAAATTTGAAATAAAATACATTTCTAATTCATTTAAAATTTTATGAATATGGGGGTTAAAATATACATACATATGCATTATAGAGTTGGCATTAAAATCTAGCTTCCTGCATTTAGTTTTGATTAAACTTAGCTACGCAAATATCATTTCAAAAGTCGATGAGCTGTGTGGCAATCAATTCATTTGTATGTTTGGAAACTTTGTCTCAAAATATGTATATCCATATCAATACTTTTTATTTCCAATAGGGAAAATCTGAGCAATTGCGATTGGGATACAATTTGTTCTTCTTTATTATCATGTACTAAATTTGGAAACCACACATCCAAATTTGTGTTTTAGCTACGAAATGCATTTAAAAATGTGGTAGTGCATCACGATATGCAAATTTAAATAAAATACAATAAAAATTGTGATTTTTGTGTTAAAAAAGTAACCAAAATGGAAAAAAGTACACAACAACTGCACATTGGAAAATAAAGTAGCCAATTTTGGTTAAAAGTAACTAAAGCGGCAACGCTGGTTAAAAAGCAAAATTGTTTGTGTGGGAGTTTTTGTTTGTTTGTTTTTTTCTCTCTCTCTCTTGTATTAAAGATGTTACCCATGCATTTTTTCTTTGTTGTTTTTAATAATCGCTGCTATAATATACTTTTTTTAATTAAAATTGTTGTGTTCTTTTAAGAAACCAATAAAATTAAGTGATTATCATTATGGCCACAATTAAAAAAAAAATATGTATAATAAAGCACGAAAATAAAGCAGACAGCAATTAATGGCGGGCACAGTGCTGCCACAAGATGGGAGTGTAAATATAAGTGGGAAATTTAAGAAAAAAACTGTTAATTTGAAACAGCGTTGCCGATTTCTATGTAATTATCCGAAAATGAGACACACTTTTTTCTTGAACTATTTTTGGACCATAACATTTTTTTTTGTTGTAATTTTTGTGTAATTTCGTCTCAACACTATATAGAATAAAATTTTTTAATCAAAAGTTTTCTTTTAATTTATAAACTATTTCACTACAAAAATTTACTAATACTTTTATAATACTTTCGAACACTGAACAGGAAATTAAAATTAACAAAAACTGCAACGAAGAAGAAGTCAACATTTCTTGCAAAAGAAGGTAAAGAACAAAATAGAGGTAACAATTTTTAATCAACCAAAGAAATGTTGAACAATAAATATTGGAATTAAAATTGACATGCATACTCTCTATATGTATACCTAAAAGTATTATATGCAACGCTTTTTTAATAACCAAAAAGTACAAATATTGAAAATTTATTAAGGTTGTTTTTGTAAATATGTATGTATGTACATATGTATTTATCTATATTAGACCACCCAAAAAATGTATGCGACGCCTAAAGTATTTATTTTATTCGCTCCACCGGCAGTTTCTTATAGACTGCCCGCAAAAAATCACATGTGTATAAAAATTTGCACTGATAGCGTGCAAACCGGCCATACGTATTGCATTTTTCACCCAAAAAAATAACATACATACATACATATCTTGTGCATATACACTTTTGGCACCACAACTTGTAAATGCCGTGTTTTTCGCAAAAATGTTAGATAACCATTTTTGTTTAGAGTAAAAAGCACCAGAGGCGCTGCAAGCACTGTATTATTAAAAACGTACAAAACGCAGAATGAAGCTTTCCTCTATGTCATCCTTCACCACCTGACCTCTCTATCACTATCCCTTTCCTAAAGTAGGTAACACTTAGTAATAGTAGCAGACATGCATTGCCTCAGTGTTACTTCTCTTTAAAAAAAATTTCATTTGCTTTGTGTTATTTGCTTTGTGACGACATGGAGAAGTGCGCGGATGAAAAAAAAATTAGTTTGCATTTTATGGAGAATTACCAAACGATTAAAAGTCTACAAGCAATTTTATTAATATTTATCGTCAATGTCGCACAGAAGAAAACCAAGTAAGAGTGCTATATTCGACTGTGCCGAATCTTATATACCCTTCACCGAAGTGTGTATGGAGTACAGTGAAACCTCTCGTAACGGACACCTCCTATAACTAGGCACCCCTAACAACCGGACAAGTTTTGTAGATCTAACGCGTTCATTGAATTGCCATACAAAATGCATTTCCATAACCGGACACTCTAATGACATTAAATTTTTAAAAATATTGTTCTAAATACCTCTCATAAGTGGACAGAAGCGGTGAAACACGGCGTTTGTATTTAAGATTTATTTTACATTATTAAAATTTTTCCTTTTTAAAATGCATCAGGAGAAATTAATTAGATATGACTTTAACAGAGATCAGCACTTTCTAATGTTTTTAATGTTTACCCACATTATAAATATATAAAATTTGGCCAACCTTTACCATATTGATCCCGATACCCAAAACTGAGTTAAATAACTATTCATAATGGTTCTTAAACGAATTTCGATCTTAAAACATCTGCATACTTGCATTGGTGCATAATACACAACATACCACAAGGCTTCGCAAGTCTAATGAGTGCCAATGTTTATGGTTAAATTAGATTTTCAAAAAAAATTTAGTAAGTACCTTTCTAATATGTATATATATAAATGTGTTTAATTAAAAAGGAAAAAAATTATTTTATTTCTTTTATATAAACAAAAAAAGTTTAACTTATCCAACCCTGGAACTATATTTTTTTAAAATGTTTCTGATTTTTCATACTTTCTTTCTTATAGAAAAGATGTATTTAATTAACAAAGAAAAAAAATAGTTTTATTTAGGGATGGGCAAAAAATATCGATATATCGAAATATCGATATTTGAGAAAATAAATAACTATATATATCGCCGATATTTCAAAAACCTACATATCGATACATCGATTCTTATTTGCGAGTATCGGGTTTCGATACTTTTAAGAGCTATAGCCGTTTTTTAACTGTGACCCAACTAAGGCAGGTGACTTTTTGGATTGTGTGGGTATAAACCTAAAGGCAGAATTTGTTTTTACTTTCAGTTCTGTTACGAATCAGCTGACTCTTTTTGGTTTATAAAAATCATATACATATAAGCCATTAGTTTTTCTCTCCTTAATTCTGTTATGTTGCGTACACATTCCTCGATGCATGTCGGTATTCACTTTATGAATGCGATGGTAGAGCTATAGCTAAAACTTTACAACACTTTCCCGGGAAATGAAAAAGTCCGGGAAAAGAAAAACTCTAATAACAGTGGACGATGCAAAACTCATCACTTTAGTAGAAAACTGTGACCATTCTGGTCCGAAACAGCTGATAATTTATTACATAAAAAGTAACTATTAAAATTTAGAAACAGAATGGCACAGCACAGAGCAGCAACAGAAAGTAAAGACTAATGAAGTCTTAAGGAGCTACAGTAGGTTACGTATAACTTAACATAAATAGTACTTTTGTATTAAATTTCTTAAAGTAAGTAATTGTGCATTCGAAATTAATGCAGCAAAAAATATCGATATATCGAAATATCGATGTTTTCAAAAAATATATATCGATACTGTTCAAAAAGATCGATACGATATATATCGATACATTTTCTTCATTTGCCCATCCCTAGTTTTATTTATAGGCAGATTTAGTAAAACAATTCGTTTCTAAACGTTTCAAATTTTGTATGAAAAATAACGAAAATTCGTTTTAAAAAATATTTTTTCCATACAAACTTCAAAACGAAAAAAAAAACGCTTCTATTTACAAAATTTGCCGTTTAGTTAGTTTATGTAACAAAAAATTTTAAGTTTTCCAGCTCCGGAACTGTGCTGTTTATTTTTCTAATTTTTTATGCCAAACTATTGCTTTTTAAAACATAAAGTATATATAATTTATAGAGAAAAAGAAAAAATGGCCGAGCTACTTTTATGTACTAAAAAAAGTTTAAATTTTCCAACCCTGGAATCATACTTTTATAATTTTCTGATTTCTTATTACAAACGATTTCTTTCTAATATACAAAATATGTTTAATTTATAGAGAAAAAGAAAAAATTTGTTTTATTAGTTAGAATTTTCCAACCCTGGAATCGACTTTTTAATAAACAAACAAAAATAAACAAATATTATATTTAACTAGTTACTTTTTTATAGCATTAACTTTAGTTCAAGACCAAAGTCTCCAGCTTTTTTGGGAGCTTCGGAAAAAAAGGACACCGCTTATTCGTCTGTCCTATTCATAAGGATCTAGAATATATTAGTGCTGGGATACTATCGATAGTTTTAAAATATCGAAAATATCGATAGAAAAAAATATCGACATCGATATTATTTCAAATGCAGTTTTGAAAACGTAAAAAATTTTCAACTGACATCAGCAAAAATTTTTCAAAAACTGTCACCTGAAATAGCGTTCGCAAATACATACATACATATTAAAATATATATAAGACTATATACTTTCAATAAAGTGATAAAAAACTAACTTTAACCCGATCAAAAATTGTTATATTTTACTTTCTCAAGTACAAACATTCAGTCGATAGTAATAACGATAGTGAAATCTGAACTATCGATAGATATCGATAGTAGAAAATATCGATAGTATCCCAGCACTAGAATATATACATATATTTTATTGGTCGCATGTGAATATTGTGGAAATTACACATGGAATGACTATTTACATCCTTTACCATTTTTGGTGAAGGGTATAATAAAATAAGTAAAAAATATTTTACAAAATAAATTTAAACTTCTGTCAGCGTACTTTTAAATTACATGGGAAATCATAATGATGCCATAACCTCAATTTTAGTTTGAGTCGACTCAGGCACTTATGCCTTTTTCCACATAAAACTAATGGCAAAAAACTTACCGAACATTACGCTTAATCCGTATTCAATATACATATTTATGTACGTATGTATGTATGTATGTATGTCTAGTATTCTGTAACAAATAATTTTCAAATTACGGCTAAATCCACATTAGATCATGCTTAAAATCCTTGCACGCCTTAAAAGGGATTAAGAAAGAAATTTTCGTTGCTAACAAAAACATTAACTCAAATTTACGTACTTTACATGTAATGTAATTTCTTTTAAAACAAATTCACAGTGTGTACTTGCCTATTTATTAGTAAATAATAGCAAAGGCAGAGTTAAGACAATAATCTAAACAGTTAATGTAAGGGATTAACGTAAAATTAGAGCAATATTGAACAAAAATAATAATTGCAATTTGGCTACGCATTCTTGCTAATACGAGTATGTTAAAGACAATGCATAATATCCTGTCGTAAAAGTCAATACTCGTATACAAACAAACAAATATGTATGTATTGGCTGCAAAACCCTTCTCGTATAACGAATAGAAGGAATGAACGAACCGATTGCGTTAAGTAAACAAATACATATCACAAAAATTAGACCAATTTTTCGTTTAGCCCACAATAACAAATAATAAGAACAACAAAAATAAAAACAAATAATGTTTAGTGAGCAACAACAATTGTTTATTGCAGATAAAGGATGAAGGATGTCATCAGACAGCGAAATTGTTGCAGTAACTGTGTTAACATTTTCAGCTTGTTGGCCTTTCCGCTTTAAGCGAATTTCTAACAATAAAATTCCCGAAAATGATTGCTCTAGTTTGCTTAAATTAAAAGTGAAAACATACCCGTACATATACTGTAATTTGTGTCTTTCTTGTAATACTTGTTGTTGCAAACGATTGTTCAAGATGCGGCAACGAAATCTAACTCAATGGCCAGGCAAGCGAACTAGAGATATTGCAGATTTGCCAGAACAAAAGAAACAAAACGAAAATTAACTAATAATAACGTTGCTTATGGGAAAGGGATTAGCAGCAATTCCTTTTCTCTACTTCTTTCTCCCACCACTACACGCCGCGACGTTCAAAATCAATCCGTTTTTATTACACTGCCAACCAAGTCTTTGATAAGTTTGCTTCTCTTCATGAGGTCTGGGCCAGTGAAGGTGTAGAGTATTGTTACAGGAATTTGGTCCTTACAGTCCGTCCATGAGAAACGCGGGCTGACACAGTATGCAAAATAAGCCTTGCTTTGCTTTGTGATTTTTAAGTGAAAGGACCAACTTAACTCTAAAGTGTCGTCCTGATATCCTCTTTTAGAGTTTGTGTGCGCGTAGTGCTTGTTAGTCAGCTCGATTGTGGCCGTGAAAGTGTTTAAAGCAAAATGTTGCCTATACCTGCCTTGGCTATACTTTTGTTGTGTTGTGTTGGGATAACGTTATCCTTTCGGCTGTAAAACACAGTATAGCCCAAATTAAGAGCACTGGCAAATATTTGTTATTTTTTATTCGGAGTGAAAAACTAATTTGTAGAATAAGGCAAGTAATGAACTGCCATACAGAAAAAATAATTGTTAAATTTTACTTCAGTTAACTGTTTGGTTAGTCCTAATTTACACTATGCAAGTCTTGTTGCTAAGCTGATAAGTTTGTGGGAGAGAGAGAGAGAGAGGCGAGGGGAACAGAACCGTTTCTTTTCCCCTCCTCTCTCACTCACTCTCCTAAATAAGTAATCAGCTTAGCAATAATACTTGCACAGTGTAAATTAGGACTTAATAATATTACTTTTTTTTTATAAATAAGTATTTTAATTTAATAAACGTTTTTTTTTATTGATGTTGCTGTAGTTTGAAAAAAATGATAAATTTTTAGAGCTATGCTCTTTAAGGCGCGACGTGATTTTTGTAACAAAAACAATCGACACTATTACAGTTATAAATTTATTTTAGGGCAGGCCGATTTGAAAATCGCTCAAATTACAAGAAAAATCGTATTCTGGGGATCAAAATAAGAAACTTTGCCGCAGGAACCATACCTCTAAAATGTATTTTGATGTCCCGACTTTTGATCCGAAGGGTCAAATTTTGAAAAATCTCACTTTGACCCATTTAGAGTTCCTCAATAGAGTCAAAATGTATGACCGACCCCCACTAATTTTGGAGGGCCGACCCACCTATGCCAGTGGCACATCGCCTGGAAAAAAAAAGCTTAATCTTGTTCTTAAAAAAGCGGGTGGAAGCACGACCACTAAAATTTAAAATATTATATCACGTACTTCTACTTTATCAATTTTTACGAAACCTGGCGAACGCCTTGGGCTTTGAAAGTGACTTAATCTTGCATTTAAAACAGTGGGCGGAGCCACGCCCATTAACATTTAATATTATATTTCACGTGCTTGTACTTGATCGATTTTAACGAAACTTGGCACACATCTTGAGCTGTGAAAAATATTCATTCTTAAAGGCGGGGCTACGCCCATTAAAATTTTATATTATATTTCACGTGCTTCCACTTTGTAGAATTTTTACGAAACTTGGCACACATATTAAGCTGTAAGAACACTTAATCTTGCATTAAAAAAGTAGGCGTAGCCACTCCCATTAAAATGTAATTTAATATTTCACGTGCTTCTACTTTATCGATTTTTACTAAACTTGCCGAACGCTTTCAGCTCTAAAAACAACTTTTTCTGGCATTTAAAAAAGAGGGCGGAGCCACGCCTATTTAAATTTAATATTATATTATACGTGGGCGGGTCACGCCCATTAAAATGTAATTTAATATTTCGCCTTCTCCTTCTTAACAAATTTTTATTAAACTTAGCATACACCTTAAACTATAAAAAATACTTAATCTTATATTAAAAAAGTGGGCGAATCCCCGCCCATTAAAATTTAATATTATTTTTTACGTGCTTCTACTTTATAGATTTTTGCGCAACTTGGCACACATCACGAACTTAAACAAATATTTAATTTTGTATTTAAAAAGTGGGCGGAGCCAATCCCATTGAAATTAAATTTAATATTTCACGTGCTTCTACTTTATCGATTTTTACGGAACTTTGAGAACGCCTTGAGCTCTGAAAGCGACTTAATTCTGAATTTGAAAAAGTGGATGGAGCCACACCCATTAAAATTAAATTTAATATTTCACGTTCTTCTTCTTAACAAATTTTTATGAAGCTTGGCACGCACGTTAAGCTCTAAAATATACTTAATCTGGTATTTAAAAAAGTGGGCAAATCCCCGCCCATTAAAATTTAATATTGTATTTCACGTGCTTCTCCTTTATCGATTTTTACGAAACTTGACACACATCACGAACTTAAAAAAATATTTGATTTTGGATTTAAAAAGTGGGCGGAGCCACGCCCATTGAAATTTAATTTAATATTTCACGTGCTTCTACTTGATTGATTTTTACGAAACTTTGAGAACGCCTTGAGCTCTGAAAGCGACTTAATTCTGCATTTGAAAAAGTGGATGGAGCCACACCCATTAAAATTAAATTTAATATTTCACGTTCTTCTTCTTAACAAATTTTTATGAAGCTTGGCACACACGTTAAGCTCTAAAAAATCTAGTATTTAAAAAATGGGAGGAGTTACTCCCATTAAAATTTAATATTATTTTTTACGTGCTTCTACTTTATAGATTTTTGCGCAACTTGGCATACATCTTGAGCTCTAAAAACACTTAATCTTGTATTTAAAAAAGTGGGCGGTGACACGTCCATGAAATGTTAGTATTAAATTATATTTACTTCTGCTTATCCGATTGCCATGAAACTTGGCAAATAGTTTGGGTTCTTAGAATGACATGAGTTTATTTGTTTATCGATTTAATTCTGTTAGAAAAATAAAAAAAAAGAATTTTTGCTACATTTGAGCCCATTACTTTAACTGAGCTCATTTCGCCCAACGGAGTTATTTAGGGTTGTCAAACATGCACTCTTTCAAAAACAAAAAAAAAAACTATTCAGAAACTTATTACTTACTACCTCCAATAGTTATATCGAAAATAAATATTTGCATGTGCGTATACACAAAGAAAGTGTTGTCAACCAAATTCGATTATTTAGAAAATAATAATGAAAATGATCACTGCATTTAGTTGTTGTTAGTAGATGTTATTGAGAAGTGTATTTGCTGGTTTTTAACTGGTTTAACATTTCCGTTCTATTAATCAGACCAAACGCACCAACCAAACAAATAAACAAATATTTTCATAGGAAAGTCCTTGGTTGGCCAACAACAATACATATTGTATTCGTATGTAAATGTTTACGATATTCGTAACATTATTACGAATTTTATTTGTTCTAATATTGCGCGCTCTTTTGGCTTGGCTCGGCCAAGTTAAATTTTGTCCACTTTTCTTGCGAAATTTAAAGTATTCTAAGTAAAGGGATATTATTTATGGTTGATATTATAGGCGGTATGTTTTCTAGGGTTATTAAACGATTTTTATTATTTAGCATTTTCAAGGGCATACTGTGGAAATTTATAAATAAATCTCTGCTTTCCAACAGCCCTTAATCCCTTTTACAGTTAAGTAATGGACTATTAAAATTTCAATTAGGACTTGCATGCAAATTACATATATTCTTATGAAAACATTTGCTTTAAAGCCAAAAAAAAAAAAACAAAATTATTTAAACTTTTAGTCAAATTTGATATGATCAAGATTGCAGGGACCAAATTGCAACACACGATATCGTACGAAATTCCATGGGAATATTTTAAATTTTTAATTGATATCGAATGCGGTAATTTTGGCCCAGATTGAAAAATTTCCCTATTTAACAGTGTTGCCCCAAAAATAAGTTCGCTGTATAATTTAAAATTGGTAAAACGAACAAGTAAGTCACGGTTTACACACTTCAACTTTTGTTGATCAACTCGTAATTCAGCTGTAAGAAAACAAGAGATACTGGTATTTCCGTCTCCGTCTTTCCTACAGCTGAATTACGAGTTGAGCAAAAAAAGTTGAAACGTGTGAACCGGGACTAAGTCTCTCAAGGCAATTGGTATACTATAGTCTTAGTCGGAATTGCTTTTGCCCACCCCTGTTCAAATTGAACAAAAAATTGCCAGATAAATTGATATGTCCCAGTTCACACACGTCAACTTTTGCTGATCAACTCACAATACAGCTGTAAGAAAGATAGTAAAGGAAATACAAATATCTATTTTAGTCCCGGTTTACACACTTCAACTTTTGTTGATCAACTCGTAGTTAAGCTGTAAGAAAAAAAGAGATATTTGTATTTCCGTCTCCGTCTTTCTTACAGCTGAATTACGAGATGAGCAACAAAAGTTGAAACGTATGAACAGGGACTTATTTCTATCAGCTGAAAAGTTGAACTGGAACTAGGTAAAATTTAAAGCAATATAGTTCTCAATTTAAAAAGTTTTAGTGTGTTAGTAAAAAAAAAAGAGAGAGTGCATTGTAAGTTGAAAGGAATTGTAAAACACAAATTGAACGTTTGTCTCCGCAAGTATGTAAGTCCCGGTTCACACACGTCAACTTTTGTTAATTCACTTTTTATGCAGCTGGTAGAAAGAAAGAAATATTTGTATTTCCTTCTCCGTCTTTCTTACACCCACCTGGATCACGTGTGTGAACGAGGACTAAGAAACAGTTAAGTCCCGGTTCACACATTTCAAATTTTGTTGCTAAACTATTAATTCAGCTGTAAGAAAGACGGAAAAGGAAATATAAATATCTCTTTTTTTCTTACAGCTGAATTGCGAGTTGATCAACAAAAGTTGAAGTGTTTGAACCGGTACTAACCTCGACATCCCTCGTGATAATCAGCTATTCGAAGAAGAATTGAACTGCCTTAGACCCGAACTGTCAAAATCTGCCTTTTTTTCTTCTAATGCTTAATAACGTTTTAAATGCAAAAAAAAAAAAAATTAAAACCCGTCTCCCAAAAATTAAATTGAGCTTTATTTTATCATAGATAGCAGAATATTGTCGTAAGATGTCGGTACGTACAAGACGTTTGTGTGAAATTTTTGTACCTATGACGAACTTTTACGAACATTTCCAGTTTGAGTGGCAAATTATTTTCTTTTAAACTTTATAAAAAAGCATTATTTATTCATATGTGACCTTCTCCCAAACAAAGGGACCTAGTGTGTGAAAATGAAGTTTTGAGAAAAACGCATTTAAAGTTTCATATCGCATTAGCACTTTGAACACACACACCTTCAGTTGGGAGATGCGATTTGGTATGATTAGTTGCGCCTACTAATGCTTATCGGATGATTTGTTAATTTCTTCCAGATTATTGTTTTTTGTTAAGATATAGTGCGTAGAAAAAATTGTCGTACCATTACGAAAATTTTCTTTTTTTTACAGTTTATTATACCGTTTTTGAAAACCAAAACAATTCCAGGCGATTTAAATTGAAAAAAATCTATTCGTTTACTTTTTCGTTTTACTCTACCTCTAAAGCTCTCGGAATTTCCCTCTTTGGGCATCTATGTTCTACACCCTTTTAGGTACCAGAATCCACTCTTAACCACACCCGTTTTTGACACACTAAGTCCCTTTTCTCGGAGAAGGTCACATATACACATGTATATACATATCGATGGCTTAATATAAGAAAGGCGCAACTCGAATTTTCGATATTTTATAGGAGAAGCAAACAGCTAACGAAAAACTAAAGGTAGAGGTCCATAGCTCGCTTTATGCGCGTTACGCTTTCTATGCAATTTTCCAAAAAGTAGAATCAATGCAACACTATGTGACAAGTTACATTGCAAAAAATGCAGAACGCGTAGGCGCGTTCAAAGCGAAAAGTAGGTCTACTTTCTACTTTTGTACGCGTTACAAGCACCATGAAAGAAAGTCAGCTGTTCTTGAAAGCTAAAGACGTTAAATAATACTTTGTTTCTTACGTTATCGATAAATATTATTTTGCCGTGAATAATTAATTTTAATTACCCACGGCAAAATTGATTAAAGTTAATTAATTTTAATTAATTTTGCGTAAATAAAAACTAATGCAAAACTGTTTTATTCACTCATGTATTTATTAAGTTAAATAGTTCCATACATAACTAATAGACAATTTTATAGAATCCAACATGATTGTAAAAAGTTTAAATCAATAAATACATGTCTGAATCAAACAGTTTTTCATTAATAATTAGTTGGTTACGGTTTTTTGGGCAAATGCAGATGTAAGCTCAGCCTTACATTAAAGTCAAGAAAAGCCGACAATTTGCTGGAATAGCCCTGGCCGAGTTCTTCTCAAGACTATCATTTAAAATGCTGAATAAATAGTCAAAGACGTCTGCAGACATTCTTGTCGCGGTACGAAATTGCTCAGGGTCAGAAGTTTTAATTTTTTTAAATGTGGTTTCAAAAAACCCACTTAAATTCCGTTCTAAATACAACGGCCGCATCCAAAACCTTTTCTTTTTTTGAAATTGTACTTTACCGCATGAAAAATGGCAAGTTACACAACACGCGTTACAAACGCCTTTTCTTTCAGCTTTTTTATTCATTTTTACATTGAAAAATGATCTTGGAACATTTTCAAATCCTTTTTTGTGCAATACTGTATAGTTTTAAACTCTTTATTAAGATTTTTCGTCATGATTCAAATTTTTTTAAATTTTTTCTTTTTTATTGTCGGCTGATTAATTGTCAAAACAACACAACGCGTTAAAAAGTTGAAAGTTAACCAACTTCAACTTCAACTTTTTTTGACAGATGCCTACAGTTCACACGCGCACTAACGCGTGTTATGTAACTTCACCTTAAATATAAAAACTCGACTAACTCCACAAATTCTTTTAACAACTTGATTTCACTCTCCATTTTTTCTTTATAAGTATTTATAAACAAACGCACACAGCTGATCAAAACAAAAATAAAATGGCGCATGAAAAGCAGTGCATGTAACTCAACGCGAACAAAGTATAGAATGAAACAAGAGGATGAAACGCGTGTAAAGCATAACGCGCAAAAAGCGAGCTGTGGACCTCTACCTTAAAGCATTTACATGCAGAAATAATTTTTAAATTTGCCATAAGTCCTTGGTTTTGAACTGTAACGTACTTCAAGAAGGATGCAATTATAAGTTAAAAATGCGATTTTGAAAAAAAAATCGAGATACGCCCTTTTTATATTAAGCCATCGATATGTATAATGGGCAATAAGAGTATATTATTAGAATATAAAAAGATACGGTCACTGGCACTAAAAATTGATAATACAAAATTACCCTAAAAAGGCAACTTAATAAATATGTATGTTTATGTATATGGATTTTCACACACATACTTACATACGAGTAGATACATTTGTATGTGTGTGTGTAAGTTAAGCCAACATCTAATACTCGTAAAATGAACGGTAACAAACAATGAATGAATAAATAAATGGTGGGGATGTGTAATAATTTAATTTAAAATAAAAGCAAAAAAAAAAATACATACTAAAAGGTATAATAATGGCTGCTTTGGTGGGAGAGTATGAGTATTTACACATCCATACATATTTTGTTTTAAAGCAAAGAGAGAAAAAGCCCCCATTGAAGGGCGCTTCATACCACCGCATGAATACCACACCCTTAATGTTCTAATGATAAATATATAATTATTACAGTTTTTGTTGTTGTTTTCTTCTTCTTCTTCTTCTTCTTTGAAGAGTAAAATACTAACTTGTTTACTCCTACTAGCAGTGTTGCCAGATGAAAATGGAGAAGTATTTTGTTACCTCAACTCTGTTTTGGACGGTTTTTTGTACACGATTTTCAAAAATAAAAATAAATTAATTTTTTGCTCTAATTTTTTGAACTTGCACGCATTTTTTTTTTCTAGTTTTGTATTTCTAAAGCCTAGGTTCCCACTATCGGCACAATGTGCCGATTTTTGTCGGCTCACTGACATAAAGTTATAAGTATTAAGCTAAATTGGCCGTATTTTTCAACTGATTGAAATATAAAGGACATAATCGCCCCACATTGCATTGGTAATGGAGCCTTATTGACTTATTCCGGAATTAATTGAGAAATAAGGCAATTTTGGTTTATTACTGACGACTTTATTGCAGTGAGCCGACGAAAATCGGTACATTGTGCCGATAGTGGTATCCCGGCTTAAAACACTAAAGGCCTTATTCAGAAAAAAATAATTTTGGTTTACAAAACGTTTAACAAACAAATTTCCATACACAATTTTTGTAAACCAAAATAATTTTTTGTGAATACGACAGAAAAATATATAACTAGCCTTATCATGAATTCCACATGTGAAAATTTCCGAATAACCCACTGTTTCCACAACACGGCTGATTGACTTGAGTGAAACATTTATATGAAAACTACTAATTTTTTTTGAGTGATGTTCATACAAATTTTCTAGACGAGTCGCCTGTCTGAGTTGTGGAAACAGGGTATACAACTTTTCGTTCACACGTTTTTTTAATTTTGCATCATCAATTCCATTATAAATAAAAACTTACATACATATTTTCACTTTTTCCGACAGACAAATCTTTGCGAATAATATATTCGCGGCCAAACTGCTCCTCCAATCGCTATGAAATTTGGTGCAATTAGTCTGTGCAACTCCGGGACCAGGAGGACCAGGAGGGCGACAGGGAGGAATTTCTGCCTTCGAAACAATCAAACCGATTTTAATAAAATTTAGAACATAGATAGATCTGCTTCTAAAAATTCACATAGGCTATGTACATTTTCAAAACTAGGTTCAGGAGGGTGAAAGAGCGGTAATTTCTGCCTCTGCGAAACGTTCAAAGCGATTTTAAATTAATTCAGAACAGAGATAGATCTGCGTCTAAAAACAAAAAACATTTTCTAAACTAGAACCTGGAGGATGTAAGGCAACAATTTCTGAGTCTCAACACGATTTGGGTGAAATTTGAAATACAGCCAAATCTCGTTATAACGAATCTCGCTTTAACGAAATTCCGATATAACGAGCGTCCAAATATTTTACAATAACAATCTTATATAGCGAATAATATCCTAATTTAGTACTGGATATAACGAATGATAAAGAAAAAATTTCAAAATCATAAACAAAATCTTGCTAGCATAATATTTCTAACATTTAGTTCTACTTTATATAGCGAATGTTTTGATAAATGTGTGCTCTGTATAACGAAAGGTAAAAAAAAATTTAAGCAAAATATACAGCAGCATTTTTCCAAAAACAAATTGTGGTACATTTAGTTTGTATTTGGTAGGTTAATTTAAAAAAAATTGTCCTTATTCTTTTTATTGCATTGCATCATTTCTACAGTAATAAAAGTTAAAATAACGCTTGAAAAAAACTTTGCGATATAACGAATTTTCGTTCGTTATACCGGGATTTGCCTGTATAGATACCCTTTCGCTTAGAACGCGACATAATCTATGTGCCTTCTCAAAAGTAAGGCAAGCAAGAGAGCAGGGGATGAGTCCTGCTTCTCCGAAAGTTTTAAAATGATGTAAATGAGAGCTAAAAGACGGTGGGTGTAGCAGAGCACACTGGGTGTAACTAGTTTTTTTTTTTTAAATTGTCAATATATTTCGGCAATCTTATAATGTTTTCTGAAACTAGCTGTTCACACGTTCGGAAATTTTAATGTGGAATTTTATTTATTTTAAGGCCTTGAATGTGTATTTTCTCGTATAATGCTAGAATTGGCCCTCATATGTACATTAGCGATATAACTTTTTAATAATTTTTTTTTAAATATCAAAATTGGCATAGCACAGTCCGGTAGAGCATAAAAAACGTATATTTATTTTTTCGCTAAGGTCAAAAAAGCTCACACACCAATCGCGATGGAGTTAATATAATAATATGTTTATTTAAAATAAAAAGTAAATAAAAAACACCCTATAAAATTATGAATATTCAATATTGCATTATTGAAGGCCTCGAAATAATTTTAGATTATGTAAAATAATATTTTCGTTAGTTCAAGTCCATGCTTTAAGTGTTCCAAAATGTCTTTCTATGGCTTAGAAAAACCAATTGGTGCATGAACTTTTTTGAGAAAAATTACAAAAAATTATGATTTTCGTGGTTACTAGGATATGGTTGAACTCATGGTACTATGTCACAAAAATTGGTTATGCCCCTAATGTACATATGTACATACAAATACATATATCGTGCTATAATCCCCATAAAAGCTTAAGCGACATAATTTTCGGGTATTTTTATGCTTATCTACGATCGTAAGTAAATAGTCGATTTTCGTCAAAAGATGAGGTTCAAAAAGTATGTCGCTTAAGCTTCCTTGGGCGGTGACGGCCCGATATACATATGTATGTATTTATGACATATCTACTGATTATATTATTTTGAATTCTGTTTGTAATAAGCGTGCACACCTGTTATCCGAAACCTACTAGAAACTATAAAATTTCTTTTATTTTTAATCCTTAAAACTTGGTATAAACTTCGTTTTATTTTTTTATGGAAATGAATTGTTTTCGTTGTTTAATATCCCAGCAAAAAATTTCAAAAAAGGTAATCGGGTTTGGAATTAAGCATTTTTGGTGGAAGCTGTTCCTTACTGGATTACCAACTTAATGATTTAAACAAGGCGTGAGGCTAAAATAATCGATTCTTGATTATTTTTTTTTATTTGGCAATTTGTTCACGTAATCTATTTAATCTAAAAAAATTATTCTCCTCATTTAGCAACTTGTACATAATTTTTTAAATTTTAGGTAATGTGATTTGTAAGCGAGTAATGAAATTTGGTAATCAGAAAAGAAAGTCATTATACGGCAAGTAGTTCTGATGGTAATGTGTAATTTTTTGCTGGGATGTATGTATATTTTTGATATGTAAACATCTATAAGCTAGGGGGTAAAAATCTTTTCCACAATACAATCACAAATTTTAAGTAAGATCGTAAAGCGTTATCAAATCGGTGTGAACTATGTATGAGTGTATTAGTGTAATCATACGGACAACAAGAAGTACAGAAAAACTTAGCAGCTGCATAGAAATACACTCAATCGAATTTTAAAGCATACCTTCAGGAGCAATGTTAATTTTAATAGAAATTGCTTGTGAAGTGTAATAGTGTTGCCAGTGGGGATAATTTTGTTAAAAAGTTGAAAAATATAAAAAAAATAAAATAAATATTAGCTTTTAAATAAGAGAGTGTTTTAAATGTCAAATATTTGCTTAAAAGATATATAGCAGTCTTTATAAGGAATTTATAATATTATATTATAACATATCTTCATTACGTATCTACTGTTGCCTTACACTGAAGCTGGTGCATGACAATTGGGTAACAATCTCCATATTTAAATGCAAATTTTGCAAACCCATAGTCGCAAGCTTTATCAAAATTTGTATTTGAAGTTTTCCACATTGCATATGAGCAATTCTCCACAAACCCCCACAACTAATAATTCCACTACTATAGATGCAGTTTTCCATAGATTTTTAAATACAGTGGAGACAAAAATGTGTTACCATAAGCCAATATTAAAAAAAAAATTCATTACTAGATGTTCACACATCTCCCCTGTGATCGGACTCACATTGCTTTTTTTAATAAAATTTTTGATTGACAACGTCCACCACTTTGTGTTGATATTAATGAAAAAATTACAATTGCTCTGCTGGCCTTACATTATAAAATTGTCAGGTGTGGACACTAACTATGTAAGAAAACATGGTTCCCAGAGCTACCGTATTATTTCAATACGTTTTTAGGATCCAAAGTTTAGTCGTCAATTTTTTGCTTTTCAAATCTGGCAACTGCATGGTGCGTCGGCATATTTTATTAAGTCTGTGGGTGTGGAGGGGAGTTCAACAGCTTATAAGAGCTGAAATGTGCCTGATATGTACAGTGGATTCGTGTTATGCTTAGCACTATGAATAAGATATTAAGTTGTTTTGCTGCTGGTAGAGTATGTATGTATGTATGTAATATTTACCGTTATTATAACTCAATTATTAAGGCAGAATATCAAGTTATTACATTTTTAATGCGTTCTTCTCTCGTGTGTTGTGTGTACGTATGGATGTGTTTCTTCTTGTTGTGATAAAAAAAAATTATTAACATTTGTAAACATTTACGTATGTATGGATGTGTGTATGAGCGTGTTATATTTATGTAAACATTTGTATGTATGTATGTATGTATGTGTGAATATACTGTGTATACTTACACATATCCCCACAAAATGAAGGTGGTTAGAATGTACAGACCAAAATGCAGTAGCAACTTTTTAAGTTAGGTTTTTTGCGGAAATTATGCACACATACATGTATCCATACATATGTATGTATGTATGTGTATGTATGTACATACATATATATTCCTGTGCGTCACTGCTGAGAGTATGAGGTTTTTTAAAACAATTGTTTTGACATCGTAATCGCTGTCATTGCCACATTATCATCTGTGTTTAGTACAAAATAATGGAGAAACTGTAACTTTGGCATCAGTCATCAAAGACAGCAGACGCAGCAAAAACACCAAATTTTTTGTTTTTTTTTGCTGCAGTTATAGAACGAATAAGTAAATCTTTAGCAGAGCGAGAGAGTTTTATGTAACGACCACCACCCATTGTTATCCCAAATTTACACATATTTTTTTCCCCCTAAATATTGAAGACTGTTTTTGTTTTAGTTTTTTGTTTTGGTACGCAGTGTAATTCTCTAAATAAGAAGAAATGTTGTTGCTCATTGGTTATTTTTGGTTTAAGTGAACACAAACAAACTCGTCTGTGTATGGATGTGTGCATGCATGCACAATGATAAAGTGATTTCCTGTTAAAGAGCACGCCTTTAACTTCTTGTTTGGCCTCTCACTTCGGTCAGGCGGATATAAAAGCATCCTAGGGTAGTTAAGGAACAGCCATTTGAGTTGCGGCTTCACAACAAGCAACATCATTTAGCTAATTTAGTAATTAAAAGAAAATACTTAATTGTTTTTAAATATTAATAATACTTAGCTAAAATCGGTTGATTAATTTATACATGCATACATATATTAAAAGAAGCTAAAAAAAAACAAGAAAGAAAAAGTGAAGTGTTAAAAAAATTAGTTATTAGAAAATTTGATTTGAAACAAGTTTAAAAAAATACTACTCATACAAAATGCAAGGATACAGATCATATGCCATGGAAAATCATCTTAACATACATCATGATTCCAACGAACAAAAACCCATAGTAGTGGATTTATTGACCGGCCAGTACGGCAAACCACAGACTCCACCACCCTCTCCTACTGGTACGATTCAGCTTTTATTTCGCAAAATAAAAATAGTTTTTTTAAATATGGTTTTTAGTGAAAGTTGTTTTTATTATTATTTTAACTTAGTGTTTTCTCGTTAATTTTTAGAATGTAGTCAGGATACTTCTTTGAATAATAGTCGCACGAATTCCTGTGAAATTCCGGCCGATCCCTCAGTACGTCGTTATCGTACTGCTTTTACGCGGGATCAGTTGGCTCGCTTGGAAAAGGAATTCTATAAGGAAAACTATGTGTCGAGACCACGCCGCTGCGAGTTAGCGGCGCAATTAGGCCTGCCAGAGTCAACTATCAAAGTGTGGTTCCAAAACCGTCGCATGAAGGATAAGCGCCAACGCATTGCCGTTGCCTGGCCGTACGCTGCTGTCTACTCAGATCCCGCTTTCGCTGCTTCCATTTTGCAGGCTGCCGCCAATAGTGTGGGTATGCCTTATCCTCCTTATCCAACGGCTGCCGGCAATCCCATGTTAGCCACCGCCATGCCTTCCATGCCCCTACATGGCCACAATCCCTACGGGCAATACCGCTACAATCCCTATCACATTCCACAACGTCCGCAGCCAGCTGCCCATCACTTAGCACATGCCATGCCACCACACATGTCGGCCAATTCCATGGCTGCTGCTGCCGCCGCTGCCGCTTATCCCTCAATGCTGAGCGCTATGCCTCCCACGGCTTATGCCACCAAATCCCACACACCTCCACTCGACTTGCAGTCCTCTTCATCGCCTAATTCCTCTACCTTATCGTTGAGTCCGGCCGGTTCGGACCACACGAAAGTCTTCGATCGCAGTTTAAGCCCTTTAAGATCCAGCCTACAACAACCAATTACGCTGCCTTTACTACAGTCAGCTCAGCATGAATCTTCTTCAGCGCATTGCAATTCACACTTTAGCACCGCCTCACCCGCCGATTCAGGTTTGTTAATTCCCACTACCAACACCAGCACCACCACCACCACCACCAGCTCAAATCATAGCATCAAACGCCCTGCCTCTTCAATGTCGCCACCGCCACCACTAACTGGCTTACCCTCAGAGCCCAAACCTAAACTCTTCAAGCCCTACAAGACTGAAGCTTAAGTGCATAATTTACCATAGGAGCGTTCACAACTTTGGAGAATTTAATATAGAGCAACTAAACTGCTTGCAGTTTAAAAAATAAATGTGATTGTGGTGCTAGAAATCAAATCAAAAACAAAAAAAAACATATGTACATACATAAATTAATTGTACAAAATTTAAATTTATTTATAATTGTTAATATTTATATTTGTAAATAGTGAAAAATTGGAACTAATCCGCAACTTTTTATTTTAGTTTTTAAGTTTTACAAACATCAAAATTTTTAATTTAATGAAATAATAAAAAAAAATAGTAAAAGTAGTTTAAAACAAATACTACAAAATATAAAAATTTTTCTTTCATTATGAATTAAATTAGATGAACACATCTATTGTTGCTCGCAACTCAATTCGGCGAACAAGAGTGTGAGAGTCATGTGAGAGTCGGTATTGCCATTCACAACTTAAATAAAGGTAGAAAGTGGGCCATAACAAATTTCAAAATTAGTTGGTTGTGCGAGAGTTGGGTTGAGTCTTGGACGACTAAACTGAGTTGAGAACGAATGAAGATATGTTATAATATAATATTATAAATTCTTTATAAAGAATGCTATATATCTTTTCAACAAATATTTGACATTTAAAACGCTCTTTTATTTAAAAGTTTATACTTAATTTATTTATTTTATATTTTTCAACTTTTTAACAAAATTATCCCCACTGGCAACACTATTACACTTCACAAGCAATTTCTATTAAAATTAACATTGCTCCTGAAGGTATGCTTCAAAATTCGATTGAGTGTATTTCTATGCAGCTGTTAAGTTTCTCTGTACTTCTTGTTGTCCGTATGATTACACTAATACATAGTTCACACCGATTTGATAACGCTTTACGATCCTACTCAAAATTTTTGATTGTATTGTGAAAAAGATTTTTACCCCCTAGCGTATAGATGTTTACACATCAAAAAAAAAAAAATATTAGGTTGTGCGAGAGTTGGTTGGACTCTGAGACGACCAAACAGAGCTGAGTTGAGAGCGACAGTCTGAGCATAAATATACTAATTACTCATATCGCTCATTTACTCAAAGGACGTTATAACTAAAAAAAGAGAATGGAATTTTTGAGTTAATGATCATATCGCTCTTCATATTGTGTAAAAATTTCATACAAATATCTTTTATACTTGTAACTCTTGTAAGCTCTCTCTCTTGTGTGTAAATTGAAAACTTATAACGAGTTTTCTGGCAAACTTGTTTCGTTTTTTGAGTTATAACGTTCTTAGAGTGAATGATAAATTACAAGGTCATTAAAAGATAATTGCTTGAACCTAATTGACAGTAATTTGAAGGTGCCATTAATCGCAAATAATTTGAATATGTAATGATTTTTTAATTATAAATGTCTCTTCTCAACATACCTGAGAGTTTGGTTTTATTTGTTTAGCCCTAAAATAATACAAATGTCCATGAAACCGATTTATTAATACTTAAGTATTTAACTAATTTCATGATAAATAATTCGAATGCAAAAGCAATTAAAAAAATATTGTACCTCCATAAAATCGTGCCTAAGTGCATGTGCAAAATTTCTTTACACTTTCAAAAAAATATATTGAAAATTTCAACAAAAAGAACAAACAAACTTGCTTCGACTGCAGCTGTGCGAAATAATTATACTCGCAAGATACGATATCGTTTTCATTTTAAAACTTTTTCAAAACATTGACTCGGCACGGCACGTGCTTGTCGCAAACTGTGCCAAAAATAATATGATATAATATTGTACTCTTGCCAAAAGTATTAACAAATTATTATTTAAGCAATTTTAGAAAATTAACCTTCATTTAATTGAACATAAATCATTTTTTTTTACATTTGAGACTCATATTGCAAAATCAACGGGAGAGTATCAGTGAACTTGCACTCTTGTCTCTGTTTGAATGGATGAGAATCTCGCTGTTGCAGTGTGGACAACATGACGGGTTTATGCACAGCTCTCGATATTTATTTAAAGAGCATTGAAAGAGTTTAAAATTTTAGTACTCATTGAGCTTATTTCAAGCAAGGGTCCTGCTCACTCTTTACGCAAACTTGCGTATGATTTTTATGTTATAAAATTAAGTAAAAACAAAATATTAAGTATACACATTAGTTTTGAGTAGAATGTAAGTAGCTGTTGAAGATTTTTCTCTTTCACTCATCATCTTTGCAATTTCAGAGTGGAAACCTCAGCATGATTTTGAGTAGATTTCAATCGAACTCAATCAGTAGCTCGTTTTTGACACAAATCAGTGATCCAACCCGTATATGTAACTTAAATGGTTTGTGCCAAAAACGAGCTACTGAACCATTTAAGTTACATGGGTTTGATCATAGGTTTGTGTCAAAAACGAGCTAATCAATGAGTTCGATCCAAATCTACTAATTCCGAGTAATAACTAAATGATCGGATTTCTAGTAGAAAATGACTAGGAGTTCTAAAAAAGATTGGAAATTTGTCTGTTAACTTCTCCTGACAGTCTACAGCATAATAGCCCGTCCGATTCTCTTGCATAAAGTTGTTCTTTCACTCATCCTCATTGCAATTTCAGAGTGGAAATCACAGCATGATTTCGAGTAGACTCGGATCGAACTTATTCAATAGATCGTTTTTGACACAAACCTGTGATAAAATCCATATATGTATCTAATAATAATGGTTTGTGCCAAAAACTAGGTACTGAACGAGTTCGATCCAAGCCTAATTCCGAGTAATAACTAAATGATCGGATTTCATGTAGATAATGACAAAGAGATATAAAAAAAACTTCTCCTCATAGTCTACAGCATAATAGCCCGTCCGATTCACTTACATAAAGTTTTAGTATGATCTTCTGCTTCGTGAATCTAACTAGGAATCTTATAAAATTTGCAGATGTTTCGTGCCATGACGTTCTTATCCCACGCTGGTCTTATAACGGGGAGGGGGGGGGGTGGCGTAAGTGACATAAAGAAAGCACTGCAATATGCACTTAGGTTGCGCTCTTTGAGCATAAGAGTAATTATCCCTGAGTATGAGCAAGTATATTGCTGAGGTTCTTTGAGCTTTCTAATCTCTCAATGCTTAAAAGTCTTACTTAACACGGCCCTAGTGCGGGCCCTAGCGGCATTCGATATAGAATAAATTTGAATACAACTTAAATTGTATTTGTATGGAAATTTCGATCGATTTCGAATGTCGTAATTTGCCCGCAGAAAAGTTCTAGTACACAATAGATCACTCTGTAAGGCATATACCTTGATACCAGGACCTTGAAAAGCAGCATCTGTGGTTACTCACATCTGATACGTGTTCTCCCAAAGAAGAAGATCTCACCAACCAACAGAAGTACACTCAGGGAAAAGCTGCAACTTAAAACTAAGAAGGCATAGCCAGTGTTTAAAAAACTGAAATGATTTTCATTTCATTTCATTTTGCTTCTGCTTTCACTTTTGAAAAATACAACAGTTTCAGTCAAAGCAAAATCAGAAAACGATTTATGAACAATTCAGATCAAGAGATACAGTGAGAGAAACAAACGTAAAAAGGTGAGAGAGCAAAACACCAAGAGAACAAGAGATACAAAAAGGTAGAGAGAGGGAGAGAGGGAGAGAGGCAGATATGTAGAGAGAGAGGGTGAGAGGGAGAGAGGCAGAGAAGGAGAGAGGGAGAGAGAGAGTGAAGACGAACGAAGCATATATTTATAGATATATAAATAGAACGAACAACAAAAAACGATTTAGTATTCAAGCGATCACAGAGTTAAAGCTAAAATCACCTGTGTCACAGGTTCTGCAAGAAAAGCGTAAATAAGCATATTTTTTAATTAAGTTGTTAAGAAAATAATAATGTGTATGTACTTTGTGAAATGAATAAGTAAACATTTTATTAAAATTAAATGAAAGAACTTGTTGTGTTGAATTAAAAAACGGAATGTGAAAAAGTGATTAAGATTTGTTTTCAAATGATTCCCGATTAATTTTAACGTTTTACTTAAGCTAAATTTACACGATTGAAATTTTCTTCAAAATTGCTTTACAAAATGCTTTAAACTCGTGCACACAACTAAATTTTTAAGAAATTTTGCTATTTACATGAGTTTAAAACATTTTGAAGAAAATTTCAATCGTGTAAATCTAGCTTTACAAAAATCACACATCGAATGAGACCACAAAGTATTAAATGAAAAAAAGTAAAAACATAAAGTGAGAAAGGATATTAGTTACTATTGAAGAAGTGATTCCAAATGATTCCTGAATTGACTTTAAGCATGATGAAAAATCGTTACGAATTAATGATAAAAATACAATAAAGGCTGTAATACACTATCCTTCACAATCGCACTATATACTCAAGTTACGCGATGTTTTTTTTTTAAATAGTTAAATCGACTTGTTTCCAAAATAACAAGATACCAAAGGAGTTTTGTGTACGTCAGCAGAAGACCTCATTCATAACGGCATATTATCTAAATCTTTTCCTGGCAAAATCACCGAATTGGCACTACTGATCGTATGCATGTGTGCAACACCACACAAAGAGTTTGCTAAATATTTGTTTGAGTTAGAAATTTCATTCAATTTGGAACATTCCCTGTTGCTTTTTTTTTTTTTTTGCTTAATAGCATCCTTAAATCAAGGTTAATGTGTACGAATTAAAAAAATTATGATTTTGCCACAATTTTTGTTTGTTTGCTCATGTTCTCTACTTTTTTTTAAAAGTGACACGCGTTGATCACAAATGACATTAAATGGAAAGTGTGTATGCCTTAGCTAGACTCCTCTTGCTTTTGTTAGGCCGCCCGCCCCAGGAAGTGAGTGACCTTCAAGTGATTAATAATTAATTTCAATATAAAGAAAAGATAAAAATGTCATTTTGCATTTTGTGCAAACATCTATTAATATTTATTTATCTTCATTGCAGGCCACCAAAGGTGTTCACATCTGTTGTCATTGATAGTTATTAGTGACAGTAATGTCCTTATGATTTTGTTTTAACAATAACAAGTTAAAGAGTACATTGTTTTTAAAATAACTTGAGTTGCATATATATGTGTGTGTGTGTGTTGTTTACAAAAAGGGGTTTCCTGTTGGTGTGTTTAGATGACTGGAAACTGTTGAAACGATGAAAATCAAATTTACATTTAATTAGCAGTATAATAGTAAAAAAAACAACATGTGCCTTTAATTTGTGTAATTCTTCTGCTTTATTTATTATTTAGCAATTTGATTGTTTGCAAGAATACTAAAGAGGGTGTTTTCCGGTTTATAAAATTTTTTCGGGCTTGAAGAAATTTATATGTGAAATATCAAAGAAATATTTTTGAAGGTAAACTCTTTTTACATATGTACCTCCAGCAATATTTCTAAATTGTGGAAGGAGTAAATCATTTGCTAAAATTACTTTTTTGAATTAAAACGAAATTGACTAGTTCTTAGGATACAATTTCCCTAAGCTAATACACACAAAAAAGTAATATGTATAATTTTGTAATATCAATTAAAATATTTTTAATATCAATTAAAAAATTAATTAAATTTTCACCTATAAACAATTTGATAATATTAATTAAATTTTTCCACTCAAATTAATAAATACAAGTAAAAATTTAATTGAATCAATTAAATTTTTAATTGAAAACTTTAATTGGTGAATACTTTTTTCTGTGTACCTAAACTCTTTTCCTTGTTTGAATAAATATTTCTTTGAATTACTTAAATGTAAACATTTTTTTTATATATGAAATATTTTTATGAAATATTTTTAAGGATATGAACTATTTAGTTTTCACTCATATTAAGTAATTTTCAATAGATTTTTGTAAAAACTTACTTCAAATTAGAAACAATTACGTATACTTAGAAATTTTTTTCACTTAAAAATGTCATGTATTTTTTTTTGAGTGTACCTATATATACTATTTTGTACGATTATAATTTATAATCTAAGCAACTGACTAATTGACATATACCGCTTTCGCCATAAATGGTTGTTGTGTACAAATATGCATAAAAAAAAATAGGCGTGATTTCAAAATGTTTACAAACCTTAAGAAGTTGCCTAGATTAAAAAGGCTTTGTTGGGTCTCTTAACAAATCACGCCAAGCAATTTTCAAAATTCCAAGTACGCGTGTGTATGTATGTAAATCCAAAAATTAATCTGAGCTTAAGCAAATCCCTCAGATTTATTGAATTAACTACAAACAATTACACATAATTTTTCAATTAACGCACTTCTCTTCTGCCTATTCCAAATCACACATAAAACACATAGTATACTCACACTTACGCATATACATACATATGTACATAAGTTTCAGGCTGAAACTTTCACCCAACCAACCCCTGATAATTGAAACACTTATAATCCCTTATGATTAATTATGGACTGGTGAGACCTGTAGGCCAGTGTACTATACACACACACAGTTCCCTTCATATACTATTTCGGTTCATAATCTAAAGCTTAAAGCAGCTACAAAATAAAATTTTAACACATGTTAACCGTAAAAACAACAAATATATCAAATATTTAACTCCCCATTGTTCACACCTTCCACAACAACTACAACAACAACATAAATATAAGTCTTACAGATTTTTGTTTGTTGTATATTTGTTCTTTTTTTATAAATCATCTGAAAATTGTTTTCATATTGTCAAAATAGCAGCAAAATAACAAAAAAGGTATGCATAGAATTATAGCGAAAAAATTTACTCATCTTAACGATTTTCCCTAGAGATGTCGAACAACAAAAGCAACCACTGTTTGTTTTTTATTCATTTTCACTTTTTTTTAATATACTTACATACATCAAGCTGCTACAAACCCTTATTTGGGATAAACATTTTCTTATTTGTCATGGCACTGGTACGAGAAGAAAGTATCTTTATTATTAAGTAATAAAATTATACCACTTGTGTAAAAAAAACGACAACAAGCAATTTTTTATAATGCTTAAAGTTGTCAAAACATATTTTTTTTACGATATTACAAGGCAATAGATTGGCGGCAGTGACGGCAAACCCTTTTTAACGGTGCACTCATTTTACTTGTGAAATATTTAAAACAAAATATTAATAATTCAAAATATGTTAATAAGAACTGTTCATTAAAACAGATAAATTTTTTGCAATTTAGGTAGTACAATCTTTTTCGCGCCCAAGTTGTACATCCCTGTGCATAATTGTATCATCAACTGTTTTATAATGATATTTCTTTTTGTTTTTGTTGCTCTTTATGCCCCTTTTCCTTTTCCCTTTGCTCAATTAGTTGTTGTTGTTGTTCGCTGAACAGATAAACTTTTTTTCACAAGCATGAGTGCTACACCCCTTTTATTTTTATTTACCGTTTTATGTGCTTGAGAGAATGAGTGTGTGTGTGTGTGTGTGTGTGAGCGAGAGTGTGTGTGTATGAGCGTAACTGTAATGCTTTAATTTTGTTATTGTTATCATGAAACAAATTATGTTTTGAAAAGCACAAGTGCAATAAAATAATGAAAATGTATGTAAATGTGTATGTATGTATGTATGTGTGTGTATATTGATTAAAGTGTGTTGTTGTTTTGTGTAAAAGTTTTTGTTAAGGGAAATAAAATCATTGTTGATAATTTTTTAAGGATTAAATAATGACTTTGGAATAATAATAAAGAAAAAAAAGAACGAGCAAACAAAATTATGATTAAAAATAAGGAGATGGGAGTGGGACACATGCTATCGATATGCTAACTGACAGATAAAATGATCAATTATTGTATGATATTTTTACGATTCAATGGAGGGTGAAGGGGAAACATACGTGAAGAGCAACACTTTAACAAAGGAACCTAATTTTAGCACTCTCATTTTGTTTTAATTTCTTTTATAAAAAAAAAATAGTGAGTTCCTTATCACAAAAATTTTAGAAACAAAACCTGCTGCACTAATCATCAGCAGGATCGTTAGATATGGCAATTTCTCGTGAAATGTGACGATTTATAAACTTTTTTGGCCTCTAAATATTTGATTTAGCGACATGATGTTTTTTTTGGCGATAAATAAATTTTGTTAGTTATTTGTTTCTAACAAAATTGAACTACAAAATTTTTTTAATTCAGGAAAAATAGTTTATTGTTATGTGAAAAGTAATGAAAATGGTTATAGAGATGTAACCGGAATATAAAAATCAGTACATTACTTTTCACATAACAATATCGATCAGCTGTTTCCTACTGTTGCAGTTACATTCCATTACAGTCGGGTAACTGAGCCTTTAATTCTGCTTTTACTTAGCACTTTTGGCATTGTCACACCGAAAGAACAAATAGCAAAAAATCACCCGCTAGTATCTCTCCCACACTTTCGTATAATCAATCTACTCAAGCATAACCTTAAATCATTCGTTACACTCATATGTAGTCATATGTATTAATAAAAATAAATTAGAAATTCCTTTTTAAATCTTTGAAAAACGCTTCTGGTGTATAATTATCAATTAGATGCTCTGTAGTTTAATTAGCACAATTTTATTGCACCATAACATAACAGTCATGGGAAACAATATTCTCAATCAATCGTTTGATTGTTGTGATCAATGATTTCATTAACAAATAAAAAAATTAAAAAATATCTAACACAAGCATATGTACGTGTAATGAAAACCTATGTATAATAAATATTCGTTAAAAACTATAGAGATTATAAAAACAAAAATGTAAAATAAAATAAAAGGAGATGGTCTGTAGTATTTGATGTTGCTGTGCAATAAAACAAAAACTGACGACTGACTATCTTTGATTGCTTTCTTGATGCGAGAGATGATGAGTAGCAAAATTTTAAACACCAACAGCGTACAACGAACAACAACAACAACAACAAAAAAACCGGCATTTTAACGATTTGTTAACAAAACTATTGTTTGTTTATTCTTTAATCAACCATAAATGTTTGGTCTTGCAATACATAATTTTTATGGTCAAATATTTTCTGCTAGAAGTTGGTAATATTTGTTTTTCCTTTTTGATATATAAAACTTCAGTATGAAGTATGTCAGAGGCAGAAAGTTACTGAGAGTGTTATGTGGGCCATAGTCTGAAAAAGTTGTTCAGCAGGAGAGCTTAAAATTTAAATGTAATATCTGAAAAGCTTATAAGTACTTACTATATATGTGTGGAAATAAGGAAAAAGTGTTTAAGTCATATTTGACTGTTTTATAGGAGAGCTCTTTTAAGCGTTCAAGTTGATTTTCAGAAATTTATTTCTTTTACAGTTAAATTGAGAAATTCTCTGTCCACTTTTATTATTTTTTAACCAAAGATAGTTCTACACAACGTAAATGTAAATAATACATTCAAGTTGAAATATATCAAAGTATAGCCTAAATTAAGCTATTATTCCAAATGAGATTAGAAGTCCAAAAAAGATAAGTCGGAGGTAATTTTGCTATAGCTTCTTGAAAAATCGTACAAATTAATTCCGAGGGTACTTTAAAATATGCAAATTACGGATCTGCCATTAACTCAAAATCACCTTATCTCGACTTAAGCACTTTTTCCTTTTTGCCACAGATATAAAAAAAAGCTAAAACTGTTCCAACCAATGAAATTGGTAAAACTAACTAATGTAAAGCAGTTGAGAAAATTTAATGCAAACTCAGCTTAGAAAATATGTATGGAGCATATCTAATATCCCATATATGGTGTGGATCCGAAAAATGAGGGCTTATGGTAATGATAATATAAGTACGAGGGTGGGTCATTAACTCAGTGAATTTTGGAAGAAACACAGTTTTTTATAGAAAAAGTTGTTTTAGTTTTCAACACGAATTCTATACACTTAGTCCAAGGTTTATCCAATTTTTTTATCCCTTCCGAATAATATGATTTTTCGAGGTCATCAAAATAGGCATTTGTTTGTGAGATGACTCGTCGTTGTAGTCAAATCCCTTTCGGCCGAGCCATTTCTTCAAGTTTGGGAACAAGAAATAGTCACTCGGGTCCAAATCTGGGGAATAGGGTAGATGAGAGAGCAATTTTTAGCCCAATTCATGGATTTTTGCTATGGAAACTGTACATAGGTTTGTGGTCGATTGTGAGCTAAAACGACACCCATCCTTACGGAAGGCTTTCTCATATCCAAGTGATCATTAAAAATTTAAACCACCGAGCCATGTGAGATGCGTATAGCTTAAACAATCTCTCTCACTTTCAATCTCCGATCGGCTAAAACCATATCGTGAATTTTTTCAATTGTTTCGGATGTAGAGACTTTAACTGGGCGTCCACAATGTTCGGCTTGTAAGGCCACAACGAAATTCAGTAAAGAACTCTTTTAACATTGAAATTGATGTTGAAGAGTTCCCATGTATTTATAAAGCTTGGCTTTGGTTTGAGTGATGGTTTTGTTCCGCAAAAAATAAAGCTTAATGAGCATAAGAAATTCACTTTTTTCTCATTTTCTTCTCAAAAGGCGTGGAACTCTGCTTATTCAAATGTTAGACAGGAGTCAAATGACAGTTGCTTGTTGACAGCAGCAGTGTTGCCATTTGAATTAAGAGGCGGGAAATTAAAAAATACTCTGAGTTAATGACCCACCCTCGTATATTCATTAATTTACATACAGTGTGACCGTTTGACCGACTTAAGTGGCAAATTTCCACTTTTTCGACTGCCTTTCCACTTTTTGTTCCCCATTTTTTTGAAATGAATGATATAATATATATTTTCCCGTCATTAGTATAAGGAGCATAGGGCCTCTTATATAATAATACATTGAAAATAAGAAGTTTAGTGTAGTTATCTCGTTTTTTGTTTAATGTTGCCCCTTTTTTTATAAATCCCCTATTTGGTGCCACTTTTTGAAAAATGTCATATGTCACCCTGTTTACACACATATACATATGTATACCTGTATGTGTAAATATTCCATATTTATAAGTATTTTCACATTTTGGAAAGTGATAAATGTATTTCTAGCAAATATTTAATTAGAATTGAATCAATTGAACACTATTGCCATTTGAGCGTTTTACCAATTTACTTTTCTGGCATTACTGAAGCCTTAAATAAAAAATAAAAAAATACTCCTGTATATACTCATGTATAGACGAATAAGTACTCCGAGTATTTTTATACTTATGCAAACGATTGTAACTGGTGCAGTGTATAAATTTTACTGCATATATAGGGGATAAATAATAATAATTTTTTTTCTCATACACTGCCAATAGAGTGATTGGCAGGTCGTTATAATTTTCAAAATTTTGTTTCCCCCTTACCATTTGTGTCAATTCAAATTAACTCTAAGGGGAAATAAAATCGCTTGAAGTAACAAACGATTGTACATGCAGTAAAAGGATTTCAGTTTTTTTTTTTACAACAGTTGGTTTTGTTAATAGTGAATTAGCACCTTTTGATGAAAGAAGAAAAAAAAAGACTCTTTTATAATGATGACTTTTTTATATGATGTGACTTTTGAGGCATAAAACATATTTGTTTGCTCTGCCCAATATTTACTCGTATCTACAAAATACCAAAATTCTTTTATTAAGCAGCACATACATACATATGCTTAAAATTCATTTGTATTATTGTATTATATGGCTATAATCTTTATATCTTATAAATAAATATTGAATAAGAAATATGAAAGAGAGAGGTAGAGCCTAAGCTTTTTTATTTAACTGAAGGTTTTATCGTTTTTATATAAAAAAATATCCTCAGTTTTTTTTTCTTTTTGAAGTTTAAAACGGATTTTTTCATATCGTATTTTTTATTAAAACTTTTATGGGTTTATTACTGGTATAAATAAGCTGTAAGAATATACTTATGTAGATACATACGATATGTAGTATTTCATATGAGTTTTTATGTTCCAACGATGCCTGTTCATATAAAATGATTATGATTCAGAAGTTTAATATATATTTCTTTTATCGTTTCATATAATGAAATGTAATAAATTGAACTTGTCGGCATTTTTTCAAAATAATATTACACACCATAATGCTTGATCCAATAAAAAATTCTAGATAGTGATTCGAGTTCATGAGTTCAATTCCTTATAAATTTATTAAACGTAATTTAACTCCTGTTTTCTTTTACGAGGGCAGATTGATAATATCATGACAATATGCATGAATACAATTTTTTTAAAGCGTTTTATTTCCAAAATTGTCAAAAAACGAAAAAAACGCTAATATTAAAAAAAAGTCACTAAATTAATAAATCGCCAGAAAAACTCGCCCAAAACCGAAAAAATGCCCAAAACGAAAAAAGCGCCAAAGCTAAAAAAATCGCTAAAACTAAAATAAGTCCCCAAAACCGAAAAAATGGCCAAAACGAAAAAAGAAATCAGAACTAAAAAGACGTCAAAACCGATAAAAAAAAACTCAAGACCGAAAACAGCGCCAAAAGTAAGTAAAAATGCCAAAAAGAAAAACGTTAAAGCTAAAAAATCGCCAAAATTGAAAACATCGCCAAAAAACCAAATAAAAGTTTGCCACACTTAAAATTGTTTTAAAAAGATATTCGATTATATAGGCTAAAGTTCGTATATTACTATGTATATAAGGGTTGGGCAAATTTGAGGTTAGGAAGTAAATTGGCCGCCAAATGAGGAAATGTCAAGAATTGAGCTGTCATCCTGTGACATTTATTTAATAAAAAGTTGGGAAATTTTAACCATGGCACGCTATACTCTGGAACAAAGAACTCATCGACCCGCATTTTTTCGCAAATGAGCAAGAAAACGCTGTCACCATGAATTATCTGCGCTACCAAACCATTATAGCCAATTTCTAATGGGCACAATTGGCTAATGTTGACATCACTGATCTTTAGTTTAAGCAAGATGGCGCCACAAGCCACAAGCCACACAGCCGGCCAAGCAATTCCCTTATTGCATGAGAAATTTCCTGGTTGCGTATTTTCTCGATCTGGCAATATCAACTGGCCGCCTCAGTTTTGTGATTTAAAGCTACTGGGGGCATTTGAAAGACCGGGTTTACGTGAATAAGCCAGAAACAACTGACGCTCTGAAATATGAAATTCGGCGCTGCATTGACGAGATAAGGGAAGTTTTGTTGCAAAATGTGGTTACAAATTTTGTAAAAATAGCGGACGTTTGCCGACATGCTAGTAGAGGTGGACATTTGCCCGACATCATATACAGTGATGCCAACTTTTTTGGTTCTAAAAGCACATCAAAATTTAAAAAAAAGCACAAAAAAGCGTAATTTTGAGATCTAAAAAGTGTAAAAAGCACTAACGTGAAAAACGAGTGAAGATTCAAACGATTGAAGTTTAATAATATTTAATATTTTCTAAGCTATGGCAATAGTATCATCTTTAATGAAATATATCAGACGAAAAAGGTATGCCATACACTGAAAATAAAAATATACCAAGTTTTCATTAAAATAATTTTAAGAAATACAAAAATTTCTTAAAGCACTACTTAGTGCTTTTTCTTAGTGTGGCAATAACGCTCAAAATTTGGCGTTTTGAATCTTCAAAAAGCACTAAAAATAGTGCCAAAAGCACCAAGTTGGCCTCGCTGATCATGTTACATTATTAATTTCCATATTTCTTTACTTAACATTGGCATCAATAAAACTGAATTAGTCAAAAAAAAAAAAATTGTATATTTAAGCCTATTTACTTCCTAACCTTAACTTTGCCCACCCTTTATGCAGTGTCCGTACGGAACCCTTCGTGTTCCAGCCAAAGTTACACTTTACTGATTTTTTTTTATTTTAAAGAATATAATTTTCAGAAACTTTGCCTGAGTCCAAGTACAATAAATAAATAAATAAAAAAACTATTCACCCTTATTCCAGTTGTTGACATCGACGTCACTTTAACATAATAACAAAAAATTTTGGCTTGTTTACTCGGTCTCGAGAGCAATTTTGTGCAACTGACATTCTATTGCCATTCCCTAAGGACTAAAAAAGCTGATTCGATCACGTTTTTCAGTTTGAAATTATAGCATACGCTATCGAACAATGTAATAATATGGTACATATTGAATGTCATAATCTTAAACTGAAAAAAACGTGATCGAATCAACTCGTTATCGAAAGCGATGATTATAGTATCGTTTCCACCGGCATGATTTATACAAATCATGATGATTTGTGCAAATCATGTTAATTTATACATGATTTACCATACATTTTGCATATGGATAAATGGTTGATTTATTTTAAATAATCTCGAAAATACTATTTTTCGAACTCGATTTATGCATGCAACCCTGCGTTGCTTTTAAAATTACAAACTCCATCCCTGGGTCATCCATTAATAGTGATTGGCAATTTCGAGAAAATGACATTAAGGAATATTTGATAAATTTTAAATGTCAAGCACATGCGAATAAAATTCATACTACAGCTGCTGCACCCACCTTATAAAGCACGTGCATCAATTGACTACGAAAATTCGAACAACAAATCACTCACAAGCTCGGTGGAAGCACTTTAAAGTGATTTGCTTAAAACTACTTGATTTACCCGCTGTTTGTGTAAGACGTTTGAGTGAAAAATCTTGGCGTTTCTGTAATAGATTAAAGAAAAGTTGTACAAGTTTCCTTTAATCTATTACAAAAACGCCAAGATTTCTAACTCAAACGTGTTACACAAACAGGGGTTTATACCCGGTGGAAATATGTTATTAGACGACCCCAGTTGTTTTCGTCAAGGGGTACACTAGCCCCATTTGTTTGTTATTGTGATTGGAATAAGGGTGTTTGCATTATTGAGAGGAGATAAGAAACTCTCTTCCTTTTGGGAAAATTGAACAACAAATGCAATAAAAAACTTCACAACTTTTTGCACAATAAATACATATTTCATAAAATATCTTTGACAACAACGAAAACAACACAAACATTTTTTCTAATAATGAATCGATGAATAAAATGCTTTGTAAAAAAAAAAACATCTGACAAAAATAAACGCACAAACAATCATAAAATAAAGCAAAAAAAAAATAAAAATAAATTGAATGTATTTCAAAAATATCTAAACATCATACATACATACACACATATCGTTGGTCACAAGTAGAAAGGCCCTAACTCAACTAACCGTAACTTTACAGGAGAAGGTAAAAACATAATAGTTAACAAGTACATCTGCTTGTAAAAGCGTTATTTTTCACACTTCACACACTGCAATAAATTTTTGTGACGAGTTGTATTTGTGTGACATGTATTGGAATCAGTGAAAAACTCAATTTCGTTAAAAGTACGAGTTAGGGCCTTTCTACTTGTGGCCAACGATATGTAGTTTATCTCACAGCTACCAACCATCTCAACAAATAATAAAATGTTAAAATGTTATGGCGAAACAACAGAAACAACAGCAATAACTATAACTAAAGCGTTACTAATCAACAATTATGAGGACACATATGAATATAATCGGAATCTAATGTGAATTGGAATAAAAATAGAAACTAGCTGAAAAATGAAAAGAAACGAAGGATGCAACTATAATACTCGTATGTTGTTTTGATTAGTTATACGGCGATAAATGGCGTATAATCAAAACAACCATGAGAGGGACAATTTGTCGATGATGTCAGTTAAGTTGAAATACTTTTATTTTAGCATTCATAATTAATGTAGAACTATTTTGATATGCATACGTTTAAATTGCTGTTCAATAGATACGAGTAGTAGATGCTGCCTACCGAACGCTGCTGACAATGATGATGATAACAAATTTCCATAACATGCCAATTAATTTCATATCCTTGTTAGCAATAGAAACAATAACCATCCTCTTCCGTCCACAATCACAGCACGAGAATGGCATATCACTTCACGCACTCACACGCATACTCTCTTCTACACACATGCACACGCACACGCACACGTACACACACGTACCCTATGACAAATGCTTAGTTAAGGGTGGCTACTGGTCCTTCTTATCTTATAGTTAAAATTTATTGACTGTCATTTTTTTTTTTTTTGCATGTTAAACTGTTTATTACAACGAGGTCGGGGTGTGTATAAAAGAAGTTGGTGTTTGTTTGGGGGGGAGCAAATCGAAAGTAATTCGTTTTAAATTGCCTGGAAAAATATTTATACAAGTTGATATGCCAATTTCAGTTTAAACGAATGACCACCACTGCCATTGAATTATGTACTCTTGTATGACTGATGCAAAGATGAAATGAATGATAATCGGCAGGGGCAATTTATTTCCTTTTTTTTTTGTTTGCAATAGGGTTTTATAATAAAAGTTTTAGGTTGAAAATATGACCATTTTTTGCATTGAAGTTCTGGAATTGTTCTGATTAATACCCAGTAAAAAAAATTGGAAGTCGTTCTAAAGGAACTACATTTTCATTGCTTCCAAAAAATCGATATTTTTAATTTGCCGATAGTTAGTAGAAAACCAAGTAGAAGTTTATTTTAGTCATACAAAACCTTGTAATTCCTCCATAGTTTTAGAAATTACTCGCCAGAATTTTTTAAAAATCGATTTTTTTGAAGAAACTTATGAACTAATTTTGGTCTAAAATTTTGAAGTTATTTGCTTAAATTTACATGAAAATACTGTTTCGCGTTTAAATTCCTATAAAAAGAAACTTATTGTTAAAATAGGTAACTATTAACCATTTTTCCTAGATGAAAATATTATCATAGAACACAAAAAAAGAAATTTTTCTTAAAATTGCTTCCAATTCGGTGACCAGGTATCGAAAAAGAGAACTTCTTGTAATGACAACCCTATGTAAAAATCATTAGATCGGATCGAAATTTGCACTACTTCCAGATCGTAAACTCTACATTTTCATGACTTTTTTGGAGTGTCTTTTTTTACTGGGTAGTTTCTCTGTCTACCTCCCAAAAACAAGTTATAGCAGAGAAATATTTTACTAGCCAGTTATGGAGACGTTGTTAGCAGCATATGATTTTTAGTACTACTTCTGTACACTGGGAAAAAAATCTAAGCAGCATTTTAAAAAATATTTCATTATTTCTTACTACAAAATAAAATTTAAAATAAAAAAAAAACCCGATTTGGAGTTACTTATACCCTAATTATGTTCGACAATTGTGTCGTCTTGTCTATGGATGGGAAAAAGTCGCAGTTGTGATTGTTTAAGACAATTATTATTTATTGTCTATGCTAAGAGGTTGGTGTACATGCTTTACGCTATTGTTGAAAACCAATATTCGCAACACATATTTTTCAAACTATCGTATAATACTTTATAGGGCATTTACATTATCTCAAAATTTAGTACTTACGAGATTTCCAGCTAAATCTAATTGCTTTTTACTAGATTCCCCATATAAAACGAAATCTAATTTGTTAGTAGATTTGTATGAAATCTGCTCAAAATTCACTATTTCTATGTACAACATACTATTTATAAAAAAAATATTAGCTACGGTCTCCTAAAAAAGGTGTGTGACTTGGCTACATTGCAGCTAATTGGTTGTAGTTTACGAAAATTTTCAATTAATGGATTTTGTTTTGGCAAAAAAAATCTTGATAATGCAAAACAAAAAGTTGGTGTAAACGGTGCAGATTTTCCAAATGATTTTAATTAAAATCTGCTCGATTTTGTGCAAGTGTAAATGTCCTATTAATTTAATTTTTGTGTTTTAAAAACATGGTAATAATATGTTTATTGTTCATTATCAATAAATCAATGAGAATTACAACACTACAAGTACAAACTCTGTAGGGCAAGAAATTTAATTTTATTTACATCCCTGCAGGAAATGGAACTGACACAAGACTAGCCACGTGACCGATCCCCAAGTGATAGAGACCAGTCCGAGTTTTAAGACTTCCTATGAAGTGGACCAGTCACTTTTCCATGGGGATGGCCTAGGATGGTGTTAATTGATACTTTGTATGAACCTTGTGACTCATCACTGAGCTAAATCTTATAGGCACCTATTCCGTGTAGAATATAAATTATATATAAATGTCATTCCGACATTTATGTAACTGTAACAATGCAATCTTGAACTTTTTTTTATTATTTTTATTTTTCAGTAAAAAAAATTTTATATTCAAAGTATCAACCTATGGCATGGCAGGCTTGCACGCTACCTACCCGATCATACGTACCAGTTAAGCTTAGGTTAATATCTAAGCATAGTTACTAGACTTGTTCCAGAGTGACTTGGCAGACTATTTATATTGATGCATTGTTTAACCTTCACAGTGAACAGATGTCCCAGCGAAGTCTTTCTTATATACATACATACACTCAACCAAAAAAAAAAAAAAATATATTCGTAATACATAATTCATGACCCAGCGGAGTGTTTCTTATATAGACATACTCAACCAAAAAAAAAATATTCGTAGTACATATAATATTCGTAATAGTATCCAATTGAACTATGGATGAAATTATGGAAGTGAACGAACAAAAGTGTGTTCAGGTAACATGAAGATCGAGAGAGAGAGTTGTTCCTCAACATTCACAAGTGAAAAAATACCTTGGTCGCTGGGCTGTCAGATTTTTTCTGGCCTATTTCGCCAAATTGATTTTAAAAATCGCCAAAATCAATGTTATGTAGTTTTTCTTAATAAATATTTGATACTAAGTTTGATTTTACATAAAACTTTTTTTAATATAATTTTTTAGAAAATAATCGAAATACTTGCATGTCATGTATTTAAAATACAAAATACAAAATACTTCTACGTCATGCATTTGAAATACAAATACAAAATACGTATTTGTATTTTAAATACGTATTTCAAATACATGTATTTCAAATACTGCCCAACCCTGTGTATAGATTTATAACCCTTGACTAGAGATCGACCGAAGGCGGTTTTTTTGGCCGAAGCCGAACTTCGGCTAAAATCCTAAACTTCGGCCAAACGCGAAGCCGAAGCCGAACGTTTTAAATTTTAAAAATGATGATGAACTAAGAAAAAATTTTGCTTTTTTGAGATCACTGAAATAGCTGTAATATCTATTGGATACATAACAAGAAAAATAAAACTATTTTGCAATTTCTAGATTGCTTTTTCATATGATCACTCACAAGAACGTCCAAGTAAAAGAAAATAGAAAGCACCAGGGTTGTATTTTAAAGCAACCCTTTCAAAACGTTTTAAACACAATAGAAACAATCGGCGAGCAACGACCAAACATAATTTTATTTTTCAAGCTTCTAATGAAAAATATTCGGCTTCGGCTAATCGGCCGATTTTTGCTATAGGCCGAATGTTGGCCGATTACCAATTTTTGGCCGAAGGCCGAAGCCGAAGCCGATTAATCGGTCGAACTCTACCCTTGACACAAACTTTGAGCTTAAACAGAGCTGTATTAGTGTCCTAACAGAGCTCTGTTAAGATATAATTAATTTCGAAAAGACTTTTGCAATAAATGAGGCAACCGAGACGGAAAAAGTAATGCAAATTTATTGACAAGGTGCTCCTCCTCCTCTTTTATTATTGCCCATGAACCTATTTCTCAATTTGAACTAGATATTCGACCCTGTTCTGTAAACCGATCGATTTGAAACCGCACGATTTTAGAAAACTAACTCCGACAATAGAAATATTTTATTAGATATTTTTTTTAATTTTATTATTGTATACATAGATTCCCAAATATCATATTGTATGATTTTAAACACGTCTGCAGGACCATTATTAATTTTTGAAAACGAGAAATTTACTCGGATTCGGTTTACAGAACATGGCCGATTGCCAAATTTTTAACTTTGCATTTTCTGAGTCAATGTTGGCGGATAATATTGGTCATTGATTCATGTCCAAGTGGTCCTCTAAAAACGTGCATATTCAGAATTTCTTGAAGTTCGAGTTTTCAGGAGTTCTTCAAAAAACTTTAAATTTGCCCTACCTACATGTATTAACATTTTCTCATGTTGGAAACTGTGAAAACTGTGTATCTTAAGTACATACCGCTTTTTCATATTTATTTTTAAATCCCGCTTTTTGAGGATATATTCTTCAAAACCCCGCTTTTTGCCACATCTGGCCACTTTAGCTATGGGGCACTGCTTCAGCTTCCAATGTAGAGAAAATCCAACGAAAAAAATATATATTTATACTATTTGATAGGTCCTGGATTCAGCCACATCAAATATGTTCAGTGCCGTTTACTACAATTCCTAATTCAAGAAAAAGTTGAATATGTAACCATTTACACGATATGTCTTCTTTTCACCATACACTACTCCCTACTTTTGTTAACACTCCCATTTTCTCAAGTCATAGGATGAGTACGCTCGGTTCAATTGGCACCGAATTTTCTGCAGGAATTTTGTACAAAATTTCAAATAATTTAAGTTTGTATGTGTGACATAAAGTTATTGTTGAAGTTAACATATTTTCAGCAGCAAACCATATTTTCTACACAGAGAGAAAAAAGTGGTAGAGAAATACCTAAATCGATACCATTTGGTCTCAAAATTGAGTTAAGTCCGTTTGTGCTTACCTTGATAACAGTTGGTATCAATTTTTTATTAAGAACTCGGTATCATTTTTAATACCAATCGCTCTTGTTTTGGTTATACACTGTTCTTCTTTTCTGGTATCAAACCAGTCGTTCTTATATTTTTATATTTTGATTATTAATGGTTCTTATTTTGATATCGTGCCCGTCTTGTTTTATTACCGATCGTTGTTGATTTGATAACAGAGTGTTTTTGATTAATTAACTTATAATATTTTTGTATAATTTGTTCACGATTTTACTACAATTCGCTCTTGAGTTATTAAATAGTGGTATTTTTGTGCGCTTTGTTCTTAACTTGATAACGCATAATACCGATTTTATACCGAAACTTCACAAAAGAAATAATAATAATAAATAAAATATTTATTAGTCCCATAACAAGCCAACTTTAACTATTGGGAAGTTATAAAAGTGGAGTCCAAACACACATACTCTGATATTTGCATTTGAGGAAAACAGCTTTGAAAGCTTTGAAATTTGTTCTTGTTTCTTGGGAGTGTAGCAACATGCATTTTTGTTTGGCTTTTGTTTTGTTTTGTTTTCTCGTCGGTGTGAGAGCACAAAAGCTTTTTTGTAAAAGTTTACATACTGTGCATATGGCTCGGACGCAGCTGGTCTAAATATTTATTTTGAAATATATTTTTTTAATATTGACTTATTTTTGTGGCTAAAGCTCTCTATTAAGTTTTTCAAAGTACAAAACTGTGTGATTTTAATAATAATTAATATTTGTTCTAATTTTCCTTGATTTTGCAGAATATTTCATGTGCGGGAAGATAAATTCGAATTTAATTAGCAGAGACAGAAACCAAAATTTCTAGCATAGCATTTTAAGCGCATAACAGAGCACTGTTAGCTATTTAACAGTACTCGCTAAATGGATAAGGATTAAAAATCCTTGGAACTGAAACGAGATGGATACAATTTTTTTTTTTGGAAAAGCTTTCAATAAAAGGTATTTTATGAAATTATAAAAGTGGGATGGTGGAAATATGTCTTGTGGAGCCAATAAATTACATAGATTTAAGAAACATAATTTCCTGGAGAAGATCATTTTGATGAAATATGTAAGAGCACACGTATTACACTGTAAAGGTGTGGTAGGCTTAAGAGTTTTACTGTTAAATTGCTAACAGTGCTCTGTTATGTGCTTAAAATGCTATGTTAGAAATTTTGGTTTCTGTCTCTGCTAATTAAATTCGAATTTATCTTCACACACATGCATATTTTATATTTTAAAATGAGTAAATTTTAGGAAAATATATATAAATCGTGTTAAATTTTTGTTGATTTTGTCGTGAATTGCATAAATATTTATCTAATAAGAAATTTTCATTTTGAAAAGTTTTGAGTTTGTAGCGGCTTTCATGTTCTTTGATAATGGTGCATTATTTTAACCGATATCGATTGGGAAAGTAAAAAGGTCTAGCGAAATGTCGGTTTTCTTATGAAATTTGGACATTTTATTTCTAGAATTTTAATTTTTTTTTTTAAGAAAAAAATTCGGCTGTCCTGCAAACATGTATATACTCGTATGTGACCTATGTGACCTTCTCCGACAAAAGGTACTTAGTGTGTGAAAATGAAGTTTTGAGAAAAATGCATTTAAAAAATAAAATGTTAGTGTTTTTCTCATTTTTATCGATTTTGAAACAAACCCGTTTTTTGAAACACTAGGTCCCTTTTCTCGGAGAAGGTCACATAATGTCTTAAACTTTAGTTAAGCTTAAAACTAAATGAAATTTGAACTATTATTATTTTATTTTTCCAAGCTGCCATTTCTGCTGAAACTTCACAATACTGGAGTAAAATATTTGACTCCAAGCAGTGTTTGCATTTGCCCACATATGATGCTATAAGCTCCCCTTAGGGCAAACATATGATTTTCTCTTACACTCCCAAGGAAACAAGCTTATGCGATTAAGCTTTGGAAATAAAAATAAATAAAGTTTTTGCTGGGTAATTACCAACAGTTTTTTTTTTAGAAGAATGTGGGGTAAATTACTGGTCCTTAATAAGAAGCTAACGAAAGCATAACAACAGACGTACAAACACTTATTATAACCATACTCTATAATATAGAGTCTATATATACTTTATTATTAACAAGATAAATGACCAGTAATTTATATTAAATTTAGTTGATGGCACTGTTAAAATGGCTGGCTGTATGTGTTTGTTTCTTTCTTTGTCCGCCTGTCGTTTCAACCATTTGGCTATTCAGTAATTTTGTTGTTGTTGTTGTTGTGGCCCTCAATAAAAATCTAATAAAGTAAATATTTCCAAGTTTTTGTCTTTTATTTGTATTGCTTGGCTGGTTGGTTGGTTGGTTAGTTGCTTCGTTTAACGTTGATGCATGTCGACAGTTAATAAAATTGAAGGCAACTCTTAATGAAAATAAAATGATTTCAGCCATCACTTGTGTGGTTTATTTAGATGAAAAACAAAAAACGAAGATAGAAGGATATAAAAAAAAATGAAGCAATATAAAATGTATTAGCAAACAGTAAACAGTGGGGCAAATGCTACTAAATAGTAGATGTTAGAAAATATGACTTAGCGATCAAGTTCCGCAAATTTTTTTCATGATGCAGGCGACGCAGCATTATATACATTTTGTCGCTATTTTTATTTTACTTCACAATTCTGTACATTTTAGAACGATTGCAAAAAAGAAAATTAGACATTACCATTAGAACTACTTGCCATATAATGACTTAATTTTCTGATTGCTAAATTTCATTATTCGCTTACAAATCAGATTACCTAAAATTACAAAAAAAATTATGTACAAGTTGATAAATGAGGAGAATGATTTTATTAGATTAAATAAATTGCGTGAACATGTTGCTAAATAAAAAAAGGAAGTAGTTATCACTCCTTGTTAAAATCGTTAAGTTGGGAAGAGCTTCCACCAAAAATGCTTAATTCCAAACCCGATTAAATTTTTTCTTAATTTTTTGCTGGGTACCAGCACTGTGACACCTAAGGGATCTTTTGTGCCATAGATCTGTAAATTAAACCTAGCTACATATGTATGTTTCTTCTCATGAAAGTCAACTCAGAGATTAGAGAAGACCGCCTAATATCATCTGAACACAGAAACTCAGAATGAAACACGCCTTCTACTGTTAGACAAGGCGATATACTTACAAAGAATGTGTGTCGTTGTCTCATCATCTTATTTCCGTTTTGTCCCATTGTAAAAAATAGTGGGCGGGGACATTACCACTAATTTTTTATTTGATCTTATGATATTTTACTAATCCGATTGCTACGAAACTTACCCCAGATGTTGGTTTTTCTTAACGACACAATCTCAAAATTAAGAAAAATGGGCGGAGCCATGCCCATTAAAACTTAATATTGTATTTCACATGCTTCTATTCCACCGATTTTCACGAAACTTTGCCCACACCCTTAACACACAAAAAATAAAATTTTTTATTAAAAAAAAGAGGGCGGAAATGCGCCCCTTAAAATTTAATATTGTATTTCGCTTGCTTGTACGCAACCAATTTTTGCGAAACTTGACACTCATCTTGAGCTCTAAAAAATATTGAATCTTGTGTCAACTAAAGTGGGCTGGGCTACGCCCATGAAAGGTTCATTTTCTATCCTATTCTCACGAAACTTGCAAAGAGTTCTGGCTCTTAGAATGACATCATTTTATAATTACAAAAAAATAGGCGGGGCCATGCTCATTAAGGATTAATATCAAATTTCACGTGCTTCTACTGGACCGATTTTTAAGAAACACCTTCGATTAGCATTACAGACAACACATATAAAAATAAACAAAATGACAATGGCAAGACTGTTGCAAATTTAGAGATGGTAAAATTGAGCTTTCATTACAAAAAAAGCTTTCAGCAAATTGTAATACGATAAATGAAAATAATTCACATATGCCATTTGAAATAATGACTGAATATATGAAGGAGAAATCTACATCAACTGACGCCACACACAGTGGACCAAACACAAAAGAACGCTGATGATGAAGGTGTAGTGACCTCCGAAAACAGCTAGTTGTTCCGTTCTACTAAATGTTTGTCAGAATATTTACAATTAACTTTTGTGTCGTTAGTTCATTAATAATTATCACATGTAATTTGCATTACAAAGCGATACGAATTTTAGCCTAATCAAATCAAGAAAACACCTAGTTGTTCCGTTCTACCAAATGTTTGTCAGAATATTTACAATTAACTTTTGTGTCATTAGTTCATTAATAATTATCACATATAATTTGGCTAACAAAGTGATACGAACTTTATCCTAATCACATCATAAATGTAAAAATATTTTATTTAACTGGATATAAATTATTTTTAGCTTCTTAGTGCTTATTTGTGAAGACAGTTAATTTTTTTAAGTTTTATTCACTAAAAATGAAAAAAAAAATAGCTGCATCAAAAATTTGCAAGTCTGGACCAGAACTTACAAAAGTAAGTAAGTAAGTCTACTTTAAACCCGGCCATTTTGCTATCTAACTTGTTGCATACAATTAGCTAACTTCTATTTTTTTGACACATGCATAAAATGCAACAATTCATAGAACAGAACAGCTTAAAGAAGAAGTTCTCAAACTTCTTTCGCAAAATAAATCTCAATAAATATGATTTTTGATGTGTAAACATCTATACGCTATGTATAAGTGTGTTAGTGTAATCATACGGACAACAAGAAGTACAGAGAAACTTAACAGCTGCATAGAAATACACTCAACCGAATTTTAAAGCATACCTTCAGGAGCAATGTTAATTTTAATAGAAATTGTTTGTCAAGTGTAATAGTGTTGCCAGTGGGGATAATTTTGTTAAAAAGTTGAAAAATATAAAATAAATAAATTAAATATAAACTTTTAAATAAAAGAGCCTTTTAAATGTCAAATATTTGCTTAAAAGATATATAGCAGTCTATATAAAGAATTTACAATATTATATTATAACATATCTTCATTACGTATCTACTGTTGCCTTACACTGAAACTGGTGCACGACAATTGGGTAACAATCTCCAGCTCATGCGAATTATTATGGGTGAAGATTTCAATACAAATTTTGCAAAAACCCACAGTCGCAAGCTTTATCAAAATTTTTATTTGCTGTTTTCCACATTGCATATGAGCAATTCTCCACAAACCCCCACAACTAATAATTCCACTACTATAGATGCAGTTTTCCATAGATTTTTAAATACAGTAGAGTCAAAAAATTATATAGCTTATATTAGTTACCATAAGCCAATATTAAAAAAAAAATTTCATTACTAGATGCTTACACATCTCCCCTGTGATCGGACTCATATTGCTCTTTTTTTTTTTAAATAAATTTTAATAAATTTCTATAGAATGTAAGAAATGAAAAATCGTACTGATCAAATAAAAAAAAATATCGATGCATAATCGCCAAAAAAAAGGTTAATCGTCACACCTTTTGCACCTCGTTAAAAAATTAAATTCGAAAATTATGTGGCTTAAGCTTTTTGACGAATTTTTCATTTCAAAATATAAGGGAATTTTTAGGCATAATTTCTTTTTTTATTACCACTGTGCCTCCATAATGGCTTCTTATTATATTTATCCACTTAATTTTCCCCCCATTCTACTTTCCACAACAACAATTTATCAAAAGCATTAGATTAAAGCGCATGAGCGCAAAAAAGCACCACAGGAAATAAAACGAAGAAAAAAAAGAAGAAATGGAGTTTAACGTTAGTATACCGAAAACTTTTACTTATACTCCACAAATGGAGAGTTGTTGGTGTTTGTGTAAAACGGTAACTAACTGTAATAAAAAAAATTCTATATTTATTGACCGTAAGAAGTAACGGCGGACACAGCAACCGCCATTTTTTTCTCAGTTTTTTTTTGTTTTTTTTTTATTTTCTGCGAGAAATTTCTTGTGAACGTGAAATTGCTGAAAAGAAAATCTAGAAATAAAAACGCTTAAAGAAGAAGAAATGTTGGTTGCATGTTTAACGTCAGTTGCTAGTTGTTGTTGTGTTTTGTGCTGTTTGTTGTTTTGACTGCCTGTTGTGGTTCCCTACACGCGCTGCAGCAGCCCCGATTTAATTTTTCCTGTGCAAGGAAGGAAATTTAAAATTTTTATTGCGGTTTGACTTTGATGCTGCAGTGGGAATTGCAAATGACATTCGGGAGTAAAAGAGAATAGAAAAATGTGCATATAATATTATTATTTCTATTTCTGTATTTAATTTACTTTAAAACCAAATATGACTGACCTTTTTTTTTCGAAGGAACACTTTAACTTTTCTAACCAATATTTTTACAAATTTTCTTTTTTGGCATAAAAAAATTTTAAAATGCTTAGATACATATATGTATGTATGTAGAAAAATATAAATAATAATTTAGTAATTTTCGTTGTGATTTTAACGTTAATTGGTGTCATAAATTTAGAAAATGTGAGCGTATTACAATTGTTCTTGAGGTTTCAGGTCTTGCTCGGATTCTAAAAAATGAAGTCACTATTGTTTCAGCATGTTGAGGTATTTTTTTTTTTAATTTTTCGCTCTTTTCCAAAAAAGAAAAGGAAAAGAAACATTTTATTCTGCTTGACTACCAAGACCTTTTTTTAAAAACTATGTTCCTGTTAAGAAAAAATTGCTTCTACCTTTTTAAAAGCCAATAAAGGAAAACGATTATTTAGTTGTTTCCATTTTTTGTGTTTTCGTGCATCATAAACTAAAAAAATGTTGTGAGGCAAAAAACTGCCTTGATTCTTCCAGTTCTAGTTTCGCCAGAGTTCAGTTTAGAAGAGCAATTTCTGAGAATATTTTTTTTTTACAAAACTATGACCTTGCTAATATCAATTTTATTATTAATTTTATTTAATATGGTCATAAACAAATTGACTCTCAGTGAGTTTTTAGAGGAATTCTTAAAAAAGGCACTATTTGATTTTCTTTTTATGAAAGAAATAGAAAAAAAACTATTGAAGAAATTCAAAATTTTTTTCCATTAATTTTCCTAGTTATGTTTTAAGGAACTGCCAAAAAAAATGTCTTAGAAAATTACTATTAAGCTGATGTGCTTTAAAATATGTTCTTTTTTAGAGTAACTAATGCATTTCGGTTTTTTATGATATTTGTTTTTCCTTTTTGTTAGCGTTAATTCAAAAGATATTCTTAGAACAGAGATAAGAAATAAAAATTTCTAAAGCATGTTTAAAATGGATTTTTTTAACCCTTTAACTTGCTTGTCTATTAAGTACTCAGGACCTCGTTCCTGAGTACTTAATCGGAGTGAATTGCTTTAAAGGCTTAGTTACCCGACTGTAATGCAATGTAACTGCAACGTAGGAAACAGCTGATCGATATTGTTATGTGAAAAGTAATGAAAATGATTATATGATTATAAAAATATCGATCAGCTGTTTCCTACTGTTGCAGTTACTTTACATTACAGTCGGGTAACTGAGCCTTAGAAAAGGTTTTACGTTTTTAGATTGTTTCCTGCTTAAAAGCCGTCAAGGTTTGAACATAACTTTTTTTTATAAAGAATTACAAATATAGGAGGAGGGTAATTAAAGCTAGCTTTTGAGAGTTTTGAAAATTTTTAAGGAGGAAGATTTTTGATGTGTAAACACCTATACGCTAGGGGGTAAAAATCTTTTTCACAATACAATCACAAATTTTGAGTAAGATGCACTCCGCGTTATCAAATCAGTGTGAGCTACATGTGTATGAGTGTACAGTGGAATCTCCCTTACGGACACTTCCTATAGGTGGACACCTCCTTTAGATGAACACTTTTGACAGGTCCCGGCAGCGCTCGATTTAAATGTTTAGTTTTCTCTTGGCCGGACAGTCCCCTTGTACGGACACATTTCAATGGTCCCTTCAGTGTCCGTCCAAGAGAGATTTCACTGTATTAGTGTTTGAAAGAAGCAATACCAAGGCCTATTTATTAAAAATATTTATATAAACAGACCTTGAGCAATACAAACTTATTTAAAATATTGTAAGTACATAGGAATTTGCTGGTTTTTGTTTGTATATAACTTGATAATTGCTTTGCACAACTGGATGAACAAATACTATACATAGTGTATTTGTTTTTCTTCCTATTTGTTCCGAAGATCCCAACTGAATTATATCTTTAGACAAACAGGAATAAATTGCATTTCTGTTATTATTTGATTATCATTTTTTATTTTATCGGCTTCATATGTAGTTCAGAAAGTAGACAAATTGGATCACGCGGCGTTTTCAAGTTATATTTTATAGTTCTTACCCCTTTTAGACAGGGAAAGTTTACTTTGCAAAGTCTTAATTCAGCTGTGTGAAAGACAGAGGGAGCAATACTAGCCCTTTCTGTCTTTCTCCCTGCTGAATTAAGACTTTGCAAAGTAAACTTTCCCTGTCTAAAAGGGGTGTCTTTACACTAAACTAAAAGTCTTCTTCGTCTTTGAGATTGTCATTCATACCAAGGCATATCAAACTATGTGAGAAGGTCTTTGAGATTATCATTCATACCAAGGCATATCAAACTATGTGAGAAGGTCTTTGAGCAGGGTGACCGATGACATTTTTCAAAAAGTGGCACCAAATGGGGGATTTATCAAAAAAAGGGGCAAAATTAAAAAAAGAACGAGAAAACTACACTAAACTTTTTATTTTTAATGTATTTTCATAAAACACACCCTAAAAAACGGGTGACAAAAAGTGACAAGGCAGTCGAAAAAGTGGAAAAGTGGAATCGATATATCGAAAAAGTGGCAATTTGCCACTTTAGTCTGTCAAACGGTCACGCTGTCTTTGAGATTATCATTCATACCAAGGCATATCAAACTATGTGAGAAGGTCTTTGAGATTATCATTCATACCAAGGCATCTCAAACTATGTGAGAAGCACAGAGTTGCCACAGTGTTTTTTCTAATGCATGTACCTGTAGTAAATGTGCCTTGATTCATATTAAAGTCCTGCACAAGACTATTTATAAGACCTTTCAAGACATGGGACATTTTTTAAACGCTTTACTACAGCGAAATATTCTAAAACAAACGCTAAAAAACACTGTTTGGAAGACAAAGAACTCAAAAAAAATATTGCCAACAGTGTTGTTTAACGTTTATTTTAGAATATTTCGCTGTAGTAAAGCGTTTGAAAAATGTCGCATGTCTTGAAAGGTCTTATAAATGGTCTTGTGCAGGTCAATAATTCATATATAGCATCTATACCCGATAAAAACTTATCGTAACAACTCACAAAACAACATGCGAAGACGTTGTGGTTTTTGATGTGTAAACATCCAGGCAAAAATCTTTTTCACAATACATTCACAAATTTTGAGTAAAATGTGCGATGCGTTATCAAATCGGTGTGAGCTATGTATAATTGTATTAGTGTAATCATACGGACAACGAGAAGTACAGAGAAACTTAGCAGCTGCATAGAAATACACTCAATCGAATTTTAAAGCACACCTTCAGGAGCAATGTTAATTTTAATAGAAATTTCTTGTGAAGTGTTATAGTGTTGCCAGTGGGAAGCGTGACCATATTAGCTTATTTTGAGCTAAACTTAGCTTATTTGTTTCAGATTTAGCCTTAAAATTTTCATTTAGCTCTTAGCTTATTTTTTAGCTTTTTTAAAAAACTCATTTAGCTTTTTTAGCCTTTTTTAGTCTAAATTGCGTGTTCTCTAAAAATATATTAAAGGCATAAACACCTTATAAAAATTATAGTCTTTTAACATTGTAAAATAGTTTACAAAAAATACAAAATGTAAATTGTACAACAATTTTATAACAGAAATTGAAAGTTGAAAAGTAGTAGATAATGGCAGAATAGTTAGAATTACAATGGAAAAAGTTAAATTCATATTAGTGGCCAAAACACTTTTTGAGTTTTTTGGGTATAAAATTATTTGACTTGAGTTGAACGTTCATTCAGCGGCATCAATTAACTTAAAACAAAAACCTGAAATAACCTTAAGCCTGGATAGCACTATGTACCGATTTTCGTCGCGCCAATAAAGTCATAAGTAATAAGCCAAAATGGCATTATTACTCAATTAATTCTGGAATAAGTCTATATGGACTTATTACCAATGCAGTGTGGCGCAATTATGTCCTTGTATTTCAAGTAGTCGATAAATTAGAGCAAAATCTTTACTTATGACTTTATTTCACTGATCTGACGAAACTCGGTACATTGTGCAGATAGTGTGATCCATGCTTTACCTTAAATAGCATTAATTCACTTAATAAGCTTTCGTATTTTAGTATAAATGTTTTTACATTTTTAAAAACTTTTTAAGATTATTTTGGGGAAGTTTTTGTTTTGTTCTTCATTAAATCTAAAATATAATAATTAATAAATAATTTCATTAAGCAAATATTCTATATGTATAATGAAAAAATATGTTTGTGTAATATTTAACGTTAGTTTAGCAATAAGAAACTATTGAAAAGTGATCAAAGAAGTGGAAAAAAGTTTAGCTTTATTTTCTAGCCTAAAATGTAACTTTTTAGCTTATTTTAGTTTTTTTTCAAACGTGATTTAGCTTAATATTATTTTAAAATCTGGTCACACTGCCAGTGGGGATAATTTTGTTAAAAAGTTGAAAAATATCAAATAAATAAATTAAATATAAACTTTTAAATAAAAGAGCGTTTTAAATGTCAAATATTTGCTTAAAAGATATGTAGCAGTCTTTATAAAGAATTTATAATATTATATTATAACATATCTTCATTACGTATCTACTGTTGCCTTACACTGAAGCTGGTGCATGACAATTGGGTAACAATCTCCATATTTAAATATAAATTTAAAAAAACCCACAGTCGCAAGCTTTATCAAAATTTTTATTTGACGTTTTCCCACATTGCATATTAGCAATTCTCCACAAACACCCACAACTAATAATTCCACTACTATAGATGCAGTTTTCCATAGATTTTTAAATACAGTAGAGTAAAAAATTTATATATCTTATTTTAGTTACCATAAGCCAATATTAAAACAAATTTTCATTACTAGATGTTTACACATCTCCCCCGTGATCGGACTCATATTGCTTTTTTTTAATGAAAATGTGATGATATATTAAAAGACATCTAAAGCTCATGAAAAAATATATTCAGATCTGCGTAATGCGCTGTCAATGTACTCATAATAAGGACTGCTAGCCCAAGGAAGATATTCAGACGATTGCCTGTGTGATTTTATTATTTTCACAATAATTTAAACTATTTTATTTTAAATTCATAAAGCAAAAATATTAAAAATAAGTTATATTTAAAAGTTGTTTTCCTTTTCGTCACAAACGTCAAGTTACACCAAGACTCATTGGATTTCAGATAGTAAATTCTGGGCCAGTGACACGATGTCGACAACATTCGACTTGTCGCACACTTATGCACATTTGAGACAACAACAAAATATTAAAATTTGTTTTTGTTTTGAATGTAAGTGTGCGCGGCAAGTCAAACGTTGTCGACATCGTAGGATTGAGCCTCTATTTCAATAAGGAATAAGGGCCTTAAATATACATTTAGAATATATTAGATTAAAAGTCAAGGTAAGTAAGTTATTATTCCAAAAGGAATCGCATGTTGAAAGAAATTAACAAAAAAGTGATTTTGCTGTAACTTTCTAAAAAAATCACACAAATAAATAAAAATTTCGCACAGGGGTAGTTTTAAAATGAGGAATTATGATGGCGCTATTATCTTAATTTTAGCTTAAGTCAACTTAAGTACTTTTTCCTTATTGCCACAGAATTAGGGCCTAATCATCTAATTGCGAACGATAGTTTCGATCGAAAATTTATATTAGAAACAAAAACAAAAAACTGAAATTTGTTTTTGTTTCCAATATAAATATTCGATCGGCCCTTAATAAAGAAAATTACGAGAATATATATATAAATATATTTATAACTAAAAATTCTTAAGCCAGCTTATGTTTTAATTTATTTTATTTCTTTTAAATAAAGCGGAACTAATTTAGGAAATTTATACAATTTGTTACGTACAATTAGGAGACCAAATTCCACAATATCCTGCCGACAAAGAATACTTATCCTTCAAAAGGCGCTTAAATTGATGTTTCAATAGTTTGTGGCAATTGAAATAAAAAGAAAAACACTTAAAAAACAAGTTGCAGCAACCACTGATAGTGCAACCCAACCATCGCAAGAATGTAAAAGACTTGAATGATTGGTGGCGTAGTGGAAAACAAGATCAAAGTGACGTCCAGATGACATAATTGTCGACACTTAACAGTTCCAGCATTCGAATATGTCTCGGTACTTGTTGTTGTTGTTGTTGTTGCTAACAAACAATTAAAACGCCCCATTCACATTTTGTACGGAACTTCGTCTTTTCATCATGTGGTAAATTGTTTCCCATTAGTTTTTTTCTTGTCTGTATTTGAATTTATGTTCATTTTCTTTGATTGCTCTCTCTCTGTGTCTTGTTAATAGAAACCGCCGTCTATTTGGCACTGCTAATTGCCTCTTAAGTAGTTATTGAAGGGGACTCCCTGCTCCCATTTAATTGCTTTGAAATTAAAATGTTATACATACAAACCACTTGAGAGCGGTTTCACTTTAAATGGTTTATTATAAAACACTAAATCATTTTTAAATATTTACATCAAAAACAAAACTAAATTTTTTTAGTTATTGCTGGAATACTTTTGTGTGTATGTATGTATGTATATAATTTAAGGACTTTTGTGTGTGTTTTGAGGAAGTAATTGAGTAAATGTTTTGTCACTTTATTTTTTTCCGGATGTGTAGGGGTTTGTTTTATCTTTATGACGTTCAAAAAGCATTTCAAATTATTGTTTAATAATATAGAAGAGCTCTATTTGTTATTCTTTAAACTGCTTTTAATGTCAATATTTTTTTTATTTTTTTATTATTTTTGAAGTGACCACTGAAACAAATTCCATGAATAACACATTTCCATGCGGCTCATTTTATGAAATAGAAATAATTAATTTTAAGATGACTTGCTGGTGAGATCAATTTAATATTGAACAGTTAAGTTATGCTGCTGAATTTTGTACCCCTGGGAAAAAAAGTAGAGATAATATTGATTAGTCCCATTTCACATATTACAACTTATGTTGCTCTACTCGTAATTCAGCTGTAAGAAAGACGAAGACGGAAATACAAATATATATTTTTCTCTTACAGCTGAATAACGAGTTGAGCAACAAAAGTTGAAGCGTGTGAACTACCAGGGTTGTCAGATATGACCATATCTCGCAGAACGTAGCAATTTTTCAACTTGTTTGGCATTTTAATTTGATGACTTGGCGATTTTTCTGGCCATAAATAAATCTGTTGGCTATTTTTTTTAACATAAGTAAAATTTTTGTAATTCAGCAAAATTTGTTTAGTGAAGGAGTAGTTTGAAAAATAAATCCTACCAAAACTCGTCTGCGAGAAATTAAAATAATTAAAACAGTGGATCAAACACAAAAGATGATGAAGGTGTAGTGGCCTTCGAAAACAGCTGGTTGTTCCGTTCTACTAAGTGTTTGTCAGAATATTTCCAATTAACTTTGGTGTCGTTTGTTCATTAATAATTATCACATGTAATTTGTCATACAAAGCAATACGAACTTTAGCCTGATTAAATTATAAATATAAAACAAATTTTATTTTGATAATTTTTCTTATATTAATTAATAGTAATTAATGCGTTTTTAATTTGGATGAGAAAAATTTACAAGAAATAATTTTGGCAATTTAATTTTTTACTTTTGGAGACTTCTGCGAAATTTTTACGCGATTATTTTATAACATTTTATATTAATTTATATGTTATATAAAAACAAATGTATTATCAATTTTATATATAAAAAATATATATTAATATATTAAAAAAATACATAAAATTGATTTTGGAGAATTTTGACGATTTCTATCAATTTGGCGAAATAGGTCGGAAAATATCAGAAAGGAAATGAGAGTATGAAATCACAGTATGAAAAGAAATTAAATGTAATTAAAAGACAAGCTTGCGAAACACCTTTTAACTTAGGTTAGGTTAGCAGGCTGCTGGTAAGGAAGGGTGAACTTTAGAGTTCAGCTGACTTGGGTCCAATACAATGATTCCTTTGTGGTACATCTGTGGTGAAGAGGGATGGGGATAGAGAAGACCGGTGATGAAGGAAGAAAAAAGGAAAGCTTCATTCTTTTACAACTCTGCTTTTTTTTTGCACGCTTATTTGCAGTGCTACAGCGACTCTGGTGGTGAATCAGAGAATTAAATTTTTAAGCTGTGTTTAGTAGGCATTTTATTGTTATTTTACTTCGCCGTTGATTCTGCTATACAAAACTACGATGGAGGGCGCTCTAAATTACATTAGGGTTTGCATCCGCTGAAGCCGGTGTAGTTTTAGGTACCAGTGCCTTATGTCTGCATCATTGGAACTTTTCCCACAACAACTGATACAAAGGACACTAACGTACATCAGAAAAATGCGTGGTATTGTTATTTTAATGACTGTCGGAGACAGGGTTTGAACCCAGCACCTTCAGTTTTGTAGTCAACGTGCTAACTACTTCAGCCAACGCCAAATTAACCAACTTAAAAAAAAGAAGGAGGTCATCAATTCGTCAGTATTTAAATTTTTATTTTTTTGACATTGCTACTTCATACCTTGGTACATCTTTTGCCAGAGAGGCTATACGAGTATCTTCCAATGGGTTCCATTGTAAAAAAGTGGAGAGATATACCCAAACATTTTTATTTATTTTATTTAAAATTTTCCCTATAAAATTTTCTTAAAATAGATTTCAAATAAATTTAATTTTTTTTTTATTAATATGTATAAGCCGAAGAATGTTGGTATGCATGTTCATGAGTTCACTTCTGCCGTAAAATTTTTGAGGAACCGCAATAATAGAAATTATGCTTAAATGCAACTGTAAAATTTAAATTTTAAGAAATTTAAATTAATTACCAAAAACTATATATGGGCATTTCCTGGGGTCACGAACGTACGTTCGTACGCTTTTGATGTACAAAGAATATAGAAAACAAAACTTTTCCTAGCACTTTTTTTTTTGCGATTTGATAGCATTTTGGTAGCTCTATGCTTAGCGCAAAAAAATTTAATTTCATCGAGTTTAAGTTTTCATATTAATAGTTATAAACATGTGGTCACGAACGTACGCAAAATAGAAGTCAACTTTGGCTGACAGCAGTGAAATGTAAAAATCTGCGAAATGGAACGGAATAATGAAAAGTGCTTAATATATTTTAAAAGTGTATTAATGTAGGTCTCTATCCAGTATTTACACAATAAAATACCTCTATTGGTTTTTGTTTAATTGGCTTAAGTACCGGTCGCGAATGTACGGGTCACGAACGTACGATTTTTCTATATGTTTTTTTTTTTTATTATTATCACTATGCATTTTCACATAAATATCTAAAAAATTTTCTCAACAAAAAACCTAACACTCAATTTATAGTGTGTAGTAACACTTATATCAGGAAATAGACTATTTTTAACCCCCAACCAAAAAAGGGGTGTGATAAGTTTGTATTGTGTGTCTCTCTGAGTAAACATACAGACCAAACGGCTGGACCGATTTTGATTTAGTTTTTTCTGTTTGAAAGGTGCCTTTATCGAAAGGGTTCTTGGCTAGGTTTTAAGACAATCGGTCTAGCCGCTTAGAAAATATCACATCTTCTCTAGATATGTATATTTGGGGTTTTCTTATATTTATAAAATGAAATGAAATTTTAACAAAATTTATGATATTTTTGTTTTTATTGAATATGTCGTGCTTAACAGTGTTGCAATTTAAGGGATTTGTCCCCAAATCGGGGAATTTTTTCGCGAAAGGGAATGAAAATTTCGTATTGGGGATCTTTGGATTTTTTGGGGATGATAACCAAATTTGAGGGGATTTTTTGAGATTTATTTTTATAACTGATAAAAACAAGAATGATTTTTGAATTAAGAAGTATGCGTCTTGCAAGTCTGAAAATATGTGTTGCTATTCATAGTGAATGTTTTCTAATAAAGAAGAAGTATCAAGGCTGATTAACCAATAATGGACACTAGGAAAACAAAAATACGTAACAAAATGTAATACGACTTGTTGGAAGCACTTTTTAGAATAAAAACACACTTTAAAAATAATTCAATTTGTTGTGACAAGTTTAATCCTTCTGCTGAAATGGTAAAATAAAGCTTTTTAATACAAGTACATACTATGTACAATAAAGTTTGAGGCTGACGAATCAGAAGATTTCGAATCTAAAGTTTTGGAAATGGTTAACTTTGGTTAAAAAATTTTTTTGTACTTCTATATACTAAACTACTTATCTATGTGTATTATTTTTTTTAGAAGTTTTAAGCAAGTACAAATTAAGTTAATATGAATGTAAATATAACTATCCATATAAATGCATTTTATTAAATAAATCTGCTATTGTTGTAATTATTTTTTAAATAAAATTAAAAAAATAAAAATTTTTTCACAAAAGAAAAAATTTGAACCAAAAAAACTCAATTTGGAGATTTTTGGGAATAAAAAATCAAAAATTGGGGATAAGCTCTAGAAAAAACCGGCAACACTGGTGCTTAATTTAAAGTCCTCATTACAGAAAACCGAATGCATCATTCTGATATCTGAAATATTCGGTATATCATTAAATTTTTCTAGTAAAAATTTACTTACGTTGGCGAACGTACGAAATTTTGCAACTAAAAAAACTTTATTTAGCTGTAACAGAGAATTTTTTTTTGATTTGCAAATTAGTGACACCGAACTTATTTAAAATGTGATATGTGTGGCACCTGTTGACGTTTAATGCAAAGCAATTACAATAAAATGAGGTTTTCGGTCGCGAACGTACGATTAAAACATACATAGATAAGAAACAAAGTAAAAATTAACCTTTAATCGAACTTTTTTGTTAACCTTACACTTTCCTCTTCTTAATTGATTGTAATAAAGACGTTTTGAAGAAATATTGCAACCATAAATATATTTTGCATGTAAAATAATTAAATATAAAAATGTCTTTAAAAGTAGCTTAATGCTAGGAACACAATTGGGACGAACGACGACGCCCACGTCGACGAATTCGTCGATAAGAGTTCGCTGCGTAAATTCGTCGTGTGAAGCACAACAACGACGAATTTATGCAGCGAATTCCTCTCTTATATTTGATAAAGTTGGTTGTTTTGTGTACAAAGACAGAGAGTGAGAGAGAGAAAATTGTTTTTTCGTCGTTCGTCGGCGTACAAATTAGAAATAAATCTATGTCAGAATTCGTCACGCACGACGAATTTCGTTGTACGGCGGTGTTGTGTTCATTTTCATATGCACTCATATGTTTTATTTTTTATGACGTAAGTTCGCACCGAAAAATTCGTCGTTCGCCCCAGTTGTGTTCCTAGCATAAAAATAAAATATCAAATTTACCAGTTTCCAGCCCAATTTCCTCAAGTAAAAGAGCTGAGATATGCTATGAAACTATCCAATTATAAAAATATAGGTTCTTTTTTATAATTGTAAACAATAAAACACGATGATTATCAACATTTCATTTTTCCATCCTGGTTGACTCTTCGGAGGAAATGCCCATATACATACAGACATATACATACATACTTATACACATACATATGTATGTAAATATGCATCTATGTAAATAGCATAAGTAAAAATAACACAAAAAACGTTTAGTGGTTTATGAAGGCTAATAAACCTCAGGTCGCAAAGTTTTACCTGCGAGGCGATAATACAATTAAAAAGATCATATAAATATTTTACAATTCTTGTGAAGAGGTAAAACGCAAAAACTACCTTTCAGCAATTAAATATACAAATATTTTTTCTTTGTTCTATTTTTGCCAAGTCCACATGATCATATTCGCGGTTTAAATGCAACAAAAGGAAGTTCTCTGTACATTTTACACTCTACACAATATCCTGGCCATTTGTTTGTTAAATTTGTGTGTGCTAAGCAGTGATGCCAGATGGGTTTTAATGAGAAAAGAGGAAACCAAAAAAAAAAAAAAACTCGGGACAATGTGTGTTACTGTTCATTATTATTGATCATAAAAATTAACGTTCAATTTTATGTGCAGTTTGAGTTACTTGAGTTTGTGGGAAATGCAAAAGAAAAGTACAACAAAATATTACAGGGAAAATTAAAACAATAATAATAATAATTTGTTATAACAAATCTCTTTATCTTCTTGTTATTAATAATGTAGAGTTAAAAAAGTTCAAAAATTTTCTTAAAAAAACATATATTTTAATTTCTAAAAATCGTCTTGGTTAATGCAAAAATCATGAAATAGTAAAAATTTTAAATGTAATTGAAAACCAAAATAGTCAAAATGACAATAAATAGTAAAAATAAAATAAAAACTAAGTTACAACCTGCTTGCAAGGCATTTAAAGTAAGTTACTCATACATTTGCAATATTATTGGGCAGTAATTGATAATAAAATTGCCTGGGTGCTCTAATTAGATTTTAATTTTAAAAGTATTTGGTATAATTTCTTATATTATTGGTAAATACTCGGGTACAAAGGAAACATTCAGAGCTATAAGAATTTTTTATTTATATTCCGCAAAAGGGATATTTTATACTGTGTTGTTGAGAGAATGACAATAAGTACTAAAAAAAAACTTAAATACATAAGTAAATAGTCTTATGGCTGAGCAGACGTTTCCATGAAAGCATTACTGATATCGGGAAGAGTAAACTAGAGGACTTCAGGGGCTTCATCAAGGGAATTCGGTGGCTAAATGAAGGATAATAAGATCACTTCTGTTAAAAAAGAGGGGGGTATTACTTGGTCACAATGGACCCAATTGGATTTCCTAGTGCAGGTGCGCTGTAGCACCATCCTTCCTAACCTAACCTAACTTAAATAGTCTTAATTTTAGCAACTGCGTATAGTTCTAATTGTAGCACAAACAATTTGTACGCTCACATAGTGAGAGTGAGAGAGACTCGCCATAACTCTCACCATAGAAACCAATTGAATTTTGGTTTGGTTATGGCTATGGCGTTATGGCTATGTCACGTCTAATTTAAGCTTTAAGCCGATTCCAACATAAAAGAGCATCTCTACTTTGTGTGTGCAAAAAACTAAAACTACGCTACAACTACAAATAAAAAGGCACATGCGTATTAAACTAATTGACTCTCTCTCTCTCGCTCATACTTTCATTCTGAATATTTTCACACACGGAATATTAATATTTATTCGGTCAAAAAATAAAATAGTACAGTCATACTCGGAATATTTATTGATCATTCGCCATTGTATACAATCATTTGTGTAGATAAAATGGAATGGAAAATGTATGGCTGTGTGTGTGTGTCTGTTCCCTGCAAATAACGCGACTAGTCCATACATGCATGTAAGGACTACTCCATAAAAGATAACGACTATTACAAAACTACTCCAAATGTATGGATAAAACATGGTAGATTTAACATTGCGATGTCCTAGGGATGATGTGCTCCAAATTTGCACTACATCGGACCACCCCCAAAACTACTCGAAATGTAATAGTTATAGACTACTAGCATACAGTTTGTAAGTGCCTAAGAAGAACGATCATAATCGTTTAAACACGAACACATATCGTACAACATTGAATGCTTGTGCGTAAACGACACGGTCCTTGGCTGCATTACATGGTACCATGTTGTAACTAGTCTGTTTCATGTAGATTGGACCACGTAGTCCAATATTATTTGCAGGGTTTGAAAACATGCCTTATGTGTGTGTGTGTAAATAAAATAACTCTGTATTACGCATGTGTATTCGGTTTAATATTCACAATATTTTTATATTCACACAGTCTATAAATTTTAGTTGTTTTCATTTGTGCCGGGTAATTTAAAAAATGTATATACACCTAGTTACACGCATTCGGTTTAAAATTGACGAGTGTATTTGTATATTGCGTGTTTTTATTTTTAGTTGCACGCCAACATTCAAAAAGTACTTTAAACGCTACTTTTGTCATTCTCTGGTGTTGACAGCTCCATCATATCAGGGCTATATTTTTACAAAAATTGCACGATTAGAGAGTACTTCAAGCACACTCTATTCATTTTGCAATTGTTTAAATTGCTTAAGTTTGTATACATTACGAAAAATTCATGTTACAACTTCTTAAACGAACATATATTGGCTCACTTTTACATATACTGTAAGAATTTTTTTTATATTGTGCAATTTATTGAATAGTGTAGGGCAAAAAAAAAATACAATATTAATAGCAATAGGTTACTCAATAATATCTGTGGCGTAGAGGAAAAGGTGCTTAAGTCGAGATAAGCTAATTTTGAGTTAATGGCAGACCCGTAATCTGCATATTTGAAAGTATCCCTGGTCAAAATCTGAATTAATTTGTGCGATTTTTCAAGAATCTTTTTAAGACTTCTAATCTCATTTGGAATAATAACTTAATTTAGATTATACTTTGGTATATTTCAACTTAAATGTATTATTTACAGTGTGTAGAACGAGGTTTGTATAAAACAATAAAGATTAACAGAGACTTTTCCAATTTACATGTAAAAGAAATAAATGTCTGAAAATCGACTTGAACGCTTAAAAGTGCTCTCTCCTGCAAAACAGTCAAAAATTACTTAAGCACTTTTTCCTTATTGCCACAAATATTGTGTAGTCTGTAGATGCCTGAACAAATATTTAGTTATACTACATATGTTCACTCTTATGGTCTTAAACGTGTTTAAGGCAAGCGTTTTAAAAAACTAAACACAACCGTTCACATTACATTTGAGATGTTTAAGGTTGACGTTTTGCATTTGTAATAAAATTACGAACAATTGTGTTTTTTATTTGGTTTATGATTTTTAAACAACAAATGTTTTTGTAAATAATTCAGTATTCTTTAAATAATTACTGTGAAATTAAACTATTTTTTTGAGCTTTAGGTCAGTTTATATTTTTATATTTATTATTAGTACAATATTTCGTTAACCTCCGGTTAACTTCTTCAGAATATAGTATATTGTTTTTGATTTTTCCTGAAGAAGTTAACCGAAGGTTAACGAAATATTGTACTAATAATTTGACCTAAAGCTCAAAAAAATAGTTTAATTTCACATATAAAAAAAGATCGAAAAATTAGATAAAAATATTTAAATAATTACTTGTTTACCAAATAATTGTTCACATGCCTCCATTTAATAACAACACAAAGTTGCCAGAGTTATCAAAAAACGAACTGAACATACTCCATTTACGTGTTTAAGGAAGTGTTTAAATCTTAAACACTTCATTTGAGATGTTTAACAAAACAAGTCAATGTATGATAAACATTTTTTACAAATACCATAATTTACTCACAAAACGTCAACCTTAAACATCTCAAATGTAATGTGAACGGTTGTGTTTAGTTATTTTAAAACACTTGCCTTAAACACGTTTAAGAACATAAGTGTGAACATTTGTAAAAACTTACAAACAATTATGCTTTTTTATTGGTTTATTATTTTCAAAAAACAAATGTTTTTGTAAATAAATGTGTATTTTTTAACTAATTACTTGTTTACCAAATAATTTTTGACGTGACGCCATTTAATAACAATACAAAGCTGCCAGAGTTATCAAAAAACCAACTGAACATACTCCATTTACATGTTTAAGGAAGTGTTTAAATTTAAAACATCGTTTTTTAGATGTTTAGCAAAACAAGTCAATGTATGATAAAACATCTCAAAATCGTCGTGTTTAAGCTCTTAATCACGAATGAGGCGTTAAACACGTAAGTGTGAACATCCCTGCAGAAAATTTGGTGACAATTGATCCAAACGTACTCGTCCTATAGCTGGAGAAAATGTGGGTGTTATCAAATGTACGGAGTAGTGTATGGTGCAAAAAGACATATCGTTTAAATGATGACATATTGACAAATTTCGTGATGTATCGTCTTGATCTTGAGCCAATTTAATTTGGACTAGGTCTAGTATTGTAGTAAACGGCACTGAACATGTTCGATGTGGTCGAATACAGGACATATCAAATAGTGTATATATAATGTTAATTGCTTCCTTCAATGTGACTCTGGAACCAGCCCCGTAACTATACTTAAATATTAACCTAAGCTTAACTGATATTTATACTTGTGAAATATGAGTGGCCCTGTGGTCGAGTGGGTAGTGTGCAAGACTGTCATGCACGAGGTTGTCGGTTCGAATCTAAAAAAATTTTCAGATTAAAAATAAAATTAAAAAAAAAATTTCATTGCATTTGTAACAATAAACAAAATTGTATAAGCGTTAATTGTTACAGTTAAATGTCGAAATTTTATTTATAAATAATTTATGTTATTATACATCGAATAGGTCCCTATGGGATAGTTCAGTGACAAGTCACAAGGTGCATACAAAGTATCAATTAATCCCATCCTAGGCCATCCCCATGTAAAAGTGACTGGTCCGCTTCATAGGAAGTGTTAGAACTCGGACTGGTCCCTATCACTTGGGGACCAGTCACGTGACTAGTCTTGTGTCAGTTCCATTTCCTGCAGGGATGGTATTACAGTGATGCGAGGCGGATTAAAAAAAAATTAAATTCACCATCTATCTGTCTGCTCTTCAGCATCCCTTTCCTAAGCAAGGTAACGCACATAACTACATACCTAGAAACGTATGTTGATAGATATAATAATCATACCCCTTTTAGACATGGAAAGTTTACTTTGCAAAGTCTCAATTCAGCTGTGTGAAAGACAGAGGAAGAAATACTATCTCTTTCTGTCTGTCTCCCAGCTGAATTAGGAATTTGCAAAGTAAACTTTCCGTGTGTAAAAGGGGTATTACCTGAGTTTTACTTCTTAAAAAAAAAATCTGGCAACTACATACATATGTATTTGCGCAGATAACAACTATAAAATAAATTTAGTTACTGTCGCGACCACTATATGATTTTATTACAGTCACAGCTTAGTTATAGCCCATCTTTAACTACTGCTATAAAGCCAAGCAAATGAAATGTGTAGATTGTACCTAATTTAAAAAAAAAATATCGTAATTCGTTAATAACTGTGAATATTGATTTTGTAGAAAGTTGGTAATGTTAATGAGGGAAAAGAAATTCCCGGAAATTTTGAAATCTGGCAACAGTGCAAAAAGAGAAAATTATTAGAATTTCTCTGTTTATATAAAAAAAAAACTTTTCACCTTTTTTGTTTTTCCTTTTGTAATTATATTTGCAAGTAAGTGTAAACATTTTCGTGGGCATTTATTAAAGTTGCTGCATGAAAAGTAAAAACAACAATATATTATGATAGTGTGATATTTGAGGCATGTGCATGCAGCGTCCATCAATACATACATACATTCATACAAATGTAAATACTAGGGTGATCGACTCGGTTTTTCAAACGGTTTTAAGACCCGGGTTTTTCACAATACGGTTGTCGGTTTTTTTAAAATGTTGATTTTTCGAATGTCGAATAGTCCGGTTTTTTAACCCTCGACGAAAAAAGGGGTGTTATAAGTTTGTAGTGTGTCTCTGTGTATCTGTCCGTGTCCACGTACAGATCAAACAGCTGGACTGATTTCGATTTAAATTTTTCTGTTTGAAAGGTGACTTTTTCGAGAAGGTTCTTAACTGTGTTTGAAGAAAATCGGAAATCACATATTTTCTAGATATGTATATCGGAGGTTTTTAAAATTTTTGTTATTTACAATTTAAAAAAAAAACCGGCTAAGTCGAATACTTTTAGATTTCTATTTTTTTTTTAGTTTTTATTATGTTAAAAGTTAGACCAAAGTGTACGCGATTTTGAGCATGGCAACACTTAGTGAAACATGAAATTAAGGTTGAAGCTTTTTTTTACTTATTTTTACATTGGTTGTATTCGGTGTTTGATGCAAATTGTCTTGCGTCATTGTAAATGCAAAATATCTAGCTTGTCTAAATGTGAATTTAACGAGGTCCTTAGTCCTTTACTTACACAGACAATCAATAAGATTTTCTCTATGAAACGTTTTTAGGCTAAGGGGTATCCCAGCAGAAATAAGCGAAGATTTTTTCATAGAGACTCCTTATTGTTTTTATGTGGTAAATCATATTAATTTTATCAAGAAGAAAACCACATCAAATCAAGAAGAAATCTTATTATTCACAACTTTTTTTACTCAATTTCCGTTATTTTTGGCACCAAAAAAACAATCCATAGAGAAAAACTTCTTGATTCTATTAGGGTTTCTTATAAATTGTAAACTATAGGGATTTCTTATTGATTTTATTAGGTTGCCTTATTAATTTTTTTAAAAAGTTTTTCTTCTTGATTTTATTAGGTTGCCTTATTGATTTTTTCAATAAGGTTTTCTTCTTGATTTTAGTTAGTCTTGTTATGTCGTTTCTATAAATAGACATACAGACAATGTTTTTCATGATCTTTTTCATTTTTGTATAAGAATGTTTGCACAATAATTTCAATGGTTATTCAGGCTGCTTGTTAGCATATTGGCTAGAGTGCTTGTCTATCAGGTAGAAGTTTGCTGGTTCAATACTTGGTGAGTAAGTTAGTTAAGAATATAACATAATGTGTATGTATGTATGCATGTGTGTCAAATAAATAACATCTACAATATACTACATACATACATATATATGTATATGGTATAGAATTTAAATGAAAATACATAAGTACAGAGAATAAGGACACAATATTTTTTTATTTGTTATTGAAAAAATCAATAAGGTAACCTCATAAAAACTACAAGATTTCTTCTTGATTTTTTCGAAAAGGTTTTCTCTATGACATTTATAAGATTTACTTATTGAAAACAAACCATAGAGATTTCTTATTAATTTTGTTCTATTTTATGAGGTATTTAGTAGGCAATGTTTTCTCTGTGTACTACTTATAAAAAAATATAAACTTTTATTACATATGAAAATAGTGCATATTTACATATTAATGATTTTAAATCAATTGAATTGTTTATTTTTTTTTAATAAAAGTTCTTAAAAAAACTAACCATCTTAGGAAAATTTTACTCATTTAAATTTGTAGTTTTCTCTTGTCCGGACAGCCCTCTTGTACGGACACATTTCAATGATCCTTTCGGTGTCCGCTCAAGAGAGATTCCACTGTATTGATTAATGTGTTCACTGCGTCCCAATATTGATGCAATGCATCATTGAGCGCTTACTATCTTTAAATTTTTATAACAGAAAGTGTGTGAGATTAATAATGAGATAATAGGACCCTTCAGAGTAACACACCTTTATGGAGTTGTATGTGTGCTCTTCCATATTTTACCCAAATGATCACGGATCTTCTCAAGAAATTTCATCAAAAAAATCATATATTTCAAAATCGATTATTTCAATTTCCAAAATTATTTGAGAAACGTGACCGATTGGATCACATTTAGGAACTTTCAGAGTACCACACTTATATAGTGTAGTAAGTGTGCTCTTCCATATTTTACCCAAATGACTGCTATTCTTCTCAAGAAAATTAATTTTTATGAAATCTCAGCTATTGGCCCCAACCAGACATATTTCCATCACCATAATTTTATAATTTCATAACGTACATTTTAGAGCGGTTTAAAAAAAAATTATCAATCCTAATCTAGTTAGTTGCAAGGATTTGGACTCCTAATCCATTTAGCGACTACTGTTAAATAGCTAACAGTGCTCTGTTATGGGCTTAACATGCTGTGTTAGAAATGTTGGTTCCTGTCTCTGCTATTGAAATTCGAATTTATCTTTACACCAGTGTTGCCACTTTCTGGATAATTATCCAAAAATGGGACAATTTAAAATTTTTTGGATAATTTTTGGATAATGAAATTTTTGTGTAATTTTTGTGTAATTTCACTATAAGTTTTTATATATTATAAATTTTTCTTAATTGTATATAAATTGTCGTGGTAATTATGCATAGACGCCACTGTTGTTAGCTATCATCAATATGCAACACTTATTTGCTTTTTCATTTCAATTTCAACATTATTTTCAAAAAGATGTTCATAAAATTTTATCACCTGTTATAACTAGATGGCTGTCATTAAAATCTTGCATTGATCGAGTTCTTGAGCAATACGAAGTTTTAAGATCATTTTTTAGGCTAGAGGTATTTGAAGACCGTTCTAAAGTAACCGACTCTATGCTTTTCGCATTGGATAAAAAATCTACAAGAGCATACTTAGAATTCCTAGCATATGCACTTAATATTTTAACATCTTTCAATTTAACTTTTCAATCAGAACGTCCAATGCTATATAAATTAAGAAGAGAAGTGACAAAAATTCTTCAAATATTTTTGTCAAATTATATTAAACTTGATATCTTAAAAGAAAATGATTTATGGTCAATTGATCCAACCAACGAATCGTTTTTTGTACAACAAAATGAAATATATATTGTCTTAAGTGCGCAAAATACCATTTCATTGTGTTCTCATGAAGAGCAAGTCGAAATGTATAATAACTTTAGAAATTTTTATATTGAAGCTGTTGTCCAAATTAAAAAAAGATTTAATTTTGAGGATGGGTTTTATGACATTTTAGATATATTAGACCCAAAATTTGCACAATCATTTGAAAAAAATCATTAAATATTTTCAAAAATAGATTTCCTTTTGTTGAAATCGATTGTCAGCAATTAGATAATGAATGGCGTGAACATGCTTTGTTGGACCATAATAAATTAGGACTTTATGATAGTTTGGATGTCGAAACTTATTGGTCAAAAGTCTTGAAAATTCAAAATTGTGTTGGCAAATACATTTTTCCAAATTTAAGTATTGTTATCAAATTTCTTTTAATATTGCCATTCTCTAATTCCTCTGTAGAAAGAGTATTTAGTAAATTAAAAATAACTAAAACAGACATTAGAAGTAAATTGTCTTCAGATACAATTGCAGCAATAATATTTACCAAAGAAGGAATTGATAAAAATGGAGGTGCTAATTTTGAACCTTCAATTGAAATGTTGCAAAAAAGCTGGAAAATAAACAGCAATACCAGTTCTTTATAAAAGGCAATTTGTAAAAATTAGAAATATGATCTCCTTTGTTTTTACATAATAAATGTATATATAATTTTGAATTTTGTTATTTTTCTAAATGTATAAAAATACGTTCTTTTGTTTATTAATATAAAAAATATACATGTAATTATATGGGAATTATATAAAAAACGTTTTTTAATTAAAAATAAAATTTTTTGTAATTTCAAGCGTTTTTGAATATTTTTTGATAAGTTGCTGAACATTTCCCAACTCCTCCGGTGGCAACACTGCTTCACACACATTACATACTATACATATGTATGTAAGGAAGTGAAGTTAACTTTTATGTTTTACCGTTAATTTTATATTATTTACATGAACTGTTAAATCTTTTTTTTATTAATAAAGCCATTTAAAATGAAAACTTTTGTATAATAATTTTCTTACTTGGTTGGCCGGTTTTTCCTGAATTGTTGAGATCGAAACCGGGTTTTTTATAATTTCAAATATTTGAACTATTCGAAAACCGGTTTCTGGAAAAAGTCGAATAATCGATCACCCTAGTAAATACCCACCCAGTGAACATTTTCTGGCAAATTGTCTAAAATTTCCTTACTAGCGGTCTCAACTAGCCATGAACTTGGTATAGCCATCATGTGGGACATCGCTAGTGGCTAATGAAGACTGCTCATGTCCATGTTTCATCCATGCTCTGACATGGATGCCCAAACACATGTACACAGAGAAAACAGTTCCTACTAAATACCTTATAAAATAGAACAAAATTAATAAGAAATCTCTATGGTTTGTTTTCAATAAGTAAATCTTATTAATTTCATAGAGAAAAACTTTTTAAAAAAATCAAGAAGAAATCTTGTAGTTTTTATGAGGTTATCTTATTGATTTTTTCAATAACAAATAAAAAAAAGATTGCGTCCTTATTCTCTGTACTTATGTATTTTCATTTAAATTCTATACCATATACATATGTATGTATGTATGTAGTATATTGTAGATGTTATTTATTTGACACACATGCATACATACATACACATTATGTTATATTCTTAACTAACTTACTCACCAAGTATTGAACCAGCAGCAAACTTCTACCTGATAGACAAGCACTCTACCCAATATGCTAACAAGCAGCCTGAATAACCATTGAAATTATTGTGCAAACATTCTTATACAAAAATGAAAAAGATCATGAAAAACATTGTCTGTATGTCTATTTATAGAAACGAAATAACAAGACACCTCATAAAATCAAGAAGATTTCCTTATAAAGAAAATAAATAAGATGCCTTACACATAATCATATAGGAACCTACTAAAATCAAGAAGAAACCTTTATTGAAAAAATCAATAAGATAGCCTAATAAAATCAAGAAGAAAACCTTTTAAAAAAAATTAATAAAGCAACCTAATAAAATCAATAAGAAATCCCTATATTTTACAATTTATAAGAAAACCTAATATGATCAAGAAGTTTTTCTTTATGGATTGTTTTTTTGGTGCCAAAAATAGCGGAAATTGAGTTAAAAAAAGGTGTGAATAATAATATTTCTTCTTGATTTTATGTGGATTTTTTCTTGATTAAATTAATAAGATTTACCACATAAAAACAATAAGGAATCTCTATGAAAAAATATTTGCTTCTTTTTGCTGGGATACCCCTTAGCCTTACCCCTTAACCCTTCTCTCATAGAGAAAATCTTATTGATTCTATGAGGCAGTTTTTTCATTGTGTATGTCTGAGCAATAGAAAGAAAAGAGACAGCAATAGAAAGAAAAGAGACAGAACAAAATTAGTAAATATTCTATTTCTATGAACACTACGGCAAAATACTTTGATATACCTGAACATGGACATCGCACGTATTCACCACAACAAAGAAGTTTATGAATTTTTCACAGTTACTATGCCGGCGTCATGTCCATGTCATGTTCATGACATGGACATGGCTCCTGAAGAGAAAGGGTTATGCATATAGCAGAAAATTCGTTATTTTTACGGAACGTACATTCTGCTTAAATATACAAAGAATAGTTTTATGGAACATTTTAATCCTCTTCTTCGTATGGGTCTTATTAATTCATTTCAATAAAGTGGACTAAGATACCACAGCGTAAAATTTCCTACAAAAATATTTGTCATGAAATTCTGAACGTACCAAAACTCGATATTAAATTTAAACACCAGAAATCATTCAAAACTTTAAATGTGTTTTAGGCTTATTTCATACTTATTAATGCTTTAATTTTAGGCTTAAGAAGTTCCCTGGAGTTCTATGTAAAATCCTACGAGGCAAATTTTAGGGGAAAATTTCAATCCATTAGTTCTTCTCTGTATAGGTCTTTTAGGTACATACATATATTTCTTGATATTGACTGGAAAATGCTTCCCTTTTAAAGGGATCAACTGTGCTAAAATTTCTATAGATATATTCGAATTCAACAAAAAAGTGTTTGCTGGGTATGCATGCATTGACCAAAAAAAAAAACCCATACATACAACACTGTGGCAATCAGTAGTGCCAGTGTTGCACATTTTTCCCAAACTATCATAAAGTCTTATAAATTTAGAAGGTCAATTGGGGGCGTACATTAGAAATTAATGATTTCTGGAAGTTTGTCGGTTTTACATGTTTTCATCTCTATATTAGCCTTTCTTTGTTACATCTTTCCCAAAACGAAACTGTAAAAGTAGCAACAGTTTCTTGTATTTTTTTTATGTCCATTTTTTCCTTATCACTTTATATGGTTTTTTGTTTTTGGTTAATTTACAGCCATTAACAAATCGCTGCTAATGCTGCCGTTTGTTTACAGTATGCACATACACACACACACACACACACACACACATACACACATACATATGTATGAGTGTGTATGTATGTAAGTATGTATGTAAATTTGATTCAAAAGAATTGAATAGGAATAGAAAAATGTTGTAATTTGCATGAAGGGGTTAAAAGTTGATTTTATGCTAAAATTCTTGGCTAAATGATCGGTATGATCAGAGACAACAATTGTTTATGATTCGTGCGAAATAACAATTTGTTCTTTAACTACTAAAAACTGCGTTACAAATGCCCTGACAGTTCGATTTAAATTTGTATTTCATAGTGCCACATATATACATATGTATTTTTGAAAGCATCTCTTTTTTTTTGTGATTCCGTACACCAAAGGTGACAAAGAACCCTATTGTTTTCGCTACGATGTCTCGAAAACTAAGAACTACGGGCCTGAAGTTTTCACAGAATATGTAAAACTTTGGTAGCTACAACAAAAAATTTAAAAATTAAAGGGTCTTCCAGAGCGAGCAATAAAAAATGTTGAAATGTAATATGTATAAAAAAAAATTAAAAATTTTAAAAACCCCCCATTATATCTAGAAAAGATGTAATGGGCCTTATTACGGTTCTCGAATGTTTCTATTCGACTTCGAGAGTTTGTACCAGATTAAAGAACAATTTTGTATGTTTCTTTAATCTAGTACAGCAAGTTGAAGTCGAATCTAAAAATTCGAGAACCGTAATAAGGCTGAATATCTTCTAAACGGCTGGACCAATTTTCTTCAAATATAGTTAAGAACCTTCTTGATCAAGTCACATTTCAAACAGAAAAACTAAATCAAAATCGGTCCAGCCGTTTACACAGATACACAGAAACACAGAGACACAGATTACCAGACACACACTACAAACTTATAACACCCCTTTTTTTGGTCGGAGGTTAATAAAGAAAATTAATTATATATAGACAACTTGCCGTATCTTGGAAACCGTAGGAGGCAGACCTTTGAAATTTTAAAAAAATATAAAAAAAAATGCCGAAACGAAAAATCTCCAAAACGAACAAAGGTCAAAATTAAAAAAAAATCGATAAAGCTAAAATAAATCGCCAAAATACGAAAAAAGAATTCCCAAACGTAAAAAAAGCGCTGAAACTAATAAATCTAAAAAATATTGCGAAAAATAAAAAAAGCCATAACTAAAAAAAATTTATAAAAAATTGCCAAAATTAAAAAAAAATTCGCTAAATCGCCAAAAAGCGAAAAAAATATCGTCAAACCGAAAAAGTCGCCAACACACGAAAAAACCGTCAAAAACAAAAAAAAACCCCAAAACCCCGACAAAATCTACAAAACGAGAAAAAGCTCCCAAACGAAATAAATGTCAAAATTAAAAAAAATCGATAAAACTAAAATAAATTGCCAAAAACCGAAAAAATATCGTCAAACCGAAAAAGTCGCCACAAACGAAAAAAACCGCCAAAAACAAAAAAACCCCAAAAACTCGAAAAAATCTACAAAACGAGAAAAAGCTCCCAAACGAAATAAGTGTCAAAATTAAAAAAATCGGTAAAACTAAAATAAAACGCCAAAAACCGAAAAAATATCGTCAAACCGAAAAAGTCGCCACAAACGAAAAAAACCGCCAAAAACAAAAAAACCCCAAAATCTACAAAACGAGAAAAAGCTCCCAAACGAAATAAGTGTCAAAATTAAAAAAATCGGTAAAATTAAAATAAATCGCCAAAAACGGAAAAAGCGCTGAAACTGCAAAATCGCTAAAAACCGAAAAAATTGCCAAAACTAAAAAAATTTATAAAAAATTGCCAAAATTTAAAAAAGGGCTTAGCGGCTAAAATAAATTGTCAAAAACCGAAAAAATATCGTCAAACCGAAAATTTGTCAAAAAAACGAAAAGATTCGCCCCAAACGAAAAAAAAATCGCCACAAACGAAAAAAATTACCAAAAACAAAAAACGCCAAAGCCCGAAAAAATCGCCAAAACGAAAAAAAGCTCCCAAACGAAAAAAGTGTCATAATTAAAAAAATCGGTAAAACTAAAATACATCCGAAAAATCGAAAAAAATTCCCAAATGGAAAAAAGCACTGAAACTAAAAAATCGTCAAAAACCGAAAAAATTTGCCAAAACTAAAAAAAGCCATAACAAAAAAATTTAAAAAAAAGTGCCAAAATTAAAAAAAGTCGCTGGGACTAAAATAAATCGCCAAAAACCGAAAAAATTTTCAAAACTCAAAAAAATCGCCACAAACGAAAAAAATAGCCAAAAACAAAAAAAACCAAAAACCCGCAAAAATCACTGAAACTGAAAGAAATCGCCAAAAATCGAAAAAAAAATCACAAACGGAAAAAAGCGCTGAAACTAAAAAATCGCAAAAAACCGAAAAAATTGCAAAAAATTAAAAAAGCCAAAACTAAAAAAAAAATTATAAAAAGTGCCAAAATTAAAAAAAAAGTCGCTAAGACTAAAATAAATCGCCAAAAACCGAAAACATTTTCAAAAACCGAAAAAATCGCCACAAAAGATAAAAATCGCCACAAACAAAAAAAAAAACGCCAAAACCCGAAAAAATCGTCAAAAACCGAAACAAATTGCAAAAAACGAAAAAACGCCAAAACTACTGTGCAGTTTCCACAAGTCAGGCAGACTACTCGTCTAGAAAATTTGTATGAAAATCGCTCAAAATGATGAGTGCTTTCCATACAAATTTTGTACTCAAGTCAACCGTCTGCGTTGTAGAAACAGGGGGTAAAAAAAATTATAAAAAAGAGACAAAATAAAAAAATTTGTAGAACTGAAATAAATCGCCAAAAAACGAGAAAAAACGCCAAAATGGAAAAAGCGCCCAAACTAAAAAAATCGCCAAAACCCGAAAAAAACGATACAAACGAAAAAAAAAAACGCGGAAACTAAAAAAGCTCTAAGATTAAAAAATAGCCAAAAAACGAACAAATCGTCAAAAACCGAAAAAAATTGCAAAAACGAGAAAAAACTAAGAAAATAGTTAAAAATAAAACAAATCGCCAAAAAACATGGGCAAAGAAAACGAAATAAAACTGCAAAAAACCAAATCTAAAAAAAGCGTCAGGTAAGATATTCGTATTAGTATTACATACATACTTATGTATATAGTGTCCGGACGGAAGCCTGCGTGTGCGAGTCTTCCGCTGCCTTGAAGGTTCCATTTAACTGTCATGTTCGTTTTGTTCCTCTCAAAATATGGCCAATCCAGCTGCATTTCCTCTTTAATATTTCTATACGCACTGGATTTTGCCTATTCTTTGCCAGCAGCCGCTCTTACTTGCTTTAAAGTTTAAGCAAATCAAAATGAAGCCTCTTATTTGAAGAAAATTTATATTATTGGGGTCTTCTCTGCCAGAGTAATGCATTAGAGCTTTTATATTTCATTCTTTTATAGTTATTTGTGTACAGTGTAATACAACACAATTTTTTAGAAAAATAATCTTGCCACGAAGCTGATTTTTCATTATTAATTTTTAACTTTTGCTACTCTAATTCTATTGTATGGTATTGCTCATTTAATTATTTATATTAAACAAAAAACATGACTTAGTACATTTTCTTCCACAGGATAGCATGACTTAATTACTATTTATTTCGATAGGCTTTCGATAGTTTTCTACCAAAATTGTATGTACTCGTATTTAGCAAAACTTTGGTGCCCCTTTTTTTTTGCAATATAACCTTTTGGGATTTGCTCGTAACAAAAATAAAAACAAAATCCCTTTGACTTCTTAATAGTTGTAATTAATTCTGAGAAAGTGTTAATACCCTAAAACTCATAATTGACACAGATTTCTAAAGCTCTTAATACATGCACACTGTATTTCCCTGCCTCTCTCTTGCTCTTTCTCCGTCTCTCCCTCTACCAGTAGGTATCAGAAATTTGAAATTTGTATTGAAGGCAAACTGGCTTTGGCGGAAACATTTTACACTTACACCAAATAATAAGGTCAGCACATACAGAAAAAAAGGATTAAATTCTGAAAGGATTAAAGGAAGCACTGTTCGCTTGGCAGCCGGCCAGACACCACACACAATACCAAAAATCCTTTGACAAACAAAAGCAAGCAAATTAAAGACGCAGCTACAAGTAGCCGTATGATATTAAGGACTCTATCATACTTTTATAACTTGCTAAGGTCAGCCAGCATCCGTGGCAAATTTAAGTATGTATGTATGCATAACACAAACAGTTTGCGAAAATAAAACGAAATATATAGTAAAATTGACACCTCCCCTAACCAACCCTTTTCTACTATAAACTCGTACGAGAACACACAACAATGGCATAAATAAATATGCAAATGTTTTCAATAATTTGCAATATAATGAGCTGGAAAAGAGATCAATAGAATAAAGGATTCTTGGCCAGAATGCATATGCTCACTCAATGACCTGTTTAGTTATTTACCTACAGATTATTGTCGTGTTATAAGGAAACATTTAGCGAATAATCGTTTAATCCTTTCGTTTATATGACTTTTAAATCCCAAACAAAACGAAAGGCTTAAGCAAGAATCTATTTAAATGTCTTCCAAAACCTGCCTCTTTTAGCTGAAAAAGAAAAATTAAAAAAAAAGAGGTGGAACTTGTTTTAGGTTTATTTATTTAATTTTTTTGCCTTCGCCTGTTGCTAAGCTGCATATGTTAACTAGATTATCCCCGATTAACTTTGCTAAGCTCAAAAACTAAAGCGACAGCAAGAACGTGTAGTGTACACTTACTCACTCGTACTTAAAAAGTCAATTTCTAACTCTTTCAATAATTGACTAAAAGTTAATTTTAAGAAAATTATTTTCAAAATTCTTTGTAGTTTTCAGATCATTATAACAACGACCTTGTCGCATATCATCTGATTTAAATCCCTATCACGCCCAACACAATTCATCAAGAAGATTTTACGAGCAAAAATATTTAGCAAGAATTTATTTTAATGGTTTCAGGAAAAAATGTGCAATTAAATAGAAAAAAGGAGTTTACTTGAGGATTGTATTTAGGATTATTAAGGATTCTATTAAAATGTTTATAAATTTTTAAAATTTAAAACTTAGCATTAAAACTAAATGAATTTGTAGTCACTAATTTTAGGAAAACTAGAGAAAGAAAAAACATATTGGCAGATTATTGGTTCAAGGATACGTTTTATTCATATTTTACTTTAATCAATATAAATAAAACGTAAAATCTATTGATATTGAATCTGTTTTAGTGATCTCTTATTCGTATTTAAAATTCTTTATTCCAGTTAACATTTATTATTTAATTCCTTTTTTAGGCTCATTATACTAGAAACGCTTTTTGAAGTGCTGGTTTCAGTTAAAATTTTCTAACTTAACCCCAATATTTCCCAGTTTTCTGTTAAATCAAAACTAGCCTTGAGTGTCCTTCTTACACTGACAAAGTTTTGTAATGGGATATGCAAACTTATGTACTATGTGTAACGCACTAAAAAAACCGGAAGTGATCATACATAGAAAAAACACAATGGGCCCTGTCAAGCCCTTTATAGTTTAATATTATATTCCTGAGCTAAGCAAATTAAAGAATAATGCATTAAACAAGTGGGCGGGACCACACCCATTAAACTTGAGTATGAAATTATAAGTACTTTTACTTATCCGATCCCCACGAAATTTGGCAAACAGTTTGTGTTCTTAGAATGCCACAATTTTATGCTTAAAAAAGTGGGCAAGGCCATGCCCATTAAAATTTAATATTATATTTCACGGAGGGTGGGCTTGTCTGAAGTAGTTAGCTCGTTGACTACAAAACCGCAGGTCCTGGGTTCAATCCCTGTATCCAAAAGTCATTAAATAGCAACACCACGCGTTTTCCTGATGTGCATTAGGTCCCTTTGTATCAGTTGTTGTAGGAAAGTTCAAGTGATGAAGGCATAGTCATTGGTCACTGAACTACACCAACTTCAGCAGATACTAATCCTAATGTAACATCAGAGCGCCCTCCTTCGTTGTGTAGCAGAATCATCGACGAAGTAAAATAATCAATAAAACGGCTACTAAACACAGCTTCACAAAATTAATACGCCTCATTTAACATCAGAAGCGCTGCTGCAACACTGCATTATTAAAAACTTGCAAAAAAGCAGAGTTGTAAAATAATGAAGCTTTCCTCTAGCTCTGCCTTCCTATCACTATCCCTTTCCTAAAGAAGGTAACACCTAATAGTAGTACACAGAGAAAACAATACCTCATAAAATAGAACAAAATTAATAAGAAATCTCTATGTTTTTTTTCAATAAGGACATCTTATTAATTTCATAGAGAAAACCTTTTTGAAAAAAATCAAGAAGAAATCTTGTAGTTTTTATTAAGTTATCTTATTAATTTTTTCAATAAAAAAATAAAACTGCGGGTTTATTCTCTGTACTTATGTATTTTCATTTAAATTCTATACCATATACATATGTACGTATGTATGTAGTATGTTGTAGATGTTATTTATTTTACACACATGCATACATACATACACATTATGTTATATTCTTAACTAACTTACCCACCAAGTATTGAACCAGCAGCAAACTTCTACCTGCTAGACAAGCACTCTAACCAATATGCTAACAAGCAGCCTGTATAACCATTGAAATAATTGTGCAAAAATGCTTATACAAAAATTAAAATTATCATGAAAAAAATTGTCTCTATGTCTATTTATAGAAACGAAATAACAAAACACCACATAAAATCAAGAAGATTTCCTTATTAAAAAAATCAATAAGATGCTTTACAGATACTTATATAGGAACCTACTAAAATCAAGAAGAAAACCTTATTGAAAAAATCAATAAGATAGCCTCATAAAATTAAGAAGAAAACCTTTTTAAAAAAAATTAATAAAGAAACCTAATAATATCAATAAGAAATCCCTATAGTTTACAATTTATAAGAAAATAAGTTTTTATCTATGGATTGTTTTTTTGGTGCCAAAAATAATGGAAATTGAGTAAAAAAAGTTGTGAATAATAAGATTTCTTCTTGATTTTATGTGGTTTTCTTCTTGATAAAATTAATAAGATTTACCACATAAAAATAATAAGAAATCTCTATGAAAAAATCTTCGCTTCTTTCTGCTGGGATACCCCTTAGCCTAAGAACGGGTTCATAGAGAAAATCTTATTGATTCTATGAGGCAGTTTTTTCTCTTATTCTCGATTTTCATTAATTTTTGTATGGAAAAATGACTTTTAAATATGAATTGATATTTAAGTAAGTCAGTGAAATTGGCCCTTATACATGCATATTTGTTTATGTATGTTTTTTTTTATTGTGCGCAAGTAAAATATGCAATAGTTTTTTCCCTTTTTTTAAGATGTTTTAATCCTTCAATGTGCAGTTATTTCAGGTAATTAGTTTTATATACATAAGTGAAAAGTGAGAGTGCCAAAAAATATTATACATTATGACTTCATAATCATACTGTCTGTCATACAACCAAAAATTTACTGTGAAACAGAAAAGAAAACAACACTCACACACACATACACAGCAAAAAAAAATAGCCATCCTTTTTACCCTTAAGTCTGCCATAAACTTTTCCAACAATGAACTAACAATACGCAATTCATATTTTTACAACTCCTTTCTTTACAGAAAGTGTTGGTTTTCGCAAACATTTACAGACAGCACCCACACAAAAGAAACAAAAGGATACGTTTATTTTTTTTTTATTTAATTTTGAACAAAACTAGAAAAAAATTTTGTTTTGCCATTTAACGTGTAACATTAGCCAAAGTCATTTAACCGGTTATGTAACCCTTATGTAATACCCTTGCCTTACAACAACTTTTCAACGTATCTCTTTAGAAAAGAAAAACAAAATAGAAAAAGAACATAATAAGGACATGCATCCCGGCATATGCTGCAATATCCTTCAAAATTATAATTTAATACTGTGGGACGTTTTATGAGTTAATGTGTTTTGTTGGAAAATGTTTGTTTTTGGTTTTTATAAAAGATATTTATTTACCTGTGTCTTTCCCTTGCAGATTTATGACTTTATAATTTTTGTTTATTTTTTTCTCTCTCTCTCTGTCGATTTTGTTTTATGAAGAATGTTTTTGGCATGTTTTAGTTTTTTTTATGTCTGAAAGCGACCAGTTAGTAGTGAACCGTTTAATGAGGAAGAGGTAAATAATTCACTGTGCAAGGGTTTTTTTTTTGTAACTGAGTAAATGAAAGTAAGAAAGAGTTTCTGCGAAAGGATAATAAACATCTTGCTTTGTTGCACAAACAGTTAAGAAAATAGCGTGGAATTCGCTTAAAAATTATGAAATTTTACGTAAGTTGGTGTAAGTAAAACTGCTTAGATATATCAACTACCAAGGTTAATTTGTTAACAAAATTTGCCGTTTTTTCCTTAGAAATGCTATTATAGCCAAAGGAGTAACGATAATTGAATGGCTAAAAGTCAAAAAATGATAAAAAAAATTTAAAGGATTCCTAGAACTAGCTAAACATAGCCATTACATTACATGTATTATTTAGCGTAAGATTACGTTGTTTTTTAAGAAACAAAAATCAAGTTTTTCCGTTTATCTTTGGATTATTTGAAGTCACTTTATGATTCATTAACAAAAAACCGTATATTTGCAATTATTTTAAACAAGCACCTCGCTACCTAGCAGCCTCTATTGAAATGCGGAAAATATTATCAACAAACTAAAAAGAGTGTAGTTCCAACTGTGATATTAGAAAGTTAAGGAAATGCTGTAATATTTTATTTTATTTTATTTTTAACCCCCGACCAAAAAAAAGGGGTGTTATAACCCAGTTGGCCACGTCTGTAAGACATCTTTGACGACGGTTACAAGACAATGCTAAGTCGTAGAAGACATATTGAAGACAGCTGCATACAAATCGTTGATGAAATTTTCATACAAATGGCGGTGGGGTCACACAAGACGAGATGAGCGACAATGTCGCTCAGATGCATGTATGTATGTATAAATAAATAACATCTACAACATACTACATACATACATACATACATATATATGTGGTATAGAATTTAAATGAAAATACATAAGTACAGAGAATAAAGACGCAATTTTTTTTTATTGTTTTATTGAAAAAATCAATAAGATAACCTCATAAAAACTACAAGATTTCTTCTTGATTTTTTCAAAAAGGTTTTCTCTATGAAATTAATAAGATTTCCTTATTGAAAAAAAAACCATAGAGATTTCTTATTAATTTTGTTCTATTTTATGAGGTATTTAGTAGGCACTGTTTTCTCTGTGTTCATAGCGATAAATTGTGTTTTAGGGGTACGTCCGCCTCACAAAGTTGGCTTTCAATTCCATTTTTTTAATGTAATTTTTTGCATATGACTATCTTTAAAAAAACATTTTGCAAGAATATGATATATGGCAATAGTTTAGCTCTTCGAGTCAACAACATTAGTCTCAAAGAAAGTTTTTTGCCAAAATTAATATTTTAGAAAATAACGAAGAAAATAACCAACAAAATACTAAAAATTTTATATAAAAAAAATTTATTTATATGGAAATTATTTATACATATAATGCATGTACAATAAGAGCTTATCAGCGGTGTTCTGTAAACCGCGCGTTTTGAAATCATGCGATTTTCAAAATCGAAAACAGTGTTCTGCTGATCGGACGATTTAGTGCATTCAAAGTTAAGTTCGTATAAAATATATTAAACAAGTAAAACACTAAAACCAATTAAAAAGCTGCAATAAGTCACCTTTTTACTTAAGCTTTTTCCTGGATATTAGGCGATTTCAAAACGTGCGACTTACAGAACACCACTGTATATCTATTAAATTACTACATACATAGTCAAAAGAAAACTAAACAAAAACAAATTATGTTGAATAAATTGGCTTGAGGGCCAACTTTGTGGGGCAGACACACCCCCTAAAACACAACTTATCGCTATGTATTTTTTTGTATTTTTGTTACATAAAAATTAACAAAAAAAAAAAAAAAAAAATACAAACAACTAACGGCCACGCTAATCGTATTAAGCGCCTAATTATACTAAAAATAACATTTGCATAAAATCTTGCGCGCATGTCTTTACGACAAAATCATTTTAATTTCTCCATTTTGATTTAAAAATAAATTCAGTAAAGTGCGATCTTGACTCGCCTACGAACTTTAGCCTATATAATATACAGTTGTTTTACAGTTTTTTGTTTTCGTTTATGCAATTTTTTCCGTTCTTGGCGTTTTTTTTAGCTTAAGCGTTTTTTTTCGTTTTGGCGATTTTTTTTCGGTTTTGGCGATTTTGTTTTATGTTTGGCTTTTTTGGGGATTTTTTAAAGTTTTAGAGATTTTTTTTTAGTTTACCGCTTTTTTCGGTTTTTTAATTTCAATAAAAAAGTCTTTAAATTAAATCGAAATTAGGGCTGGATATAGATATGTATGCAAGTATGTATACATAAATAAATAAATACATACATACATACCTACATGTGCACACAACATTAGCCAGTCTGATCATAGAATTCATAATTGTTTCTTTTCTTAAAAAGAAATTGGTAATTAATGTCATTTAACCAATAAACAATATCCATCAATCTAATGCTATTTAACATGAACAATTAATTACACTAAAATTACACTAAAAGCACCCTCGCCAAATGCTCAATTATTTGATTCGAACTGTAGGTAAGAACGTATGTAGTACTCGTATGTATGTATGTATAGCCATTCATTATCATGTTCCGTTAAATAATTCCCCACCAATAAAAACAATAGCAAGAGCAACAGCGACAGCAACAACAACAAAAACAAACAATTACGAGGCCTCACAACTCATTTAACAAAACCAAAAAAAAAAAGAAAAAACCAACTGTAAACAGTATTGAGTATGCATTTTGACGTGCATGTGCGTTGAAAGGGGGTGTTTGACAATTTCAAAATGAGAGTAACTGTTAATGTGTGTGTGTAGTTGGTGTTAAATTGTCGCTGTCGACTGGTCTGCTTTTAATTTACAGTGCATTAAGCATTTCATTGTCTATTTTATTGATTTGGTTCTTAATCATTTGTGTTTTAGTCTATTAATTAATTGGTGTGTGTTTGTGTGTGTGTGTGTGTGTGGGTATTGCAATCATCATTGTATTTTAAATTTTTTATTGTTGTTTTGTTGCACATGCTGTGTAATTGTAAAAGATTGTGACCGAGCAATTTGTGGTTAATGTTGTAGGTGAGAATTTTTTAATACTAATTTATAATTCAAGGGTTTTAAGAACGTTTGTTATTGATCTTAAATGGCGCACATTCACATTATGTATTTACTTGACACCGTCCAATAGTTACTTTTAACTATCAGACAATAATAGGGTTCAAAGCAAATGACATTTTACATTAATAAAAGGTTTCTAATATATTATTTCGTGTTGTCACATTGTCGGGTGGTTATTGGTTTGCCGCAATAATAAGGAATTTCTAATATACTGTACGGCAAACCAGTAACCATCCGACGATATGTACACATTTGCTACATCACGATTTGTGAAATAAATTTTAGTTAAGAATTTTACAATTTAATTTTGAATAAAAATTTTCATTATTCAATACAAAAAAGTTAAAGTTCTGAGATGAAACAAATTTCAGGTGTAAGTACATTAAAAAAAAGGAAGGAAGGAGACTAGTTGAAGCTGAGGGTTTGACAAAAGGGCGTACATGGCGTGAAATCAAAGCTTTAGCAGTATATAAACCAAAATTTAACTTGTTTGTTGAGGCCCTATGTTACACCTAGAAACTATGGGAATTGAATAATAACGTACATTAAAACAAGGCGCATCAATTAGGCGACCTCCGTAAGCCTAAGGTGACTTTTGTTTGTTAACCTAGCCAAATATCAAATTTGGTTATAAACCTAAAAATATGCTCTTATTTGCGCTATCAGCAAACACACTACAAATATTCAGTTTTGAGTTTAAAGCGAAAGCACGTGAGTTCATGCATGTTTTATTCAGTGTAGGCATGCACAAGGGGAAAATATTTCATTCATTTTCAAACCAATTACATAATTTCTTAATGAGACACAACAATTTTACAAAGACAAAATTATGATACATAATAATAATTATGATTTAACAAATAAGTTTTCGAAACTGATTTAAGGTTTTATTATTTTGTATTAATTTATTTAGTTGTTTTGATGAATTTACAGTAAATTATTTTAATAAAGAAAAAACGAATTTTGCATTTTAGTCTTACGAGTTCTGTGGTAGCTCCTATTTCAATAAAAATGTTATTCGAATGTATGAATTTAGTAATTGAATACAAAATAAAGTGGTTTTTCTGTGTAATGGTATTATTAATAAAAAAAATTTTGGTTTTATAAAAGGTTTCCCTAGAAAATTTGTTTTATAAATCTCTTTAGATGTAAACAAAATATATATTTTATCAATAAGGCAGCAAATCTAATATTTTTAAATAAAATTTAATGTAATTTTTTGTTTAGCTTATTACTTTTTAATTAATATATTAATTAAATGGGTGAAGTATTCTGACGGGGCTTGCTTTAATTTGGAACTTAATTTGGTTTCAGCCTTGCGCCGTCTTCAGTATTTTCTGGAAAACTAAATTAATGAATTTAATTATATGACTCAATATATTTTTTTCAATTTAAAGCAATAAATCAATTATTATGCTTCATTAAATTAAGCATCATTTCAATTGAATTAAAAGTGTATTGCTATCAAAGTGCTTAATTTTTTTCATACAGTTTTTAATTAAATACATGTGTACATATGTATGTATGAAAATATTTTTGTTTTAAATATTCCGCAATCCTTAAAAAGAAATTTTAAACTCTTGTGCTTAAATCTACATAAAAATATCATTAAACATCTATCTACATGCTTTCTTGGCAATAGCAACCATATCATTTATTAGCTTAATATGATTATTATTAATTATTATATTTTAAGCATTTTTAATGAATTTATCATCAAAAGAAAACAAAATAAAAAACACAGTCAGGCATACAAATACAGAAGCATTTATCCATTATACATTCAAACATACATACATGCATACACACATATACATTTCCTTAGGAAAAAGGAAGACACATGAAACATGAATGGAAACGATTGTGGAAACCAAGGAAGAACTTACTTATGTATGTACATATGTATGTATGTATGTATGCACATATGAAAACATGTAATGTTATATGTTTGTACATACTATGTACTACATAGATAGGCATGAGCATATGCACATCCACTCATATACTATTTAACATTTTAATGGCAGTAATAATAAAAGCAGCAACAAAAACATCCGTACAGCAATTATTAAGCTTTTCAGGATGTTGTCTATTTCGAAAAATTCTATAATGGCTGACTTATAAGAAATATGGATGTGTGTACATCCCCTCAATCACAACTTGCAACACAGCCGGCATGTTGTTATTTCTTATAAGAAAAAACATCATCTCTTTAACGGTACTAATATAATATACATACATACTTAATATGTATGCATATGTAACTGTTTATGTAAGAATATTTGTATAATGTGGTGGGAAATAGAGCGCAAGAGAAGTAATGTTTGTTTACATAAATGTCGATTGCAGCAATATGCCAGAGATGTAAAGCAGCGTTGTCAACTTTGAAATTTCAAAACGCACCGAAATGGAGGAAAAACGAGCCATTTAATAAAAATCGCACCAACTTTAGAATTTCTCTTTTATTTCAAATGTTTATTGTTTACATAAGAATTATAATATTTTTGTATTAAAAATTTAACAATAAAACAGGATTTTACAGGATTCAGGATTTTTAGAAAAAAAAAAATAAAAAACCGTTATAAAAAAATTAACATATTTCTTTGTAATTATTTGTACTAGATAATTTTTTTTTTTAATTTTATAAATTCTATACAAAACATTTTAAAAAGAGATCAACGATTAAAGGTAAGGATTCAAAATTAATCACAGGTCAGTATTTATCATTTTATTAAAATATTTTTAAAAATTTGTAGCGACAATACTTTTAAATGATTCTTTTTCTTTACATAATACAAATTATCTACGACAACAAGGCAGTTTTACTTTGTGGATAAGATCTTAAGCAGCATTACTTGTTGTTCTTATTGTGGTCTGTAAAATTTATTGTACAAAATTTTTTTTCTTATACTGAAATAAAAAGTTGTTTTGGACTTGCTTTGGTGCCACCAAAAACTAAAAAATGCACCGAAATTAAAAAAAAGCGCAACACGCATCAAATAAGAATTTTTTCGCACAAAAAATTTAAAAAAGCACCAAAAATGGTGCGAAGCGCACTGAGTTGACAACGCTGATGTAAAGGCTAAAAGAAAACACTTTTAACGATGAATTTTTGGGCGCTAATATGCGTCTCTAAAAAAAACACCTTATTTGTGTCATACATGTTAAATTCCAATTAGAATTAGCAATTGATGAAATTGGTTTATATTCTCTAATTCATCAAACAATTAGAATTAGTTCAACTAATTCCCATTAGATAATTGAAATTTTTATTCCAATGGTAAAACTAATTCCAATTAGTTGCCATTAGCAAAAAAAATTGGTTTACCTTTACAATTAGAAATCTAATTGAATTCAGCTAATCCAATTAGATATTCAATTGGCTCGAATTAGAATCAACCCTCTGGTGGGTGTCCTTAATATCGAGATGTGCGAAGCAAGAGATTCACTTCAGAATAAAATTTTAACATTCATATTAATATAAGAGTACATATCGAGGATTAACCACCAAAACAGGGGTCTACTCTGTAATTCGAAACGAAAGAAAATGCTTATGTGTGATAAGCACACAAATTCGAAAGCATTTTCTTTCATTTGAAATTACAGAGTAAACCCCCAGCTTAAGCACAAACATACTTTTGTTGTTGTTACGTTTCTTGTTGGCAACATATAATTCATAAACTATTACTTTTTGTGTTCCTTTGCTTGCTATATTTACACAAATCACTATACAAGAACAAATAATAGTTATACCTAGTAAACTACGTATTTTGAAATTTCTATTTTCCATACCTGAACTATAACATTTTTGTTTGTGGAGGGGCAATGTTAAGAGAGCGTGTTGAAATATTAAACTAAAAAAAAGTATAAGCATATTGAGAGTGAAATAAAAAGAGCACGAAGAGAGCGTATATTTGATTGGTTGTTTCAATGTGTATTGTACTGTCGCATGTTGGAAAGAGATAGATAATGATTTCCGGCGGAAACCACACCCAGTCGTCGGCAGCATTTATGCATGTTTATGGAGAAAGTTTTATAAAATGCTGCCTATTTTCGTAGATAAGCAAGTGTACGTGTGTTAAGTTTAATATTCAGTGGAATGTGAACACTTATTATACCTACATAACATAAAATAATATGGATTTAATGTATTTTTTTAAGAGTACACCAAAGAAAAACAACAACAATAACAATGAAAATATATAAAACTCAAATTATGAACAGTTTTTCTTTGCAGCTCTGCGGCCTCATTTAATAAATGACTAGTTATTATCTGCATTAAAAGCAGTTTATAACAATCATACCCTATAAGAAAAGCAATAACAACAACAACAACAACAACAACAACAATAACATCGCTGGCAGCAACAAACAAACATTAAAGCAATAAAAACAATGATTTCATATAAAATATGAGCCACCTAAAACCAAATAAATTTATTTTCAAATGCTTTTTTGTACAAAATAAAGTGTGTAGTGCCAAAGAAAGCTTATAGCTAGATAGGTATATACATATAAATTTAGCAGATCCTTATACATAAATACATATGAATGTAGGTAGGTACGTTTACATGTCGAAACGCTTATTAATCTCTACCAAATTTATGGGTTTCTATGGGTTTATCAACGCGCACTATACGTTCAGCAACATTTAAATAAGCCTCATATTCCACGGTCTCAGGTGTTGTATCATAATGATAGTGACCACCCCAATTGGTGGTGGAAAAAGAATGAAAGTGTTGTAAACGTAAATCTAAATCCTAAAAAAAATTAAGTAAATAAAAATACAAGATATTAAATTGTATGTATAGATATTAAAGTTACTGGAGATAAGATAATGTTTTTATAGTTTATGGGAGTAACTTAATTTATTTGGAATGTCCAAATCGTATTAAATAGTATTAGAGTCTTTAATCCTTCGCTTAAAGGAATTTAATGTAAATAAATAAATTTTGAGACATTTTGCTGATTTAGAGGAATAAGTTTGTCAAGACAATGAACAGAATATGCAATTGTAATTAGAAAGTGTTAGTGTAGAAAAATGTAGGCTAGTTACCTATGTGTATGCCGAATGCCAATTTTTGATATTCGCGAATACGAATAGGTACTTTAAAGACATTTAATTGGGGTTATATTATACAATATAATATATTTACGTCTGCAAGAAGAAGTAAGAACAATTTTGTATGAAAAAGAACTTCATACTTCCTCACAGAGAAAAAACTGCCTCATAGAATCAATAAGATTTTCTCTATGAAACGTTTTTAGGCTAAGGGGTATCCCAGCAGAAAGAAGCGAAGATTTTTTCATAGAGATTCCTTATTGTTTTTATGTGGTAAATCTTATTAATTTTATCAAGAAGAAAACCACATAAAATCAAGAAGAAATCTTATTATTCACAATTTTTTTACTCAATTTCCGTTATTTTTGGCACAAAAAAAAAACAATCCATTGAGAAAAACCTCTTGATTCTATTAGGTTTTCTTATAAATTGTAAACTATAGGGATTTCTTATTGATTTTATTAGGTTGCCTTATAAATTTTTTTATGTATGTATAAATAAATAACATCTACAATATACTACATACATACATACACATGTATATTGTATAGAATTTAAATGAAAATACATAAGTACAGAGAATAAAGACGCAATTTTTTTTATCGAAAAAATCAATAAGATAACCTCACAAAAAAACTACAAGATTTCTTCTTGATTTTTTCAGTATTTTTCAGATTTTATGAGGTATTTAGTAGGTACTGTTTTCTCTGTGCTGTTCCGCATACATTCAGTTTAATAAAAACTCTCCAAATTTTAGTGGCCGTCATTAAATGACGTTTGAGAACGCTACAAAACACAAATTTGTATAAGAAATTAAATGACAAATTTAAATTTTTTATATTACATAGGTATCAAATAATCTAGAAACAAATTGTAGTCAAACTGTTGACATGGTTTTGGTTTCTTTAACTCTTCTCATTTTACATTTATAAATAATCTGAATATCTATAAATAATTGATTATATTTAAAAAATAAATAGCAAGTGTAATTGTAAACATTTTTCACTTCTAATTCTAATTGAAATTAGTGCTCGATTTAGGCCTAGGTCCGTAAGGCCCGTGTAAATGAGCGATATGTAGTTGGGAAAGTTATTAAAAAAAAAACTTCAAAATGTGTTAAGGATATAACAACTTATGGGCTCTTAAGCTTAAAAAATTCAAACACGGACTAAATTTTATGCTTCCCATCATTTATGATCATAACATGAATGTCCATGATTTCATTGAAGATAAAACAAATCAGACCATGCTACATATCACTCAAGAACGACATAACCCCAAATAAGCTAGTTTTGCCGAAAACTATTGCACAATATTCATAACGCATTATGCCTCATAATTCAGTATTAATAACTCCAAAATAGAATTTTTGAGTTATGGCGCTGTTGAAGTAAATGAACGATATGTAATAGCAATTTAGGAAAAATATTGCACTTAATCAAGCTTTTACAAAACTTTCACTTTCCGACAAACTTACATTTTCATGAGTTATCAAAGTGCCTACAGCATTTAAAGTTGCTGGCATTTCGTAAAATTTCAACCACTGATTGAGCTCGTCCTCTGAGTTTATTGGGGTTTTACTAAAATCGCGCATTACATGCTGATACACTTTACCCCGCTTGATTAAGAATAAGCCACCCATGCCTGCAAATTTAGTAAAGCAAAAAAAAAACAAATAACGAATTCCAAAAATAAAGATTATATTTATACTTACCCACGCATTTATCCCGATATTTCTCCAATAACCCGGTGCGTATACATTCTATGAAATTCAGTTTTCCGGTACGTTTTTTGCAGGTGATTTTAATAACATCCCCCGGTTCACCGCGACACACGAAAAGGTTCAACAATAGGGCACAACGAGGTTCATTATCGGGTATGGGTTCCAAAACGCAGGACTCCTCTGCGCCTGACACCTTTGCTGTATAGCTGCCGTTGGTGAATTTTCCATCAGCCGAAATGCTCATATTGTAAATGCCTTCACAGTTCGTATTGCGCAACGGAAAGGGACCGGCGCCAGCGCCAACTGATTATGAAAAGATTATTGAATTTGATTACTATATCGATATGTTTTCATATGTATGTAAATATGTATGTTTGTATATGTGAAAGTGATTTCCTTACCTGCCAAAATTTTTCCTTCCCCCATACATCTACGACACATTTCTTTAATATTGTACAACTTTTCACGTTTAACTAAAGGAAAAAGATATGGTGGTCCACCCGTTTCCAATAAAGTGGGAGAACCATTTAAGCCTTAATGTAATTGAGACATTAATATTCATTTCTAACGTAATACATACTTCCAATACCACTTACCTGCATCCATAAGTTTGTAGGGAGAAGCTGTTAAATCAGGACATGGTGTGACTTCAACATTAACATTCTCAAAGTTTTTAAGCAGGCTGGAATGTAACACTAAAATTTAACAGATAATGTTATCCATTATACATAAACAGCTTATCTTAACATCTATGGCAAATGTACAGACAGCAAAGACTGTTAAAAATGCTTTATTTACAGAATGCTGAAACATTTCAATGGCCAACAGAGATGGGTAAGAGTAACGACCCTGCAGGAAATGGAACTGACGCAAGACTAATCACGTGATCGGTCTTTAAGTGATGGGGACCAGTCCGAGTTCTAACACTTCCTATGAAGCGGACCAGTCACTTTTACATGGGGATGACCTAGGATGGGCTTAATTGATACTTTGTATATGCCTTTTGACTTGTCACTGAACTATCCCACAGTGACCTTTTCGGTGTAGAATAATATAAATTATTTAAAAATGTCATTCCGACACTCAACTGTAACAATTAAAACTTATAATTTTTGTTTTTATTGTTACAAATTCAATTATAATTTAGTTTTGGGACTCGAACTGACAACCCCGAGCATGACAGGCTCGCACACTACCCACTCGAGTACAGAGGAACTCATATTTCAAAAGTATAAACACCTGTTAAACTTGGGTTAATATCTAAGTATAGTTACGGGACTTGTTCCAGAGTGACATGACGGTCCATTTATATCGATTCACTGTCTTTCCCAGCCAAGTCTCTCTTATATACATACATACATATATACTAAAAAAAAATATTCGTAGTACATAATACATGCCCTAGCGGAGTCTTTCTTATATAGACATACTAAACAAAAAAATATTCGTAGTACATATAATATATAATATTCGTAATAGTGCCTTATTGAACTATGGATGAACTAATGGAGAATAAAAGTAAAGGAACAAAAATGTGTTCAGGTAACATTTACCCGGCTTACGTGGAAACACCACATTGATTCTAGCGAACGCAAATGAAGCTTAAATTAACTTAGTAGAAATTCAATCCTCAATCTAGATTGTAAACTTTTAATATACTTCTGAAATCTGAAATTTTAAATCTATTTCTGAAAAGCATGAATTTGAACTAGATACTCGTATTGTCAAATTTTCAACTTGGCATTTTCTGAAGGATATGCACTTTTTTTGGGAATGAATGCTGGCGTATAATAGATTAATGTCCAAAGTGGTCCTATAAAAACGTGCATACTCAGAATTTCTTGGAGTTCGAGTTTTCAGGAGTTCTTCAAAAAATTTTAAATTTGCCCTACCTGTAATAACATTTTCTAATGTTAGAAACTGTGAAAACTGTGTATCTGAAGTACATACGAAACTGTTTATATGTATATTACACAACCCGCTTTCTAAAAGATATTTAATTTTAAATCCCAGTTTTTGATGGATCATGGCCCGCTTTCAGCTTCAAATGAAGAGAAAATCCAAAGAAAAAATAACATATATTTATGTTATTTGACAGGTTCTGGACTCAGCTACAATACTAGCACGAGTCCCAATAACTAGAACGAGTTGTGACAAAGCATGTTGTGATGTCTGTTGAAGTTTTTTAGCTTTTAAGATGTTTAGTAATTCTCAATTACTTTATGGTAGATTTTATATAATTCAAATTTTTTTTAAGAATTTGGTTGGACATTTTCTGATAAATTTGCATTGGGATTAACGTAAGGCAGCATATAGAAAATATTAAACAACATAGTTACCTTAATATAGGTACCACCCAACTCAATTTTTTTTTTTTTTAAATCAAGATTTTGACATTTTTCTATATATTAGATACAACACGGAAATGGTGAATATGTAACCATTTACACGATTTATCATCTTTTCACCATACACTACGCCCTACTTTCTTTAACACTCCCATTTTCTCAAGTCATAGGACGAGTACCCTTGGTTCAATTGTTACCAAATTTTCTGCAGGGGAACGAATGGTACAATAGTGTTGGTCAAAAACGTACCTCTTGTTCACAGGTATTGATGGTAAATATTATTACCAAGAAAAACTGTTGAAGTCTTCTTTAATCTATTACCAAACAGTCGTAGTCGTATTTGAAATACGTCAACCACGATAAGGCAGAATTATAAGTAATAGACATGGTGCTGATGAAGTGCGTGGCTGCACAGAAAAATATCGGCATTTCCCCCAGCTAATAAAGTCTACTAGTTTAATTTTTCTTCGCTTCTTTAGAAACTCACATTAATTAATAAAAATATTTCATTCAATAAGAATTGAAATTACTGAACTTAAGCCTGATTAAAAATTATTTCTGATTAAAATTTACTACAGTTCAATTAAATCTAAATATATCTTATATCAGCAGAATCAACTACAGAAAGCAAAAACAAAGTAACCTAAGGCCACTACAATAATAGTGGCATCGATGATTCATCGAATAAGTAAAACTAATTAATGATCGCAAAAGATAAGCAAGAATAGTTAAACATACTTAGGTAGAGTAATTAATAAAAATATTTCATTCAATAAGAATTGAAATTACTGAACTTAAGCCTGATTAAAAATTATTCCTCATTAAAAATCACTTTATTTAGATTTTTTAATTCAGAAACAAATAAACTATTGATAAAACAGTTTTCATTTTAAATTAAGGCACTTTTTAACCCGGCAAATAGCACTTACTGGATTGAAAGAAAAAATATGAATTTAAAATTAGTCAAAAACTTAAGTGCAATTTTATCAGGACAACTATTACTTTTAAAATCACATGTGATTATCAGAACATGATACAACTTAAGTAAAATAAAAGATGTGAAAGAAAGAAAATATAATTGCAGAAATTGTGGCGTCAACCTTTTACTGAGTTTTTTAATTCATTACAATCTGTATTTACCTTTATATCAACATTTTCAGGGAATTGTCTCTTATTTTAACAGCCTGTTTGTGTAAGACGTTGACGATGGAAATCTTGACGTTTCTGTAATAGATTAGAGAAAAGTTGTACAAGTTCCCTTTAATCTATTAGAAAAACGCCAAGATTTCTAACGTCAACGTCTTACGGAAACAGGGGGTAAGTCAACAACTGTCGATTAAGCTGACTTCAACATAACATTAAGGGCCTGTTTGTCTAAATGCGAACGAACGTTTCTTTCGAACATTTATATTAAAAACAAAAACAAAAAACTTGAATTTGTTTTTGTTTCCAATACTAAGATTCGATAGAAACCTTTTTGCATCAAGCACTGAATACCGCCAGTATAAAAAAGTATAATACAACATTTGCAAATTGAGTGCTTGATTTCGTGCAAAATTACTTATCAGAATTGAACTAATCAGAAATCATGCAACAAATAGAATAATTTGATTTTAGTTAATATGAATACAACAAAACTTAAGAGGTCTTATCAATAAGTATTGCATTTCTTAATAAAAAATAAATAAACTCAAGAGCTGGAGGGGCAGACGGAAGTTGCGGAATTTACAAAAAGTTAAATACATATCGTGCCATAACCGCCAAAAAAATGTCAAACTACATAGTGTTCAAAATATTTTTTGACCAAAATCTCGTTAATGATAGATTTTCGTAAAAAAAACGAGCTCCCAAATAGGTGCCGGTTAAGTTTTTTTCTGGCGATTATGGCACTATATGTATGTATGTACCCACATATACAAAATAACTATAGTATTAGTTAATTATATTAACAACAACTTCAATAACTTAAATCGCAAAATTTTTTATTTATAACAAGTGGGCATTATTAACTTTTCAGCTATAAAACGTATTTTTGTACCTAACTATCCATCTCCGCATAAACTTTCAAAGGGATCTATGTATATGTAAGCATGGATGTACATACAGTATGCAAAGATAATAACCATACATCCTAGGTTAAAAAATTAAGCGCACTGTATTCTTGCAAGAATTTTGTTTATCTTTTTGAAAATAAGTTCATATTCGTACACCTATGTACATATCGCGCATTTACTTCAATAGTGTCATAACTCCAAAAATTAGTTTTTTGAGTTAATACTGCAGAATAATGCGGCATTTCGTATTTTATCTTGTATAAAAATTTCATATAAATAGCTTGTACCATTACCTAATGAGAGAATATTTTTTCATGTCTTCATCAAGTTGTATGCAAATTGAAAACTTAAAACACGTTTTGACAAAAATATTTTGCAAAACTGATTTTTTTTTGAGTTGTGACACTATTGAAGTAAATGCGCGATATGTACAAATTTATTTTAAGAAATCAAATTAAAAACTAATGCAGTTATAAAAGAAAAAAATTACCCGATTTTATACTCACACTCCCGTTATCATGGATGGCGTATTTCGACTCCTACTACGAGGTTTTTGTAATTGAAGCACAGCCGCGAATAACGTTGTAAAAGACAATTTTAAAAAAACCAGTTTTTTCACAGATTACCATTAACATAACTCTCTTGCGTTGGTGAAACATCAAACCATCCAAAATTATGCATCTTATCGCCGTCAAAATACAATTACAATCAGTCAGTCAATGGAAAACTTTGTAAATAACTAATAAAATCATGGAAACGAAATTGTCGAAAATAATTGATAAATGTAGCAGAGATACAAAAAGAAAAGTTAATGCTAGCTATCATTATTTTCGATAAGCTAAAAAAATTTAAACGAAAAAACCAATCTTGCTTTAAAATACGTTTTTTGGCTCTCATGAAAAATTATTATTTTGTCACTTAAAACGTTATTCGCGGCTAACCTTCAATTGACGAAACTGTCGTAGCCGAAATACGCAAACCACTGTAATATAAAAAGCTCACTATTTTTTTTTAATATAATTTATTGAGATTATATTTTGCACGAAAGAAGTCTGATACTTTTTATAAAATTATTGACTGGAATGTCCTTTTGATTATTTATTAAATAGGGCCTATATGTACATATGTATATGTATAACATCGAACACGAAAAATCGGAATATTTTATTTATACGTTTTATTTTACTAGTTTTTTAGTGTTCAGGCTGTACGAATATTAACTTTGCGCACTGTATGTGTAACTATATGTATGCATGTGTGCATTGTTTTTATCATTTTTCTTATTCTCTTATCCACTATTAAACAGCTGATTACCACTTACCTTGCTTTATTTCTTGTAAAGGTGGCACGTATAGAGCTTTTTCCTCAAATAATAATTCATTTGTATTTAAAGCGTTTGTGGCTGCCATAATGAAATAATAAATTTATTTATATTTTATATAACCAGGTATGTAGTTTGTTGAAAAACACCTCAAGTTTTTTAATTTTTTTTCTATGTACAATATATTCGTATATTTATTTATAGTCGTTGTGTCGTTAAGAGGTTGTACCGTAAAGGTCGGTGGAATGTTATTGACTGTGTGCCAGTCAGTACGAATTATAAAAGTTGGTTGCTTTGCTTTCATTCTATCTAACAACAAGTTGTTATTATACATACATACCTAGCAAGTTTTATTTATTATTTCTATTGTTTTTTTTTCATTTCATTATAAGTATTTTTGGTTAAGTGTCATAACTCTAATCGCTTATTCAACAGGAGAGCATGAGTGATAAGATAAATATGTTTTTTTAATGAAATATTATTTTGTTGTTATTGTTATAACCTCAATTAGCTAAGCTAATTAAAGGTCGTTTGACACTGACTTTGTGGAAAATTGTATTTATGTACATACGTATGTACATACATACATACATACATATGCATCGTATGTATGTATGCATGTGCAAGACCGCATATCAAACAAAAATTGATAAGCAGACAGCAACAAAAGCAAGTGGTGCTTGCATGCACTAAGGTGACCGTTATGCAGATAAGGCTGCCATACTATTAAGCTGTGGTAGGCATAGAACTTTATCAAGTATTGTATACTATTTGTTACAACCGCAGTGACCAATGAGGTTTCCAGCTAGCTCTGGGCGGTGCATTTTACCTCAGCGGGTTCCAACCCTCCCATTGGGTACGTTGCACATAAAAATTAATGAACTCTCAAAATGAACTAACAAACAAAACTTTACAACACAAAAACAAAATCTATATATGCAATAAACGCGCCATATTACAAATATTATTTAGAATGGAATGGAAAGATGTTTTGTCCCATTCATTGCCCTCCCAACCATGTCACGATTTATCCTTTTCAACTATTCTTTCGTGAACCCATGACCCACCCGACTTTTCCGACCTTAACCCATCTTCATACCATTACCTTTATCTTTCTATTCATGAGCCATTTTACTCTTTTTTTTCTTTTTCAACACATTAATACATATATTTTTATTGACACAATTCCCTTAAACTAATTTTTATATACTATGCTTTTATACAAAAATTTTGACTAACAATTTTTATTTTTTTTTTGATTTATATATATTTTTTTTTTTTTTTTTTTTAACAATTATTTTCCCTGACAAATTTTACAATGATATATTCTTTATTTTTTTTTTTTTTATAAATTTTCCTACTTATTACTAATATTTTACGTTTACGTTAATTGGGTTTTGTTAAAATTTTTTTTTTTTTTATAATTTATATTATTATACTGTGCTAACTTTATATTAATTTAACTATTTTCCGTTTTGTCACGATTTTACGACCTATCCTGAAGAGCTCCCCAAGACTGATTCTATAAAATTGTGAAACAAATATTCTTTTAATTTTCTAATCTCCCTCGTATATTTTGCTGACAAAAACCAATTAACTAAAAACAAAACTTAGCCTATCCTTTAGGTTTACCTAAGACAAAAGTACTGTACAAAACTAAAACTACAAACATTTACATATACAGGCCTACTCAACTAACTTAATTTCTAGCATTTACTTTTTTTTGTTTAATTTTATTATTTGTTTTTAAAAAAAATTTTTTATTGGTATTTTATTTCTTTTTTTATGGCGCTCTAACTTCTTTACGCCTTGTTTTTCTTTTTCTTCACGGTTCACTTGGAATATGTGTATTCAAATATAAATGTATTCTGTTACCTGGCTGTACACGCTACCGTCTAGGATGATAGTATTCAAATTTACCCACTTGTATTTTGGGCCTACCTTCTCCTTGCGGACTGAACTTTTCTGCTCCTTTGCTTCCTTTGTTTCAATTCTACAGCCAGCTAAATAATGAAACACATACACACATACATATGTACTTAACTTTAACATTAGAAAGAAAATAGTTTTGCTTACGTTTTTTTTTTCTCTTTTTATGTTTTATATTTACTTTTTTTGTTTAAAAAAAAAAGTAATTATAGCAATCAATATTTTTATCACAAGTAGCACTTTTTAAACTTGTTTTTTTCTTTCACAGAACAAACAGTTGGAATATATTTTTATTTTGTATATTTTATATGGTAGCGATCCTTTTATGATTTTTCAACGATTACCTCAGCTAATCATTCGTTGATCGCTTCAACCTATTTTCGCTTCCAAAGTTTTTCCAACTTTCCCAAATTTTCCAAAAAGTTTTCCCTATTTCCCTAGACTTTATTCGCGCCAATTCAGCCATCTTTTTTTACTTCTAGAAACTTCTATGTTCACTGTTTTTTTTTTTTTTTTTTACTAATATCTACCTCTAGGTCAGTCTATATATATATGTATATATTATATATGCATATAATTCGTATATATTTGAAAAATTTTAATTTTGCTACATGATTTTCTTTTTTGTGACGAATTACTTAAATAACCTATATATATATATATATCCTCCATTTTCCTACATTCTAACCTAACTTGAATTTTCCTGTAATAGGGTCTCATCCGTGTTTTCGCATTTTTAGACGGTGGATATTTTTCATTCGCATTTAAAAAAATTTTTCAATTTTTTTTATGTTCTGTTAAACGTTTGTGAATGAAAAACTACCACTTTAGTTGCTTTACATTTACCATCCACATTTCGTACTGTATAAAACAGCAACAAAACCCAGTGTTGGCAACTGTAATATGAGTACTACACAGCTGACAGATGACAAAAAAATTAAGAACGATAAATAAAAGAAACACAGAAAAAAAATATACCATTTGTGCTAACAGAAATTTAATAAATAATAATATATAGAAAAACAAACATTAAAAAAAACAAAACCAGCACAAAAATACAAAACATCTCTGGGACAATTAAAGTGAGAAGACATTTTATATTCCCCGCAACAAAACTCCGGTTGGTACTAGTGTACGCTGTAGCGAACGGTGTGCGGAATATATAGAAATCTGTATCGTATGCCCAACGTGGGGAACTCCCACACCTGAGATAGAGTCTCAATAATTTGACCGGGCACTTCACATCTTTCCATGCGGAGCTATGCTCCTCCGTTTTCACCAATCTTCCCCTAAGCTTATTTTTGCATTACGTCAACTCATTACACTGCTCCAAGTACTAGCCTACTTTCAACTTTCTCGGAAAAGAAAATTTTAGTGGCAACCCAATAAAAACCCTACTTTCTTCCTGTAATTGATTCATGGTCGATGCATTCTCGCATTTAATCGAACGCCTGCTATAATTTAGGCAAAACAACGATATGTTGATTCTTTTGTATCAAAATTTAAAAATTTCATATCTTACTAACTAACGATTCATTTATTTTTCATTAAACTATGTTTTCTTATTTATTTTCATTCAGGTTTTATTTACATGGGTAACGCCTCTACTATTCCCTTTTCTTGGATTTTTGGAGTACTACTAACGTGTGTTTGAATCTACTAATTATTTTATATAAAAAAAACTAGTGATTCATATCGACGAGTTGTGTGCGATGCTTGTTTGCTTAGAGAAATTTATCACGGGAAGTATAATCTTAATTTATAAAACAAATAGAATCTCTCTTTGTGTAATCTTTCTTGACACTTTTTCCAGGATTTCTATACCTTTTTGCTGACCTAAATGTCGTTTTTAATTTTTGGATCTATATAAAAAAAAATATAAAAACTGGACAACACAGGAAACATTTATATCACAGATGGAAGTCAGGTAGGTGCCTATCACTACTATTGCACTTATGTACGTATTTATGTATCACAGCCGGTATTTCAACTAATTCTAAAAAAAACTAAAACTACACTTAAGCTATATCACAGATGTTGAAGTATAATTGCAAAAATAATCACTTACAATATAGGACAGCACGACAATTAATTTGTTTGTATAATTACTAACTTAAATAATCACCCTATACTATATTGCACCTGATATAAATTGCATTTGTGTTTTAAACAAATTCAATTACTTTGCTTATACTTTAATATCTTTGGAGTGATATATGCCTAATTTTGTGCCGTTTAAATTCTCTAGCTCGTACATATTATTCCCTACAGGTCGAACCACTCTACATTTCAAGAACTTCCTGCAGAATTTTGCGTTGATGTTCTTCGCAAAGTTACTTTGTACAATGTTTCGCCTGTAGACCTCCTGTCCAGGTACAAATTTTACAATTCGCGCTCTTTTATTATAATTTTCTGCACTTTTTAAATAAGCTTGGTTCATGTTTTCTTTTATTTGTTCCCTTATTGTCTCTAAATTCTCATTCGGCTTACTCACTATTCTATGGTCAGAAATTGATTGCAGTTTTCGGCCTAATTTATAATCTGACCCATTCAGGTACATGTGATAGCCGAATAATGAATAAAATGGGGTAAACCCTATAGCACTGTGTACTGAATTGCGTAAGGCACAGTCTATTTCTGATAAGTAAAGGTCCCAATCACGATGGTCCTGCTTCAAGTATGCCCTTATGGCTGCCAAAATACTTTGGTTAACCCTTTCTGATGCGTTGCTGCTAGGTTGGTACACTGGTGTTCTGATGTGTTGAATTTTATAAGTATTTATAAAATTCTGAAAACTTTTACCCACAAATTGAGCTCCATTATCTGTGTGAATGATTTCGGGCACACCAAATTTGTGGAATACTTCGTGCGTTAGGAATTCAATGACATTATTGGCAGTAGCTTCTCGCATTGCTTTCATAAACGTGTATTTAGTGAAATGGTCTAGTACTAGGAAAATGTAGCAATTTCCATTTTTCGAACGTGGATATTTTCCCAAGAAATCTAAATACAGTTTTTGGAATGGCCTTTCTGTAATTACCTGATTTCCTATTTGAGGTCGCAAGTTCTGATTCGATGATTTAATTTCTTTACATGTCTGGCAGTTTTTTATGTATGTTTTTGTCTGCGTATACATTTTTGGCCAGTAAAAAAATCTTTTTAACCTTTCCATAGTTTTTGCCACTCCTCCATGTGCTGATGTTAGGCTTGTATGGGATTTTTCTATTAAAATCGGGGTAATATTCGGTGGAATCCACATTTTCCATTGATCGTCTGATTCTTCTCCTCGATCGAAACCTGTTCTTTTAAAAACAAAACCATTTTCCACTCTTAGGTCCGGCAAACTCTGCTGATTTGTTTGAATATGCCTTATTAATTCTAAATACTCATCGCTTTGAAACTCAGTCGTTTCAAAGTCGAAGAAATCATCCCTTTCTATCTCCTCAATGGTCATCTCATCCTCTGGCAACCGGGAAAGCATATCTGCCACTATGTTTTCTGATCCTTTCCTGTGCTCGATTTCAAAATCAAAGGCTTGAAGTTGTAGTGACCAGCGAGCAAGTCTTCCGTTCAAATCTTTTAACGACATGAGCCATTTCAAACTGGCATGGTCTGTGACGATCGTGAATGGCATCATTTCCACATATGGTCGGAACTTTTTTACAGCCATGACTGCCGCCAGACATTCTTTTTCTGTAGTGCTGTAATTCTTTTGGCAAGAGTTTAATTTTTGACTGTAAAAAGCTATTGGATGTTCTTCGTTCCTTTCATTCAACTGGTACAACACAGCACCTATGCCATAATCACAGGCGTCACATTGAATCCAAAATCGCTTCGAAAAATCTGGATGCCTTAATACGGGTGCGGATGTTAATGCCCTCTTTAAGTTTTCAAATGCTTCGACTGCCTCAGGTGTCATGGAAAACTTTTTTGACTTTTTCAGCGTATCAGTCAATGGTGCCGATATCGAAGCGAAATCCTTGATGAAGCGGCGGTACCACCCCGCTGTTCCTAAGAAACTGCGTACTTCTCTAGGGGATTTTGGCACTTTTATTTCCGTAATTGCCTGTACCTTTCCTGGGTCAGTTTTTAAGCTTCCTCCACCTATTACAAAACCCAAATACTTTATCTCCTGAAAACAAAATTGGGATTTTTTTAGGCCTATAGTTAGATTTGCCTTTCTCAGACATAAAGCAACTTCTTCTAATATTTTTATATGTTTTTCAAACGTGCTGGAAATCACCAAGAGGTCGTCGAGATATATAAATACATTTTCTTTAAGCTTCTGCGGAATTACCTTGTCCATCAACCTGCAAAGGCGCTGAGCCGCATTGCAGAGGCCGAAGGGCATCACGCGAAACTGGTAGAGTGGTCGACCTGCTACGGTAAAAGCTGTGTAAGGTCTGCTGTCTTCATCTAATTCTACTTGCCAAAATGCATATTTCAGATCAACACTACTAATGAAATACGTTTCGTCTATTCGGCTTAAAATTCCTTCAATATTCTGTAGAGGATAAGCGTCTTTTATTGTGATCTGATTCAGCTTTCTAGCATCGAGACAGAAACGGTTTTTTCCGGGCTTCCTAACCACAGTGGTTCTATTAGACCATGGACTTTCGCATTCCTCTATTACGTTTAATTCAAGCATTAAATCTATTTCCTTATAAACTATTTCCTGTACCGCGGGAGACAAAGGGTAATGACGATCCTTAAAAGGAATCGCTCCCTCAATCAATTTTATTGAGTGTTTTTCAAGCGATGTACGCCCCAATCCCTCTTTTTCAAAAGCAGGGAACAAATCAATTACTTTATTTAGGATTTGTTGTTGCTCTTGACTTAAATCATGAGGATTAAACTTATGGTCTTTATTTTTGAATTCCTCATAAACTTTGTTCATATCTATTTCATCCACTTGAAAAATTCCAGGGGCCAAATTAAACTCACGCCAGAAGTCTACTCCTAAATATGCCTCCTGCTCCAGATCAGGGCACAAATAAAAAGTAATCGGTTTCATTTCACTCTTATATATAACGTCTAAATCTACCTTACCAATTAATCTATGTTTTTTTCCAGCTGCAGTCGCTACCAAGGAAAATATTGGTTTAAAACTTATCCCTAACTTATCTATTAGCTCTCTGCAGCATTTTCCTAACAAACTAATCGACGCTCCTGTATCTAACAATCCATTAATTCTAATATCTTTTATAAAAATTTCAGCAAAAGCTCGGGGATCATTATTTTTATCCGCCGTTCTTATTGCCTCATTAACGCTTTTTCTAATTTTATGTTTTTCTTTAAACTTATCTCTTAACTTTAAAATCCTATTTGAAATTGGGTTATTTCTAACGTTCGCTTCATTAAATATTCTTGCCCTAACATTTTCATAATTTGCTTGCCGTTCTTCTAGGGTATATTTGTCTCGCATCTGAGGAATGAATTTATTAAAATTATTAACTATTTCTATTAAATTATTTTTCTTTTCTTTTATGGTAGGGTTGCCAGCGGGTTCTCGCTCGAGCGAAGGCTTCCCGCTGCTCCATCGCTCCGGGGACAGTTTTTTGGCCTACACTCGGTGCAATTGGGTGCCTTCACGTCTGGTTTCCCACACCTGTAGCAAAAAAGTGCTCGTTCGGATGAGGTGCAAAATTGAAATGTATGTCCGCCTTGGTGGCAATTCCAGCATATCAGTGGTTCGCGGTCGTTTAATCTTTGAGCTTTGTCTGCCCTAATTGCCGCTATTTCTTCGTGTGCTGTTGGTGGGCTACTAGAATATTCCACTTGTTGTTCGTAAATTTCATTTACGTGTCTAGGGTACCTATTTACTGGCATTGACGAGTGTGCTGTTTTTACTTCTTTCCTGCCAAATATTTTCTCGGCTTCTATACATTCTTGACGCAGTTCTTCCACTGAATTGACTGGAATTGGGTAAACTCTATTTCTTATTTCATCTCTTAAATTCTTCTTTAACATTTTTACCATTTCTTTTTCAGGTACTGATACATCCAAACGCGATCGCATTTGTGTCATGGAAAAGAAATATGCGTCTATACCTTCCCCGGGTTGTTGCCTCCTCTCAACCATATCGCTCATTAGTTCGAAGCGTGATCGGGTTGATTGGTATTGCCTAAGAAGTGCCTCCTTTAGCGTACTCCATTCAGTCACAAAGTTCGTCTGAATAAAGAGCCAATACCACTTTTCGGCCACCCCTTTGACAAACAAATGGAAATTATCTAGTACCTCATCCCACGAAACAGCATATTGCCGCTGCAACCTTTCCACTCTAAACACAAAATCCTCAACTGCCAATTTATTCGTGTTTCCGTCAAATTCCAGCCCCCATTTATCTATCCTCATCTTATGGTACCCTCTCGTACCCACTGACTCATTACTGCCCCTGGACAATCTAGGCGATAGTGCAGAATTTTCCTGCTGTGGTAGAAAATTGTGAATACTGCTGTTACTATTTCTTCCTAAATTAGGCACAATTTCTTCTCTCAGCCGTTTGTTCTCCTGTTGAGTGTGTTGTAATAACAAACTCATCTTACCCATCGTCGCTGTCAAATCCGCCATCTGCCTCCTGATATCTTTCAAGTCGGCAGACTCTTCTTGACTATTATTATTGGCCAGCGAAGTTTCCATTGGGGTTTGGGTAGGTCGGGTTGTTTCTTGTGCTCTCAACTCTTTTTCTCTCAATTCTGCACGTAATGAAGCGCTGGTAGACGGCTTTTCTATGATAATAGTTCGCGACTTATCTATTATTTGAGGCCCTAAATTATCTTCACCCGGTTCCATCTCTTTACTAAACTCTTTTATTATTCTTTGGCTTGGTGTATTTGTCTTATATGCTTTCCCGAACGCAACCGGTGTAGATCTATTTAAATCAAATTGAATCGCTCTATTTCTTTTTCTATCTTTTTTCTCTTTTGGCGATTGAGACATATCCTATTCACGGTCTAAAAGTACTCCTATCCTGTCTATTGATAAGGAACACTCTTTGGAAAAATGGAAGTAAGTAGTTGTTTAATTTTAACACTGATTTTTTTATTTTTAGGTGACTTTAATATTTTCTTTATGTATTTAATGATGTGTATGCGAATCCGTTTTTTATTTTTAGCCTAAACTTTAAATTCCTACTAAAAAAAATTCAAAATATATATATTAATGCTCTTCTAATTTATATCCTTTTTTATATATTTGCAGGTTTTGGTATGAAAATAAGTAGCGGTGGTCAAAGTGGTCTTTTTTTTCTAAATTATTCCTAAATAATATTTGTAATATGTAAACAAACACGAAAAATACTAATTATTTCGTTAACGCATCTTCTCATACGATCATGACCCATTCTCTGCTTGACATGAGATTATGAGAATTTTCCCTATGCAGCATTTCTTGATACTACAGTCCCTGTAATTATACTAAAACGTTTTACAGGCGGCTATCAAAGATACACATACACAAAGACTATGCGTTAACTTACAACATATTTAAAATTTAACTCGACTAACAAAATAAACTAAAAACGAAAAAAAAAACAAATACAACAAAGCAATTGGAAACTTAATATACACAAGTACTTTCCAAGCCTTTGTTTCATTTTTCTTTTCGATTCTTTAGGCACACAAACTGCTTATCTCTCTTTCGACCTTTCCGCCTTTTATGTACTACCTTTTCGCATTCATAATTGCTCAAAAAGGGCTACTAATCAGCATCAGATCGCTTCGAGGAACAATTTGTTTGCTGTAAAATTTAACAAAACTCTATTGGGCTATTGCTCGTGTTTAGCTAACATACACGTTATTTCTATCGGCTGCCAATTAAGACTAACCGTTTTCTTAACAGTTGGCGCCTTTTAGCGCCAAACTGCTTTCCGGTTGGGCGCCATTTAGCGCCAAACTGTTTCCTTTGGGCGCCATTTATGTTACAACCGCAGTGACCAATGAGGTTTCCAGCTAGCTCTGGGCGGTGCATTTTACCTCAGCGGGTTCCAACCCTCCCATTGGGTACGTTGCACATAAAAATTAATGAACTCTCAAAATGAACTAACAAACAAAACTTTACAACACAAAAACAAAATCTATATATGCAATAAACGCGCCATATTACAAATATTATTTAGAATGGAATGGAAAGATGTTTTGTCCCATTCATTGCCCTCCCAACCATGTCACGATTTATCCTTTTCAACTATTCTTTCGTGAACCCATGACCCACCCGACTTTTCCGACCTTAACCCATCTTCATACCATTACCTTTATCTTTCTATTCATGAGCCATTTTACTCTTTTTTTTCTTTTTCAACACATTAATACATATATTTTTATTGACACAATTCCCTTAAACTAATTTTTATATACTATGCTTTTATACAAAAATTTTGACTAACAATTTTTATTTTTTTTTTGATTTATATATATTTTTTTTTTTTTTTTTTAACAATTATTTTCCCTGACAAATTTTACAATGATATATTCTTTATTTTTTTTTTTTTTATAAATTTTCCTACTTATTACTAATATTTTACGTTTACGTTAATTGGGTTTTGTTAAAATTTTTTTTTTTTTTATAATTTATATTATTATACTGTGCTAACTTTATATTAATTTAACTATTTTCCGTTTTGTCACGATTTTACGACCTATCCTGAAGAGCTCCCCAAGACTGATTCTATAAAATTGTGAAACAAATATTCTTTTAATTTTCTAATCTCCCTCGTATATTTTGCTGACAAAAACCAATTAACTAAAAACAAAACTTAGCCTATCCTTTAGGTTTACCTAAGACAAAAGTACTGTACAAAACTAAAACTACAAACATTTACATATACAGGCCTACTCAACTAACTTAATTTCTAGCATTTACTTTTTTTTGTTTAATTTTATTATTTGTTTTTAAAAAAAATTTTTTATTGGTATTTTATTTCTTTTTTTATGGCGCTCTAACTTCTTTACGCCTTGTTTTTCTTTTTCTTCACGGTTCACTTGGAATATGTGTATTCAAATATAAATGTATTCTGTTACCTGGCTGTACACGCTACCGTCTAGGATGATAGTATTCAAATTTACCCACTTGTATTTTGGGCCTACCTTCTCCTTGCGGACTGAACTTTTCTGCTCCTTTGCTTCCTTTGTTTCAATTCTACAGCCAGCTAAATAATGAAACACATACACACATACATATGTACTTAACTTTAACATTAGAAAGAAAATAGTTTTGCTTACGTTTTTTTTTTCTCTTTTTATGTTTTATATTTACTTTTTTTGTTTAAAAAAAAAAGTAATTATAGCAATCAATATTTTTATCACAAGTAGCACTTTTTAAACTTGTTTTTTTCTTTCACAGAACAAACAGTTGGAATATATTTTTATTTTGTATATTTTATATGGTAGCGATCCTTTTATGATTTTTCAACGATTACCTCAGCTAATCATTCGTTGATCGCTTCAACCTATTTTCGCTTCCAAAGTTTTTCCAACTTTCCCAAATTTTCCAAAAAGTTTTCCCTATTTCCCTAGACTTTATTCGCGCCAATTCAGCCATCTTTTTTTACTTCTAGAAACTTCTATGTTCACTGTTTTTTTTTTTTTTTTTTACTAATATCTACCTCTAGGTCAGTCTATATATATATGTATATATTATATATGCATATAATTCGTATATATTTGAAAAATTTTAATTTTGCTACATGATTTTCTTTTTTGTGACGAATTACTTAAATAACCTATATATATATATATATCCTCCATTTTCCTACATTCTAACCTAACTTGAATTTTCCTGTAATAGGGTCTCATCCGTGTTTTCGCATTTTTAGACGGTGGATATTTTTCATTCGCATTTAAAAAAATTTTTCAATTTTTTTTATGTTCTGTTAAACGTTTGTGAATGAAAAACTACCACTTTAGTTGCTTTACATTTACCATCCACATTTCGTACTGTATAAAACAGCAACAAAACCCAGTGTTGGCAACTGTAATATGAGTACTACACAGCTGACAGATGACAAAAAAATTAAGAACGATAAATAAAAGAAACACAGAAAAAAAATATACCATTTGTGCTAACAGAAATTTAATAAATAATAATATATAGAAAAACAAACATTAAAAAAAACAAAACCAGCACAAAAATACAAAACATCTCTGGGACAATTAAAGTGAGAAGACATTTTATATTCCCCGCAACATATTGTAGGTAACTTTTAGTCATGAATTATTTAATTTAATCAAACAAATTAAATAAATTTAATAACCTTTTAATTCTACATATATATGTATGTAGAGTCCCAAATTTCTGTTAAACATACTATGACTTTATTTTAAAGAAATAAATAATAAATAATTTTATCCACAAACCCAAATTTATCAATAACTTTGAAGAGAAAAAAACTATATTTGACACATCCTGTAACAATTATATTTCATCTTAACCACCATGTTGTTATGTCAACTTCACAACAAATCAAAAAAATAGTCAGCTGTTTGGTGTTGGAAAAAAAAGTTAAGTAAAAAATCAAAACTTTCCCATTAAAGAAAAAAAAAACAATACAAAATTATCATATTTTATGTGTATATATAAAATTTAAATTTGCATTTACACAATAGTATATACTAGAACAAAATAAATGTACATATTTCTTCTGCGTTTATATAATGTAATGAAAGCGAAAATACAGAGAAAAGCACAATTTAATCACCTAGTACACACACGCATACATATGTACATGCATATAAACATATGTGTATAGTTAGTCCTATAGAAATACGAGATAAGAATACACTAAATTCATTAAAATTTCGGCCTACATAATTAAAAATGTTGTCTTATATTAAACGAAAATTATCAGAAACAGAATCTACAGCAAGCTCAAACGTTGATGCACAACTAGTGCGTAAAACTTCACAAATGTCTTTGGGCTCTGGTGGCAACGTCAAGAGCGATGATGCGGTTGCAATTGGTGAGGATGCCTTGTTGCATGAATTGGGATATAAAAATGCCAATGATTTGCAAGAGACTGTCTATGGTAAACTATATGCAGTGTTTTATATAATTTTATTGCATTTTGTAAGGAGATTTTTTTATTTTATTTAGATTGCCTAAGAAGCATTAGGGATCCGGAAAAACCAGCAACTTTAGAAGACTTAAATGTTATATATGAAGATGGTATATTTGTTATGCCACCAACAAAATCCAACGTTTCTGTGGTAAGTTCCATTAATAAATATTTTTATGGGCTCTTCTAAGAGGCTAGTTTATTTAGTCCGGAGTGTTCACAGATGACTAGAATTTCTATAATTTTTGCAATTGTAAAAAAATTCAGTTGTTTTAAAATGATGCGGGATAAATTCTTTATTTCTTTGCATATAAAAAATATGTATGTATCAAATATATTTATGATTTTCTTTAAAGGTGCGTATAGAATTTAACCCTACAGTGCCACATTGTTCCTTGGCCACCTTAATTGGTCTTTGCATACGTGTTAAAGTGGAAAGAAGCTTGCCGCATAACATAAAATTAGATATATATATAAGAAAGGGTACACATAACACAGAAGAAGAAAGTAAGTATCAACTTGAAATAATTAAACTTTTAATAAACCAAATAAATAATTTTATTGTTTTTATTAACAATTTAATTATTTTCCCAAAAAATAATGGACTTTGGATTCAAATAAACACTATAAATTACGAACATGACCTACAAAATAATAAGGGTTTTTAGTAAAACTCTAAAAATTGCCATTTGTGCAATTGTGAGACTTGTTTCACACAGCCCCTTTTTAACTTTTGCGCAAACAGTTAATATGAATTTGTGCACAGCTTTCGAGACTTTTAAACGTTTTCATGAGGACCCCCAATACAAAAACACTTGGCGAAGAATTTTGGAGATTTTGCAATTAATGTCTATATTGCGAACTTATTTAAAAATGCATTTTTAAAAAGAAAATTTTTAAATTCTTTGAAATTTTAAAATGCAAAATTTTAATTTAAAAAATATGTACATAATGCGAAATATATTACATACATATATACATCGGGAATAAAAGGCGAAATTTAGTTGTTTGTTTGTTATTAATGAGCAAAATTAGAAAATAGTATACTGAAACAACAAAAACTCAAACCTGGCGATCACAATTGTAGGGAAAGGGAACTCTTTCCACGTGAACTTTTATTCCCGATAAGGGTGAATGTGTATACAAACTAATTTATAATGAATGATTTCTAATGTTTTGAACGTTATTCTTTAATTATATTAATTTTTCTCAAATATCTTATTTCAGTTAATAAACAAATTAACGATAAGGAACGAATAGCAGCCGCTATGGAAAATCCTAGGCTTAGAGATCTGGTTGAAACTTGTATTAAAGATGAAGAGTAAAAGGAAAGAAGTAAATACATACTCACATAAGTGTATAGAATATTAAGTAAATGATAAAAATAATACAGTTTATATATTTATATAGCGCACACTAAATCATAAAGAGTCACAACTCAAAATTATAAAAGTGCCTTTTCTTTTCTATAAACCATTTAATTGAAGAAATCTATGACGACCTCAACAACTTATTTTGCAATACAGTCTTCTTGAAGAATATAAAATACTGTTATGCTTGTTTTTATGTCACAAACTTGCGTCATTTGTACATTATCAACAGTTGTTTGCAACTACTCAGCATCTAAAATTTTTTGAGTTGTGACTCTTTATGATTTAGTGTGCGATATGATAGGTCTGGGAAATAATTTTTTATGAAAAGGAAAATTTCAAATAATATATTTGGTATTAAAATTGTTAATTAAACTAAAACGTGTGCAATTATTTTTCTCTTCAACTATAAATATACTTGATTGACAAATTGTTAAGATTATCAAAAAGCTGTTATGTTGAAAGAAGCAATATGGCTTCTAAAAATGGCTGTCGAAAAATTGCTAGGGATAGACAATTGCTGTATTGGCAAATAGTTATCTTTTGATTTAAATTAAAAGATAAGACATACGAAAGTAATGAATTTTTATATACATACATGCATACATACATATCGATGGCTTAATATAAGAAGGTCGGAAATCGAATTTTCGATATTTTATAGGAAAATCAAAAAACAAGAAAAACTAAAGCATTTACAAACAGAAATAATTTTTTAAGTGACCATAAGTCCTAGATTTTTAACTGTAACGTACTAAGATCAGCACGAAAGATGCAATTATACGTTGTCTCCCAGAAAACGTAAAAAACGCGATCTCGAAAAAAATTGAGATAAGCCCTTTTTATATTAAGCCAACGATATATTTTTTTTACTTCAAAAACAAAATTATAATGTGATAATTAAAAACAGCAAAAGCCATAATTCTTAATATTGTAATTTTTAGGTAAAGTAAAATTTTATACATTTTATTTTAATGTTTTAATATAATATAACTCGATTCTAACACATCCCCTGAAGAAGTGAACATAAAATTTACGAAACGTCGGGATAAATATGTAATAAAAATTTAGTTTTTATTGACATAAAACGAGATAGGCCTCACCAGCTAAATAATAGGAGATTAATTCACAACAAATTTGATTTGGCCAAAAATAAATAAACAATAAATTATAAATGATTTTGTGTGCATATTGAAATTGTTTTCCGGAATAATAGTTCAAGCAGCAAATCTAATTACCAAAAGCTTTTTACATATGACAAGTGGTAACTAACAGATGTGAGTTTTAGTTGCCAAATGTTGTTTATAGTGGCAACGGCGAACGGGTGCATTGCCAAAAATTTAAATTTTTTGATTTTCCATCAAGCGTCGTCGGTGTCACTCATCCTAACAAATTTTTACTCATGACATAGTATAAACCTGCTTGTTCGTGAAACATGCATGCTTGTGGAGACGTTACCCTTGGACATGCATGTGCTACCTCTGGAAATTTGCCAGCTTGTGATACACTTGTCACATTTTTATTTTGGGACAAAAATATTAAAATCTGACGGCATTTAGCCATGTTTAAAAAAAATTCAATCAACATGCTAAACATTTTCATGACGTCATAGGCACATGCACATGGTTTGCCGCATGAATAATGTATTCTTAATATATGTGCGGCAAACCAGTAACCACCCGACGACATGCTTTAATATAAAGTCTCTTGTGGGTGCATTTTTCAAAACCTAAATTTCCGTTATAATATCAACTCCTGCACTGAATATACCCAAACAAAAATTAGACGTACTTACGTTTAAAGTACAAAGTCGCTTATGGCTGTACTTTCAACGCCGGCATGACTGGTCCGGGTCATGATACAATTATAACAGGTAAATGCACAAGCCCAGCCTGTTACTGTATACATTGCAGATAAATGTCAAACTTTGTTTACAAGCTGCAAAACTGTTAGTGTATGTGTGTGAATAAAATGTTTATAGTGTTGCCAATGAATTTACACAAGGCTGTATCTGCAATTACACATTGAAGAAAATTACACTACACATCTTTTGTGTAGGTTAAAATTAAAAGAAAAATAGAACCCAAAATAGAATTACACACAGATTACACATGAATTTAATTCCATGGCCTACACATGTGAGTAGATATTACACACTATTTAACTACACACAGATTGGCAACACTGAATAACTATAATCATGCAGGAATGCCGCGTCTGCAATTGTACTTTAGTTACCCTGTAATTGCTATTTTTATAAACAAAAGACATTTGTTTCTGACAATTTTTCGCTTGTTTATACCAACAAAATACATGTGTTTTTTGGTGTTGGAATTTTGTTGTAGTCGTGCATGTACCTAGTATATTTGTATCATGGTCCGGGCATTGCCGTTAATGTTTGTTGCTAAATTTGTGTGTATGTGTTGTTGTTATTGTTTCTCTCTCTCTTACATTTGCTTTTGAACAATAAATTCCGCATGAGAGCGCTAATGCTAAAAATATTTCCAAAAATATCGTCATCCTTATATACAAGAATTTAATTAAATATAATAGTACGTGCAGGGGAAAAAGGTGAATGCATAATTATGAAAATACAAGAATGACAGCGATTTACATAAACAAATGTGTATAATAAATTAGTGAATTATATTATATTCAATTAAATAAAAGAAAAGACTGCAAGAAATTTAAACACGACTCATCATCATTGAACGCGGAGAAAGGTAAAGGAAAGCAAACCAAAAAAAAAAATATAAACAAAAAGCAAAAGGGATAGGAAAGACCCACGTAAACATAAAACCAACGCCACCAGTCAGTCAGTCAGTCACACTTAAGCCGCACCACAAAAATCATTCAAGGATGGGTGTCATATTGGCAAAATTTCGGGTAAGTGGAAAAACCGGATGCAATTTATGCTTAATGATGATGCATTTTCTTTCTTTTTTGCACGCAGAGGGAAAAGTCTACACAAGCGGTATTGGAAGCCTTACAAGAAAAAATCGACACCCTAGAGACTTTCACTGTCAATACCCAGGAGCAAAAGAAACGTATTGTTGGCAACTTTCTGGCCGTATCTATTGGAATATATGCTATAGCTTTTGTGGTATTTTATTTCATTTATTTTCCGCCCACCTGGAAGGATAGACTTGTCTATTGTATACCCCTGTTGCTATTTCCCATTATGTGAGTATTAAAAATTATTTTTTGTACGAATTACCTACATACATATAAATAAATGCGCACACATGGGTACAAATGTACAGAGAAACGCTTGAACTCTTGTCAAGTTCAAAGTTGCTGCTGGCCAATGCATTGCTAAGGAATGTGCATATATTATTGCAAAAACAAACTTTAACCGAAATACATATGTAAATACTTTATTTTTAATCACTGCAGCTGAGTGAGGGATTATTTTTGAAGTCAATAGATAAGATGAGAAAGTTTTATAAAAAGATTTATATAATGGACATTTAAAAGACAATTAAAGTAAACAGTTGTAATGTATTCATTATAATGTATCTTAATGTCGCTTTGTTACAATTACGTGCTTTTTTAAATCCGTGCTAGCGCTTTCATTTATTTGCACAAAAATGGACGGGCGACAGACCATATGTCCATGATGTTATTAACAGTATTTTAACAATGTTTTTGTGACTGATTATACCCGATAGAATATAGAAGTAGCAACATGGTTGTCAACGAAATTCCACAAAAGAACCCCAATATACGGTTATCCGTGGCAGATCAGTCAACCAGTGCGAGCGAGACGAAAAACTCTCGAAGGCCAAACAATACACACAAGTCTGACCGCACTTAAGAAATAGTTACGATGACGCGAGAAATGTTCTTCAACCCAGAGCTGCTTAACGACTGGGTAAATCCGTGCTAGCGCTTTCAATTCTTTACATCTGTGCTAATGAGTTTGATGAGATGATAGAACAATATTTTGGAACATGTATATATCTACATATGGATATTTCTCCGATAAATTCCACTTTTTAGTCGCGTGCGACAGAAAGCAATTAACTTTGTATTTCCGAACAACCTGACTTGATTTTTCTTAAAATTTTACCTAACATAGAACTGTTGACGACATACACAAATATATAAATAAGTAACAAAAAGTTGACATTCCTGTGGAAATGCCCATATCCAGCCTTATTTTCGATTTTATCGTAAGCGACAAAAATTATAGTTTTTAAGAGAAGGTCTTTTTTTTAATATTCAAACATGTCGAGGCTTTTTTCGATTTTATCGTAAGCGATATGTTATTTAAAATATACTTTTTTATTAAAATTAAAATTTTATGGGCCTATCCATAGTTTAGAATTATCAAACTGCAAAAATTGTTGATAACTTTTAAGATACGGGCTGTAAAATTTTATCGTAAGTGACAATTTACGTACAAGAACATATTTGAATATTAAAAAAAACCTTCTGAAAAATTTAATTTTTGTCGCTTACGATAAAATCGAAAATGACGCCCACTTGTAGAAGATTCCTTCGGTTGCTGCGAACGACCTATACCTACGTATAGTAAGTGGGAGTTTCCAAGATCCACACCATTATTTTAAAAAGTGAGAGGTAGATGCAAAACTCTCGCAGGCCAAATAACACACAAGCCTGATCGCACTTAAGAAAAAAACTACGATGACGCGAGAGTTGTTCCCCATCCCAGAGCTGCTTTACGACTGGCTCCATTTTTACTAACCCTGAACTGTCAGCTGTCGAATTATTTTTTAGCGTTGTCATCACTTTACTGTACAAATGGCGACAAATTAAAATCTTGCATTAATTTTGGAACACTCTTTATTTTTTATTTTTCAAAATATGCGTTTTTCTTATGAATTATATGAAGTTGTATATGAAGTAAGTACGATTTAGGGGAATCATCTCAGGGGGCGAATCGTCACATCCGTGAACGTACAACTCGTCACGTAAAAATACCATTTTTGAATTATGATATACATATGTACGTGAAGGTACGGAAATCCCATTCAGCTTATACGATTGACGTATCACTTAATTTGTTTTCGTACGATTATCGATATGATCACGGATGTGACGATTTTAGCCAAGATTTTAAATCACAAAAAAAAATTAATTACCGAGAATTAAAGAGTTTTTCTCAAAGGACCAACTGTTTATTTCGAATTGCTGAGTTTTTTGAATTAAATACCCCTTTTAGACACGGAAAGTTTACTTTGCAAAGTCTTAATTCAGCTGGGAGAAAGACAGAAAGAGATAGTATTCCTCCCTCTGTCTTTCACACGGCTGTATTAAGACTTTGCAAAGTAAACTTTCCGTGTCTAAAAGGGGTAAAAGGGATACCAGTTATCGAGGGTTGACTGTATTTATTTTTAAGAAACAATATTTTACTGAACAAGTAAAATATTAGTTTTGGGAAAAAGCGCGATAAAAATATTAAACTTTAATCTAAAAATTCCCAAAAAAAGCACAAATTATTAGAAATATTTTTGTTTATTAAAATGAAAGTACGAGTATAACATTTTCTAAAGAAACTCCAGTTTATATTCCATTATTAGTAATTGTACTGCTTTTGCTAGTTTAACAACAATTGACCAAATGATCTTTAGTTCGTCAGGTGCTGCGGTTTATGGTTGAAATACATACATATATCACTGGTTAAGGCTTTAAGTTTTATTCATAGGTCACCGCTGATAATGTATGGAAAGTAATAATTTTGATGAATTAGGCGAATTATTTCTTTGATGTAAACATTTTATTTTGTGTTATATTCCAAATTTATGTGATTTTTACTTAAAGAAGAGAGAACACATTTTTTTTATATTAAAGCCGCGAACACTGAAAAAGGTTAAGAAAGAAATTGAAGTATCAACATTTTTTTTTTTTTGCCACTCCTGGGGGTCTTCTCTGTAATTCGAAACGAAAGAAAATATTTTCGAATTTGTATGTTATTTACATTACAAATCGAAAACATTTGCTTTCGTTTCCAATTACAGAGTAGACCCCCTGATTATCTGAAATTGTTTGAGGTGTGCTTATTTATGATTTCGTAAGCGATATTTTTTTTTTTTTTTTTTTTTTTTTTAAAGAGAAGTAACACTCAGGCAATTAATGCCTACTACTACTACTACTAGGTGTTACCTTCTTTAGGAAAGGGATAGTGATAGAGAAGACAGGTGGTGAAGGGAGAAATAGAGGAAAGCTTCATTCTTTTACAACTCTGCTTTTTGCACGTTTTTTGATAATGCAGTGTTGCAGCGCCATCTGGTGTCAAATGAGGCGTATTAAATTTTTGAAGCTGTGTTTTGTAGCCATTTTATTGATTATTTTACTTCGCCGATTATTCTGCTACACAACGAAGGAGGGCGCTCTGATGTTACATTAGGATTAGTATCTGCTGAAGTCGGTATAGTTCAGTGACCAGTGACTATGCCTTCATCACTTGAACTTTCCTACAACAACTGATACAAAGGGACACTAATGCACATCAGAAAAATGCGTGGTGTTGTTATTCAATGACTGATGGATACAGGGATTGAACCCAGGACCTTCGATTTTGTAGTCAACGTGCTAACTACTTCAGCCAACGCCACCCTCATTTAACATTTCGTTTTGTTAAATAGATATAAATCATATTTTTCAATTTACAAAAATCAACATTTTTTATATTCCTTTTAGCATTATCCTGCTGCGTTACTTATTCACATGGTATTTCCAACGTAAATTAAATAAAAACTCAAAAAAACTAACTGCCTTAAGGGCGGAAAAAAAGAAAATCTTAGAACAAGTCATGGATAAAGAAACGTATAAAGTGGCGGTGAATCTCTTGGCACGTTTTGCCGACAAACCCACTACAACATCAATGGGTAAGATTAACTAAAAATTTAAAACAAAAGAAATCCTTATTCACTTTATGCTTTCTTCCAGCCTTAAGCGCCTCAACACCCCATAAGAATAATCAACTACACAATCATTCTCTAAACGCTCGAAATATAACAAATAGACCAACACAGCAATTGCCTTTCAGCTTGACACCATCACCCCGACTCACTTCTAAGAGCAGTCTGCCCACACAAACTTTAGCTTCACAAATGATGAACAGCACCTTGTCCTCCTCCTCGCCGTCGACTGCTTTGTTGGCTCACAATAGTGGCATTAATCAACAGTTAAGACGTCGTACCCCTTTTCCAATTATCAATCAACAGGAGAAGGGAGTATTTGATCGTATTGTTGATGTGCTAATTGGCGATGGACCACAAGATCGTTTCGCCATGATTTGTAAAGAATGTTATTCGCATAATGGTATTTGAGAAATGGATGTGTTTAATAAGGCATTTTATTAATTATCGCTGAAATTTCTTTTTCTTTTTTTTTTGTTGTTGTTGTAGGCATGGCTTTAAAAGATGATTTCGAATACACAACATTTAGGTGTGCATTTTGTAATGCATTAAATCCTTCGCGCAAAACCCGGCCAGTAGCGCCACGCTTATCAGTTTTGCCTCCCCCTGCTGCAGACACATCTGGTAGTGATACATCGGATTCTGAAGATAATAAAGAATCTGGTAAATGCTTATAAAATGTCCAAATTTAGCATAAATTGGATTTCTCAAGCCATAACCGATAATATTCGAATTTAATTTTTTTGACCAAAATCGATTATTTGCGATTGTAAATAATCAATTTTGGTTAAAAAACGAGGTTAAAAAAAATTTGTCGTTAAGCTTTTTTAGCGGTTATGGCTCGATATGCTACTTAAGGTTTTGTTCACAAAAAAAAATTTTTTTTAAATTAATTCTATAATTTTCTTTCAGCTGAAACATCAGTGCATTTTAATGCCAATACAACAGAATTTAACACACCGACCAACAATGCAACCAATGCATCCGATAATGATGAGGAAAAGTTGGAAGCCGAAGCCGAACCACAAAATAATTTGCCGAATGATGGAAACGAAATGACATTAGAACTGAAAGCCAGCACTTCACTTGATGATTTACTGAAACAATTAGAAAAGTCTGATTCTGCCATAGCGGACACATCCATGAGTCCCGAATAAAATTATCAAACTGTTTTATTTTTACTAATGCACACACAATGAATATTTATAAAAATGTTGAATTTTAAAATTTTTCCTATTTCTCTTATTTTTTTTATTCCTCTTAATTAGTCTCATCTATTACTTAAATTTTATATATAATTTTTTTTATATATTATTAAAAACAAAATTCTCAAATTACCCCTTGTTTTGTAAAAAAATTAAGCAATTTTATTTAATTAAACAATTTTTTTTTGCATTATTTGAATTATTAAAATTTAGATTGCTAAACAAAAAACGAGAAATCTAAAACCTAATACTTTTAATTGAACACTAATTTACTAACTATTGTTTAAACAAAATAATATTTGTCAAACTTGTAATTATTAAATTAATGATATTTATGAAGAAAAAGAAAAAAATAAATTAATAAAAAAATATTTTTAGAAAAAAATCATACTGGAAAAGTAAAATATTTTTTTCATTAAAAGTTCTAACCAAATTAAAAAAAAAAAGTATAGCCATTTAAGGATCAAAAGTCACAGCGCCCAATAAACGTGATAATATTCATTAATTTGTTGTTATTGTGTAAATTTGTTGCACCAACTCTGTGGCAAGACAAATATGTATTTATGAAAGAAAATCATGCTGATATGCAGCATTAAAATTAATTCGGTGGTATAGAATTGTTTACACTCTTCAGCATACAATTGGAAACTTCTATCGATATCGAATGCTGTATTTAATTTCTTTTAGAATTATTCAAGAAATAAAACTAAAAAATTAAATACATTTTCCTTTGCAATTTGCCATAATACGGCAAACTTTATGATAAACTTTTATACTCACACTTAACGCTTGTAGTGCAAATTAGAAAATGTTTGAAAAATGTACATACATATTGATTTGCATGGTAACCACCAAGCGTGCCATTTTATACCTGTATTATCGCCGTTCAGTTTTTGCTTCATTACAAATACGATTAAGAATTTTACAAATATTTTCCGGACCATTGATCAAGGCTAGCGAGAGACTTGATTCAAAGCCATCAAGCTGCAAGACAAGAAAAGACCAGCAAGTTGTAGCCATAAGTATTATGTATGTATGCATTTAATTCTATGCTTTTCGTTTCTACAATTCTTAATAAAGAAATATATTTTATATTAGATACGCCCGTTTTGCGCGTGGCGTCACAGAGCAGAGTATGTAAGGAGTAAATTGTTGAGCGGTTTTAGATTTGAAATTTCTAACTCGTGAGTTGCTTTAATACCACCTCTGGTTCTAGTTTATGTCTCCTTTTAAATCCAAATAGCTCCTAAGTTTCAGAGAACAGGAGATTGAGAATACTGAATAAATATCCCGAGTATCATGCGTATATCTTTTTTGTCCGACTAAATATCCATACTCTGAGTATAAGCATACTCCGACTATAAGTCTGATTGACAGTGCCTTTTTATTCCACACTATTCAATAAATTGCACAATATTAAAAAAAATATATGGCAAAATGTTTCTTACAATATATCGTCACCTTAAATGCAAACGGACGTAACTACACAAATATTCGAAATCGAGTTTTTGATTGATTATTGTTCATTTTATCAAACTACATGTTCACGCAAATATTTAGACCTCTGCGATAAAAAATGACGACTTTATTAAAGAAATTCGAACCGACGCAATTACGAATGCATCTATTTTTTATTGCAAGGAAATTAACTAACATCAAAACTTAAATATATATAAAAAGGAAATAAATGGTTAAAAACATATAAGTGTATCCATACTACAAGTAAATTTCGACGAAAATTTTCAAGAATACTTTTTTAATATTAAGTTTGTAACGTTTTTTGTTTCTCCTGTAAAAAATGTAAAAGTGTAATTACGTCAGTTTGCATTTAAGGTGATGATATGTAAAAGGAAAAAAAGTTCTACATACATATGTACATTTAAAGAACTTTAGAACTGATTTTAGTGATAAAATATTAAATAATTTTTCATTAAGTGATTTTAAAAATTTCATAACAATTTAGATCAAATCACCTTTCAGAAACAGAAAAAACTAAATGAACATCGATCCAGCCGTTTGATATGTACGTGGACTCGTACAGGCATACAGATATGTATAGAGACACACACTACAAACTTATAATACGCCTTTATTTGGTCGGGTGTTAAAAATAATGTTTAGTGATATAATTAAGGAAATAAGTATTGCACAATATTGTCAGCACATTACAAAATATTTCTTGTTGCGCAATATAAAAAAGACCAAGACGAAGACCAAAAGACTTGATTTTATCCAATAGATATTGTACAATAATAATTATTGCACAATAATATTGCAAATGTGTAGGTACCTTAAGCTGTTGTTGGTCCGCTCACAAAAACTAATGTCTTGTTTTGTCAATCAGGTTTTGACACTGTCAAATAATCAGCCGTCAAATAAAAAATAAAAGCTTTTTGATTGTAATCAACCATTGCCGAAAAAGCACTACTGCACACACACCACTAAGTGATTGATGACTTTATTTGATTGTCTCCAGGACAGTTAATGCTTACCAAAGTCATATTTTTGTCAATCAGAGCGTGTGACGGTATAGTAATCTGCCATTAAATAAAAAAATTTTTGATTTTCTTCAATCCGAAAAAAACATGACTGCACGCGTACAACTAGATGATTGATAAGTTTATTTGATCGCACTTAAATTTTCACTGTTCCATAAAAATAATAAAATATAATACATATAAAAATTTTTATACGTTTATAACGTTTATCACTTGAAGAGAATTAATTTTTTTAATTTAAAATTAAAGGTGAAGTGATGCGAGACCCATGGCCACTCTTTTTCTACAAACAACCTCTCTCACTGTCAAATCAAACTTGGCGCCAACTGTACACACAAATGAATCTCTTTCGACCAAACATGGGCAGTATAACCGCAATTTCTCAATATTCTGCTAAATACTTTAAAGAAAGTATGTCGGAATGCGCAGCCAGCAGCTCTAGCAAAAGAATCAGACGTAGTGGACTAATCTTTGTTTTCGAAAGAGAAGTAACACTCAGGCAATGAATGCCTGCTACTATTACGAGTGTTACCTTCTTTAGGAAATGTATAGTGATAGAGAAGACAGATGTTGAAAGATAGGGGAAAGCTTCACTGTTTTACAACTATGCTTTATTGCAGGTTAGTTTTTAATAATGCAGTGCTGTAGCGCCTCTGGTGTTAATGAGGCGTATTAAATTTTCGAAGCTGTGCTTAGTAGCAAACAAAGGGACACTAATGTACATGAGAAAAATGCGTGGTGTTGATATTTAATGACTGTCGGAGATCGGTTTTGTAGTCAATGTGATAACTACTGCAACTAACGAAACTCTCAAACTGACATGATTAATGAATCCAAGTGGCCCCATTTTATGAAACATTTGAAAGCTTCAACAACAATTCTAAGCCATTCCCTTTGGCTTGCGTTCATTCAAAGAAGCAATTCTTTTACTTTCTGCCATTTTCTATGGTCTAGTTTTCTTAGTCGCTGACTAAGATGAACATGACGGCGTTTAACTAATGGATGTTCATGTATAAATTTTCATGGTTTTGGTTTAGAGCATGATACAATTATAATTGTATCATGGTTTATAAAGGGTGTTTTTTTTTAGAGGTATAGAACTTCGAATTGAAATAAAACACAAGAAAATCGTTTTAATGTCCATCAATTTGGCTTTATTGGAAGGATAATTTTATGCCATTAATGTTTAAATATGATTTCGGGCATGTGGCCGCCGCGGCTGGCTCGAATAAAGCCAATTCTACAGGTCCAATTTTCAACCACTTTTTCGAGCATATGGGGCCGTATGTTGGCAATAACGCCACGAATGTTGGCTTCCAAGTCCCCTAACGTTTCTGGTTTGTTGGCGTAGACGAGCGACTTCACATATCCCCAAAGAAAATAATCCAATGGTGTCAAATCACACGATCTTGGTGGCCAATTGACAGGTCCATTCCGCGAAATTATGCGCTCATCGAATGTTTCCTTCAATAAATCGATTGTGACGTGCGCTGTGTGGCATGTAGCGCCGTCTTGTTGGAACCACAACTCATCCACATTCAAAATCTTCAAAATCTTCCATAAAGTTGATGGACAAAGCTCCAATTGCTGTGCACGATGGCGAATCGATTCATTCGGGTCCTCTTCAACACTTTGCTCTACAGCGGCAATTGTTTCTTCGGTGCGCACTGTTCGACGTCTCTGCGGATGCGTATTATCACATAGAGTAAACGTAGTGCGAAAACGATCCATGGTTAACCGAATTAATTGCTCTGATGGACGATTATGTCGACCATAAAATGGACGGAGCTTGCGGTAAACTTCGCGAACTGAACCATTATTTTCGAAATAAATTTGCACGATTTGCAAGCGTTGTTCTTTTGTCAACCTGTTCATGATGAAATGGCAAACCAAACTAAATATTAATCACTTGACAGCTGACAAAATGGCCGCCAGTTAAAAAAGTGATGCCAACTTAAAGTTCTATACCTCAATAAAAAACACCCTTTAGAATAAAGTTTTGCGTTTTTTTCTATAATGCACCGAATACGAATCCTTTTTTGCAACTTGCCACGAAATAAAATTAAACAAAATCTACTCATTTCATCAGCCATAACAGACAGACAGACATGCAACAATACTGGCTGCTTGTGCAGAAAAATGATAGTGCTGTTGAGCTCGTGCTTTAAATATGGGCGTGTCATATTAAAAATTTTCAAAGGGGAGGTAATAAAGCGAATTATTTTTATAAATAATATCCCCCATATGCAACAAAAAAAAAATTAAGTGAACTTCAAGAGTACGTTAAAACTGGGTTTTTGTATGGAATTTTGTTTTAACATACACTTCAAGCTCGCGTTATTGTTTTTGCATATGGGGTCAGTGATGGGCAATGAATAGTTTTTTCGCTATTCATACTGACTCATGAAATTTTAAATATACATAAGTGAGTAGGCATCATTTAAACTCAACTACTCTGATTAACGCATACTCACGATGACATTGATTTATAAGTAAAGGTTTAAATAAATATGAATGATGCGTGTGACATCATAGTCATACCACACTCTCACTCATAAATAACCTCAGTTTGATTTATAATTTCAGCAAAATACTTATACCACACTCACATTGATTCAGCTCACTCAACTCATGCATGTATGTTTATTTAAATTTTAAAAGTTTAGTCATTAAATAGTTTGCTAGTAGTATACAATAGTAGTAAATAGGGGTTTTTTTTAAATTCCTGCAAAAAAAAGCATAAAAAACACATAACCTCATAATGAGAACTTTAATGTTCGTATGCGAGGTTCACACAATGTGAATCACACTTATTTTGCATTGTCCATAGGCATTGAGTTAAGGAGAGTCGAAATCAACAAGGTCATAAATGTTGCTAAGTATGAGTTCGATGCGCACTTCAAACTTTCGAGTGAATATGATTCATGGACAACATTGCAATAACTATGAGTGCGCATAGGTACAACAAATTATAAGTCATGATTAGACTAGTTCTTTTTGAACTAGTTTGAGAGCGTTTGAATCAAAAGTTGTTTCAAACCCATTTAATTTACATTGATGTTTTTAATCGGACTTGTGTCCAACTGAACGAACTAGTTCAAAAAGAACTGTTGGACACAAGTCTACTCATGATTCAACTCTATTTACTTTTTCACTACTCTTTGCTGATCTCTGATGGGTAAATGTACTTATCGTTACCTAAATATAGAAAGGCCCTAACTAATTATTATTATTTTTTTTTTTGAAATTGAGTTTTTTGTACATTTGGATGCATCGAAAAATGCAAAAATCTCGCTTAAAAACAAAATAATTAGTTAGGGCCTTTCTATATTAAGGTAACGATATCTACATGAATGTGTCAAGCTCTTTTTCAAATCATGATTTTCCTTATTAGACTTACGCTCCTGTCATTTAAATAGTCTTATCTCACATTTTCATAAAACTTGACCACAATTTTTTGCAACAACATTATGCAGGCCGCGTTGACATGACCACGACTCCAGCACCAGGTCTATTTCATGACTATGAAAACAAAAATACATACACGATTTGTTTTGTTATGTACCACGTAGGTGATATTGGCTTATTGTCAAAACTACAAAATAATATGCCATAGTTTTTCTTATTGTTGTTGTTGTAGCAAATTTAAATGTATGAACAGAATAAATAATAATAAAAAAAAGGGAATTATCCAACTGCCAAGGAAATTGATTTGCAAAACGAGACACATAATAAGGTATCAATTTGTAGCGACCTCTAGGCACCCTACACTAGAAAAAACAATTTTAAAAAGAGCAAAATTAAATTAAATTTTTAAATGAATTAATAATTCATTAAAAAATTATAATAAAAATAATAAATCAGAAATAAAATAATAAAGAGAAGTGAGGTGTCTTAGGACACCCGGTTATAGCTATGCTGCTTAGCTATGTATATAAAACAAATTTAATGTGTTAAACAACATTGTATTAAAATTATATTATATAATGATGTCAAATTCGGCGCAAATATTTCAAAACGTTTCCATTTATTTAATGTATTGTTTGTGGCCGGCGGTGGCTGTTGAGGCTCAGTTAGCCGACTGTGATGGAATGTAACTGCTGCGTTAAGAAACAGCTGATCGGTATTGTCATATGAAAAGTAATGAAAATGGTTATAGAATTGTAACCGGAACGTAAGAATCTGTACATTGCTTTTCAGATAACAATATCGATTAGATGTTTCTGATTGTTGCAGTTACATTCCATTACAGTTGGCTAACTGAACCTTTAGCCGGCTGTGTTCTCTGGTTTGTGCTCATGTGCAAAAACAATACAAAAATAAATTGAGCTAATCTTTTTAATTGTTAAATATCCTAGTTCCTGTGTCGTGTAATAAATAGCATAGCTATAAAAATAATAATAATATTTTTTTACTTTTAATCATTTAAATTTTTAATTGCAAATATGCAGCAGCAGCTAAATGGAAATAGTTTTTACTCGATATTTTTCTATTTAGTGTTATAATTTAAGAAACTTTGCTTGTTGTTGGATGCCTGGACACGTTCAGATTATATTGATACTCGTATGTACCGTAGCCACAACTTTGCCAAATATTGTTAACAAAAATTTAAGAGTCCCTTTAAGTTATTATGAAAAAAAAAAACTGGAAAACAATTTTTTTCCTTAAGTTTGGCCCAAAAAAAGTGCACCAAGAAATAATTTTTTTGCCATAAGATGTTAGCAAGATTTGTTCGGTAGACTCTTAGCTACATTATTGCTATATATATAGCTAAGCGCTATCACTAAGTCTGAATAAGCTGTTGGCCAAAAATTGATGACACTTTTTTTTGAAGTTGCACTGATTTTTGAAGTCTTTGCAGGCCCTTAAAAAATATTGGTCAACAAAATCTTCAAACTGGGTATAGGGTTTTAGTACTCTACTAAAGAGTACTATCGAACCTATACTGTTGCATAGTGTAATTATTTTATTAATGATTTATTTTATTTTTTAAACAACTTCAAAAAAAAGAGGAGGTTCTATCAATTCGTCTGTATGTTTTTTTTGACATTGTTACTTCATAACTCGCTGCAGTTTAGACCTATTGTAAAAATGATTATTATTTATCTGACAGGGTATAGCTTCGAATTGGTCCCATTGTAAAAAAAGTGGGCGGGGATACCCAAACAAAATTCTTATTATTTGATTTTATGATATTCTTCGTGTTTGATTACTGCGAAACCTAGCAAACACTTTTGATTCTTGTAATTACACAATTCTAAAGTTGAAAAAATGGGCGGCGGGGGGGGCTACGCCCATTAAAATTTATTATTACATTTCACTTGGTTCTACTTAAGCAATTTTTACGCCACTTACATGTAGTTACCTTGAGCTCTAAAATGGACACAATCTTTCATTTAAAAAATTGGCGGAGTTACGCCCATTAACGTTTAATATTGTAGTTTGAGTGGTTCTACTTTAACCATTTTTACAAAACTTAACACACACCCTGCGCATAATATTGCGTTTAAAAAAATGGGCAAAGGTACGCCCATTAAAATTAAAAAATTTAAAAAATTTAATTTTATAAAGGGTGATTTTTTTATAGAGTGTTACAAGTTTAAATCATAATAAAACAAGGAAATATATTTTTAATATCAATGAAACGGGCTTTATTGGAAAAAGAAAATGTTATGAAATTAATGTTTAAATATGATTTCTGTCGTGTGGCCGCCAAGGCTGGCGGCGCGTAGAAGGCGCAATCTGGAACCCCAATTTTCAAAAGCTTTTCGCAGCATTTAAGACCGTGTTTCAACGATAACTCTTTGAATGTTGATTTCCATGTGTTCAATTGTTTGTGGCTTATCGACGTAGACAAGTGACTCAACATAAACCCACAGAAAATAGTCCAATGGGGTTAAATCGCACAATCTTGGTGGCCAATTAATTGGGCCATTGCGTGAAATTATTTTTTTTGGAAAAGAGAAGTAACACTCAGGCAATTAATGCCTACTACTATTACTAGGTGTTGCCTTCTTTAGGAAAGGGATAGTGATAGAGAAGACAGGTGGTGAAGGAAGAGATAGAGGAAAGCTTCATTCTTTTACAACTCTGTTTTTGGCACGTTTTTAATAATGCAGTGTTGCAGCAGCGCCTCTAATGTTAAATGAGGCGTATTAATTTTTTGAAGCCATTTTATTGGTTATTTTACTTCGCCAATGATTCTGCTACACAACGAAGGAGGGCGCTCTGATGTTACATCACGATTAGTATCTGCTGAAGTCGGTATTGTTCAGTGACCAGTGACTATGCCTTCATCACTTGAACTTACCTACAACAACTGATACGAAAGGACACTAATGCACATCAGAAAAATGCCTGGTGTTGTTGTCTAATGACTGTTGGATACAGGAATTGAACCCAGGACCTGCGGTTTTGTAGTCAGCCAACGCCACCCTCGACGTTGAACAAGTGACTTAACATAAACCCAAAGAAAATAATCCAAAGGGGTTAAATCATACGATCTTGGTGGCCCAATTAATTGGGCCATTGCGTGAAATTATTTTTTCATCAAAAGTTTCTTTGAGTAAATCAATGGTAGCGCCCGCTGTGTGGCATGTGGCTTCGTCCTATTGGAACCACGTATCAGCAAGATGAATGTTACTTAATGGAGGTAAGAAAAAATTTCGAATCATATTCCTATACCGTTCACCATTGACAGTAACATTCTGACCATCATCGTTTTTGAAGACATATGAGCCAATGATTCCGCCAGCCCATAAAGCGCACCAAAACGGTAATTTTCTGTGAATTAAATGGTGTTTGGGCAAAAGTTTGTGGATTCTCCTCACTCCAAATGCGACAATTCTGCTTATTTACCTGTCCATTCAGCCAGAAATGTACTTCATCGGAAAACGAAAGAAGTGCACTATGAGTTTGACGAATAGAATAAATTTTTTTGATTAAAAATTTCAACAATTTGCAGGCGTTGCTCTGGTGCAAGTCGATTCAAAATCACAAAACGTATTCTGTGTCAAAATGAAATTTCAAAGCAAACTAAAGAAAAAGCAACTATCAGCTGTTAAACGGCTGTGCTCAAAAAAAAGCAGTGATGCCAACTTAAACTTGTGGCACTCTAAAAAAACACGCTTTACTTCAATATCAGGTGCTTCAAAAAGGTCGCTGCCACTTTCAAAATAATTAAGTATCCAGCTACATGGCTAAAATTACTGTTAGCGTCAGTTGTAGTCGTGTAGCCGGTAGCCGGTAGCCGGCTGCTGTGAATGTGTTAAAGTAAATGTTTGTGTTTAATGTAATTGTTGCTTACATCTTTTAAGCAAGTCAAATTTTATCAAACTAATCAGGAGTATGTTTTTACCTAAGATTTATTTATACCAAGCTGCATTCATCGATTTTTGAAATTAAGTGGTGAAAAACTAGCGTGATTTGGCACCATAATCCCACTGTGCGTAACTGTGGCATTAATTATGGCTCCATAAATGTGCAGCTAATTAATTATTTTAACAGTTTTTTTTTATAATTGTCAGCTTAACGACAGTCGAAGTATCTATAGAAATATAATTTACAAAAATAAGAGTAGAAACCTGATATTCTTGCCTATTTATTACCCTAAAAAATTTTATGAAGCAGCATTAATTTTATTACACTATTATTTAGAAATGTTTATGAACCAATTTTTTGGAACTACGTATATACATAAAAAATTTTATTTCAATATCTGCTTGCATGTGAGTGCTTTAAGAACATGAGTCATTTTTTTTATGTTACTCTTAACACCTTTGCCTGTTGTAAGACAATTAATTGTCATACACAATAAAAGCTATTTACTCGGCCAGGGCCCCTGTACTGCCCTCAACGTCTGGCCGTCATATCAAACTGCAAGTAATTTGCATAAATCTTCCTATTTAAACCTGCCAGAAATATATAGAAAATAATCTGCTTGCAGCATGTTGCATATACATACAATCTGGTATCTGTTTCTTAACACAGTTTTTTTTTTGGAATTTGCCATTTTTGATTATTAAAGCTTTTTCTCCACTTTGAGTTGCTACATCAGGAGTGTGGTGGCCCACCCACATCCCATGTACGCTCGCTCGTTCGTAATTAACGTAAAATTTTGTGTAGCAATAAATAAGCTGTTACAAAAAATGTCAGTATATTATTAATAAAACAAAAAAAAAAAAAGGTGAGAATTATTATGAACAGTATGACGTCTAAGGTGAACCCTGCACTGGGCTACAAAAGCAGCGAATTATGTTTCGAGAATATAATACAATACAAATTACTAGGTTTGTAGCGAAACAACAATTCATATAAATTTATACGCTTTTAATCGCTAATTTTCCCCTTCACCCTTCACTGGAAGTAAACTCTTTAAAAAAAGAAATTTTGAAAATCTTTTGGTTAAGAAGAAGTATGTATGTGAAATAAAGGGTGCTTTTTAGAGTGTCACAGCTTTGAGTTGGCATCACTGCTCTTTTGGAACACCCAAGGCGAATTCACATAAGGTGATCTTAATTCACCAGCTGATATAACTTCTCTGTTGTCAAATCAACCAAAACGTTAGGAAATATTCTGAAAGCAGGAAATTTTACACTAACAATTGTACAAGGCGAATACGCAGAGTTGCAAATTAAGACCACCTTATATCAATTCGCCTTGGGAGCACCCATTTAACAGCTGATAGTTGCTTTTTGTTTAGTTTGGTTTGAAATTTCATTATGAATCGACTTGCACCAGAGCAACGCCTGCAAATTGTTGAAATTTTTAATCAAAAAAATTTATTCTATTCGTCAAACTCATAGTGCACTTCTTTCGTTTTCCGATGAAGTACATTTCTGGCTGAATGGACAGGTAAATAAGCAGAATTGTCGCATTTGGAGTGAGGAGAATCCACAAACTTTTGCCCAAACACCATTTAATTCACAGAAAATTACCGTTTTGGTGCGCTTTATGGGCTGGCGGAATCATTGGCTCATATGTCTTCAAAAACGATGATGGTCAGAATGTTACTGTCAATGGTGAACGGTATAGGAATATGATTCGAAATTTTTTCTTACCTCCATTAAGTAACATTCATCTTGCTGATACGTGGTTCCAATAGGACGAAGCCACATGCCACACAGCGGGCGCTACCATTGATTTACTCAAAGAAACTTTTGATGAAAAAATAATTTCACGCAATGGCCCAATTAATTGGGCCACCAAGATCGTATGATTTAACCCCTTTGGATTATTTTCTTTGGGCTTATGTTAAGTCACTTGTCCAACGTCGAGGCTGGCGTTGGCTGACTACAAAACCGCAGGTCCTGGGTTCAATTCCTGTATCCAACAGTCATTAGACAACAACACCAGGCATTTTTCTGATGTGCATTAGTGTCCTTTCGTATCAGTTGTTGTAGGTAAGTTCAAGTGATGAAGGCATAGTCACTGGTCACTGAACAATACCGACTTCAGCAGATACTAATCGTGATGTAACATCAGAGCGCCCTCCTTCGTTGTGTAGCAGAATCATTGGCGAAGTAAAATAACCAATAAAATGGCTTCAAAAAATTAATACGCCTCATTTAACATTAGAGGCGCTGCTGCAACACTGCATTATTAAAAACGTGCCAAAAACAGAGTTGTAAAAGAATGAAGCTTTCCTCTATCTCTTCCTTCACCACCTGTCTTCTCTATCACTATCCCTTTCCTAAAGAAGGCAACACCTAGTAATAGTAGTAGGCATTAATTGCCTGAGTGTTACTTCTCTTTTCCAAAAAAAATAATTTCACGCAATGGCCCAATTAATTGGCCACCAAGATTGTGCGATTTAACCCCATTGGACTATTTTCTGTGGGTTTATGTTAAGTCACTTGTCTACGTCGATAAGCCACAAACAATTTAACACCTGGAAATCAACATTCGAAGAGTTATCGGTGAAACACGCTCTTAAATGCTGCGAAAAGCTATTGAAAATTGGTGTTCCAGATTGCGCCTTCTACGCACCGCCAGCCTTGGCGGCCACATGGCAACAATCATATTTAAATATTAATTTCATAACATTTTCTTTTTCCAATAAAGCCCGTTTCATTGATATTAAAAATATATTTCCTTGTTTTATTATGATTTAAACTTGTAGCACTCTACAAAAAAAACACCCTTTACTTTTATAATTTTATAATCTGACATTGTCGCCTGACTTAAAAAAAACAAAATTTTAAAGCTTTTACACGAAATGTATGAAGTTTGGAGTGGAAAATTTGACATGTCGTATGTAAAAAAGATGTTGTGTGAGAACAGCTTTAACTGCATAAATGTATGAGTATGGTTATATGAAACGCAAAACGCCCTAGCTAACATTTTCATAAAATTTTATAGAAGGAGCAAAAAATAAGTTAAAATAAAAAAATAATGAGATTTTTAATGTGAATTTTTGCAATGTAATAAAATTAATAAACTCGTCATATTTTTATGATGAATTTATAAAAAAAGGCGATTTAAAATTTTTTATTTGATATGGCCTTTTGTGTTTTAGGTAACCATATGTTACATCACAATCTGGTATTTATAATATTCTTTAAGCTCTCATAAACTGTCTCATTTTAGTGTTCAACAACTCATTGAATTGCTATTAAGTTGTGCCAAAAAAAACATTAACAAGTAATAGTTTTTTTTTTGCTATTAAACAGCAAATGTGTAATTTTAATCTGCTAAGACGTTTATTTATTGATTAACTAAAGCATATTTGTATTAAATTACTTCAACTTAAGCCATAAAAATATTTACATACTCGCATAAATGTGGCGGCTGTTGGTATAAATAAAACAAGGGTAAGAAAAAAATTGCTGCATACATTTATAGGCAATTAATCATTTACAGCCTTATGTTTTAAAAGGCATAAGTGGCAAAATTTAACATGGTCTGGGTATTTATCAAGCTAAGCTTTAATTTGAGTGATTAATGCCTAATGATCACACGAGATTCACTTTTTCCATCTCCTTTTTACATCACGCGGTATCTTGATCAAAGTTTGACAGGAGTCAACTGACAGTTGCCTGTTGCTGAGAACAGTGTTGCCCTTTCAGTTAAAAAGGGGGAGGGGGGAAATTCAAAAAGTTACACCCGAGCTGCGAACTTCAATAGGCTTCTTATAAAAATGAATGCACATACACGAATACATTTCTCTAGGTGTCCAGCACTGATATACATACATATCGCTACCTTAATATAGAAAGGCCCTAACTCATTATTTTTTCGATATCTAGATTTTTACATTTTTCTATACATTAGATGTTCTTCTACCGAAATATACAAAAAACTCGATTTCAAAAAAATTATGAGTTAAGGTAACGATACGTTGTGTTGCCCTTCTTGCTCTCTATGAGAGTATATTGAAAGAGTTCTGTCTCCCATGTTGACATGCAGCATTTTTTTTATTATTAATAAATTTTTGTTAGCTGGTTAATTTTCAATTTTAAATTTCATTAACTCACATCATAAAAAATTTAAAAGAAAAATATATTTACTTGCCACATTAAGCACATACATATGTTTGGATTTTACAAGACAAAACACACCTTCGAAGCGCAAGCCTTCCGGCTAAACACACATTTATGTATTTCTCATACAAGCTAATCAATCGCACATATGAATATTCATTCAAGACCAAGTTAATGACAATAAAAACAAGCAACAGCTCCACAAGCGAACGAACCAACGCCAACAACAACAACTACCACAAAACAAAGCCAAGCAAATATCGCTCAAAAAAAAAAGTTAATTGAATGGAAAGCAAAAAAAAATATTTTTAAAATTAATTTATCAAACATTTATATTGACGTTAATTATTTTCGGATCAATAATTTATAAAAAAAATTTAGAATTCTTAAATGTTTTTCTACAATTGGTCCAAAATACCAGTAAAGGAATAAATAAACAGTCATTACTGAACAATCATTATGGGCAGTAATTTTTGTTTTTTTCAAATTATATGTATATAATAAATTCAGTAAAGTTCGACTTTGACTCGAGCACAAAGGGTTCCGTATGAACACTAGATATGTAATACTTACTATACCACCTTTAGCTTATATAATATATAGTTTTAGCATTTTTTTAGTTTTTGGGTTTTTTAGTTTTGGCGATTTTTTTTAGTTTTAACGCTTTTTTCTGCTTTGGGCGATTTTTTTCGGGTTTCAGTGTTTTTTTTCATTTTGGCGATTTTTTGGGTTTTTGTCGATTTTTTTAGGTTGGCGATTTTATAATTTTAGAATTTTTTAGTCTTACCGTTTTTGAAAATTTCAAGAGTTTTCCATTTTGGCGATTTTTTTTTATTTTTTTCGGTTTTTGGCGATTTTTTTCGGTTTGGCGATTTTAGAGTTTTTGAATTTTTTAGTTTTACCGTTTTTGAAAATTTCAAGTGTTTGGCTCTTACGGTTGCCAAGATACAGCAAGTTGTCAAAATTACATTAACTGATAGAACACCCTTTAACTTTTTTTAATTTTAGTGTTAATTGTTGTAGTTTGAATAAAAATACACTAACCTTACAAAACTTCAAGTTTCTATATGCATACAATTGTATGCATGTATATTACATGGTATTTTAACATTTTTCGTTGCCCGTTTTGGAACACCCTCTAATTTTTAACTCTGATGTATTTGTTGTTGTAGCGGCCAAAGCTCTACATACAGTGCTCAGGTCCGTAGCTCTTACGGCTCTCGAAAAAAAATAGCCTGTGACGGACAGACAGACAGATGTACAGCGCAGCGAAAACAATAGGGTTCCTTTTCACCTTTGGTGTACGGTACCCTAAAAAGTACCTTTTACAAAACGTTCCTTCTGTGAAAAGTATCTTTTGTGAAAATTAGTTTTTAAAAATATTTGCTTTAATAAAGAGAAGGTTTTATAAAAAGAACTTTTTATAAAAAGTACATTCACAAAAAGTGCCTTTTATAAAAAGTATATTTTATAAAAAGTACATGTTATAAAAAGTAGCTTTTATAAAAAGTACCTTTTATAAAAAGTACCTATTATAAAAAGTACCTCTTATAAAAAGCACATTTTATAAAAAGTACATGTTATAAAAAGTACCTATTATAAAAAGTACCTTTTATCAAAAGTACCTATTATAAAAAGTACCTTTTATAAAAAGTACCTTTTATAAAAAGTAGATTTTATAAAAAGTAGCTTTTATAAAAAGTAGCTTTTATAAAAAGTAGCTTTTATAAAAAGTATCTTTTATAAAAAGGACCTTTTATAAAAAGAACATTTTATAAAAAGTACATGTTATAAAAAGTACCTTTTATAAAAATTATCTTTTATAAAAAGTTCATTTTGTAAAAAGCACCTTTTGAAAAAGTCCCTTTTATAAAAAGTACCTTTTACAAAAAGTACTTTTTATAAAACGTACCTTTTATAAAAAGTACCATTTATAAAAAGAATCTTTTATAAAAAGTACCTTTTACAAGAAGTACCTTTTATAAAAAGTACCTTCTATAAAAAGTACCTTTTATAAAAAGTATCTCTTATAAAAAGTACCTTTTGTAAAAAGTACCTTCTATAAAAAGTACCTTTTATAAAAAGTAACTTAAATAAAAATTAGCTTTAATAAAAAGTACATTTTGTAAATAGTACATTTTGTAAAAAGCACCTTTTAAAAAAGGTACCTTTTATAAATAGTACCTTTTATAAAAAGTACCTTTTATAAGAAGTACCTTTTATAAAAAATAGCTTTTATAAAAAGAACTTATTATAAAAAGTACCTTTTATAAAAAGTAGCTTTTATAAGAAGTACCTTTTATAAAAAATAGCTTTTATAAAAAGTACCTTTTATAAAAAGTATCTTTAATTAAAAGTACCTTTTATAAAAATTACCTTTTACAAAAAGTACCTTTTATAAAAAGCACCTTTTATAAAAAGGACCTTTTATAAAAAGCACCTTTTATAAAAAGGACCTTTTATAAAAAGCACCTTTTTCAAAAAGTATATTTTATAGAAAGTACATTTTATAAAAAGTACCTTTTATAAAAAGTACCTTAAATAAAAAGTACCTTTTACAAAAAGTACTTTTAATAAAAAGTAACATTTAAAAAAGTGCGCTTTATAGAAAGTACCAATAGAACATCTTGGTTTCAAACTATTCACTATTTTCAACACCACTTGGAAGGACGAAATATATATGGCCCTAAGCATTTGTTTTCATGTTGAATCCTTTTTTTATAACACGCTTTTATGTCAAGTCAGTGCTGTCTTAAAGTAGTTATCTATGTAATTCTGACGTAATTTCTAATATACATATGTATTTGAAGCAAACAAACTTGTTTTAGCAGTACATGACCAGAAACATAAGACTTAGAAAGCATACTTGCATTTCTTATAATGAAATTAATTGTAACAGTTTTTTTTTTGTTTTGTACAAAAATTAAATTTATACAAATAAGTTAATAACAAGAAAATTATATTTAAAAATAAATCAATGAAAGTTGCTGCTGAAACATTGACGTTGTCAATGTCCATTGTCAATGCAAGTTGTTTTTTTTTTTTGTTTTCTTCAAATATTTTTGTTGCTGCCGCTATTGCAACTACTTGCATAGTTGTTGCTTGTTTCAAGCATACATTTAGCACTTAAATGCATATACATACGTACCAGTATCTATATAACAACAAAAATTTCATGTAGGTTGAAAGGTGGGGGTCTCTATTCTTACAAGTCTTTAATGCATGCATATTTCTCTAAATACGAGTACTGCAAGAGAACTAACCAAGGAAAAATCCACTTCATATCATATTATTAGATCGACAGAAAAATGCGATCAGTTTTTTTTTTTTCTTAAGGTTTTAGAAAACAAAAACAAATCATAAAGTAATATAAACAAAAAAATTAAAATAAAAAATACTAAAACTGAGCACTACTCTTACAATAATAAACTGGCTGGCTGGAATTACAATAAAATAAGTACACAATATACATATTATATAAATATTGCAACAATACAACAACTTGTGGTTTTAACATTGCGATTTAGTTTAATTTTAAGGCTGGACAGACAGAGAGAGAGAGATAGAGAGAGCAAAAACTTCAACTCAGGGTGCCTGGTGTAATAAAGAGGTGTTTGTTCTAATCTTATTTCTGCTCTAGAAAAACTAAGCAACAAAAAAAAAAAATATTTTTATACAACTTATTGTTAGAAAATATGTATCTTAAACAATTTCGCTTTCGATTTTATTTTTGCTTTGCATTTCGGGTATATAAATATGCTGGAGCTTTTAAGAATTAACCACAGTCAACTTACAACACTTACACCAATTGGAAGTTTATTTTACATAACTATTTAAAATATAGTTCAATTGGTACAATTTTTTTTAGTTTAAAGCACTTTTTAACTCAAAAAAACAACAGCAAAATGTTCACAAAGTTGGTAAGTATTTTGTATTGCATCATCTAGCAAGCGCTCCAGCTAAGGATTACCACTGAAAGGATATTTTTGTTTCGCTGTTTTGTATTTAAAGGCCTTATTATCGTTAGTCGCCTTGGCGTGCGCAAAACCCCAACATCCAGCTGCTCAATTTCCAGCTGGTGTGAATCCTCAGGACTGTCCCGGTTTCCCTATCTGTGATAATGCACGCCTGCATAATCCCAACAAATGGCAACAACCTGCTCAATGGCAACCACAACCCCAATGGCAACCACAACCCCAATGGCAACCACAACCCCAATGGGGTGCACCACAACCTTCCTGGCAACAACCTCAACCACAATGGGGTGCTCCTGCTGCTGCCCCTGGCGGTGATAAATTCCCAGCTGGCGTAAATCCCCACTCCTGCCCCAACTATCCCTTCTGCGATGTAAATGGTGGCAGTGCTGGTGCTGCTGCTCCTCCTCTACCCGGCTGGACTGAACGTCAATATCCCGCTGGTGTTAGCCCCCACACCTGTCCCAACTTCCCTTACTGTAACTAAGAAATTATTGTTAATGACTTTTGTACACAACTGCCAACTGCTGTCTTCCTTTTTTCCATCTACTATCTATCTTTCTCTCTCTCTCCCTCTCTCTCCTTTTATTCTCATCTTAATTTCAATAATGTGCTATTATTCGATGTTTAATTGCTTAATTTTTTCATTGTTCTTTAGTCTTATTTTCCTTTCATTTTTAATTTTAAATCTAAAAAGCAAAATAAATCTGTTAACTAAAACTTTAAAAAATTCCCATAAATATTTTTTTTAGAAAATTTAAGACAAAAAAAAAATTTATAATAAAAATATAAATTACTGATTGTTGTTGGCATAATAAAGGCCAAAAAATTCTTAGACACAGATCATTTAAGAATTCAAAAGAGCTAAATGTATATAAAATAGTTTTTGTTAATAAAAAGTGCATTTCAATAAAAAATTGTATAGAAATTTGAAAAAAAAATATTTAAAATGTTTCAATCAATATGGGAATATTAATTTGAAATTTTTGAGAAGGGCACCAGAGCGATGGCGCAACAACCAATGACGAATCATCGATCATAACGAAGCTGATGAATGCCTATAAATGTGAGATTTATATATGTTGTTCTTTCCGACGATCGCCAGAATAATGCTTAAAAGTTGCTCAAGCTAATTTCGAAAATAGGATATGTTAGCCCACTGCTTTATTGCATATATGATGTTTATTTTTGAATAAAACAACAAGCAAAATTGATTACTAAATCGAAAAATTATAATTATAAATTTAAATAACAAAAATTAAAAATTTAAAAAACCCCCGATATATCTAGAAAAGATGTGATATCATCTAAACGGCTGAACCGATACACAGATACACAGTAAAAACTTATAACACCCGTTTTTTTGTTCGGGGGTTAAAAAAATACATTTATTACCAAAGTAAAGTAAAATACAATAAAAAAATAAAATATAATGGAAGTAAAATAAAATAAATTTATATAAAATAAATAAAGTATGACACAAAAAAGTAAAACAATATATAATATACGATAGAAGAAATCAAAATATAATAAAATAATATATAATAAAATAATATATAATAAAATAAACTATAATAAAACATTATAACATAAATACATGATAGATTAAATTCAACAAAACGAAATAAAAATATAATAAAGTAAAATAAAATAAAAGAAAATGGAAGCAAGAAAATAAAGTAAATTTAAATATAATAAAAATAAGACACAATAAAATTAGTTCAAATAAAACAAAATATAATACAATAAAATAAAATAAAATAATATTAAATAAAATAAAATAAAATAAAATAAAATAAAATAAAATAAAATAAAATAAAATAAAAGAAAATAAAATAAAATCAAATCAAATAAAATAAAATAGTTTATAAAATAATATTAAATAAAATAAAATAAAATAAAATAAAATAAAATAAAATAAAATATAATTAAATAAAATAAAATTAAATAATATAAAATAAAATAAAATAAAATAAAATAAAATAAAATAAAATAAAATGAAATAAAGTAAAATAAACTAATATAAAACAAAATAGACAAAAATAAATTAAAATAATAAGAAAAACAAGATAAAATAATATAAAATAAAAACAGTTAAATAAAACAAAATTAATTAAAACAAAATAATTTATAAAATAATATTAAATAAAACAAAATAAAAGAAAATAATATAAAATAAAACAAAATTAACTAAATAATTTATAAAATAATATTAAATAAAATAAAATTAACTAAAATAAAATAATTTATAAAATAATATTAAATAAAATAAAATAAAATAAAATCGAATAAAATAAAAGAAAATAAAATAAAATCAAATAAAATCAAATCAAATAAAATTAAATAATTTATAAAATAATATTAAATAAAATTAAATAAAATAAAATCAAATAAAATAATTTATAAAATAATATTAAATAAAATAAAATAAAATAAAATCAAATCAAATAAAATATAATAAAATAAAATCAAATAAAATAAAATAATTTATAAAATAGTATTAAATAAAATAAAATCAAATCAAATAAAATAAAATATTATAAAATAAAAATTAATTTAAATTCAATTTAAGCAGAAAGATTAAATTAATAAAAAAAAATTAATTTTTAATATTAAATAAAATAAATTAATATAAAACAAAATAAAAAAAATTAAATTTTATAAAAAAAAAATAAAATAAAATATAATAAATATATTGAAATTAAAATTAAAAAGATTAAATTAAGGAAAAGAAATGAAAATAATACATAACAAAATAAAATAACGACAAATGAATTAAAATAAAACTTAAATATAGTAGAATAATATAAAAAATAAAATAATAAAAAATTAAAGAAGAGAAAATAATTTAGAGTAAGATATAAAAACTAAATAAAAAATAAAAGACAATAAAAATAATGAAATAAAAATAAAATATCATAAAACAATTTAAAATAAAATAAAAATAGATACAATAAAATAAATATGTTAGAGGGCAACACATAAATAATTATAATATAATTGTCTGGTAACACTGCTTCTCAAATACACTTGCCCATGGTGTAATTAAACAGGTGAGTGCGTAAGGATTTGTTATATAAAAATATGGCAACCCTAGCTGTGTACAGAACCGAAGAACGCCAAAAGCACAAAAATAATTGTACCAAAACCAAAACAAAACGAATTTTTTGAGATTCGTCAGCTACAAAGCAAATAGAGCAAAAAATTATCAGCTGAAGCAGCGCTGCCACCTGGTTATATATGTACATCTTGCACTTGCCGTTATTTTTATTGAAATTGACTTCTCATCCATTCCTTGTTAAATTTTTCAATAAATAAGTTTATTTTTTCATTAAATCGACAGAAAGAATTTTATATTTCGTGTATTTTTTTTTAAATTTAAAGTTCTATTGGGCTTAAAAGAACACCCTTTCACCCTTCATTATCAGAGTAGGGTTGAGTGCCCTCACGGCATGATTTACCTTTTACCTTTTAAGTCGGTTAAAGTGAATTGGGCTTAGAAAACCATAAAGCCCATGTATTTTCAATATTAGATATTTTCGGAGCATTTTAGTTTGCTGACTCTCCTTTTCGCCTGGAAAAAAGTCAAAAAAATTTCCTTTTAAAAAGGTTAAAATGTTAAATAAAATTATTTGCTGAAAAATCGTACCACAAATCTCTGAATTTAGATAGCAAATCTAAAAATCATAAATGGAACGAAGTTTTTACTTACAGGTGGGAGTTTTGAATGGAAATGCTGTGAGTTTCATAAAATTAATAATAATATTACTTCAATAATAATATTCCTTTTTGGGAAATAGTTGTTTTCCTTCATTTTTTTAATGTTTTTTCAAGCATTAAAATAAACAGAAATATTACGAAAATTTTAAATCAATAAAAATGAGCAAAATTAAAAAAAAACAAACAAAAAATACAAACTGCAGCATTTTACTTTTAACATTGAAAATGTAATATTTCGAAATGTGATTGCTTATTAGTTTAATTACTAATTTAGTTTTCAATTTACACAATCTGAAGTAACAGCTTTAATTAAGGTGAGTTTTTTTTAGATAAAAAAGATAAAAATGGCACATGACTTATTTAATTGAGTTGATCTTTTAACAACATATTTTACAAAACTTATTTATATGCAGACTTTTTTAATAATATTGCCAATAGTTAATAAAAAATAAAAACAATATAACAAGTGAATAATGAAAACATGTTTTTAATAAAGCGTTTTATTGGTAATTTTTGCTTTTGGCCTCCAGCATGTCAAACAGATATGTATATTGTATGTATGATAAAATCCATAACAAAATTTTTATATAATTAATCTCTTTATTTTATTGTTGTTTAATAAATTAGAACAAACATTCCATTAAAGAAATATTTTTGAGTTTCTCACACCCACTTGTCTGGCAGCCAACAAAAACAAAATTCAATGGAAGCGAAATAAAAAGTAAATATGTATAATAATTAAATACAATGCGGAACCTTACAAAACTGACTGACCACTATGCTCAGTTCATTGTTGCCCTCATAGGGGACAAATAATTTGTTGCTGTCCATTTGCTTTTTGTTATAGAAAAAGTGAAAGTTGTTTTTAAAAATTTGTTCGCAAAAAAGAACCAGAAATTAAAACACATTCCTAATGTTCTAACAACATGTGAACGCCAACAATGGCTGCTTGTCGACCACTTTGAAGTTCAAGTCCATCGTTTGTATTCTTTGGCCAGATATAATTTACCATTTTTTTCCAACGCATTTTTCTGTTTGAGTTTGATATTTTTTATGTAAAGAGTGATTTTTTTCCTGCTAGATTTTCTAGTCTACAACTGAAGCAAGGCCTCTTGAATAACGTTGTAAATGGCAAATGTTACAAAACCTGTTTTTTTTACAGATTACCGTTAATATTGCTCTCTAGCATTTTTCACACATGAAACCATTCAAAATTATGCATATTATCGCCGTCAAAATACAATTACAAAGAGCCAGTCAGTGTAAAAACTGTACAACTAACAATATAGTACGAAGGGAATCTGGCGAAAGTAATTGATAAATATAACTGAGGTACAAAAAGAAAAGTTAATGTTAATACTCATTATTTTTGATAAGCTAAAAATTAACAAAAAAAACACTAATTTTGCTTTAAAAGACGTTTTTTTTTTGTTCTCTTGAAAAATTATTCAATTAACACTTTTTTTCTTTCGTAGCAGTCGTTAACGGATTGATGATTTAACCCTAAACAAAGTCTTTCATTAACTGAGATTGGTGCTCACAAACTTCAAATTTCCCTTGAATGACTTGGAAGGAAACTTGAAACAACAAAGTAACAAACCAAATAAATGTGTCTTAAATAGAGCAAAAATCGGCAAATCAACTCACATGCGCATAATTAGTAAATAACAGACGACAATGGCAATACTGTTACAAATTTATAGTGGAAACAAAAATCGTATGTTTGAAGTAGACATAACATACGATATGATAATACAGTATAATGTAAAATAACATAACATAGCTTAAATTGGATTATGAAAGGAAATTCGTTAATAACCGTTATCCCTCGACACCGTACGTACGTTCTTTTTCTCTTGCAAATTTTTACTGACTCTCTTAACAATGTTGCCATACATTTTCACATACAATGATGTTCTGTTAACATTTTAATTCACAATAATATGTAAAAGAAAATAAAATGAAAAAATTTTATGAAAAAATAGATAAAAAAATTAAATTAATTAAAATAATTAAAAATTAATAAAGAAAAAAATTATTTTATTAATAATTAAAAAATTTAACAAACTTAACACATGATCTGCTTTAGCTACGGTAAAATAAATGCACATCAGCAAATGACTATTAAGATGTAAGCCAGGACTGTGACTGTGATCACAGTTTAGTGATTTTTCAATCGCTGTGAAAAAGCAACAGCTATAGAAATATCGCTTATCTCTACTGCCAATACTTTCAACCTGCCATTGTTGGGTATTTTTCAGGAGCGAAAACTTATTTCGCCTACCATTTAAATTTATTATGCTTTTATATAGATTGCAATAAGCCAACATTTAAAAAAATTACCATCCATCGATTTGACAGATTTGTATTAACAATTTTACAGATCTGGCTTATTGATTGTTTTCTAATGTTTACATAAATGTTAGTTTTGGCGGAAATTACTGCAATTTTTATTAAAATTTATGTTGGTTATTAAAATTCTCGCTAATTTAAAAAAAATTTAAATAAAAGAATAACAGCCTTTGGATTAATTTGTAATCGTTGAAATATAAAATTTACAAGTGATTTATAACATTTGCAAATAAAAGGGTGTGGAGTTTTGGTTGTTACTTTTATTTTTAATGAGTTGCATTACAAGTCTTAATAGAACAAGTATTAAAATTAATAAATAAAAGCAGTTAAATATTAAGTAATTTATTTAGTTTGCTTAAACAAAAAAAAAATTATATAAATATTTATTATTCAAGTGTGGGTTATACATAGCAAACCAATCATAAATGAAAAAATTTAAATTGCTGTTTTATTGCCAACAAGTACCACTGTAATTATGATAATTCTTCGAACGCTGCAAGACATTCCAGAAAAAAAAATTAATTAATTGGTATTAAACAGCAGAGTGTTGGGTATTTAACATGCAACTAGCAAAGGTCTGCATTAAATTCTCTCTCTATATATAAGTTTTTGAATTCTTTCGTAAGAAGCCTTAAAAAGAAGAACGAATAGCTGATAGCTGCAGCACAAAAAAAGTTTAGTGTTTCGGCAAATCTTGAAGGGGTCTTAAATATTACATCCAGTAGTATTGCAACAGTTTTGGCCTTAGTTGCATGAATGGAGTGAAAAATGAAACATTATGATTTTAGCTGAAGACGGTAAACAAGTTTCAGGCATCATGAGCTAATGATCACTTGCATTGAAAGGCGTTTTTTCTTCTTATGGCTCATGTTATGTTAAATACTTAAGCATCATCATATCTAAGAAAAAGTATCATTCATAGCACTTTTTTTGGGACATTTAAAGAGCTGGACTGGCCAGGTACAATTTGAGCACATAACTGTAAGAAAATATATAAAATATTGAGACCCGTAGTTAGAGGTTCACAATAAAAGGTCTGCCGATAGGGCAGTATCAGACCATCACTTTTTTTATCGGAAAAATTAGACTCAAGATCGCCTCGATCCGTGGGCAAAACTTGCAGAGCATATCAATACGCTAAGATGTTAGAAATGATGAAGAAAATTTTCCAAAAGATGTTCTGGAAATGTAAGAGAATAATTTGTTGAAGACCTTAGAAAATGTTACGAAATGAAAATGCATGGATTTCTATAAAAAAATCTTCACAGAAACCGCAAACCAAAACCTTGGAACCCCTGAGAGAAAACCTGAGAAGTGCACGAGGCTTAAGGCTCAGTTACTTGACTGTAATGTAAAGTAACTGCAACGTAGAAAACAGCTGATCGATATTTTTATGTGAAAAGTAGGTTACGTTACATTACATCTCTATAAACATTTTCATTACTTTACATTACATAACAATATCGATCAGCTGTTTCATACTGTTGCAGTTACTTTACATTACAGTCGGGTAACTGACCCTTTAAGCTTAAATTATACGTGATATAAACATAACGCCATAGCCATAACCAAACCAAAATTCAATTGATTTCTATGGTAAGAGTGAGAGAGACTCGCCATAACTCTCACCATAGAAACCAATTGAATTATGGTTTGGTTATGGCTATGGCGTTATGGCTATGTCACGCATAATTTAAGCTTTAAGCTTTTTTCTTATGCTCTCACATATCAATACTCACTTATTCTCACAAAAATCTTATCATACTTTTAATAAATTTCATACATTTTGTAAACAAAACAACTCCAAAGAAAAACAAGCACAAAAGAAAATAAAACAAAATTTAGAGAGCGTTTGAAGTTATTGCCGTCGATGTTATTGTGGGCTTGATTAATTTGCCAACGATTTTCCTGAAGTTGCAGAATTTATTCTGTTTCCTCATTTAGTGGCAGGGAGTCGGCTAACAGTCGCCGCTGGCAACTCTTAAATAGGGTCTGTTCGTAAATGCATCACTGCGCTGCAAATGGAAATTGAAATTTCCTAAATTACTTCACTAAAGCAGATAATTTAGAAATAACCTTGCAGGAAATGGAACTGACATAAGACTAGCCAAGTGATAGGAACCAGTCCGAGTTTTAACACTTCCTATGAAGTTAACCAGTCACTTTTTCATGGGGATGGCTGGGGTTAATGGGGTTAATTGATACTTGGTATGGACCTTGTGACTTATCACTGAGCTAAATCTTATAGGGACCTATTCCGTGTAGAATAATATAAATTATATATAAGTACATGTCATTCCGACGCAAACTTGAAATTTTTTATTTTTATTTTTCAGTAAAAATTTTTTTATATTCGAACTATCAACCTGCGGCATGACAGGCTTGCACACTACCTACCCGGGCACTCATATTTCAAAAGTATAATAATACTTACCAGTTAAGCTTAGTTTAATATCTAAGTATAGTTACGGGACTTGCTCCAGAGTGACTTGGCGGTCTATTTATATTGATTCACTGTTTAACCTTCATGCTGAACAGATGTCCCAGCGAAGTCTTTCTTATATACCAGTATATATACGAAACAAAAAAAAAATATTCGTAATACATAATACATGCCCCAGAGGAGTCTTTCTTATATAGACATACTAAGCCAAAAAAAAATATTCGTAATACATACACACGCAATATTCGTAATAGTACCCTATTGAGGCGAATTCACATGAGGTGATCTTAATTCACCAGCTGACTCAATTTCTCTGCTGTCAAATCAAACAAAACGTTAGGAAATATTCTGACAGCACGAAATTTTACACTAACAAATATACAAGGCGAATATGCAGAGTTGCAAATTAAGACCATCTTGTATCAATTCGCCTTGGTACCCTATTGAACTATGGATGAAATTATAATAATAAATAAAAGTGAACGAACAAAAGTGTGTTCAGGTAACATTGATTGACGGCTTACGTGGAAACATGACTCTGAGCTAACACAAATGAAACTTAAATTAACTCAGATATATTCGCTGATTGGTTGCAATTACATCCTCAGTCTAGATGGTAAACTTTGAATATACTTTTGAAACCTTTATAGTGCTACGGAATTCAGTTACCGATAACCTGACCAGACATCCCGCTTTTGAAATTTTCAATTCCTTATTAGATTTTTATTAAAATGTAAGTGATAAAAATTCAATTCAAATATTTTTTATCTGTAGTTATTGCTTAAATATCCAAATCCTTGTGTGCTTCATTACACATCCGTTTTGAGATGATGTGTCACGCTTGTAGTGTAGCTAATTTGTAGAATACAATTCTCATTATTAACATGTCACGAAGAGTTTCAAAATTATCACTGCACTATTTTCTGTCGGCATTGTCGGATCTATACAAGTTTATGCTTATATAGATTTATAACCCTTGACACAAACCTGGAGCTTTAACAGAGCTCTATTAGTGTCTTAACAGAGCTCTGTTAAGTTATAATGCATTTCGAAAGGACTTTTGCAGTAAATGAGGCAACCGATATGGAAAGATACGCTCAAAAATAAATCAAAAAGGAGTTTATTTGCTGTTGTAATTTATGTTTGGGTGTAAAATTACTAAAATTTTTGAACGTTGAAAACATATTTTTGACAAACTGTATGTAAGTAAGACGCAAAGGAAAATGAAAAGGAATTTTTCTAAAAACAACTTTATTTATTTAATTATTCTTTTTTTTTGCTTAAAGAAGCTCTAAGCGATCAAAACAAGCTAAAATAATAGCGATCTTTAAAGTGAGGTAACGAATGACAAATATATTAGACGATGATATGATAAAACAAAACAAAAACGACATAAAATATATATTTTGTTTTAGCAGACAATTGTGTTTCCACAATCTAGAGACAATTTTTTTTTATTTTTGTACGTAAAACAACGAGGTGAAATTATAACATCCTAAGGTTAGGTAACGAATGACAAAAATACTAGGACATGCTATGGTAAGTCACACAAAAACATATAATGCATTCATTATATTTCTTAAAATTTTAAAATAATTAAACTTATACTTTAATTTTTTTCATTTTTTTTACTTTATATCGTCATCTTAAATGCAAACGGACGTAACTACACTTTTATATTTTTTACAGGAGAAACAAAACATTTTACAAAATCAATAATAATAAAGTGTTATTGATAATTTTCTTCGAAATTTACTTGTAGTATGGATACTTATATGTTTTTAACCATTTATATACTTTTTAGGGTTCCGTATACTACAGGTGAAAAGGAAGCCTATTTTGTTCGCTACGCTGTCCATCTGTCTATCCGTCTATTCGTCTGTCTGCCACAAGCTATTTCCTCGAGAACCGTAAGAGCTACGGATCTGAAATTTGGGCATAGTGTGTAGAAAACAACAAATACATGAGAGTTAAAAATTAAAGGGTGTTCCAAAACGAGCAACGAAAAATTTTAAAATCCCATGTAATAACATACAATTGTATGTATATACTCTTGAAATTTTTACAGTTAGTGTATTTGTATACAGACTACAACAATTAACACTAAAATTGAAAAAAAATCTAAATTAAAGGGTATTCTATCAGTTAATGTAATTTTGACTAGGTAATTTTGACAACTTGTTGTAGCTTGGAAACCGTAAGAGCCAAACTCTTGAAATTTTCAAAAACGGTAAAACTAAAAAATGCCAAAATTATAAAATCGGCAAACCGAAAAAAATCGCAAAAAAAATCGCCAAACGGAAAAAATCGCCAAATTAAAAAAATTTCTAAAACTAAAATAAAACTAAAAAACCGTAAAATCGCCTAAATACGCCAAAAACAAAAAAAAAACATTGCGAGAAACCGGAAAATCGCCATAAAGAAAAAAATTGCCAAAATGAAAAAAAATCGCCAAAATACAAAAGAAAACGCTAAAAACCGAAAAAACGTCAAAAAGACAAAATAAACCATATCAAAAGAATGTTCAAATCCCAAAATTATAAAATCGCCAAACCGAAAAGAAACGCTAAAACGAAAAAAAACGCAAAATCCAGAAAAATGTCGCCAAACTGAGAAAAATCGCCAAAAAAAATCACAAATAAAAAAAAGCGCCAAATTAAAAACATTTCTAGAATTAAAATAAATCGCAAAAAAGCGGAAAAATCGCCAAAATGAAAAAAATTGCCAAAACGAGAAAAATCGCCAAAAAAAAAATCACAAATCAAAAAAAAGACGCCAAATTAAAAAAATTTCTAGAATTAAAATAAATCGCAAAAAACCGGAAAAATCGCCAAAATTAAAAAAACCAAAAACCAAAAAAAAAAAAATCGCCAAACGAGAAAAAGCGAAGAACAAAAAATTAATCGTTTCAGTTGAAAAAAAACGTCAAAAACACATATAAAAAAAATTAAATCCCAGAATTATAAAATCGCCAAACCGAAAAAAAATCGCTTAAAACAAAAATCGCCAAAACGAAAAAAAACGCTAAATCAAAAAAAATTTCTAAAACTAAAATCGCCAGAAACCGGAAAAATCGCCATAATGAAAAAATATCGCCATAATGAAAAAAATCGGAAAAATTAAGAAAATCGCCAAAATGGAAAAAAACACTAAAAACCGAAAAAATCGCCAAAACGAGAAAAAAGCGAAAAAAACAAAACAAAAATCGTTTCAGCTGAAAAAAAACGTCAAAAACGCGAAAAAAACGCCATATCAAAAAAATTTTCAAATCCCAAAATTATAAAATTAATAAATCGCGTAAAACCGAAAAATAGGCCGAAATGAAAAAAATCGCCAAAATGAAAACAAATCGCCAAAATGAAAAAAAAAACGCTAAAAACCGAAAAAAAATCGCTAAAAAACAAAAAAAAAATCGTTTCAGCTGAAAAAAACGCAAAAGAACGCTATGTTAAAAAAATACTCAAATCCCAAAATTATAAAATCGACAAGCCGAAAAAAATCGCCGACAACAAATATCGCCAAAACGAAAAAAAAGCGCCAAATTAAAAAAAAAAATCTAAAACAAAAATCGCAAAAAACCGGAAAAATCGCCAAAATGAAAAAATCGCTGAAATGGAAAAAATTTTTAAAATGAAATAAAACGCCAAGAACCGAATAAATTGACAAAACGAGAAAAAAGCGAGAAAACAAAAAATAAATGGTAAAAAAAACGCCATATTAAAAAAAAAATGCTGGTAGATTTTTTCTTCATTATTTCTTACTACATCTCGCAATAACTTTGAAATGGGGGCGTAAGCGTGTTGGTATTTTATTTACAATAATCTTTGATTTTCTTTTACTATTTGAATAACAAATATTGTACAAAATAAACAAACAAAAAAAAAATCAATTTAAAACTTAACAATTTAATAAAAATGAAAAATTCTATTATTTACTTAAAACTATTTTACAAATATGTATTTATTACCAGTCACTGGAAGATGGCTCCCAGCCACTGTGCACATCCAGCTCATGATGTTGTTCCTTATGATTGTGGTGCACATGAACGGGCACATGGACTTCTTTGTACACGGGTACATGAACTTCCTTAATGACGGGCACATGCACCTCCTTTATAACGGGCACTTCTTTGATCACTTCTTTGTAGATCTCTTTGGGAACTTCCTTGATGATTTCCTTAACAATCGGCACCTTTTGCACATGATGATGATGTATAGTGTGAACTTTGTATGGCACGTGAATTTTGTAATGTTCACTTGAGGAAAGAAAATAAATGTAAACAATGGCAATAAAAGCAAATGAGAAATAAAGAAAACACAAAACAAACAGACAGTTGGCAAAAGGTGTTATTGATTAAATTGTTAGTGAATGTGATAAAATTAAGAGTTTCAAGGTGTTTCGTTTGCCAGTTGAATGAAGTGAGTTAGGTTTTTGTTTTGTTTTTTAACTAATTATATTGATTAAATATGCATTAATGAAAGTGAAAACTTATTTGCGTCATTTCTACTAACGTTATTACATGAGGTTTTTATTTTAGTTTCTATTGAAGTTTATTTATTTCTGGCTTTTCGAGGCCAATAATTATAATTAAGTATTCCGTGTAATTAGCTGTTTGTGTGAGTTGCCTGCAAATTGCTTTTGCACCAATTGTGGCAAATTATCAATTGTGCTTGCAACTGGTAAGATGTCATTTGGCAACTAGTGCCAACAACAATAACAAAAATGCCAATTTATCCATCCAACCAGCCAAGCCAAACCAACTAAATGAACAATAACATTTCATTGAAAATTATGTATAAACAAAAGCATTTTGAGAATATGTTAGAAGTTGTTTTTTTATATTATTTTTGATGTTTTCTAATTGTTGCTGACAGCATTTGTGTGTTAAGTCATGTTGTGTGCTTAGAAACTTTATTCAAGTGTTAAAGGGTACGACAGGTTGCTAAATGCAGTACGTCAGTGTAAAAGCAACAGAATAAAGGTTAAATGAGAAATATGATCTTTGTGTTGTCATAAACTATTTGTTTTATGTCTATAGAAATCTTTTTTTTATATATATATAAAACATCAATCATCCAAGCTTATTATAATAAAGAGGCGAAACTTATTTATCAAAAAAAAAAACTTGAGAGTTTATTAAATTAACAACGTGCGAGGTTAATTAATAATATAAAAGCGAGAATTTTAAGGCCAAGTGTTTCTTTTGTTTTATTAATGCGTAAGTAAAATGAAACTTAACTAATTTCTATTAAAAAGCATCGTAGAGTATAGATGGAGTGTAAGCGCTGTTAAGAGCAAATGGCAAAAACAAAAAGATGCTTAAATAGCCATATGACAGTGGCCATATGTCCGAAATCTTTTTGAAAGTTTAACATTTTTGTTTTAAAATTAATTTTTTTTGTGTAATTTTTTTACAGAACAACTAGACATACGAGTATTTGTGGCAAAAAAAGGAAAAATTACTCAAGTCCAGATAAGCTGATTTTGAGTTAATGGTACTTCCGTATTTTGCATACTTGAAAGTACCCGTGGGCAAAATCTCAATTAATTTGGGCAATTTTTCAAGAAGTTATAGCAAAATGACTTCCAACTTATCTTTTTTAGACTTCTAATTTCATTTGCAATAATAGCTTCATTTAGGCTATACTTTGGTATATTTCAACTTGAATGTATTATTTACAGTGTGTGGAACGATGTTTGCTAAAAAAAAATAAAGATTAAAAGATAAATTTCCAATTTAACTGTTGAAAGAAATAAATTTCTGAAAATTGACTTTAAACGCTTAAAAGTGCTCTCCTGCAAAACACACAATTATGACTTTTTTTTCTTTTTCCACAGATATTACTCGTATGTTAAGCTTTCATTTAAAGAAGTGAGAAATAAGAAGTCAATAATTAACATGTTTTTTATGGTGAAAAAGTAAAAAAAAATCGCCAAATACCCAAAAAAAAAATTGCCAAAGCTAAAAAAAAGCTCCAAAACTTAAAAATCGCCAAAACTAAAAAGTGGCCAAAACCAAAAAAAAAATCGGTAAAACGTAAAAAGTGCTAAAACTAAAAAAAAGCCAAAACAAAAAAAAATGTAAAATCTTTAAATCAGCTAAGAACATATTTGATTATATTAAAAAGCGCTTAAATGAAATATATCACCAAAACTAAATTAAATCTCTCAAATTAAAAAAAAACACAAAAAAAATTAAAAGCTCGGAAAAAATCGCCAAACGAAAAAAGCGCCAAAACTAACGGCCTAACGGCCTGGCCCACGATGTCACCAGATCAAGAACTTTAGAAAATTTGTTGTTGTTTGCAATACAAGTTGTCCATCGAACGATTCCTCGTGACATTGTGGGCCAGGCCGTAAAAAAATCGCCAAAACTGAAAAACACCCGAAAACCGAAAAAATTGCCAAAACTAAAGAAATTGCCAAAACCCGAAAATATCGGCAAAACCTAAAAAAGTCGGCAAAAAAAAACTAAAAAAATTCCCAAAAACCGGCAAAAATCGTCAAAACACAAAAACGCCAAACCTAAAAAAATCGCAAAAATAAAAAACAACCCAAAAAAATCGCCAAATATTCAAAAAATTGTCGAAAATAATAAAAGCTTTAAAGCTAAAAAATCGCAAAAGCTAAAAAAATCGCTAAAAACCGAAAAAATGGACAAAACGTAAAAAAGTGCTAAGACCAAAAACACCAAACAAAAAAATTTTTTTTTAAATTTCTACATCAGGTAAGAAGATATTCGATTATATAAAAAAAGCGCTTATATAAAAATATCGCCAAAAATAAGTTAAATCCCACAAATAAAAAAAAATATTAAAAGCTCGGAAAAAATCACCAAAAATAGCAAAAACGAAAATAAAAACAACCAAGAAAAAATCGTCAAAATTAAAAAAGCTTTAAAGCTAAAAAAATTGCCAAAACTAAAAAAATCGGCATAACGTAAAAAAGTAATAAAACTAACAAAAAAAAACATCAAAACAAAAATTTTTTAAAAAACTTTCTACATTATTTAAGGAGATATTCGAAGATAGCGCCAAAAATAAATTAAATCGCTAAAAAAAATAAAAAGTCGGCAAAAAAATCGCCAAAAACCGAGAAAAATCGCCAAAACGAAAAATGAGCCATAACGAAAAAAATCGCTAAGCTAAAAAACAACCGAAAAAATGGCCCAAAAATTAAAAAATCGCTGAAAATAAAAAAAACTTTAAAGCTGAAAAATCGCCAATATATAAAAAATATCGCCAAAATTTGAAAAAAATCGGCAAAACGTAAAAAAGTAATAAAACTAAAAATAACGCCAAAACAAAATATATTGTTAAAATATCTCTAAATCAGTTAAAAAGATATTCGATTAAAGAGGCTAACGTTCGTATAATATTACATACATATGTATGTGTGTAGTGTCCATACGGAACACTTCTCTCTCCCATAAGTCTAAGTCTGATTCCGATGAAGCTTATGGATTCAACTGGTAACTAAAGAGTATACATTCACATAATTAAATTTTGCAATAAGCATTCCCATTGTGCTTTAAATTAATGTAATACGAGTAAGGGCCTAATTCATAAAAAATATTTTGGTTTTATAAAAGGTTTATTGATCAAATTTCCATAGACAATTTGTTTAATAAACCTCTTATAAAACAGACATATTTTTTTATGAATAAGGCAGTATATACATATAAATAAATTTGTCTTTATAAATAAATTAATAAAAGCCACAGAGCGTATAAGGCAATTATTAACCAAACGAAAGCAAGAAATTAAGGATACATGAATTCATGTTAACGTTAGTTGTTAAAACAAGTGCTGTAATATAAAAGTATTATGTATGAAATATATTATTTCTGTTTAATATAATTATTATTGCTAAGCATATGCATATGATTATTAATTACAATTGCAATTTATTTTGTTAGCTTCACTATAAAAGCAATTTTCTGGTGTTTTAGTAATTAAGGTAAAAGCGTTTTTTTTTCCTGATGAATGAGAAGTGATTAGTCAGTCGTATATTATTATGTGCCAAAGCTAATAAAATGTCATAAAAATTTATTTTAGAAATTAACTTTTCAAAACACTTACTGGCTTTTGTGGAAACCAGGAGCGGCATTTGCTAAAGTTAGCACAGTAGCCAGGAGTACCTAGAAGAAAAGAGAAAGAAAAATTTAATGATAAAATAAAATTGTGTTTTGATTTTGATTCAAATTTCAAGTACATAAATTAATTGGGTCTATTGACACTAAATGATCTTTATTCCTATATTTTTTATAAAATTAAAAAAAATATATAAACTTGTAGAACTTTTTTATTTTATAAGAATTTAAACTGAGATTAAAAAGGAGAGATAATTTTCCAAAAAAAACATAATTTGTCTCTAAAGCAAAAATAAAAAACTACCACCATACAAACACTCCTACACACACACACATACCCACAGCATATGAAACATATTTAAAAAAATGTTTTTATATATAATTTTTAATATTTTACTTGACATTTGAAAAATTGATTTATTAACAAAAACTTGACAGCTTTGACTATATTTTGCATCGTTGTAAGACCACAACAGTAGATTATATCTTAATCAATTTATTCTTAAAAAATATTTTTCTCTATAATTTAATACAAATAGACAAAAGATTAATGGGTTGTAATTTAGGACATAAGCTTTTTTCATTGAAAAACTTTATATGCCATACAAAAAAACTATGTAATTAAATTTATCTTTATAATTATTTTACACTTGAGTACATTAGGGGTATAACCAATTTTTTGGCATAGTACCATGAGGTCAACCAGGTCCTAGTAACCACGAAAATCATAATCTTTTGTAATTTTTCTCAAAAAAGAAGTTCATGCACCAATTGGTTTTTCTAAACCAAAGAAATACATTTTGAAACAATTAAAGCACGGAGTTGAAGTAACAGAAATATTATTTTACATAATCTTAAATTATTTCGAGGCCTTCAATAATGCAATATTGAATATTCATAATTTTATACGGTATCTTTTATTTATTTTTTATTTTAAATAAACATATTCACCCTTATTCCAGTTGTCAGCATGGACGTCACTTCAATACCGCTTCCGAGAGCAATTTTGCGTCATTGATAGTCTATTTCTGTTACCTAAGCTCTACAAAGTAGCATGAGCCTGTCAAAAGCAGTCAGTTGTTTTCGACAACGGGTAGACAAGGACCAATTTTTTTGGTATTGCATTGAAGTGACGATGATGTTGACAACTGGAATAAGGGTGATTATTAAGTTTTCTTAACCAAAAAGAAAATCAAAAATTTTAAAAACTCCATTGCGGTTGGTATGTCAACTTTTTTGACCTTAGCGAAAAAAATAATATGTACGTTCCCTTATAGTTGTGTATGCTCTATCTAAAATTGTTAAAAAGTTATATCCCTAATGTACATGCAAATGCCTTTGTTGCACAAACTGCTATAACCACATCCAAATACAACCAGCTCAATTGCTAAATATTCGCCGGGAAATAATTCCTAGGGAACTATTTTTTATTGAGAATCAAGTCCTCCCATTCTAAACAGACTTCGCATTTTCGAAGTCAGCTGTTTTGTTTCATTTTGTGTGGAAGTTTTTAAATATTTTTTTTTTAAATACGAAAATAAGCAATAGACAAAACTGGGCTGCAAATCTATTTTTAATTAGAATCTTAGAAAAGTTATTAAAAATTATTTCTTTAATATAGACACCCCTTGCGTCATTATTATTTTTTTTTTTTGAACCGAGATTTTTGCTTTTTCCCATACATTATATGTTCTTCTAGCGAAATATGCAAAAAAAAATCGATTTCAAAAAAAATTATGAGTAAGGCCCTTTCTATATTAAGGTAACGATATGTACATATGTATGTATGTATACATATGTATTATTTATCCAATTAATTTCCTTATTAGCTTTACTAAAAAAAATGAATTGTGCTGGCCTAAATGCAGGATCTTTAAGCTACCCAAATTAATAAAAATATAAAAAATATTATTGCTGTAATGACAAGGAAACAAATTATTTTATGACTAAAAACAAATCAAAATAATTTTAGTAATCGCAGAAAAAAAAATAAACAGAGTATATGTATGCATTCTCTAACTGCCTTTATTCATAAAAAATATCTCTGTTTAATAAGAGGTTTATGAAACAAATTTTCTATGGAAATTTAATTAATAAACCTTTTAAAAAATCAAAATTTTTTTTATAAATTAGGCCCTAAGTCCTTTAGCACCACGAAAGTGAGAAGAAAAATAAAAAGTTCTCATCTTAAGTCTTTTATTCCAACAGTGAGCATATCTACAATAAGTTTTTTTCTTAAGTCTTTTGTAAAAAAAAAACAATATAAGGAAGTTTGGTTCTTAAGTCTTTTATTTGCAATATTTATGTAAACACAAAATGTTTGCTTCTTAAGTCTTTTATTAAAAAAAACTGACGTTTGGTCCTTAAGTCTTTTATTTACAATATGTATTCTTTAAAAAAATTCTTGTGTCTTAAGTCTTTAATTATATTAATCAAAGAAGAAGTTTGGTTCTTAAGTCTTTTATTTCAAAATTGCATTTGTAAACAAAATGTGTGTTTCTTAAGTCTTTTAGTTAGACAGCGAGAGAAAGTGTTTGGTCCTTAAGTCTTTTATTACAAATTTGTATTTGGTAACAAAATGCTTGTTTCTTAAGTCTTTTATATAAAATGCCAGAGAAATTGTTTGTTTCTTAAGTCTTTTATTTCGAAGTGGTATTTCTTCCCAAAATAATTGTTTCTTAAGTTTTTAGTTAAATTAATGGAATATGGCGTTTGGTCCTTAAGTCTTTTAATTGAACATTTTTTTTGTAAGCAAAATATGTGTTTTTTTACCCTTTTATTTAAAATGCGAGAGAAAGTGTGTGGTGCTTAAAATGCTTGTTAGGGTTCCGTACACCAAAGGTGAAAAAGGAACCCTATTGTTTTCGCTACGCTGTCCGTCTGTCCGTCCGTCCGTCTGTCCGTCACAGGGTATTTTCTGGAGAACAGTAAGAGCTACGGACCTGAAATTTGGACAGAGTGTGTAGACCCTTGGCCGCTACAACAACAAATACATGAGAGTTGGAAATTAAAGGGTGTGCCAAAACGAGCAACGAAAAATGTTAAAATCCCATGTAATATACATACAATTGTATGTACATGCACTTGAAATTTGTAAAGTTAGTGTATTTTTATACAGACTACAACAATTAACACTAAAATTTAAAAAATTTGAATTAGAGGGTGTACCATCAGTTAATGTAATTTTGACTATGTAATTTTGATAACTTGCTGTATCTTGGAAACCGTAAGAGCAAACTTCTTGAAATTTTCAAAAACGGTAAAACAAAAAAATCTCAAAATTATAAAATCGCCAAACCGAAAAAAAATCGCCAAAATCAAAAAAAAAATCGCCAAAACGAAAAAGAAAGCACCAAATTAAAAAAATTTCTAAATCGAAAATAAATCGCGGAAAACCGGAAAAATCGCCAAAATAAAAAAATCGTCAAAATGAAAAAAAAATCGCCAAAATTAAAAAATCGCTAAAATTAAAAAAATCGCCAAAATTAAAAAAATTGTCAAAATGAAAAAAAATCGCCAAAATGAAAAAAATCGCAAAAAAAATAACCAAAATGAAAAAAATCGCCAAAATTAAAAAAAATCGCCAAAATTTAAAAAATCTCCAAAACGAGAAAAAAGCGAAAAACAATAAAAAAAATTATTTCAGCTGAAAAAACGTAACAAACACTGTATTAAAAAAAATGCTCAAAGCCCAACGTACGGAACCCTTCGTGCGCGAGTCAAAGTCGCACTTTACTGAATTTATTTTTTAAGTTTTTTTCATAAAAACAATGAAACCGAAACAAAATAAAAATAAAGAAGTTTGTTTTTTTATTGTTTTTAGAATAATGGCATTTTCTCTACGACGATGATAATTTATGTATATGAAAAATAAAAACAAAACATTAAAGACCTTATTAATAAAAATAATTTCTTGTTTACAAAATTATTACAAAACAAATTTGCCTCTGGAAATTAATTTGTTAAATGTTTGGAAAGCCGAAATTATTTTTTAAAATGTAAAGGTATTATTATTCATACAAAATATTTTTGATTTATAAAAGGTTTATAAAAAAGACACAAATTTATTTTTTAAACCTCTAATTATATATAAAGAATTATTGCTTGTTGCTGGCTAAGCATGATGCATTTTGATTCTGGTAAGAAAACTCATCAACCAAATGAATTCTTGAAAAGAGCTAAACAAATTAAAATTTTTATAGAAAATCACTCAAAATATTATTGAGAATTACTTAAAGCAACAAGGACGGATGACTTGAATAGAAAATTTATATGAAAAACACTTATTTTTCATACAAAATTTTCTTGACAACAGGGGGTAATCCAGAAAGTCTCAAATAAAAATTTTATACTCACAAACAATCATTTATACATATAAATAAACATATAGTTATTTGATTTTGAGTGTAAAAATATTTTTTATAAACGAGCAGTACAAATTAAAAATTGGTTTTTATATGCATTTCAAGAAAAAATTATTTGATATCCGTTTTTCCCAGAAGAAGTGAAATTTTTTCCTTCACAATGCCCGTATTCTAATTTTCCATGACAATGATAAAACTCTAACAAAAGTAACATATATGACTTATTTTATAATTTTGGCTGTCTGAGAAAAATTGCCATAAAAAAAAATAAATTTTTCTTGAAATTATTTGCAAAAATTAATTTTGTTTTAATTTTGATTTGATTTCTTTTTTCTAAAAAATATATTTTTTTTTGTACTTTGCATTCAGACTGTTAACGAAAATTTAAACTAAGTTCCATAAACACTAAAGCTCGTATTGCTTACAAAAAATATATTTCTTAAAACAAGCACGTTAAATATGTTTGCAGCACAACTCTTTTAAGTCATACTATAGTACAAGTAGCTTAGCAAACGAGTCTTGGTTCTATTAGCATTTTAAGCACACACAAGTTATATTTCCCACAACACTTCAGTCGTGCAGCTTGTCAAGAATTCATACATCTCAATCATTGTTACACATTTAAAATTCATACATTCATATATTCCAAACACATTAAATGCAAGAGGCGTAATAAAAATATCACCATAAGCCATTATTATTTATTTATCGATTTTTTTAAATTTGGTTTTATTTTCAAGATGCCTTTTGTTTTACACTTACAAATACTTTAAAGGCGCTCATTTTTAAAATATATTTAATGGTTTGTATTTCTTTTTGGAGTTGTCAGCAGAAAAAAAAACAAAAGTTTTATATATTTTCAATAATTTGTTTAATACAAGTTATTTAATACACAATGCCAAAATTAAAACTGATAACTAAGCATGGCTTGCAGATCGTTTTTATATATGAAGACCGCTGCTGGAAAATACTCAAAAAAAAAAAAGTTCAAATGAAATTTAAAAGAAGAAAAAAACAAACATAAGGCAGGCCGTAAACCAAAAGTATAGTGCTCTATAACAGCTACAGAAGCCTTCGTTGATGTTTATTAACATTTTGGACAACAAAAACTAACAAAATGTATAAGTATACAAAAATAATAACAACAACAACAAAAGAGCCAAGAAAACTATACAACAACATTATAAGCAACTGGCAAAACAACCACAAGTAGTGCGATTTATAATAAAATGTTTTATACAGCCATAGAGCAAAGAAATGTTAACAAACAAAATCCAGACAAGGCATACTTACTTAATTTTAAAAGGGGTTGAAGTTTTCTTTTCGCTGTAAGTGTGTAAAAACGAGTCATTTGCTTTAACTCATACTTTGACAAAAAACGCAGTCAAATATAATCAAGAGGCAAAACGAACACTGACAGACACATAAACGATTCGATGGCATAACCATACTTTGTAGCATTTAATTTCCTTACAAAACTGTTACAGTTCGAAAAAAAAAAGTTAAAATAAAACAAATAAATATGTTCACGTATGTATGTATGTATGTAGAGTTAAAACACAATATGTTGCCAATAGTTAAAAACATTTTTGCGATTGCGTGTCATTTTTTATTATTTTTGATAAGTGAAGAAATTGAAATGCTTTTGGAATTCATCAAAGGCTGAAAGTATTTACAAATAAAAATTTCAATATAAAGTAAAAAAATATTATAATTTAATTTGGCAAGCGATCTGAACAAGAAAAATAAAAAAAAAATAACATGTTCTCATCTTAAGTCTTTTATTTTAACAGGCAGCTTGTCTACAATAAGTTTTTTTCTTAAGACTTTTATTTAATCAGCGCAAGTAAAACACCATGAAGAGGTTTGGTTCTTAAGTCTTTTATTTGAAATATTTATGTCAACACAAAATGTTTGTTTCTTAAGTCTTTTATTTGAAAAAAAAGTTTGGTCCTTAAGTCTTTTATTACGACATTGTATCCGTAAACAAAATGCTTGTTGCTTAAGTCTTTAGTTAGCGTTTGCTTCTTAAGTCTTTTATTTGAAAACTGGGGGTCTACTCTGTAATTCGAAACGATAGAAAATGCTTTCGAATTTACATGTTATTAAGATACAAATTCGAAAATATTTTCTTTCGTTTCGAAATGCAGAGTAGACCACCTGTATTTGTAAACCAAATGTGTGTTTCTTAAGTCTTTTATTTAGAACGCCAGAGAAGAAAGTGTTTGGTTCTTAAGTCTTTTAATTTAAATATTTTTATCAACACAAAATTTTTTTTTTTGTATTGCCGAGCAAACATCTGACATTTCTTTTGTTGTCATTTTGTGGTGTCATTTTCCAAATGAGAGCAACGCCGTTCACATTATGTTTTTTATATGGAAAGCAATGTCACACAACGAAAAATAGGGAAATGGAGAAACGTTGACACTAGTACACACTATTGCGATGTCACAGAATGACATAGTGTGTACTCGGCATAAGTGTTTTATTAAAAAAAACTTTTGGTTCTTAAGTCTTTTATTTTAAAAGTGTATTCTTAAATAAAATGCTTGTTTCTTAAGTTTTTTCGTAAAATTGGTGTAAGACCGACCGTGTTTACTTCTTAAGTCTTTTAATTGAAAAGTGTATTTGTAAACATAATGTTTGTTCCTTAAGTCTTTTGTAAAATTAATGCAAGATAACGTTTGCTTCTTAAGTCTTTTATTTAAAAACTGTATTTGTAAACAAAATGTGTGTTTCTTAAATCTTTTATGTAAGATAGCGAGAGGAAGTGTTTGGTCCTTAAGTCTTTCATTAGAAAATGGCGTCTGTAAGCAAATCGCTTCTTTCTTAAGTCTTTTAAACAAAACGCGAGAAAAAGTGTTTGGTCCTTAAGTCTTTTATTAGAAAATGGTATTTGCTATCAAAATGCTTGTTTTTATGTTTTTTTTTCAATTTCTTTAAAATAATTGCAGTTTCTCTGCGACGTATGTATGTATATTTCAAGTAAGTACGCCATACTGCTACCATTTGATAAGTAAATCGCAATTCTGCATGTTAATTTAGACTAGTTTTTAATTATAAAAGTCTATGCCGCTCATATAGTCGCTGTTTTAACTAACTGACATCATTTTGAAAAATGAGTTAAGTCCACTATTAGACTTTATGAGTCATAATAGACCTTGTCCACAATAACATTAAAAATATTTCAGACGTTTCCATAAGAATACAGGTAGAAAACAATCGTAAAAGCTCCTCTCCTGTAAAATTTACAAAATATCAGTTGGGTCAGTTAGTTAAAACAGCGACGATATTACAGAATAGGGATAGTAAAAGAAAAAACTACGAAAATATATTCAGCTGCATAGGAAACAATAAAGATATTGCATTTTTTAACCGCTTAAGATTTTGTGTTTGAATTTTGAAGATTTCCCCCTTCTAGTGACACTTGTCCAATTTTAAGCTTTTCTCTAAATTTTATAAAAAGAAATTTTGAATTTTTCTTTCAGTATAAACTTTTTTTATATGCAACAAATTCTTTTTTTTTTCATATTATTTTTTATAGTTAATTTATTACTTTTTTAATTTCTTTTTATTGCTGAGTCACTAAAATATTTAATATTTAATTAAAAATTGCTAAGGTTAAATTTTTTTTTGAGCAGCTTTCTCAAATTTTTATTTATCCAAAACTATAATTAAAAATCAAATAAATAAACGTTGCTGCTGCTGCAACTTAAGTTGCCCAATTTCTTAGACAGCAACTAGCCGGCAGTAACCAGCCAATTATCCATCACTTCATACATACATTCGTAGAAAGATAGAGAGAAAAATAAAACGCACTCTAAATATAAACGAAAAACAATTAAATAATTTTACAATACGACTAACATTTGTAATACTTTTGACTTTTGGGCATAAATATTTATTAAAAAGAATTGTAAAAGAAAAGAAAAAACTTTTTGATCAAAATAGTTTTTCACGTTTCACTACATACGTACAGTGCTATTGAGTAAAGAAATATGATTTATGTTTACAGTGATAACATTTCTGTTGCGTATACATCATGTTAACAACAGTAACGAAGAAAAAAACAAAAACAAAATACGATAATTTAACAAAGATCACCACCGGAGACCTAAGGCATAAGTTTGCTTAAATAATTATGCGTTTCTATTTTGAAAAATGTTAATAGGTTCGCATAAACGAAAAATTTTTAAACAATTTTTCAATATTTCTTGCTTACGATATACAAGTATTTAAAGCCAAATAATTGTTCTTAATAATAATTTTCAATTTTACATCTAAATTATAAAAAAATGGGAAACCGAAAACTTTTTGTAAAAGATTTCATATCAAAGAGTTGCTGCATTTTATTTGAGTTTTATTGCTTCAACACAAAGTATGACAGACACCATTGCAATCAACAATTTGCAGTTCTCTCAATTCGGTTTTAAATTACGCTTGTGTAATATGAGTTTTTCTTTTTTTTTTCATTTACTGATTTCTGTATAAAAGCAGAATTTTCCTTGTTTTTTTCTTCTTCTTATTGTTTTGTTGCTGATTATGACACGCAACTTGTTTTGTTTTATTGTATATATTTTTAGTGTAACTTACATATTTATGCTAGTTAAACTATTATACAATAAATACAGATGATTGCTTAAAAAAAAACTGTCGTAAATTGTTTTGAAGAAAGCAAAAATAAAATAAAAAATGTTAAAAATCTACTTAAAGAAATTAATCCCGAAAATGTTTTCTTTTTAATTTTGAAAGCTATTGTTGTTGGCATTTAGCTATGTATGTATGTAGCTCTGTATGATTGCTTAAGTTGTTGTTGCATCACTGCATTAACAATAACAATAGTACTTTGATTAAAAGAAAAATATAAATATATTTTATAAAAGTAGCTGCACATTTTACTCATACGGTGGCTGCCTTTCAGGAAATTCATGCGAAAGTCGGTCATAAAAAAAATGTTGCAGTTAAATTAAATATTTTGCAGCATGTGGGTTAGTAGTGTGTGTTACATTCAAGCCTTCTGCTGCACTCTGGTGGCCTCAAACACTTTAACATAATACTTTTTTTTCATAAATAACAATTGCTTAAATGCAGTAATTAAAAGCATTTTTCTTTTGTATTATTTTATTAATGCAAACTATAATTAATCAAATATGTATGTATATAATGCAAGTTTTTATGTCTACTTAGGTAAGTTTTTCAAAAAAAATTTATACAAGGAAAGAAAGCTTTTTTAATTGTGTAAAAGAAAATTTTTTCCAAACACAAATCTATCCGTTAGTAGTTCCAATATATTACCATAAATTGCAGGGAAGTGATAAGAAAATTAGTCACTAAACTGCTTTCTAAATGACAGTGATTGGTTTTAGCTCTAATGTTTTATATGAAAGGGTATGCTCACTTTTATCAGGCATTCTCAGTGAACAAACGTCATCACTTAGATAAACTGTGATTTGCCAAGCCTTAGAGCCCAATTGCCTAAATCTTGACACCAAATTGTTATTTATATGAAAAAAATATGTTGTTTTTGTTATTCATACATATCCTTAAACGAAGGAAGTCAAACTAATTCAGGCTCTACCGGGCCTTTCATTAAATTTTTTAAATTTATCCGAAAAACTAAAAGCCTAATCTTGTAAAATGCAAAGACTAACCGTTGATAAATTTTGCGTGTGTTTTGTAATTTAAAATTTTTCCAAATACAATTTTGTCAAGGCTTAGAGTTGCATTTTACAAAATAAGGCCCTAAAATACATTTTTAAAATGTTGTTTAAGTTTTTATGTAAATATCACCTTGCTGGCATGACTGACAAATTTATGCGCTCGCATCCCATCTCACAGTGAGATTTTTGCGCCAGAAGCGCCATTTTGATACTACTCACTTTTAAAACTCAAATGATGCAATTTTATAGAGAACTATTTAAATATGAAGGTTTATATTCAAATATCTTCTTTAACACATTTTTTTATGATAAAATTACTCACATTCAAAGTCAAAAGTTATAGCACACCCATTAAAAAATACCAATTAAAAACATTTATTATTTTTTTTAATTTTTGTTTTCAAATTCAGCAAAAACATTTGAGTACTTTCAAATGTCAGACACGTCAATATTCAGCTTCAATATATTGAGCCATAACCGCTAAAAAAGGTTAAGCGACACTTTTTTGGATATCGTTTTCTTTTTTTAACGAAAATAATCAATTTTGGTTTGGTGTGCGTTTGCTTACAACAAATAGTCAGACATAAGTCTTAAGTCTTACTCTCTACTTCCACAACCTATACGTTCGATTTAAGTTGAAAATGTATATGCAAACCTTTTTTTTTAGTGATTTTCATACAAATCTTCCAGGCGAGAGAAATATCTGGCCTAAGGAAACAGAGGTTCTTGTACTGTGTTATTAATATATAGTAGCATTTTGATATCTCAAACACTTCTCAGTAATTATTAAGAGCTAACTTATGCATGTATAATACTTGTATAATATACGTTATAAACTTCATCCAACATATTTTCTTATGCAAGTAATGGGTGTTTTTTATTGAGGTATAGAACTTTAAGTTGGCATCACTTTTTTAACTGGCGGCCATTTTGTCAGCTGTCAAGTGATTAATATTTAGTTTGGTTTGCCATTTCATCATGAACAGGTTGACAAAAGAACAACGCTTGCAAATCGTGCAAATTTATTTCGAAAATAATGGTTCAGTTCGCGAAGTTTACAGCAAGCTCCGTCCATTTTATGGTCGACATAATCGTCCATCAGAGCAATTAATTCGGTTAACCATGGATCGTTTTCGCACAACAGTGCGCACCGAAGAAACAATTGCCGCTGTAGAGCAAAGTGTTGAAGAGGACCCGAATGAATCGATTCGCCACCGTGCACAGCAATTGGAGCTTTGTCCATCAACTTTATGGAAGATTTTGAAGATTTCGAATGTGGATGAGTTGTGGTTCCAACAAGACGGCGCTACATGCCACACAGCGCACGTCACAATCGATTTATTGAAGGAAACATTCGATGAGCGCATAATTTCGCGGAATGGACCTGTCAATTGGCCACCAAGATCGTGTGATTTGACACCATTGGATTATTTTCTTTGGGGATATGTGAAGTCGCTCGTCTACGCCAACAAACCAGAAACGTTAGGGGACTTGGAAGCCAACATTCGTGGCGTTATTGCCAACATACGGCCCCATATGCTCGAAAAAGTGGTTGAAAATTGGACCTGTAGAATTGGCTTTATTCGAGCCAGCCGCGGCGGCCACATGCCCGAAATCATATTTAAACATTAATGGCATAAAATTATCCTTCCAATAAAGCCAAATTGATGGACATTAAAACGATTTTCTTGTGTTTTATTTCAATTCGAAGTTCTATACCTCTAAAAAAACACCCTGTATTATTTTAGTTTTTTTTATATAAAACTCACCCAACATATTTTGTTGCAAGTATAACATCAAACACTAAAGAAAAATGCAAGTTTGTTTAAACTTATTTAAATTTCTCGCCCAACACTGAGCAACTCAATAATCCAGTCTAAGCAAGGATTCCAGTTTTTAGTTTTAACTCGAAATCAGGAAGCTTAAAAAGTAAATAAGTCATTGAACGATTGCTAAAAGGCAAATAATATGACCAACAGAAATAGTCTCTTTGTAGCCATCGTTTTTATAAACTTAAGAAAACGGCTAACGAAAGCGAAAGTAAATGTTACAAGTCTCAATTTTAGCACAAGATTTACACTGTAATATGTATCAAATCAATAAATAAGTAATTTTTTTTTACTTTGTGCAAACAATAGTTTCTAGCACAGTGGGCTAACAGTTATTAAAAAATTGTTAAAAAAAACTTTTAACAGAAAAGTTTAAGTTTTCAAAAAAAATTTATTAAACTATTTTAAATAATGAAAGATTAACCAATAATTTCTTTAAAATCGAAAAAGATGTTTAAAAGCAAAATAAAATTCGAAAATTTGAAGTTATTAAATTTGTTATACAATATTTAAAACTTTAAGATTACAGGAAATTTTATTTGGTAACTTTAGACTCATTAAATTATCGATGATTTTTATAAGATTTTTTAGTTATCGAAACTTTTAATTTATCGAGCGAAAAAAGTTTTTTTTATTTTACATAAAGCTGATGAAGTTTTTTTTTAGTTTTAATTAGCAAAATATTTTCTAAAAAACTTGATAGTAATATATTGGAAAATAAATAATTACTTTTCATAATCCAAAATTAAAAAAAAAATTTTGTATTATCGAAATTTTTTGTCTTCTCTAGAATATAGCTTAAATTTGAAAAAAAAGGAATTTAAAAATACTGAAATTATTAACTAAAAAATTGATTAAAATTTTAAATTATCGAAAATTTTCAAAAAAATTTTTTATTATCGAACATTTTTATAAAACTTTTTTGTTATCGAGAATTTTTATAAAATTTTTTTGTTATCGAAAATTTTTTATAAAAAATTTTTGGTTATGGAAAACTTTTATTAAATTTTTTAGTTATCGAAAATTTTTTGCTATGAAAAACTTTTATAGAATTTTTTAGTTATCGAAAATTTTGTATAAAAATTTTTATGTTCCTAGTAGTTTTGTGAAAAGACTTTAGTTTTCGCATATTAAAAATAAAGAAATTGTTATCGAAAATTTTAAATTAAGTTGAAGTTTATTTTTTTTAATTTTAGCTAGCAAAAATGTTTATGAAAAACTAATGAAAAATTTTCATATCATTATATATCACAAGAAATTTTTTATAAAAAATTAAAATTAGTGTTATCGAATTTGTCTGCCTTCTCTAGAGAATCATTTTAGCTAATAACAAACACTTTAACTTTGCAAAAAGAATTTAAAAGTACTGAATTTAATTAAATTTTTTTTGTTAACTAATAAATTTTTTTATATGTACAAATTTTTAGCCGTTATACTCCCTAGAAAGTACCCTCTATTTTCAGCTGAAGAATATGCTATACGTCTATTAAATTACATTCAAATCCATTAAGACGTTTTCGCCTTAAAATAGAACAAACATTAAAAAAAAGAAGATAAGTGTCCTAGGACACCCGGTTAGAGCTATGCTGCTTAGCTATGTAAAACAAATTTCATGTGTTAAATAACAATGCAATAAAATTATATTATATGATGATGTAAAATTTGCCGCAAATATTTCAAAACGTTTCCATTTATTTTCCATCATTTTCCTTTCTAGCTGCTTACGTTTAAATTACTGTATTGTTGGTCCTCATGTGCAAAAATAATTCAAAAACAAATTAAGCAATTGTTCTCATTGGTTTTGCTTTCGTTTTTTTATTCACTCACTTCAAAGAGCGAAACAAAGCAAAATCAAAAATTTTTTTTCATTTATATTTGCACTCCGGTTTTAAACGCAAAAATAATGGCAAGTCCCTTGATGTCGACAACGTTCAACTTGTGCCACTTACACTCAAAACAAAAACAAATTTTAATATTTTTTTGTTGTTTCAAATGCAAAAGTGCGACAAGTCCTTAAATGTATAACTGTAATAGTGTTGATTATTTTTGTTGCGAAAATCACATCCTAGCTCCTGTGTCGCGTCCTGTGTCAAATACCTTGTTATCATAATTTTTTATAGAATTTTTGTAGTTATTGTCAAAAAGATGTTATATTTTTCTATAAAAAATATATAGCTGTAGAATTTACTGTAAACAGTTTTATTACATAATTAATTTTTATGAAATTTTTCGTGTGCTCTGGCCCACTGTGTTTTTTGAGTACATAGTATATCTATTAAAGTTGTTTTACACACAACTTTTTTTCTATAATTTTGTTTATAGTTTTTCTTAAATTTCAATAGTTTGCAACAATTATGTAACTTACAAGCAAATAAACTGATTTGCTTAAAGGCCGCTACAGCAACGATAAATTAGCAGGCGGTAAAAGCTGGCTGGCATCATACCATTCACTAACTTACTGACATAGTGACCAACTAAAATGTTGTACAAGCTCGCATAGAAAATGCATGCCTCTTTAGAGATAATGTTGCATGCAATCACTTATTTGTATGATTATTATTATTATTATTACAATTTATATTTTTTATTGAATTATTATAGAAGTTGTGTTTGTTTTCAAGCTCATGACAAAAGACAATATCTTGCAATTCGCTTGGTTATTTAGAAAGCGAAATTTTTTTCTTTCTTATAAATTAGCTAAACGTAAATCTAATTAAATATGTGAAAAGAGACAAAAAATTTAAAGTAATCCAAAAAATACTGACATAGTTTTTTAAGCAGCAGCAACTAAAGGAATGTCGAAATTATTAATAATAATGTATTGCTACAATTTATCATTTATGGTATTTTGAAATTGAGTGATTGCGTGTTGTTTTATAAAAAAAAAAAATTTTTTAGGTTTTCTTTTATACCATTACAGTATTGCAAATTTTATGCATGGCTTGGTTAAAGTGTTTGAATTGATGTACGAACATGACACAGTGGTGAGTTAATTAATTGTAACTGCTATGCAATTGAAAACATCATCATTATATTTGGTTGGTTTATTTACCATCTTTTTTCCGTATGTATGAATAAAAATAACTCTTATGCATTAAACACATTCACCGCAGCAGGCTACACGAACACACGACTTCAAATGCCGCTAGCAGCATTTGTCGCCTCGTAGCCAGCAACTTAATTATTTTGGAGACAGCAACAGCACCATCTGCAGCTGATATTCAAGTACAAATATATAATTCAGTATTGCCACTTTCAGATATTTTGCATTTATAAAAATTAATTATTCTTTTAAGATGTACTTATTTCACGACAAAGTACAAAAATGAATCAATTTATTCTTTACATCAATTCTTGGATATTGTTTGTAAAAAATAATATGAAATAATTGTACGATATCATTCATTCAACATTTTGTATTATACTGGCAACACTGCATTTGCTCATTGTAGCCAAAGAATTTGAAATTAGTTTAATTGGCGTACAACGACAAAATCAGCATAGACAACAACCTGTCGAATGATTCTCATATAAACATGTGTATTCTATCCCTGACATTTGGTAGTCGGTAGCTTGCTGTGGTGAATGTGTTTAATGCATTACTTTTACTAACATAAATTCTCCCTCTCCCACAGTTTCTCTCTCTCTTACTATCTCTGTTTATAGCTCTATGCGGCTTAATTTTAATTACAAATTAATAAACAACAACAGATTATTTTATTGCAAGTCTCAATAAACAACAACAAAAACAAAATATGTTAATCATTAAACTCTTCTCTCTTCAAGGTCGTCCAAGTTAATGACGACATTCAGTGAAGCGAAAATGTTGCTACTGCAGCCGCATACAACAAATTTAAATATTTATTTGTTGTTGTTGTTGTTGTTGTTAATGTACATGAGCTTCTGTTCGGTTGCTTATCTGTGTAATAAACATACAACAAGTTGCATAATATTTATTGTAATCAACAAGCAACAAGCCATTCACTTACATATGTACATATTTGTTGGACACAGTAACAAGTATGTATGTATGTACATATGTACATTGTACATACATATATACAGACATATCTGCTCATTTGTAAATAAATGTGATCTACTGTTAATATTAAAACTAAATTATATTTTTAGGTCACGGTCGGAAGTCCCGATCAAACGCAATTTGTACGACCACGATTTAAAAAGAAAAATTACTGAAGCAAATAAGTGACCAACTAAAGACTTACGAGGCATGTACAAACATGCAAAAATATATTGGAATACAAAACAACAATAATTACAACAACTGACCCATAAAAAGTTCAAACATTCATATTATGCAGTTGGCCTATTTTTAAAATGGTATTTAACATTAAATTTATAATTTTAAACTTCAACATATAAGAGACAATAAAACATTTAAAGATAATTTTAACATAAGCCTACAACAAAAGACAAATTAAATATTTTTTACAATGCTCTTGTTATTGTAATTGATTGGAAAAAAAACGTATCATATATAAAAACTTAAATAATAGTAGAAAATAACCATTAAGATGTAAGATATTGAACAAAGGAAATAAGTTTCACTTTCATTTGCATTCAAACTATAAGACTGACTGACTGACATATAGAGAAACCGGTATTGAAAGATTGTGACAAATACTAATTAATGAATTAATTGTATTAATTAATAGTTCTGCAGCCAAAGTTGATTTTATGTATTTAATCCTAAGCGACAAGAAATAAAGTCTAAACGAGAAGGTTTTTTTAAAATATTCAAATATGCTATAGTTACTTAAATTGTCGCTTGCGATAAAATTTTACAGCCTTAAATCTTAAAAGTTATCAACAATTTTGGCATTTTGATAATTCTAAACTATGGGTAGTCCCATAAAATTTTAATTTCCATAAAAAAAGTCTATTTTCGATAACATGTCGCTTACGATAAAATAAAAAAAAAGGCTCTAGAGAATTGTAAGTTATCATAATTTTTCTATAGCCAATTTTAATTTATTTGCAAACTTTCCTCACAAAATTTAAAACTATAGAAATTTTCAAAAAAGCTATCGAAAACTATATACAAAGTATTTTTTTAAGATATTTATCGAAAAGAGTTATCGAAAACTATATATTAACTATTTTTTAAGAATTTTTTTTTAGAAATATTAAAGTTATCGAATATATTTGATAAACTTTAAATAAACGATAACCCTCTCTAGAGAATTGTTTATCGATAACTCTTTTTTAGAATTTAAAATTTTTTTTTCAGAAAAATCAAACGTACATTTTCATTAAGTAATTTTAGGGTATCGATAATAATATTTAAATATTTAAATTAATCGAAAAACTTCTACACAGTTTTAAGAAGTTATCGTACATTTTCTATAGAAAATCATATAGAAAATATGAAGTTATTGAAAATTTATAAGAAAATATTTATCGGATATTACATGTAAAATATTTTAAGTTATCGATAAGTTTCTAAAAAATTAAAAAAGTTATCGAAATTATTTATACAATATTTTAAGTTGTCGACTTTTTAAAGGATTTCATTATCTTTAGAAACATCAAAGCTATAGAATATGTTCGATAAATAATTGCTAATTACAAAAATTCTAAGTAATCGATAACACTCTCTAGAGAATTGGTTATCGGTAATTTTTTTTTAAATAAAAAGCTCAATTTTATAGAATATTTTTATTAATTAATTTAAAGCTATCGATAATGTTAAATATATTTCAAGTAATCGAAATAATCAAGCATATCCAAAGAATTTTAAGAAGTTATCATACCTTTCCCATAGAAAAACTTAATTTATCGATAATTTTTCTTACAAAATTTTAAGATATAGAAAACATCAATTTGTCAAAAATTTTCTAAAAAAAATACAATTGAAAATTATGGGTATAAAATTTTAAGTTATCGATGATTTTTTTACGAGATTTATTTCTTTTTAGAAAAATCAAATTTATCGAATATTGTCGATCAATAGTTAATTATATAAATTTTAAGTAATCGATAACATTCGCTAGATAATTGAAAGTTGTCACAATTTTTTTTGTAGAAAATATAGTTTATCAATACTTATCCTGATCAAAGTTATCGAAAATGTTCTAAAGAACTGCAATTACAGAAAATTGTCTTTAAAAGAATTTGAGTTAGCGATAATTTTTTAAGAGATTTATATATGTTTTTAGAAAAAAATCGAAAATTTTAATTTATCGAAAATTTAAAACAAAAATTTAAGCTTTCGAATATTATTTTTAAGCAATTTTGAGTTATCGATAATATATATATACATATTTATACATATGTATATATATTTTTTTTAGATTTATCAAATATTTTCGATAAATAATTTAACAACATAAATTTTAAGTAATCGATAACATGCACTTGGAAGTTGTCAACATTTTTGTGTAGAAAGATAATTTGTGGATACTTGTCCTTAGAAAATTTAAGGTTCTCGAAATAAATTTATCGAAAATTTTGTAAAAAAAAATTTTAAGTTATCGAAAATTATTTTTACGCAATTATAAAGCTATCGATAATTTTTAAGATATTTTTTTTAGAAAAATCAAAGTAATCAAATATTTTTTTATCAATAGTTAATTATATAAATTTTTAGTAATCGATAACATTCACTAGATAGTTGAAAGTTGTCACAATTTTTGGTGTAGAAAAGAAAATTTATCGATACTTGTCTTTAGAAAATTTAAAGTTATCGAAATCTTCAATTTATCGAAAATTTTTTAAATAAAAATGTAAAGTTATCAAAAATTATGTTTAAGCAATTATAAGTTATCAATAATTTTTTAAGATATTTTTTTTAGAAAAATCAAAGAAAGTTTAAAGTTATCGAAATCTTCAATCAAAATAATCTTTAAGCAATTATAAGCTATCCATAATTTTTTTAAGAGCTTTTTTTAGAAAAATAATTAATAATATAAATTTTAAGTAATCGATAACATTCGCTAGATAATTGAAAGTTGCCACAATTTTTGTGTAGAACATTTAAAGTTATCGAAAATTTCAAGTCATCGCAAATTATCTTTAAGCAATTTCAAGTCAAGTTTTCTAAAAAAAACCAATTTTAAGTTATCGATAAATTTTTTCAAGAGATTAGCTTTTTTTTTTAAATTAAAGCTTATCAAATATTTTTGATAAATAATCTTTAGAAAATTATAAGTTATCGAAAACTTCAAGTTTTTCTAAAAAAAAATTAAAGTTATTGAAAATTACATTTAAGCAATTTTAAGCTATCGATGATTTCTTAAGAGAAAATTTAAAGTTATCGAAAATTACCTATAAGCAATTTTAAGTTATCGATCACTTTTTCAGAGATTTGTTTTTTTAGATAAATCAAATCTATCAAATATTTTCGATAAATAATTAATAATATAATTTTTTAAGTAATCGATAACATTCGCTAGGAAATTTCAAGTTATCGAAAATTTCCTGTTATCGAAAATTAAAAAAAAGTTCAACTTATCGAAAAGTATATTTATTTGACATACAAGTATTATATAAATATTTATATATTTAATTCGAAAATTATTTTTAAACAATTTTAGTTTACCTAAAAACTTAGATCATCTTGAATTGTTTAAAGAAAACTACAAAAAAAAATATACAGACGCTTGCAAAACCAGAAAGAAATAGTCAAACAAGTGGTATTTGATTTTTTTATATTTAAGTGTGTTGATGGAGTCTTGACATCGTTTGTTATGAACAGAATTAAATATTAAAAAATGCCTTTCAATTTTATGTCTTTATTTTGAGGATCGCAGACTTGATTGAGAAATTTCAAATATGTATATGGAATTTTTTTGATAGTTTGTTTTTATTTATATTTGTATACATTTTTATTTTAGCTTTTGCATGTAAAACATCTTTTCTTTTCTTTTTTTTTATCAATTTATGGGAAACAAATAAATCTTTTCTTTATTGAAGCAACTGTGTCATTTGCCTACGTTCTGAAAATATAAAAATGTGATTTTGCATGGCCCGACTATTGTTCATTTTATCTTTATAATTTCTACAACAACTTAATATTTTTGATAAAGTAAGTTAAGCATGAAGACTTTCAAATGACTTGTATGTATCATATAACGTAGAAAATTTGTATTCAACAAAAAAAAAGTGGTATTTTCCATAAATTTTATTTTATATTTTCATATTTTTGAAAGTTGCATAAATTTCACCTACACTTTTTATTTAAAATATTTTGTTTTTATTGCTTTTTTGTTATTAAATATTTGTAAATTTGGGTTTGCTTTAAATTTTATCGCATTAACACGATCTTACCATAAATTTGTCATAGAAAAATTGTTATTAAGCATTTAAATATTTTTGCGAAATCTATATGAAATTTTGCAACCAGTGCACAGATAAATAATAAATAAAAGAAATAAGTTTAAACTCTGGTTGAACTTTAATAAATAATAAAATGTGAGAAGTGAATAATTATTAGGTGGCTGGTTAAAGTCGAATTTAAGATGCTCTATGTGCACTTTGTAGTTTTTTTTTTTTAACAAAGACAACACAATCCGCGAAGCGATTAGTTTGTCTGTGGAAAGAACCCAGGATCTATGGCGGGAATCAAACCCACGACCTCTGGACTGAGAGGCTAGCATCGCTACCACTTAGCCACAGGGGCACCCAGTTGGTGTCGAACTTAAGTATTTTATAGCATCATAGTTCTCTTCTGTTGAATTGTTGCTGTAGAGAAATTTTTCGCATTTATCTAGTTTTTAACATTAACTAAAAAATAGAAAATTTAACAAATATGCTTGAGAATGAACTAATATTGTATTTTTAAAATCTTTTATTTGGGCATACTTTTAGGAGAGACAAACTAGTATTTGATGTTAAATGTATGCTATAGAAATCGATTAAGAGCATCCCTGAAAATATGTGAAGCTTTACTTTTTCATGGCTGAAAAAAAAACAAAATGAAAACATTACGAATTTCAAATTATTTTGGGCATACTTTTAGGCGTAACAAATCGTAACAAATAAGTGATTATTTGTTGTCAAATGTATGCTATAGAAATCGTTTAAAATGACGCCTCAAAGTATGTGAAGCTTAAGTTTTTCCTGGCAACATATTAAAGCTGAAAAATAAAATTAAAACTTTACTAATTGGCTTATAAAGTAACGTTTACATTGATGAAACATTTGAGAAAAAAATTGTGAAAGACTTGCTCGCAACAGTTCAGTAGCTCAAGAGCATCATGTTAAGCCCTCATGAAAAGGCATGCACAATATTCTGGTAGGGTACAAAAGCCCAAAAATAAAAATATATGTTAACTATTAATAATAATTTATGTTAGACCACCACCATATGCAAGTCGTTATTACTTGAGGCGTGATTTTTTTAATTTACATGCTTATTTTTGAAGTTGAGCAATAACAAAGAAATATTTTTTTTTCTAAAAAATACTTTTCAAACTTGTACCCTGCCGCTGCCGCTGCCACTGTCAAGCAAATGTAAATATCAAAATATTTTGATAGATTTCGTCGTAGACTTTGCTGACCAACCAACAACATTTTGTTTAATTTTTCACATTTTTTTTGCAATTCATGCTTGGCTTATTTCTCGCACAAATCAAAGTTTTTCCTTAATACTTCTTTTACACACGAGTAGCATTCACATCAACATTTCATTTTGTATTCATGTAACACTGTGTGTGAAAAATGTGCTTGATTGAATGCAATTGATGAATACCAAATATAGAGCGATCTTCTTATGCAATTTCTGTTAACGTTTATATTCAATTGCAGTTTCAGTGGCCAAGCAATAAATAATGAAAAAATTTCTAGCTAAGCCAAGAAAATTTTTTAAATTAATTGCTTTTCTTTTGTATTAAATGCTCTCACAATTACACTTTAAGTATTTTTGGGATTGGCAAAAAAGTATTTTTACATAAGTATCAAATAGATAACATATTTCCCATGAAAATCCTTTGCTAAATCATTCCAATGAGCATCGAAATAATATTTGTGGCATTGAGAGAATTTTGGGGATTTTCATTAAAATTTTCGGGAACAGCGAAAAAAATTATTTTAACATATATATCAAACAGTCCATATGAAATTCTTTAGATGGGCTTCGAAGTAATATATTTGATAATTGGGGATTTTTGGGCATTTTCTTGAAAATTTTTGGGAAACACTTAAATTATTAATCAAACAGACAATTTATATATATTAAATCTATCAGATGGGATTTTTTTGAGCATTTCTGAAAGTTTGGCATTTTTGGGGATTTTCGTTAATATTTTTAGGAGTCACCTTCACGTATGTATCAAATGCTAATTCCTTGTTAAATCGTGCAAGTGCACCTCGAATTAATATTTTTGTCATCAGGGATTTTTGGGTATTTTCGCTAATATTTTTGTGATTAGATTTTATTTTATTTATCTTTATTTTATTTTATTTTATTTTATTTTATTTTTTTTCGTTGCATTTTATTTATTTTTATTAAAATTTTGTGTAAATATCCTTTAATTATAAAAATTTTTTAAAATTCGTAATTATTGACTTAAAGTTTGTGCCTTAAGTCTTTTGTTTTTTTCTTGTATAACAAATTTTAAACCGCAAGAGATAATAAAATGATTTATTTATTTAGTTCTCAAACTTGTTGTAACAAGAACAAACTACAGTTTAGATTAAATTGGTAAAAGCCAAAATTGAAAGATTTATTTACTAAAATGCTAACATGGACATGTGTGTTTATGGTAAAAAAAAATTAAAAAAAATTATTTAATTTCATAATTGCAATATTTAAATCAAGGATTAAGTTTAGATCTCAACTATAACAAAAGAGCAGCAGCCATAGATATTTTATCTTTCTCTGACAACATGTTTATGGACTCTAGACTAATGTTGTGGCCAAAAACAAGTTTGATTAAGTAGAGGGCGGCAAACAGTATTAATACTTGCATTGATTCTTAGTTAATTTAATTAATATTTTTAAGTCTGTTTGAAATGCCTTATTTGTTAATTCTTTTAATAATGATGAAAAAATTTTAGTTTGTATTCCTTATCTCAGATTCTTATTAGAACAATAAATTAAATGTTTCCATACAATTTTTGTGCTGCACATTTTTTTTTGCCATAATTTTCTTTTGCTGTAATTACAGCCACTATTTCTCACACCTTTAATCTGTGATGCCAGCATAAGCATTTTATTTAATTTCATAAATTTCATAAGTAACTTTTTAAACAACCACACGACGTTATTTAATTAAAACCGGCACAAAATTGTATTAAATTTAAAAGAAAACAAACAAACAACAAAAAAGCACTTCTTGAAAAAAAAATTACATTTGATACCGTTAAAATGGAAAACTCCACTCGATTTTGAAGCATGTGAATAACAGCACATGAAAATTTTAAAGCACAAATACCTCTGCCTTGATTACATTAAATTATAAAAGCAAAGCAGACGCAGCTGATGAACGTTACAACTTGTGTAGATATATTTAAAATATTTAGACTTATAACTTAAGTATGATTATGGCAGAAAGATGCAATAATTATTTAATGAACATTAATTGTATGAAAAAAAATCAGAAAAAACTCTCGTGTTAGAAGATTAAACTCACATGGGTAAAAAAAATTATGAACTTTATAAATCACAATGAAAAATGAAACAGAACAATGGAAAATTAAAAAGAACGCCACCTAAAACTATAAGCACTGAAGCAATAAGCAGATGTTTAAAAGAGTCAACTGTTAAAAATAAATTTGAAATGAGAACAAAAACACTTTTTATAAGTTGCATTCGATTGTCCATCGAGTATCGAATGTCAAATTCATATTATCAGCTGACAGCATCATCAAAAGAATTAAGCAATCTAAAAGGTTTTATTTATGGAACCAAATCCTCAATATGCTGTGCATGACCAAGTTTATGAGCATTCATAAACAAAATCTCAAGGTGGTTGCAGTATTTTAAATATTTATATTTTTATATTTGTTTTCTATTTTACTTTCAGTCTCAGCTGTTGCAATAGTTTGAACAATCACAGTGAGTGCAATTCACAGTAACGACATTCTTTCTCAAATGCTTGTCATAATACCAAACGGAAACTCGTTCGATCTGGCATTTTCGCTGCAGTCACTGCCTTTCGATTATCGAATGTCAAATTCAAAGGACGAAGCAATTCGAAAGATTTCAGTTATATTTTTTATCTTATCTTCAGTCTCAGCTCTTACAATATTTTGAACAATCACAGTGAGTGCAATTCACAATAATGATATTCTTTGTCAAATGCTTGTAATATTGCCAGATCGAGTCATAACCGCTAAAAAAAAGCTGGTTAAGCTTTTCGGACCTCGTTTTGTCCTAATTTACACTAAGCAAGTCTTATTGCTAAGCTGATTAGTTTGTGGGAGAGAGAGAGAGACGAGGAAACATAAATTATTCTTTTCCCCTCGTCTCTCTCTCTCTCTGTCCTAAAAAACTAATCAGCTTAGCCATAAAACTTGCTGAGTGTAAATTAGGACTTTACGATCGCAAATGATCGATTTTTGGTTAAAAAAAATTAAGTTCGAAAGTTATGTCGCTTAAGCTTTTTTGGCGTTTCTGGCACGCAATGGAAATTCGTTCGATGTACACTTTCAATCGAAGATCTGAATGTCCTCAACTTGTTGAATGGAAGTCATTGGAATAATATTTTATTCCAAATGAGATAGATTTATTCACTTACTCGAACAATACTAGTATAAATGAATGCATTACTTTAAATACCGCACTTTTTTTAAAAGCTTAAGCAATTCAGAGCAAAAGCAACAATTATAAAGAAATTATTGCAAACTCAAAGTTGCTATGCCTGCTTATTTATAACCCTTGAGTGAGAGTTTTCCAGATAATGGCTGCCACCTCTAATAGTGTTAGAGACAAAAAAAATCACCATGAAGTATTATAGAAAAACACTCAGCCCAGAGAAATTACTTAAAATACACCTTAAGTTTTCCAACTCTTTAATTAAATTTTTATTTTCTTTTTCTCACATTTGCGCTGAGAAAATCTTAAGATACGAGTATCAACTGAAAGATTTTAAACAAAATAAATTGCAAAATTCGCATTAGTCGGATCGGTATAAAAAATGTGTGTACATAACCCAGCAAAAAAATGAAGGCTTTCTTCCTGAACATATGCATTAAATTTAAAATGTAGCAATACAGTATTAATATTATGGCGATGCATTGCAAAACTACTTTTGCCATAGTTTGCATAGTTGTTTTGTGTATATGCTCTCTGTAGGAGTCGCATTTACGAATGAATTGCAATTCATTACAGCAAAGAAAAATGTCAGCGCATTAAAAAAATTGTTTAAGCTCCGTAATTTCTACAAGTAGATATATATTGGTGCCTAGATATCTATCGTGTAAGTTGAATTTTATAAGGCAAACTCGTGGGTAAAAACCTTAGGTAAATTACCTGTTTGTAGAAATTACGGGCATAAGTAGAAAGGCATATTTTAGACAATTGGGGATTTTTGGGAATTTTCTTTAAAATTTTCGGAAAGAGCAAAAAATAATATATACCCTAATATATATGTCAAGCAGATATTGTATTTCAATGGCAAGTCCATGTTTAATCTTTCAGATGCGCTTTGAAGTAATATTTTTGATTATTGGAAGTTTTTGGGAATTTTCTTTAAGATTTTTGGGAAGAGCAACAAGTAATATATAACCTAATACCTAGATATCAAGAAGATATTGTATTTCAATGACAAGTTCATATTAAATCTTTCAGGTGAGCTTCGAAGTAATATTTTTGATTATTGGGAATTTTTGGGGATTTTCTTTATATTTTGCGGTAACAGCAAACAGAAAGAACCCTAACATATACATCAAACAAATGTTATTGCAATAACAAATCCACACTTAATCTTTCAGATGAGCTTTGCAGTAGCCTATTTTAAAGTTAAGGATTTTCGGGGATTTTTTTAATATTTTTGGGATTTGCAAAAAAAAAAGTATTTATGCGTAAGTATTAAACAGACAAAATATTTCCAATGACTATCGACATAAAATTTTTTACGATGAGGGGATTATGGGGATTTTTATTAAAAGTTTCGGGAGCAGTGAAAAAAATTATCTCAACATAGATATTAAACAGTCCATATGAAATTCTTTAGATGGGCTTCGAAGTAATATATTTGATAATTAGGGATTTTTGGGCATTTTTTTGAAAATTTTTGGGAAACAGACAATTTATATATTAAATGTATCAGATGGCATTTTTGGGGATTTTTAAAATTTGACGGTTTTTGGGGATTTTCCTTAATATTTTTGGGGGTCACAAAAAACTACTTCAACGCACGTATCAAACAGACAACATGTTTCCACTGGAAATCCCTTGTTAAATATTTCAATGAACCTCGAATTAATATTTTTAACATTAGGGATTTTTGGGGATTTTCTCTATTATTTTTGGGATAAGCGAAAAATAAGTACATAAGCGCATATATATAAAAAAACAACATATTGCAATGAAAAGTCTATATATTAATGCCCATAATTTCTACACAAAGATAATTTACCTAAGGTTTTTACCCACGAGTTTGCCTTATAAAATTCAACTTACACGATAGATATCTAGGCACCAATATCTACTTGTAGAAATTACGGAGCTAAGTCTTTCATATGGGCTTCGAAGTAACATTTTTGATAAATGGGGATTTGTGGAGCTTTTCTTTAAGATTTTCGGGAACAGCAAAAAAAGTACCGCATAACGATTTTTTGGTATTTTCTAAAAGAATTTTGGGAAAATCGAAAAAAAAATAATTCTATCTTTGAGATGAGCTTTTCTGCTAGATTTTCGGGAACATAAAAAATACGCGTGAATAGAGATATTATTGAAGCAAAATATTGTAATGACAAGTCTATATTTAATCTTTCAGGTGACCTTCGAAGTAAAATATTTGATAATTCGGGGATAATTTTTGGGGTCTTCTTCAATTTTTTGGGGAGCAGTAAAAAAAAGAACCGCAGTATTTATATTGTTGCAATGATAAGATTATAATCAATCTTTCAGAGGAGCCTGGAAGAAATATTTCTGACATCTGGAGTTTTTAGGGATTTTCTTTAATATTTTTGGGAAAAGCGAAAAAAGTTCAGGTACTTTTTTATATCAAACAGATAACATATTGCAATGAAAACCCCATAGTAAATCTTTCAGATGGGCTTCGAAGTAACATTTTTGATAAATTGGGATTTTTGGGGATTTTCTTTAAGATTCTCGGGAATAGTAAAAAAAGTACAGCAATTTAAATTTCAATGAGACAACATGTTTCTAGTGACAAGCCCTTGTTAAATCTTTCAATTGAGCTTCGAAATAATATTTTTGATAGTTGGCGAGTCTTTGGAATAAAAAGCTTTCTGCAGAGCTTCTATATAATATTTAAAAAAATGGCGATTTTTTAGTAATTTCTATAAGACTTTTGGGAGAAGTGAAAAAAAAAATTATTATTGATAATTGGGAAGATTTTCTGAGAGATTTTCGGGCACATAAAAATAACACTTGAACAGTGGTACTAAAGAGGCAATGTATTGTAATGACAAGTCTATATTTAATCTTCTAGATGATCTTCGAAATAATATGTTTGATAATTGGGGGTTTTTGGGGATTTTATTGAAAGCTTTTGGGGAACAGCAAAAAAGTAACTCTGTATTTATTTCAAGCAGACAATTTAGCTATTGCAATGATAAGCCTATGATAAATCTTTCTGAAGGGCCCCGAAGTAATATTTTAGGCAGTGGGGAATTTTGGGGATTTTGTTAAATATTTTTGGGTTTAGCGAAAAAAAAGTAACTCAAGGCTAACTGGCAACATATTGCAATACAACACACTTCAGTGAAATTTTTGATATATCTGGACTTTTGGGGATTTTCGTTAAGATTTTCGGGAACGGCTAAAAACAGCACCGCAATATAAATATCAAAGAGACAACATGTTTCTAACAGACAACCTATACTAAATCATTCATGTTAACTTCGTAGTATTCATTTTTAATTTTGGAGATTTTTGGGGATTTTGTTTAATATTTTTGGGATCAGCGAAAAAATAACACTTTAACGTGTATATCAGACTACAACAGACAGCATATTGATTGCAGATGAGATTCGAACTTGCCTACATGCGACTTATATACAAGCCTTGATTATTATTGAATATTTTATTCTGTTTTGCTGGGCAACAAATATTTGTACGAACATTTTTTATAGGTACTCTGAATTGCAGTGAAGTACCATTATATTTACACAAATATTTCTAATGAATGGTTGGTTGAGTGAGTGAGTGAATGAATTACGGAGCGCGATGGTGTCGCAGCACTGGCCTGAATGTGCTGGATTTTCGGAACTTTTCGTAATTTATTGCTGATATTTAATGAAGCTTCAGTCACTCAGTATTACATGATGTTGAAAATAGTACGAGTAATAATGTTAATCATGATGACAATGATCATGGTGTTTGTCTATTGTCAATTCTTTTATAATTTTTGTGCTTGTTTGGTTGATTGTTTGATTATTTGTGATGTACGAGATTTGCTAGTGTTTGCTTTTAGTACATACTACAATTATTGTTATTTATTGTTACCATTGTCTCACCAGAGTAAAAATCTGAAAGAGTGAAAAATTTACACATTGAATAAAATATTTTCCTCATGCTTCTTTCTATGTAACAAATTAAGCAAATACAGTGGGCCAGAGTTGATATGTATCATGAAAATATTTTCATTTATTTTTTTATAAACTTCTGTGACAGCAAAAATAATTTGGTATCCCGATGCAAAGACATGACCTGAAAAAATACACAATAATGTGACTAACGGCCTGGCTCACCATGTCGACAAGAAATTTTCTTTCGCTTATTTATGAGCCAGGCAGTAAGTTTCGCTCTTGTATTTCCAATTTCATTTTGAACTATTAAATCATAATTAATATTAAGATTAAGGCAAAGTTACGTACGTTTATAGGAAACCTCTTCCGATTTTAGTACAAACAAAAAAAATAAAAAGAAAACTTTTAAACCGTTTCTAGGTTTAATATTTTTATCTCATTTTGCCCAAAATTAATATATATTTATTTTTAATAAAAGTTGTTTTGTTTTCAAAAATGAGTTACAATATTTCATTATTAGACCCACTGTAACCTAAACTCATAGACAATGGCTAAAAAAAAATTCAGCTCAATCTCCTAGTCGATGATGGTACTGATAATGATGATCATCATCATCATCAACATGATTACAATTATTATGTTTGCCAACAACAAATTTAAATAAAAAAAAATAAATTATATAGAAAAAACATGAAGAATAATTTCATTCGATTTTTTAACTCAAAAGGGAACACACACTCACAATCCAACCAATTCGTTATTCAGAATCTTTTTTTTTTTGTTTTTGTTTCTATTTTCATTTATTGTTATTTTTATTGCTGCTATTTCACCAAAGTTATTCACATTTTAAACGGTTTAGTGTGAAGATACGAACGAAACAAATACACAAGTTCGCACGCAAAACTTAAAAGCAAACTGATTTACGGAAATAGTTAAAATAAAATAATAATAAAAAGAAACAACAAATTACTTAAAAAAAAATAAAGTTGCTAATAATTTCTAAACAAAAAATACAGAGAATAAAAAAAGAAAGTTTCAAATTTTATTTTAAAAATTAGTTAAAGCAAAGCAAAGAGTATAATATTTAACTTAATTGGAGAATAAAGTTAAAGAAAAATAACAAGTTATTATTAAATATTAAAAGTTTTAAAAATGAAAATGAAAATATATTTTTTATGATAAAGGACACATTTAAATATATAAAGAGAAATACAATTACTAGACAAAATATAAAAGTGTAATAAATATATTTTATTAGCTGCCTGCAATAAATCTAATTTAAGGCCTGTTTCTATAAATGCGAACGTTAGATTCAAAAAACTAAAACAAAAAACTCAAATTTGTTTTCATTTCCAATGTTAATATTCAATCGAATCTGTCGTTCGCATTAAGAGGAGCAGGCCCTTAAAAGTGCTTTTCGCGGAGTGTTAATAAAAAGTTTCTCTGTTAGTATGAGTTGATATTTATTTAACTCGAAACAATAATATACGAAATGAATTGACCTTATATCTAAGCATAGTTAAAAGAAAGTTTGAATGAAATACACCCTTCTTAGAAAAACAAAAGTAACAAATGGACATTTATTTGGACTTCTTCCCCTCTTGCTATTTTTTAATTTTTTATTTTTTTTTCTGCCATCGACAGTAAATCAAATCAATGTATTTAAAATTTCAATTACAGTAGTTGTTCGATTTAACGAACAGCCAAGTTTTTTTTATTAACTACACAGAGAAAACAGTGCCTACTAAATACCTCATAAAATAGAACAAAATTAATAAGAAATCTCTTTTTTTTCAATAAGGAAATCTTATTAATTTCATAGAGAAAACCTTTTTGAAAAAATCAAGAAGAAATCTTGTAGTTTTTATGAGGTTATCTTATTGATTTTTTCAATAACAAATAAAAAAAATTTTGTCTATTCTCTGTACTTATGTATTTTCATTTAAATTCTATACCATATACATATGTATGTATGTATGTAGTATATTGTAGATGTTATTTATTTATACATACATACACATTATGTTATATTTTTAACTAACTTACTCACCAAGTATTGAACCAGCAAACTTCTACCTGATAGACCAGCACTCTACCCAATATGCTAACAAGCAGCCTGAATAACCATTTAAATTATTGTGCAAACATTCTTATACAAAAATGAAAAAGATCATAAAAAAATTGTCTCTATGTCTATTTATAGAAACGAAATAACAAGACACCTCATAAAATCAAGAAGATTTCCTTATTAAAAAATATATAAGATGATTTACACATACTCATATAGGAACCTACTAAAATCAAGAAGAAAACCTTATTGAAAAAATCGAGAAGAAAACCTTTTTAAAAAAATTAACTATGTAACCTAATAAAAACAGTAAGAAATCCCTATAGTTTACAATTCATAAGAAAACCTAATAGAATCAAAAAGTTTTTCTCTATGGATTGTTTTTTTGATGCCAAAAATAACAGAAATTGTATAAAAAAAGTTGTGAATAATCAGATTTCTTCTTGATTTTATGTAGTTTTCTTCCTGATAAAATTAATAAGATTTACCACACAAAAAAAAAAATAAGGAATCTCTATGAAAAAATCTTCGCTTCTTTCTGCTATGATACCCCTTAGCCTAAGAACGTTTCATAGAGAAAATCTTATTGATTCTATGAGGCAATATTTGCTCTGTGTACCTTATATAACGGGCCTCGTTATATAAGGAGCCAAAGGTACCAATATATATATATATATATATATATATATATATATATATATATGTATATATATTTATATTGGTCCTTTATATATATATATATATATATATATGTATATATATTTATATTGGTCCTTTGGCTCCTTATAAGGAGCATAGCACCTCAAATGATGACGTACTTATCAACAAACAAGATAAACACAAACGCACTTAAATAACAAATTCTCTCAGCCGAACTCTGTTAAATTTAAATTTTTACAAAGTTGTTATTAGAATTTAAAAAAGCGTTTGTAGGTCGGTCTCCCTTCTTACAAAATATTTACTGATTCAATCAATTTGACTACTGAAAACGAAATTTAGTTTAATTTTTTGTGTTTGATTGAAATAATTTTTGTTTTAAATTTTTTTTATTAAAAATAAAGATTCCATTAATTGATAAATAAATTACCTGTTTTTCAGAATTTTCAATTCCCATGATTAATGGCATCATTTTAATAAGAACCCCAAAATTAAACAATTGGTTTTATTGCTTCAGGCAATTTGATAATTGAAAAATTTTTATTTTTTTCTGCGTAATATTATACACACACCATTTTAAAACTTATAGTTTCTTTAAATGTATTAAATCTAACTATATAATAACAAAAATTAAAAATTTTAAAAACCCCCGATATATCTAGAAAAGATGTGATATCTTGTAAACGGCTGGACCGATTTTCTTCAAACATCAATTAAGAACCTTGTCGATCAAGTCAGCTTTCAAACAAAGAAAACTAAATCAAAATCGGTCCAGCCGTTTGGGCTGTACGTGGACACGGATAGATGCACAGATACACAGACACACACTACAAACTTATAACACCCCTTTTTTGGTCGGGGGTTAAACATATAAATGTTTAAAAAAATATCATTTTGTTTGTATATTAAAGAAGATATTTGAAAAATTTTCTCACGCTAATTTATTTCCCTAAATTAAATCACCACGAAAAAAAAGTTGCTATAAAATAATAATGACATCAGTTTAGCAGTAATAAGAACTCATGAAGCACACAATTAATTTAAACTTTATTTAAGCATATTAAACAACTGAAATACAGTGAAACCTCTCATAAGCGGACACTCACCGTCACCGTATTTTTGTCCGGTTATTAGAGGTGTCCGCTTATGAGAGTGGTACACATTCTTTTATTTTAATTTTGGTTCTACAAAACTTGTAGAGGTGGTGTCCGTTAGGAGAGGTTTCACTGTATAAGCAATTTTGTAAGATTTTTATTTTGGAATATCTGTAAATATGAATATTAATGGCATGAAACGAAATTTACGGATTGATGAACAAGTATTTTATTTTAATTTTTTTTTTTTGGAGGGTGTAGTTTTATTTTGATGAGAAGCCATTTTAACTCACAAGCCCAAGGGATCCAAGAAAATTAAAAATTTTTAACAATTAATTATAAATTATTTTTCAATAAAACAATCCTTACACTAATGCCGGATTGGTCTCAAGAAACTTTTCATAACATTTTATGGAATTTGTTGCCTGATCTAGTTGCTAATAGCAGCGCTAGAGAAGACAGTGAGAGTTAGAAAAAAATATAGCGCACCATGAGTCCTTAAAATATTTTTGGCATTTTTTTATCACATTTACTTCTCCACGGCTTTTATTGATAAACTAAAATAAAAAGTAGACTGAATCTTTCATTTTATGAAAAATTTCATAATGTAAGTCCAGACAAACAACTAATTCGCCAAAAAAAAAAAATCCATTATTAAACCCTGTTTCCAAAACACGAACGGTCGCCTTGAGTACAAAATTTATACGGAAGGCACTAATTTTTTTAGTGATTTTCACACAAATTTTCTGGACGATTCGTCTGCCTGACTTGTGGAAACTGCATATAAATCTTCCTTTTCTATTCTTTAAGTGAAAAATTCCTTGCATAAAATAAAAAAAAACAAAACCTCAGTGTAGCTGCTACAAATCTTATTTTCACTTCTCCCAAGTAATGGAAAAATAAAATTTTATATTTCTCTCAAGATTTGAGTATACACATACAAGATATTCGTTTAAAATTTTCACATAATAAAAATAACGATATTAGGATTAAATCAGCATAATCAACTCAAAAATCTAATTTTTTTTAAATTATAAATAAATGAGCGAAATGTACAATAAAATAAAAAGAGCCGCCGAATAAATCACTATCATTCATTATGACTTCCTTCCAAACATTATAACAAATACTTCTTGATATTAATATTGTATATAATCCTCAATTGCTACACTTCCGGATCACAAAATTTGTTTATTAATTAGTTCTATAGATTTTTTTTTACCTTTTTATATTTGTTAGTATATTTTTAAAATTTAAGAGGAGTCACCAATTTTTGCTTTGATTTTTTTTTATGTACATACCCATATACTCGTATGTACATACATATTTATAAAATTTTGATTTTCTAAAAACTTTTATGCCATATTTTGGTGATCTAATTCGTAAATTATGTTCTTAAACAGCAAATAAATAATGACATCATGGGATCATCATGATCATCATCATCATCATCATCATCATCATCATCGTTAACAGTTTTGAGTTTAAGAATTTTTGAAGAAACTGTTAATTAACTTTTAATCCTGAATTGATTTACTGTTTTGCATGGGAAAATGTTAAATTACTTTTACAGACCAGTGTGGCCGCTTTAGTATTTTTGCTGCCAAATTTATCATTTTTTATTTAGTTGCAAAATTTACGATTAAGTATTCAGCATTATTTTTTTTAGCATTTTTCAAATATTTATTTAGCATTCTTTTGAAGAAGAAAAATTCATGGATTTTTTGCTTGTGTTTAATTAAAACACACATAATATCGGCACTATGGGGAAAAATATATTTTCGTAGAAAACAGTTGATTGCTTGTAGTCCCAAATAACAAAGATAATCACGGTTGAACGGATGCAAAAAAAAAAAGAATTAAATCGATGGACAAAAGGAAAGCAATTGCAATTTTTTTCTTTCCAAGATAATCGATAACGAATCACCGATAATCGAGGCTTTACTGTAATAAAGATTTTTTTTCTGCGAGCTTACCATTTAGCATTATCCTAAACAGTTTTTAGTATTCATTTAGCACTATGTAATCTAAATTAGTGGTCGTGTTTATGCACGAATTGAAATTTATTACTGCAAAGCAACATGTCAGCATATTAAAAATAATTTTAAAGTTGAAATGCATTTTTTAGCCAATTGGGGATTTTTGGAGATTTTCCTTAAGATTTTCGGAAACTGCAAAAAATATACTGCAATATACATAGATATCAAACAAGCATTATATTTCAATGACAAGTCCATATTAAATATTTCAGGTGAACGTCACGGTAATATTTTTGAAAATTGGGGACTTTTGAGGATTTTCTTTAATATTTTTGGGATTTGCCAAAAAAAAAATACTTTTTCGTAAGTATCAAGCCCACAACATGTTTCCAATCACAAGCCCTTGTTAAATCTTTCAGATGAGCCTCAAAGTAATATTTTTGATTATAGGGAATTTTCGGGGATTTACTTTAAGATTTTCGGGAATGACAAAAAAAAAGATACCCAATATAAATATCAAACAAGCATTATACTTCAATGACAAGTCCATATTAAATCTTTCAAATGAGCTTCGAAGTACATAATATTTTTGATTATTGGGGATTTTTGGGGATTTTCTTTAAGATTTTCGGGAGCTGCAAATATAAAGTAGCTTAACGTGTATATCAAACAGACAACATATTACAATGAAAAATCCATATTAAATCTGTTAGATGAGCTTCGCAGTAGCATTTTTGGAAAATTTGGGATTTTTGGGGGTTTTCTTTAATATTTTTGATATTAGCAAAAAAAAAACTACTTTTGCGTAAGTATCAAACCCACAACATCTTTTCAATTGGAAGCCCTTGTTAAATATTTCTGATAAGCCTCGAAATAATATTTTTGATTATTGAAAATTTTTGTGGGATTTTCTTTAAGTTTCCCGATAACAGCAAATGAAAAGTAGCCCAACGTGTATGTATATGAGACAACAGATTGCTATAGCAAGTTCATACTAAATCTTTTAAATGAGCTTCGCTGTAGTATTTTTAAAAATGCGGTGTTCTTTGGAATTTTCTTTAAAATTTTCGGGATTTTCGAAAAAAACAATTTTACGGTAGTGTCAAACCCACAACATGTTTCCAACCACAAGCCCTTGTTAAATATTTCAGACGATCCCCGAAGTAATGCTTTTGATGATTGGGAATTTTTTGGGATTTTCTTTAAGATTTTCGGGAAAACTAAACCAAAAGTAGTTCAATGTATATATGAGACAGACAATATAATGCATTGACAAGTCTATATTAAATCTTTCAGATGAGCTTCGCAGTATAATTTTTGAAAATTGGGGATTTTCGGGGATTTTCCTTGATATTTTTGGGATTTGCAAAAAAAGGACATTTACGTAAGTATCAAACCCGCACTATGTTCCCAATCGGAAGCCCTTGTTAAATATTTTAGATGAGCCTCGAAATAATATTTTTGATTATTGGAAATTTTTGGGGATTTTCTTTAAAAATGTTGGCAGCAAAAATCACCTCAATATAGGTATGTAGCAGACAATAATATGCAACGACAAACCCATATTAAATCTTTCAGATGAGCTTCTAATGCCCGTAATTTCTACCCATAGATATCTATTAGTATAAAGATATCTATCGTGTAAGTCAAATTTTATAAGGAAAACTCGTAGGTAAAAAGCTTGGGCAAATTATCTGTCTGTAGAAATTACGGGCATAAGGAATATTTTTGATAATTGGGGATTTTCTGTGAAATATTTGAATAGAGATAGTAAAGATACAATGTATTGCAATGACAAGTCCATATTAAATCTTTGATATGAGCTTCGTAGTAGCATTTGGGAAAATTGGGGATTTTTGGGGATTTTCTTTAATATTTTTGGGATTAGCGAAAAAAAGTGCTTTTACTTAAGTATTAATCCCACAACATATTTCCAATCACAAGCCTTTGTCAAATCTTTCAGATGAGCCTCGAAGTAATATATTTGACATTGGGGATTTTCCTTAAGATTTTTGGGGAACAGCAAACAAAAACTTTTTTAATATACATACATAGATGCGAAGTAGATATTATTTAATGACAAAGACATATTCAATCTTCATATCAGCTTATCAGTTTTTAGTATTCGTTTGTTTTTATTTATTATTTAATCTATATTCTTTTTATTTTGAATTTTTTGGTTAAGCAATATTTATGTGCATTTCGTTCCTGCTCATGGAAGTCATCAGTAGACTTCAAGCCAAAAAATTTTGAAATTAGCTAAAAAGCATCATATGTTTATAGTAAGACTCTTAATACGTAATTGAGAATCACTGACGATTTCCATGAGCATGATCGAATTGCATATATACGTTGCTTAACCAAAAAAAATTATATTTGAACATCATGTTGCCATCATACATTAAGTCCTAATTTCAATATCAACAGTGTGCTATCATCATACCTTAAGCCCTGTTTCCTATATGGACAGTGTGCTGCCACATTTTCTACTTAAACTTACTTAGGCTTGAATATAATTTTTATTTAATTTTTTTCTATTGAGTTTTTTTTTTATTCATATTAAATAAACGATTAATGGGACCTGGTCATTATAAAATATATAAATTTTTTTAATTAAAAAAAAGAGTTTTAGAGTTTAGCATTATTTTAGCAGTTTTTTTATAATTTTTAGCATTTTATTAGCATTATTTTAAAAATAATTTAGCGTTACACTTTTTTTAGTTCTGGTCACACTAAAATTGACCAGATATTAAGGCTATTTGAATACACATTTTATTTACTCCCTCTAACTCTTTATCGTTCTCTCGTGCACTTTTGAATAAAATTTATTGTTTTTTTTTTTTTTTTTGAAGTAACAACATCTACCGATAGTCATTTATTTTAAAGCTAAATGTAACCCATTATTATATTATAAACAAAAATATAAATCAAATTTAACCTCAGCCATAACCCCTTGAATAAATATTAAACAGAAGCCGTCTGTCTGAAACTCTACATGACAAAGTTTTTTTTCTTCAAAGATTTTTAATATTTAATCATTTTTATGTTAAACATTTTTCTTGAGATATTTTTCAATTTTGTTGTTGCTTTTGCAAAATTTATCTGCTTGGCTGAATGGGTTATTGACTGTTTCATATATCGTTGAGTCTTGTTTGTGGGTTTCTATAAAAAATCTACGTTCTTTTTTTCAAATTTAAAACTTTAAGATTTATTTAACATATTTTTCAGCCGAAACTCATATGTACTCCGTAGTATTTCATTTAATTACAAATTTTTTTGTTTTAAATTTACGTAAGTGGATCCATTTTCGTAGCAAAAATCACTGGAGCATTTCTTTTTATATATTATTTTTATTTAAGGTTTCAGCTGTTTTCTAACAGTCATTGTTGGTTTGTTGTTTCAAGTTCTTTCTTTTTCGTATTTTTTTTTTAATTTTTTTTGTGTTCTTGAAGTTTAACTGTGCCTGTGCACAGTTTGTTTTAAACAGAAAGAAATTTTTTTTTTTCAATTATTTAATTCTTTGGTGTGAACTTAGTTTCGTTAAAAGACTTGCAGGTGAAAAGTTTTTAGAAGTTAATTTTAATGAACGGAAGTGTGTAAGAAGATTTGCAAAAATATAAAAAATAAAAGAAATCTTAAAAAATAGCACTAAACCAAAGAAAAGGGCATTTTACAGATTTTTGTTATAACAAAATTTTAAATAACTCACTTTCCACTTACATTTCAAAGGCAACGGTTTACGTTAAAAAAAATTTTTAATTATTTAAAAGCAGAAAGTGTACGAGTACTACGCACTTAATTTTACAGTGTTTAAAAAAAAACTTAATAATTTAAGTGTTCTATAAAAATTATCTTTAAAAAAATCTTCACCTGAAACTCAGTAAAAATTAAAATCAAAGAAGAGACATAAGCTAATAAAATATGAAACGTTGGAAATTGTTTAATTACTATAAACAAATATGGACTTTGATAAGTTTTTGCTGTTCCACACAAATGATTTCTTCCTTAACAGTTGACAATGAATTGGTATCAGCTAGAAATGGTGAGTATTCTAAATTTTTTAATCTTTCACAAATTAATTAATTATGGTATGAAAGTTCTTTTCAAATAATGATTGACATACTCCCCACGACACTGTACAACATAATTAAACTTTTTCCAAAATAACCTGTCTTCAACGTCTGATTCTGGGAGAGGAGAAACACTTTTTTTAAGAGAAGTAACACTCATTCAATTAATATGTCTACCAACATATGTATCCCTCGTAGGAGAACTTCAAAACATCATCAAGCTACCCATATGTACATTTGCAATATTATTATGCAATAATTAATATTGTACAATAAAATTGCCCGAGGGTATACATATTATATTGGTATATTCCAGAATATATTGGATATAAGCAAAAGTCTTTTGAATTATATTGAGCAACATGAAATATTTTGTAATGTGTTTTCAACATTGTACAATAATTATTTCCAGGCTTGGCACTAAACATTATTTTTCTGTTTTTTATATTACATTACCTAATTAAAAACAAGTAAGAGTGCTATATTCAGCTGTGCCGAATTTTATATACCCTTCACCAACGTATGTACAGATGCATACATAAGTACATACATACCTATTTGTTTTGTGATAAAATTCATAGTTTTTTGTTATAGCGCAAATTTTAGTAAGTGCCCTCTCGATTTTTTTTCGACTGAAGAATTTGCTTGAGCAAAGATCTTCCTAAAATATGAAATATGTTTAACTGAAAAAAAATATTTTCGGTAATTTTTTAACCCAAAATAAATAACATTTTTTCAATTTCCAACCCTGGAACTATAATTGCAATTTTTCTTGTTTTAATGCCAATTTCTTTCCATCTAAAATATAGAATATATTTAATTATCAAAGCAATAACTAGCTTTATTTAATTAGTTTTATATATCAAACAAAAAAGGGAAACGTACCTCCCAACCCTGGAAACATCCTTTTGTATTTTGCTGGTTCCTTATACCAATTTTGGTACTTTAAAAAATATATAAAATATGTTAAGTGTACAAAGAGAAAAAAAGAAATAAGCAAAATACTAGTTTTATTGAGTTACTTTAATTTAAAAAAAAAATTAATTTTCCAGCTCTGTGGTTTTTTTTAATAATTCTCTTTAAACAACTTTTCTTTCCAAAACATAAAATATATATACATATATAAATTAAAGTATAAAAAAAGAAAAGAAAAAAATAATTATACTTAGTTACTTTTATATAGCAAAAAAAGTGTAAGTTTCCCATCCCTGTAATCGTAATTTAAAATTTTTCTGATTTCTTACATCAATATTTTTTTTTTTTGAGAATGTAAGATATTTTTAAAATTAGTTTCAGAAGTTATTTTTATATAACAAAAAAAAGTTAAGGTTCCCAACCCTGAAAACATTTTTTTATTTATTTTTTATTTATTAATTTTTTTTTAACACAAATTTTATTCGTACTGAAATATAAAATGAGCTTATATAACAAAAAAAAAATAAAAAAATTAGTGTTAGCTACTTACTTTTATATGGCTAAATCAAGTTTAAGTTTTCCAGCTCTGAACCCATTTGCTTTCAGAAATTTAAGCCATACACAATCAATAAATTTGCTCTTGGTGTCAATTTCGCTTAACGCGACACTATACCGAATTACACAAAATCAGATTTTCTATCACGAGCACTTCGTGTTGAGTCGTGCGTGTTCGTGTCATGAAAAAATAAACAACACTAGCCCAGCTCTAGTCTAAAATCAAAATACGAGTAGAAATGATTTTTTTTTATAGACAAACACAACCCGGAAAGTGATTAGCTTGTCTGCAAAAAACGCCCAGGTTCTATGGCGGGAATCAAACCCACAACCTCTGGACTGAGACGCTAGCATTGCTATTACTCAGGCACAAGGGACGACAAGCATACAGGGTACTTATAGCTGGCTTTTTATAGCTATGCTATTTATGTCACGACAAAGGAGCTAACCAGAGTATGAAAATAAAAGAACAAATGAATGAAAGAAAATGAAGCGAGTGAAACAAAAACAAAACAAAAACAATGAGAGGGATTGCCAATTTGTTTTTGTTTTGTTTTGTTTTTGCACATGAGCACAAACCAGAGAACACAGCCGATTGGCTATAAGCCGGCCACAAACAATACATTAAATGAATGGAAACGTTTTGAAATATTTGCGGCGAACTTGACATCATTATATAATATAACTAGCTGACCCCGGTCCGCGTTGCTGGCCCTAAGCAAACATTAGTGTTGTATATGGCATTGATGGTACAATATGAAAATAGGATTTTGCCCATAAATAAACTAAATATTGCGCCATCTGCCAGACGAACTTCAAACTACACAGAAACGCTCCTCACGCCCCATAGAGCATGTATATATAAAGTTTGGTCGAAATCGGTGCAGTAGTTCTTGAGTTACAGTGCAAAAACACAAAAAAAACTAAATATTGGGCCATCTGTCGGACGAATCACTATTTCTGAAAGGGGCGTAGCATTTACCGGGGTAGAATATATATAAAAACACGCACCGGTCTTTTACAAATATTTTGTGGGGTGGAAGGCGAAAATCTGTTGGGGCATTGAAGAGTTCACCCATAACAAATAAACGTGTTTTTGTATTATATATATATTAAGATTTTATTGCATTGTTATTGAACAGATTATGTTTGTTTTATATAGCTTAGCAGCATAGCTATAACCGGTATCCTAAGACACCTCTCTTTTTTATTTAATAAATTCATTAAATCTAAAATATATTTCCATGCTTAATAACTTTTACTTATGACCTTTAATAGAAATGTCTCTTAGGTAACTATAGTTTTTAAAATGGTCCCACTTTATAATAATCGTTAAGATATTAATGTGTATATTAAGCGCCACCACAATCTTTAACATTATATCGTACTTGTGATAACTAAAATTTATTCAACAAACTTTGTTAAAAATTGTATGTACGACCTTCATGATTTCATAAATACATAATTACATACAAAAGTATATACGAATATATGTACATGTGTGTATGCACATATTTATACAACATATTTTTAAAAATATAAAATTCAATTAAAAGTTCTTAGATATGACCTTAACAAAAGTTCATCCATGAAATTTTCATTGTTTTTCATTTATTATTTTCCCCGATTGAAAAGAGATTTCAAAAAAAGAACCCATATTTTGATTTATGACAAAATCATCAAAAAAAATTTATTATTATTATTGTAATTTTAATAGCATAAGAACAAATGGAATTAAAACAATTGTTATGTTAATTATAATTTGAAAATTTTGAGAGTTTAATGAACAAAAGTTAGAATTAAAACAAAAGTAAAGGACATTTGTCAAGTGTCATAAAAAAACTAAAACAAAACCATACCAAACCCTCGATGCTTTTGAGTTTTGCGATTTTATTTTGGTTTTTTTTTTCTTAAATTCTGCCCGCATCATAAATTCATTGAAATTTTGTCAGTTGTGGCATTAATTGTTAATAAAATTAACAAAAGTTCTCGTAGCTACAAATAAGTAAAATATATATTTTGTTTGTATTTGACTTTCAAATGGCACTAAGTTTGTTTGAGTTCGTTTTAATAATATGCATTTAGTTGGAGTCTAAATTTTGTTTTTTTTTTTTAATATAAATTTTATAACCGTCATGCACCAGAAATTGTTGTACTTGTAATGTTTGCGGTAGAAGTGTTGCTGATGTTCGTCTAGCAGCAGCATGACTTTCAGCAGGGATGGAAAACTGAGATTTATAATGTGATTTTAGCTGATTGAAAAATCTGGCAAGAACAAATTTTTTTTAATATGTTTTTTAACGGATTCAAGTGTTTATTTATACATTTATACGTCTGCTTTTAAGCGACAAACATACGACACTCACACATATGAACTGATTGACGGGCTTATTTGATCGTCTACAGGGCACTCACGATTTGCAAAACTTCAGATAAGTCGGCATTAGCACTAATTAAATGCAGCATATAGAAATATATATTTTGTTTTAATTGAATGTAATAAGCTTATTACCCCCCCCCCCCCCGGTGGTTGCATTAATAAAATTAAATTTTTTTGTTATATAATATCTATTTCAATATTTTATTTTAACTAAACGCTCGTTATGCGCTCAGTTGATTACCAGTAAGTCCCCGTCCAGACTTGCAATTTTTATTGCAGCAACTTTTTATTTCTTAGAGCAAAAGATCGACAGAGGAATACAAAAAACACTCTCACACATATTCAAGAATTGCTGCAACAAAAATTGCAAGTCTGGACCGGTACTAAGTAAGAGTTTCAAATAACCTTTTTTTTATAAACTTTAACAAAAATGGTAAAGGGTTTGTAGGTTTGTAATTTCCATAATATTCATATGCGAATATATATATGCTGGGTCCTTGTGAATAAGGAAGATGAATAAGTGATGTCTGTCCGTCCGTCTGATGTTCGTTCGGTTTTCCGAAGCTCCCAGAAAAACTAGAGACTTCGGTCTTAGACTGGTGTATCACAAATGCTCCAAAATAGCTTGGTATTGAAAATCAATAAAATCAGAGATGGCAATATTAGACTTTTTTTGCCATATAAAAAAGTAACTAGCTAAAACTAGTTTTTGTCAAATAAACCAATTTTATATTTCAGTGTGAATAAAATTGATATTGAAATTAAAAAAAAACTCAAAAAGTTTATTCCAGGGTTGGAAAATTTGTTTTTTTTTTGTATAAGCAGTGTTTAAAAAACTGCAGTCGAAATAGCAAAGGACGTAAAATTGAGCTATTTGAAATCAGCGGAATCGAGCAGACGGTCTCAGAGCTGGGAAGCTTAAACTTGAATTTGCCATATAAAAGTAACTAGCTAACACTCATTTTTTTATTTTTTGTTAAATAAACTAATATTATATATTTTAGTGCGATTAAAATTTGTATTAAAAAAAAAATAAATAAAAAAGACGTTTCCAGGGTTGGGAACTTTAACTTTTTTTGTTATATAAAAATAACCTACTGAAACTAATTTTTCCTTTTTATCTATAAGTTCAAAAAAATATCTTACAATCTTAAAAAAAATTAATGTAAGAAATCAGAAAAATTTTAAATTATGATTCCAGGGTTGGGAAACTTACACTTTTTGTGTTATATAAAAGTAACTAGGTCTAATTATAATTTTCTTTTTCTTTTCTTTTATTTTTATGTTTTGGAAAGGAAAGTTGGTTAAAGAGAATTATTAAAAAAAAACACAGAGCTGGAAAATTTAAAAAAAAGTAACTAAATAAAACTAGTATTTTGCTTATTTCTTTTCTTTTTTTCTTTGTTCACTTAACATATTTTTAATATTTTTTAAAGCACAAGATTGGTATAAGGAACCAGCAAAATATAAAAGGATGTTTCCAGGGTTGGGAAACGTATACTTTTTTTGATATATAAAACTAATTAAATAAAGTTAGTTATTTCTTTGGTAAATAAATATATGCTATATTTTGGAAAGAAAGAAATTAATATTAAAACCAAAAAATAAGATTCCAGGGTTGGAAATTGAACAAATAAAATTTTTTTGGTTAAAAAAATAACCAAAAATAATTTTTTTTTTTTAAGTTAAACATATTTCATATTTTAGGAAGATCTTTACTCAAGCAAATTCTTCAGTCGAAAAAAATCGAGAGGTCACTTACTAAAAATTTCACTATAACAAAAAATTATAAATTTTATCACTGAGTTGTTCAATTCAAATATTATACTAGTTTATTTCGGTTTAAACTTTAAAATTATTTTTTTATGCATTCAATTAAATACTTGAATTAAAATTAGACGCCTTTTTGATGATATTTTTTTCATAAATAATTCTGCCAATAAAAACCGACTTCAATGCAAGATCTGATAAAACATTTAAAAAAAAAATTGGAAGGAAACTCTTTCAAACAAAAAAAAATTTAAAATATATTGGATAAGAAGAACTATATAAAGTATATAATTAACTTTTAATGGGCGTGCCTCCGCCCATTTTTTTCAACGCAAGTTTGTGTGCTTGTGTTAAGCTTTGTACAAATCGCTAAAGTAGCAACACTTAAAATAAAATTTAAATTTTAATGGGCGTGACTTCGCCCCATTTTTCAAATGAAAGATTGTGTTTGTTTTGAAACTCAAGGTGTGTGGTAAGTTTCGTAAAAATGGGTTAAGTAGAACCGCGTAAATTATTATAATTAATTTTAATGGGCGTAACCCCGCCCATTTTTCAACTTTCAAATTGTGTAATTACAAGAACCAAAGGTGTTTGCTTCGCAGCAATCAAACAAGTAGAATATCACAAAATCATATATAAAAAGTTGTGGGCGTGTCTCCGCCCACTTTATTTGCAATATGATTAATGGCAAGTTATACCCTCTCAGACAAAAAGAGAATTTCTTCAATCGGTCTAAAATGTACCGAGCTATGAAATAACAATGACAAATAAAAAAATACGGACGAATTGAAGTCGGTTAAAAATAATTGGAAAGTTCTTAAAATCTGATATATTTGTCACTGGGCGCAGAATTAAAAATTATTTGAATGATTCATGCATTCAAATGATTTCATTGATTTTTTTTTAATTTTTTCCAGTATAATATGAGATTTTTCCGAAATCTTTAGAATTTACTTGTTTATATAAAAAACACACACTTTCCATCTCTGGTACTAAAAGCTTTAGATATCACATTTTTTCGCACTAAAATTCCTAGTCAAATTTGTATGTATTAAGCATTAACTTGTATTTTTTTAACTTCTTTATGTATATCAACATTTTCATAAATTTTTAACAATTATTGTTTTAAATACCAATTAAATTTATCTGAAAAAGTTGTTCAAATATACGAGTACGACTAAATGCAAATTAGTGTGTTTTTTTTTGTTGTCATTTCTTCCTGATTTAAATCATAAGAAACTACAAATTAAGTTACATATTCCAACGTAAAAAATAAAAATAACCAACCCCCAGTAATTAAAAATTTTAATGTGCTGTAACTTTGCAAGGCCTACATTAAAAATATTTCATTTAGATCATAATGATTTAATGTTTCTCGTTTAAGTAAGGCGCAAATTTTAACAAGCACTAGAATTTTTTTTTAAACAAAATTACAATATTACAACATTTTATTTTAATGTTATTTTCATGTATGTAAATCATGTAAAGTCATTTACAACAAGATTAAAGCTCCGATTTGCCAGGAAGTTGTTTGTGATTTTCAATACTCTACTCATATTTTTTTTAATAAATAGTGCTGCCAGCTCTACAGAATCATTCTGGCATACCAGGCCAAAAAAAAAAACTTACATGTACCATCGCTGTGAAAATTTTCGTCTGAACCTTATTATACAGTGAAACCTCTCCTAACGGACACCTCCCATAAGCGGACACCTCTAACATCCGGACAAGTTTTGTAGAACCAAAATTAAAATAAAAGAATGTGTACCACTCTCATAAGCGGACACTTCTAATAACCGGACAAAAATACGGTGACGGTGAGTGTCTGCTTATGAGAGGTTTCACTGTACATATATTTTTACGATGAATCAGCACTGAAAGCCTTCGATAAAAATGTGTCATAACATAATTTAATATAGCATAATATAATAAAACATATCCAAAGACAAAATAATATAACATTATGCCATAACATAATTTAAAACAGCATAACATAACAACACATGTCATAAGACAAAATAACCTAACATATTGCCATAACATAATTTAATATAGCATATCATAAAACAAAATAGCAAATCATAACATAACACAACATAGCATATAGTAACGTAATACAACATAACATATCGTAACATAATCCAACATAGTTTAACTGAATATATCATAGCAAAATATAACAAGACATAACATAACATAACGCAACTTAACGTAATATAACATAGCATAAAATAGTATAACATAACATAAAATTAAACAACATAGCATAAATAAAACATACCTTAAATAATTTAACATAAAATAACATAACTTAACGTAACGTAACATCACATAAAGTAGCAAAAAATAACATAAAATAAACAATTGAGCTAACATGAAAATAATATATCATAACATAGCATAACAAGACGTAACATAACATAACTTAACGTAAGTTAATGTAATATAAAATACCATAACGTAACTTTACGCAACTTAACGTAATATAACATAGCATAAAATAATATAACGTAGCATAAAATGACTCAACATAATATAAATAAAATAATTTAACATAAAGTAACATAACTTGACGTAACGTAAACTCAACAATTATGGCCTATTTCCCAACTGCGAAAGAAAACTTCCGACTTACAATTTATATTGAAAACAGCATCAATATAAAATGTAAGTCGAAAGTTTTATTTCGCAGTTGGGAAATAGGTCATTAAGCTAACATGACAATAATAACATATCATAACACAGCATAATATTACACAGCATAGCATAACATAATAAAAATTAACATTATATAACATAACATAACATAGCATAACATAGCTTAACTTAATATAACATGGCACAGCATAACATAACACAATATAACATGACATAGCTTAACCTAGCATAACATAACATAAGTTAGTTTATTTTACCACAACATAACACAACCTAACATAAAATAATGTTAGTTAAAATAATGGGCGTATTTCGCCTTCGACTCCGAAAATAAAAGAATTAAAACTTGCGTTCGTTAGTACATTCCACTAACATAGATAGATAACAATAGATTCAGTAAAGTGCGACTTGTACTCGCACACGAACATTAGCCTATATAATCGAATATCTTGGCTGATGTAGACATTTTTTTTTTTTGAGTTTTTGTTTTGGCGTTTTTATAGTTTAAGAGCTTTTTTTAGTTTTGGCGATTATTTTCGGTATATATGATTTTTTCGGTTGTTCTTTAGTTTTAGCGCATTTTTTTTAGTTTTGGCAATTTTTTTTTGTTTTTGGCGATTATTTAACTTTTGGTGATTTTTTTGTATTTGATCGATTTAATTTATTTTCCCTGATATTTTGCATTTAAGTGGTTTTTTATATAATCGAATATCTTCTAACCTGATGTAGAGATTTAAAAAAAAAATTTTTGGCGTTTTTTAGTTTTAGCACTTTTTTACACTTTGCCGATTTTTTTCGTTTTTTTTTGCGATTTTTTTAGTTTCGGTGTTGTTTTCGTTTTGGCGTTTTTTCGGCTTTTGGCCGTAAGAGTCAAACTCTTGAAATTTTCAAAAACGGTAAAACTAAAAAACTCCAAAATTATAAAATCGCCAAACCGAAAATTGCCAAAAACCAAAAAATAAATCGCCAAAACGGAAGAAAGCGCCAAATTAAAAAAAAATTCTAAAACTAAAATAAATCGCAAGAAACCGGAAAAATCGCAAAAAAAAACAGAATCGTCAAAAAAATCGCCAAAATGAAAAAAACGCCAAAATGAAAAAATCGCCAAAATGAAAAAAATCGCCAAAATGAAAAAAATCGCCAAAATTAAGAAAACGTCAAAAACAGAAAAAAGTCGCCAAAACGAGAAAAAAGCAACAAAACTAAAAAAAAATTGTTTAAATTGAAATAAACGCCAAAAAAAAGCAAAAAAAAAACGCCATATTAAAAAAATTATCAAAACCGAACGTACGGACTCGCGCCTTTGTGCGCGAGTCAAAGTCGGACTTTACTGAGTCTTTTACTTAATTGTCTGTATATGACATTAGGATTTCAACAGGTTTCGTTTATCGCTTTAGAACACCCTTTAACTGTCATATACTTGTTGTTGAAGCTGCCAAAGTTTTACATATTCTGTCCGCTTGGAGTCCGTAGCTGTTACGGCTCTCGTGGAAACAGCCTGTGACAGAGTGACGGACACACAGACATCGAAGCGAAAACAAAAACTAGCATATCGTGCCATAACCGCAAAAAAAAAGCTTAAGCGACATAATTTTCAAACTTCATTTTTTTAACCAAAATTGATTATTTGCGATCGTAAATATCCAAAAAAATGTTTCTCTAAAGCCATTTTAGGGTTTATGGCTCAATATGTGCTCAGTCGTGAGCTATCTCGCTGGCCAAATTTACGAAATAAATTTCTTAGATCCATACAAAGTCAATGAGTCACTAACCCAACATTTCACATTCCCTAACATGAAAGTTGGATTTTTTTTTTTTAAATTAGTTTGTTTGTCAGGCAAACAAAATAAGTGAAGAAGAAACCTAATTGATTTTGCAATGCATCAAAAAAGAAACAGCTTGCACTGAAAAATTTTAACTTCTATTATATAATGTAAAGTATTTAATTCAAATACTTAAATGTAAATTAATGCTCTTAAATAATGTTTCATCTATTGCATAATTTCCTTAAACACTTTCGATTGCTGTAACATTTAATGGCACATTTTCCAACATTTGCAGATTGCTTTGAACGTATTGCTTTGGAGGCAATGATACCGTTTGAGAAGACATTTAAGACAGAAGACACCAACTCGTTGCGCATATGCAAAGAAAGATGTTTGCAAGAGGGCGACAAATGCCAATCGATGTCATTTGGGTGAGTGTTTCATTTTGCAATAAATTAATTATATAATCATTGCTTATCTAATTATTTCCATAGAGTGCATCGACGTGGAAATGGTACTTGTCAGTTGTCTAAGGAGAAATATAAAATTGGCTCACGACCTCATGGCTTGATATTTGATCCAGATTTTGATTTGTATATAAAGAGAACAAATTGTTTTGATTTGTCAACAGACAACAATTTACAAGATCAATTCAATAATAATTTGGAAAAGACAAATGGTTATGGTGGAAATTTGGCACCCACCACGCAAGTTCTACTGCCAACTGCTCCCTCTGAGGGTACAGCCATACTGCTGGGGCCTCAGCCTAGTCCCTCAGTAATGACAACATTGCAAGACGAAACTACCCATTATGTTTCACCAGCTACTAATGGCTATGGGGCAGGAGATCCCACCAAACTATACACGCCTGTTCCGCCCACTACATATGAGCCCAGTACACATAATATACCCTCAACTACCTCTACTTCATCCAATGGCGATCGTTTGTACTTTTCTCAGGATATTTATCCCTTATACAAATATCCTACATTGTATGAACCCAATTATCCAGCACCTAATCAAGAGCAATATATACCAGGAGGCTATGCCGCCAATGCTCAAGAGGTAGAGGACCACTATCGCCCTACTACGCATGACAGCAGTATCAGGCCCTCACCGCCCACAAACCATTATGAGCCACCAAAGCCGATTTTTGGTTTGGGCTATGGCACTGGCTATGGCTATGGCTCACCAGAGTCGTATAACCCCATGACCATGAGACCTCAAGATTCAAATTATTCTACAAATTCACAAACTTTCGGCCAAAATAATAGAGACACTCCGAAGCCGTCGGGCTATGAAAACAACAGCAACAGATATCCCTATAGACTGGGTGGCTATGGTAATGATTTTCCTGATCGAGATCAATTAAGACCTAGTGGTTATGATGGCCCTGCTCCCACTTCCTCCTCGCCCCCTTATTATCCTAGGCCAGATAATGGCCAGAGTGCTACATCCTCATATGGCAACAATCCCAATAGCCAGCCACTCTTTGGACAGAGACCTTATAGTGAGCACGATACGACATCTAGTTATGGTATGCGTCCTGGCAATGAGCCCAGACCTGAGGGCTCAACTAGACCTTTTACCCAACGGCCGGGTGATATTATGGATTTTACTAATAGACCTGATGCCCCCGATGGTACTGCTAGGCCGCCACCGCCACCGCCACCCCCTCCACCTTCTACATATGGCCCCAATTTTGACAACAAACATATGCGTCGAAATGGCACAACTATCTTTCGACCTGGCGGCACTTATAATGATGATAAACACATCAATACCTACTTTAACCCAGAAGATTATTTTATGGGCAATAAAAGTAAGTGGCTTGTATGTTAATAAATATTTCAAGAAAAAAATTCAATAACAAAATCCTTGTTACTTTTAGAACGTCCAGGAGACAACAGTCGCCCTGATTACAACCCGGGGCCAATGAAAGGCAAGTGTTAAGCGATTTTTTTTTTGTATAAAGCTTTATCTTGCCATATGCTTAAGTTGTTAAATTGCTTTAAGCTTTTTAAGTCAAGCTTCATTAATAGTTATCTGCGATTTATAAACATATTAATTTCACTCCATATAAATAAGTTCTGCTGGCATATTTTTTTATATATTCATGTACGTTAGGTCGAATAAAAATTATGCCAGTCACCCCTTAGAATGATAGATAATTCATTTACGATTCTAAAACTGCCACGCCTTAAAATACCACCCATTTTTTATATTACATTGCCATTTTGAGTCGGATGGCCTTGAATACCATTGTTAATGTTTTGGATGCAATTTGAATTTTATTCTTAATAGGTTTTTTATAGGGCATAGATACGACTTCTGATATCTTGGATACTTCCCTTAAATCCTTGACACAAGAATTTCCACTTAAAACTACATAATTATAGATTCTAAAATATTAAAAACCTTTCGACCGAACTAAGTAATAAGGCGGTATAGGATACAAAACAACTAAATGATCTGAATTTTGAGGCGTGGCAGAAAAAAATTTTAAAGTTGTATAATCGTCCTTGAAATATCTATCATCCTAGGAGAAAGTTGGCAAGATTCGGCCCGGTATAAAATACATATAAATAGCTTTTTTAGAATTCCGTATAGCCAAGCTAAAAAGGAACCCCATTGTTTTCGCTACGATGCTCGAATCTTGGAAACCGTAAGAGCTAAACTCTTGGAACTTGCAAAAACGCTTAAACAAAAAAAATTATAAAATAAAAAAATCGCCAAAACGAAAAAAAATCGCCAAACCCGAAAAAACGCTTAAATTAAAAATATTACCAAAAATAAAATAATTCGCTCAAATGCAAAAAATAACAACAATAACTAAAAAATCGCCAAAAACCGAAAAAATCGCGTAGGCCCGAAAAAAAATCGCCAAAAAGCAAAAACCCCAAAATTAAAAAAAGGCAAAATCCGAACAAAATCCAGAAAATGCCAAAACGCAAAAGCACTAAAAGTAAGAAAAAGTGCCAAAACTAAAAAAATCGCCAAAACGAAAAAAACACCAAAATAAAAAAGCGCCTAATTAAATAAATGTCACTAAAACTAAAAAAACGTCAACAACCGAAAAAATCGCCAAAACGGGAAAATAACCAAAAGTAAAAAATAGCTTAAACTAAAATAAATCGCCAAAACGAAAAAATCGCCTAAACGAAAAATGCGCCAAAACGAAAACAAGCCTCAATAAACAAAAAACCAACAAATCCAAAAAAATGCCAAAACGCAAAAGCACCAAAAGTAAGAAAAAGTGCCAAAACTAAAAATAATCGCCAAAACAAAAAAGCCCCAAAGTTAAAAAAGCGCCAAAATTAAAAAAATGCCAAATTAAATAAATATCACTAAAACTAAAAAAGCGTAAAAAACCGAAAAAATCGCCAAAACAACCAAAACTAAATAAATCGCTTAAACTAAAATAACTAGGCGATAACCGATAAAATTGTCGAAACGAAAAAAACCCCAAAATCAAAAAAAAAAATCCAGAAACGCAAAAAAGCGCCAAAACGGAAAGGCGCCAAAAGTAAGAAAAAGCAAAGCAAAACTAAAAAAAGTTGTCAAATCGAAAAAAGGATCCAAAATGAAAAAAGCGCCAAATTAAATAAAAATCACTAAAACTAAGAAAACGCCACAAACCGAAAAATTTCGCCAAAATGGAAAAAGAGCCAAAATTAGAAAAATCGCTATAACTAAATTGCTAAAAACCGGAAAAACACCAAAAACGAAAAAAGCTCCAAAACAAAAAAATCACCAAATCCCGAAAAAAAATTAATACCTCAATTAAGATATTCGATTAAATAATATAGTATTACATATGTAGGTCCCTTCGTGTGCGAGTTAAAGTCACACTTTATTGAATTTATTATTTAATTTGTTTCTAATGTCAGCATAAATAGAAAATAACCTCCAAATTATGAAGTAGCCCAACGAATATCTTCTATCGCTTTAAGTAGAAAAAAAACCAAAAGTTTCGTTGTGTAATAAATTCAGCAAATACTTATGAGAAAACTAAGATTGAATTTAAATCATTCACTTTTTCATTAAAATTTTAAAAACTTTTCTATTTGCTAATAAGCACTATGTATGGTCAACTGAAAAAAAAATCCTCCATTTAATTTTTTGAAAAATTTAATGATACATTGATGGACAAATTTGTACTTGCCTCTTTGTTTTAAGCCAGCACACATTCCATTTATGCTCGTCAAATTATTTCTAAATATTAATTTATAGTTATTTGTGCTTTATTGGAAATTTTTAGTTTAGATACATAAATAAATTATTTAATGAATAAATAATTGTTTCTTTAAAATACGATCTAGATAAACCCTTGAATAATGAATTTCATTGTACAAGCAAATTATTCATTTTTGGCAAAAAGTGCGATAAAAATATTAAGATATATTAATGAGGCCTTAAAAAATTTTTTGTGTGCAGTGGCCTCTCCATCTGCTTGGTTTGCACTTGCTAATTCGAAGTACAGTATGTCAAGATATTGTTTTCAGACTGTAAGATATTTATATATTTATGCTTTTGGAAAAACCTAATATATTTTTTAGCACTCTAAAATTTTTTTAATTAATATTTTATTACTAAATGTAATATTTTTTCACTGATTTTACAAAAAGAACACATACTGTTTATTTTTCCTGTCAAATACATATGTATTTCTGCACTTCCGTTCTTGTTCTTATTTGAAATACTTTTTGGTATATTTTTTGCCACTAAAAATTTTTTGTTTGATTATGTTATATTGAGGACAACTCCGCAATTTGGTCGCAGTCCTAACAGGACATTGCTACATAGGCATACATGCTGGTAGATTAAATCTACCTTATAATGATTTCTGCAGAAGCTGTCAGGACGAGGAAGAGGAGGAAACTGTTGAGCATTTTCTCTGTCATTGCCCAGCACTTTCGGAGGTGCGTTCACTCCACATGGGGGCTCCGATACTGCAAGGTTTGGAGAGTCTGTCGGAATGCGAAATCGGTAGTGTGAATTCATTCATACGCCTTTCGGGTTGGTTTCAGCTGAATACGGATAGTGTATAGGATAAATGAGGATGGGCAGCCCACCTCAATCTGCCCAGGCATCACAACGGGACCTCTAAGGACCCAAGTGGGCTGGTTTTACTATAAATCGGCAGCCTGTTATAACCTAACCTAACCTAACCTATGTTATGATTTCTTATGTTATGTTATGTTATGCTATTTTTTATATGTCATTTTGCTTTATATTATGCTATGTTACGGTACTTAATGTTTTATTATGCTATGTTATATTTTTATACGTCATTTTATGTTATGAAAAATATCTCTAGGGATTTAATTCAAATTGAAGCTTCTCTAGATCTCTCGTCCGATCACTCTCCCACGATCGTTACAATTTGTAGCCCATTAAGAAGTGATTTACCTCACCCATATGCCAATTTGATAAATCGTGTAAATTGGCTGCGATTCAAAAAATATCTTAGTAGTCATTGCACGGAAAACATTACACTAAGAACACCTGATGATGTTGAATCTAACATTGCCAATCTTAACGAAAATATTAAGCAGGCTGCTAAACATGCCACTACCTCCTATCCGCAGACTGGGTTTAATAGACTATATTCTACAGATATTGAACGTCTCGTATGTGAAGAAAGAAGAGCTAGAAGGGAATGGCAACAGCACAGATCACCCCAGAATAAAATTAGATTTAAAGAGTGCACTAAACGACTCCAAGAGCTGCTTGCACATGAAAAAACGGCATCTCTTAAAAACTATCTGGAAAATCTTGATGTCACACCAGCATCTGATTACTCTTTATGGCGTGCTGCTAGAAAGCTTAAAACACCCGTTGAGTTTAAACCACCTCTGCGCACATCTACCGGAGGTTGGGCAAGAAGCGATACTGAAAAAGGTAACATATTTGCTGCCCATTTAAAATACGTATTTACCCCAAACAACACATGTACTGGTGTAATTGATTTGCCAAATGTAGTCGCTCTACCCCCTCAACAAATAAAGTTTAAGACGCGTGATGTGCAAAAACTAATTTCTGAACTCAACCCAAAGAAAGCTCCGGGTTTTGATGGAATTAGTAACCAGATGCTAATAAAGTTGCCTCGTATTGCAATTAGAATACTGTTATTTATTTTTAACGCCATTTTACGACTGCAGTATTATCCAAATAGCTGGAAGCTTGCCAAAGTTAAAATGATTCCAAAGCCGGGCAAAGACCTTACCAAGGCTGAGTCATACAGGCCAATAAGTCTCCTATCAACAATGTCAAAGCTTTTCGAAAAACTGCTCATGACAAAATTGTCCCCAATTCTAGTTAATAGTGGGTGCATACCGGACCATCAATTTGGTTTTAGAAGTCAGCATAGCACCATTGAACAAACTCATAGATTGGTCCAATTTATAAGAAGAACATTTGAAGAAAAGAAGTATTGTTCTGCGCTGTTTATCGACGTTTCTCAGGCATTTGATAAAGTGTGGCATGAAGGCCTAATTTTAAAATTAAAAACATACCTGCCAATAAACGTTGTAAGTCTTTTGAAAAGTTACATTACTGCCCGGAAGTTCACTGTTGTGGAAGGAGACTTTATGAGCATGCCTGAAACTATCTCATCCGGTGTGCTGCAGGGGAGTATACTGGGGCCAGTTTTGTATTTGATTTATACTTGTGATATGCCTCTGAGCAGCAATATCCACACTTCCACATTTGCTGATGATACAGCCTGCCTTAGTATGCATGAAAATCCTTACGAGGCATCCCGATATCTTCAAGAATACATTACCCAGCTGGAACTATGGTTAAACTTATCTAGAATTAAGGTAAACGAACAAAAGTGTGTTCAAGTAACATATACATTACGAAGAGATACGTGTTTACCCATTCGGATTAACAATCAAGTTGTCCCTCAACATACTCATGTGAAATATCTTGGTATACACCTTGATCGACGGCTTACTTGGAAACACCACATTGACTCTAAGTTAACCCAAATGAAATTAAAATTAACTCAGGTACATTGGCTGATTGGTAGAAATTCAACCCTCAGTCTAGATTGCAAACTTTTGATATACAAGTCACTTTTGAAACCGATATGGTGCTACGGAATTCAACTATGGGGCACTGCTTCAGCTTCCAATGTCGCGAGAATCCAACGAAAGCAAAATAAAATTTTGCGATTAATAACATCGGCTCCATGGTATATAAAAAACTCAAATATACATCGTGACTTAAATATGCCACTAGTGACTGAAGAAATTGCAAAAAACGCTGGCAAATATTTAACAAAACTCGAGTCACATCCTAATCCGCTTGCTCGTAATATTTTGAACTTTACTGGACACATCCGCCTAAAAAAGAGGGATACAAGGGCTCTTATACTCAACACTCCAGATGGGACTAACTGAAAAATAATTTTTATTTTTTATTTATTTTTTCTTCCTTTTGTTTATCACTACTTAAATATGTATTATTTATAACTATCTCTAAATTTATGTCCGATAGTGGTCGGGCCTAATAATTATATTTTAGATTTAAGATTTGAATACTTATTGTTAGTTCATATAGGAAGATACAATAAATAAATATCATGTATTAAAAAAAAAAAAAAAAATTTATGTTATGTTATGTTATACTATGCCATTTTATGCAATGCTTTAACAGTGTTAATAACTCAATTCCAGCTTAAGTTGAGTTAAGCACTTTTTATATATTTTCGATAAAAAAAATTTAAAAAAAATAATTAAAGCAAAATAACTCCAAAGCAAACTCGGATTTACATTAACCAAATACAAAAAAAAATAATTCCACCTTCAACATTAATTAAGATTAAAAAAATTCTTATATCAAACTCAACATGTGTACAGAAATATTATGAGAAATATACGCATCAGTCCACCACAATAAAAAAAAAGAACCATCAATAACAAATGCTGACCATATATTTAAATTTTGACTGATATTCCAAAACGAAAAAAAAAAATAATAATAATAATTAATTACAACTATGCAAAATTGCAACACACACACATACTTATTATTTTTTTGATTTATTAACAATTTTAATATGGATTAAATTATCGTTTTAAAATTTTGCAAAAGAAGAAAAAACTCTGCATCAAATACAAGAAGAACTCAAGATAAACAATCTAACAAGAATAATACATCAAGGTGGCATTAACAACAACGATACATCAGCATCATCTCAACAATTGAAGTTGCTGGTTGCTGGTTGCTGGTTGTTGTTTGTTGTTCTTTTTTTTTGCAGCATTTCCGTTTTAGAAACATCAACAACAAAGCCACAAGCAACTAGCGTCCATGTAAAGGTTATGTTTTGAAGACACCGCAAACAAAACAAGAACAACAAAGAATACATACATACGTATGTATGTATGTATGTATGTTTGTTTACTCGTATATGTATGTATTGTAGAAACAACATTGAATCTGAAAGCTCGAAACACTCATCAGAGACTCTTGCTAAAGATGGCTTTGGCCGTAACAAAACGTTTTGCAATTCAAGTAAATAAAGAAAAAATAATTAACATACAATTAACAAGGCAACAGTATTTTTTTTTTTTTTTTTTAATTTTTCCTATTAACAAAAACAGTTTAGAAAACAAACAAGTCATTGCGTAAGTTACGAATTGTGAAGTTTTCCGAAGTTTTTAGTGGCAAATATTTTACTCAATGATTTTGTTTTTCCTAAGTAAAACTTTTTTCAGACGCTAGTAGGCAAGTTTAAATACTTTACAATTGTGTATAATAAAGCAAAATATATTAAATGCGCGTCTCAAATATTTAAAAATAATCAAGTATAATATGGCGCACTATTTGTATAATATAATAATGGCTGAGGGCCAAAGTGGTACAAGTGTCAGTACTAAAAAATTTTAGCTAGATGCAGAAATCCGTCGTTAATATAAGTAGATTATATCAGACCTGTGTGATGACTCCGAATTGTTATAAATCAAACACGGGCGTTTCTTGGCACAATTGTGCTGAGCGCATCCACACGTATTCTTACGCTCTTTAATTTAGTCGTCGATGAGACAGCGACGAATGCACATCAGGCGGATGCTTAAATATTTTTTTATATCTTTTTCAAGAATATTTGTCCAGCAAACATACGTGTTTCATTTCAAATTGGTGATGACATGTAAAAACAAACAAAAAAAAAAAGAATTTGGAATTTATTAATTTTTCTACTAATTGATCTAATTTAGTAATACGCTTAGTTTTATAAATTAGTCTGTGCAAAATCTTATCAAATATATTTTTAATATGTTTCCCATCTGAAAATTATCTTCCATGCCGAAAAGTACTCGTATCAATGCTTATTAAGTTTGATACATCCAACAGCATATTTTTATTTGGCGAATTTTCTCCATTATGCTCCACCAAGCAACCATTCTTTTATTTATTTTATTTTTTCTTTAATGGAAAACATAACAAATTATTGCCCCATATTTTTCAATTGACTGTTTACTTAGAAAAAGTTTTATTTTCAATTAAGATGTTAACTTATTCGACGTTTTTTTTTAAGATAAAAAATATTTCTACTCATGTATAAATACATAGTGCACCATCATCTTTCAAACGCTTGCCTTTGTGTTTGGTGTGTAGCTCGCATCCTCAACACATATACAATTTACCAATACATTGACAGTGCCCACCACTGTTCTAAATAGACTTTAAAAATCTTTGAAGCTTTTCTCTTTTTTTGCACTGAAAAAAACTGAAAATATCTATCGTAAAAGAACAAAAAGATCGCCAAAAACAAAAAAAAAATACCCCAAAACGGAAAAAACACCAAAACTAAAAAACCGCCAAAACGAAAAAAAAAACACCAAAACTAAAAAACCGCCAAAAACCAAACAAATTTTGCCAGAAACCGAAAAAATCGCCAAACAGAAATAAGCCGCTTAAACTAAAAAAATGTATTGTAAAAAAAGCAAAAAAAAATCGCCAAAACGAAAAAAAACGTCAAAATCAAAAAAATCGCCTAAGGGAAACAAGTCGCTACAACTTCAAATATATATTGTAAAAAAAAACAGACAAAATCGCAAAAAGCAAAAAAAAATCGCCAAAAACGCAAAAAAAAACCTCAAAACCAAAAAAATCGTCAAAATGCGAAAAAAAATTCGCCCAAAAGAAACAAGATGCTACAACTAAAAATATGTATTGCAAAAGAAGAGACAAAATAGCCAAGAGACCGAAAAAAATCGCCAAATCAGAAAAACGCCAAAACTAAAAATCGTTAAATTAAAAAAAAATGCTAAAACTAAAACAAAGTTGCCAAAAACCTAAAAAAATCACAAAAAAACCACAAGCGCCGTACGGAACCTTTCGTGTGAGAGTTAAAGTCGCACTTTACTGAATTTATTTGAGCTTAAGATAAACTTGGGGCTTTGCCGTATTCAAGGACTTATGTATATGATGGAAAAAATAAAACTGTGCAATAAAACGTTTATCTTTTTAAAATTAAAGTTGACTTGACAAAGACAATTTAAACAAACAACAAATAAGATAAGTGTCTAAAATAAGTATTTAAAAAACTGAAATGCTTTTGATTTCGATTTATGAACAATTCCGCAGTACTTTCAGTAGTCGACAATTTGAAAAGTTTGAATCTGATTTACTTTTGCTTTCTGCTAGTATCGCAAGTAAATGCAGAAGCAGTTTATATGCTTTTGGAAGTCGCTAACAGTCACAGTCGAAGAAGCTTAAACTTTTGCTTTTAAAAGTAAAGTGGTTTTTGTTTTTTCCTCTTGTCTGATGTGCAAAAACAACAACAAAAACATGACAAACACCACAAAATAGTTGACTGAATCTGCTGAAAGCTTCTAAAAGCAAGAGCTTTCGCTTCTTCGACTGTGACTGTTTGGTACTTACAAAAGCACACAGACTGCTTATGCTTTTACTAGCGAAACTAACCAAAAGCAACAGCAAATCAAATTCAAACTTTTTGTTTTTGCCTCTTGTCTGATGTGCAAAAACAACAACAAAAACATGACAAACACCACAAAATAGTTGACTGAACCTGCTGAAAGCTTCTAAAAGCAAGAGCTTTTGCTTCTTCGACTGTTACTGTTGGGTACTTACAAAAGCACACAGACTGCTTATGCTTTTACTAGCGAAACTAAACAAAAGCAACATCAAATCAAATTCAAACTTTTGTAATCGCTGAAAAAACTGCGAAATTGTTCATGATTCGTTTTTTGCTTCTGGTTCGACTGCAACTGTTGACTATTTTCGCAAGCACAAGCAAAAGCATTGGTTCATTTTAAACAGTTGGAAAAGCAAAAGCAGCGAAAATTAAAAATTTACGACTTTTACTACTTCGACTTAAGTTTTTTAAACACTGTCTAAAATGTATTGTTTTCTTTAAAGATCCATTTTCCCTTGAAATCGAAGGGAGCCTTTCCTTCTGGACTTAGTCAATAAATATACATTGTCAGTAATTTTTTTTTCTAGAGTTTCGCTTAACACTGTACAGGAAATGAAATTATTAAAACTTTAAATTAATTTAATTATATTAAAGTTTTAAAGCCAAGATTTTATTAATACAAGAAAAATGCTTGCTTGGCCTGCCAGCTGAGTTATAGTGTCATTAAAATGTCATATTTGAATATTTATATAATTTTCCTCAAAGTTTTACTTAATAAAAACAAAAACTTAAAATAAGTGCGCATTTTTTTTCTAAATTACGATTTCAATTAAAAATATATTTCTAAAGCTTTTAAATTATTTTAACTTTTAATTTTTAACAGTTTTATTATTGAAATTTTAAGATTTTAATTAAGCTTAAGATAATTTTTGGAAGAGTTGTGTTTTAAATATTTATTAATTTAACACTTAAAAAGCAAACTTATCAAGCAGACAGACCATTGACCTTTTTCTTTTTTTGAGAAAACGGAAATTCTTTGTTTTAGCACGAGCATTTTCACGCCTAAGCTTTTGAAAATTGAACACATTTAAATAATTATAAACAATATGAATTGTTTGCTGCTAACACTCTAAAGATTTAATTAAGTTTGGTGGAACTAATTTGAAGCAGTTGTCATCAAAGAAAAAATTTCCACTTTAACTTACAGTTCTTTTGATGACTTTTTAATAACACTGTTGTCATTTTTAAATTATCTCTCTTACGTTTTGTTGTATTCTTCTTAAGGCTGCAGCATTTTAATTGTAAATAAATTCAGTAAAGTGCGACTTTGACTCGCGCACGAAGGGTTCCGTACGTTAGGCTTTGAGCATTTTTTTTTAATACAGTGTTTTTTACGTTTTTTCAGCTGAAATAATTTTTTTTTTATTATTTTTCGCTTTTTTCTCGTTTTGGCGATTTTTTTTCAAATTTGGCGATTTTTTTTTTTAATTTTGGCGATTTTTTTTAATTTTGGCGATTTTTTTCATTTTGGCGATTTTTTGTCATTTTGGCGACTCTTTTCATTTTGGCTATTTTTTTCATTTTGGCGATTTTTTTAATTTTGGCGATTTTTCCGGTTTTTGCGGTTTATTTTCGTTTTAGAATTTTTTTTAATTTGGTGCTTTTCCGTTTTGGCGATTTTTTTTGATTTTGGCGATTTTTTTAATTTTGAGATTTTATTGTTTTACCGTTTTTGAAAATTTCAAGAAGTTTGCTCTTACGGTTTCCAAGATACAGCAAGTTATCAAAATTACATAGTCAAAATTACATTAACTGATGGTACACCCTCTAATTCAAATTTTTTAAATTTTAGTGTTAATTGTTGTAGTCTGTATAAAAATACACTAACTTTACAAATTTCAAGTGCATATACATACAATTGTATGTATATTACATGGGATTTTAACATTTTTCGTTGCTCGTTTTGGCACACCCTTTAATTTCCAACTCTCATGTATTTGTTGTTGTAGCGGCCAAGGGTCTTCATACTGTGTGCAAATTTCAGGTCCGTAGCTCTTACGGTTCTCGAGAAAATACCCTGTGACGGACAGACGGACAGAGGGACAGCGTAGCGAAAACAATAGGGTTCCATTTCACCTTTGGTGTACGGAACCCTAAAAAGGTGCATGCTTGTGGGTACTAAAATATTATGTCACTCTTTTTTGTAAATTTATAAATTTTTATGATCTTAAAGTTTTGAGCGTTACACTTGAGTTCCTTAAAGTTCCCAGTGATTATCTCATCATCATAATTTAATTTGTTCAACTTAAATACAGGGTGTTGCATTAAGCCTTTCCTTTCTTTAAATTAAAAAAAAAACGAAGTACTTGTGGGATATATATTATCAATTTGTCCCTAGTGATTTCGATTGCATGGAGGGCATACGAAAGAAAGTATCCAGTACTTATCATTTTCACGTGAGAGGCCATAAAATCTCTCGTACAGAGTGTGCCATGTGGCATAAGCTGTATGGCACTTAGCATCGTACTCTTGAAACTGCATGTCGTTGCTGTCCATATCATCCAAATGTGGCCAAAAGAAGTTTAATAATCTCCGACCTATGAGGAACGTTATCCAGACAGAGTACCCATTTTCGAGCTGTTATTTAACACGGTCGTCATTCGTTCATTCATTTGGCAAAATAGACTGAATAAATGACAGCCAAAATGAGACAGATGCCGCAAGTCTTTATAGAAAGACCCTTTAGCCACGAAACAAAAGTTTGTCATTATGACTTTAATTTCAGCGAGAATTTTCAACACTTTATTTAATTAAATTTAATTAAACAAACAATAAGCATTTTCTTGCATTAACTGACAGTTATAAATTTTCTTATTTCTTTATGTATTTTTTTTAATAATGAACCATATAAAGCTTGCATAAATACAATAATCTTTTAATTATTCATTTATAACCGATTAACTAATTTAATGTTTATGTTTTTATAATTTTTTTTTTATTTATTTTAAAATATGTACAATGCAATTGCAAATAATCAAATCTACAATTGCCTCTAAGCCAAATACATACTATACAACATTTGTACATCCATCAAAATTAAACCCATATTTTCGCTCTATTTGTCAGCATATCATGCGAATTTGTTTGTTCTACATCTGTCTGTTTGTCTGCACCCAAAAAATAAAAAATAAAATAATGTTGACCATTCATAGAGTTATTAAATAAAAACCAAAAACAAAATAATTGGCCATTGCATTGCATTACACAAAAATGTTTTTGCTAACTATAGAATTCAATTGGGAACTACGAACTACATAAATATTTTCATTTAAAGTGTAAATTCATTCATGATTTAAAAAAGTTAAAAAAAAAAATTGATTGCAGCTACTTGATAACTTGCTGCTCATTCTACGGAAGCCTTTAAAATATTTGAATTAAACTAATGCATTAAACACATTCACCGCAGCAGGCTACACGAACACACGACTTCAAATGCCACTAGCAGCATTTGTCGCCTCGTAGCCAGCAACTTAATTATTTTGGAGACAGCAACAGCACCATCTGCAGCTGATATTCAAGTACAAATACATAATTCAGTATTGCCAATATCATATATTTTGCATTTATAAAAATTAATTACTCTTTTAAAATGTACTTATTTCACCTAAAAGTACAAAAATGAATCAATTTATTCTTTACATCAATTGTTGGATATTGTTTGTGAAAAATAATATGAAATAATTGTACGATATCATTCATTCAACATTTTGTATTATACTGACAACACTGTATTTGCTCATTGTAGCCAAAGAAATAGAAATTAGTTTAATTGAAGTACAACGACAAAATCAGCATAGACAACAGCCTGTCGCCCTATTGCCTTGCTGTCTTCAAAAGCATCATTCTCATATAAACATGAGTATTCTATCCTTGACATTTGGTAGTCGGGTGGCTTGCTGTGGTGAATGTGTTTTAAGCTTAAATTAGACGTGACATAGCCATAATGCCATACCCATAACCAAACCAAAATTCAATTGGTTTCTATGGTGAGAGAGAGTCGCCATAACGCCATAACTCTCACCCTAGAAACCAATTGAGTAGCACTTCATAATGTTGTCGAGCTGATTGAAAAGTCGTTACACTATAAGGACTATGCTACGGAAGCCTTCCTGGACATTGGAGGCGCCTTCAATAATGGTTATGTCACGTCTAATTTAATCTTAATGTATAAACTGAAATATTTGAACTTTGTCCGTTCTCTCTCCATCTCTCCATCTCTCTACCACTCTCTTTCACTCTAGCTCTCTACTTTTGTGTCTCTCTCGATTTATCTTTGTCTCTCTCTCGATTTATCTTTGTCTCTCTCTCTCATACACTCTCTTTCAGCATTGTCAGTTATTTATATTATATTACATATTTTATAACCAAAACGCGCTCTTCCCCTTCTCAAAACGTCCCCTTCTCAAAAAATTCCAGCATTGTCAACTATTTATAAAAATATAAAAGGCGCTATTTCCGTACGTGTTAAATTAAATTTTAATAAAAATCGATGTATATTAGAGCCCTGCTTAAACATTCTGGAAATGTAAATACGTGTTGCTTTTTAAATGTATTGCCGTGGCATGCATTATACTAAACCAACAATAAATGCTGTCGTGTAATAGGCGAAGCACGATGGATATAGTGATGATGTTCGTATATAAGAAAGTAGTGACTTCACCTGGTTACAAATACGGGTAACAACTACATAACATGATGGTGCTGGTGGCACTGTGGATTTTTTAGATGTTCAGTGCTGCCGCAATTTCCCAGGGATGTGCCGGTGAAGTCCTGGGATTTAGGGTATTTGGGAATCTCCAATATGTAAAAGGTTTGTGACTTGGATAAGTGGTTTATGGCAGTGAAAGTGTCTCTACTAAAATAAAAAACCATACACACAAGTTATGTATATGCTCCCATGCGTAGGAAAAAGGCCAACATCACATTTTCTTTCTTCACGAAGTATTGGCTACTTTACTGCTATACTTGCAATAACTGAAACAAATGTCTTACAAACAGTGTTGTTCAGTGTTTGTTTTTAAAGACGTCGCTACAAAAAACATTTAAAAAATCACTAGTGTCTTGAAAGTTCTTTTAAATGGTCTTACGCAAGTCTCTAATGTACATTACACAGAGAAAAAAGTGTCTACTAAATACCTCATAAAATAGAACAAAATTAATAAGAAATCTCTATGGGTTTTTTTTTCAATAGGGAAATCTTATTAATTTCATAGAGAAAATCTTTTTGAAAAAAATCAAGAAGAAATCTTGTAGTTTTTATGAGGTTACCTTATTGATTTTTGCAATAAAAAATAAAAAAAATCATCTTTTTTCTCTGTACTTATGTATTATGTATGTATATGTATATTGTAGTATATTGTAGATGTTATTTATTTATACATACATAGATACATACACATTAGGTTATATTCTTAACTAACTTACTCCCCAAGTATTGAACCAGCAAACTTCTACCTGATAGACAAGCACTCTACCCAATATGCTAACAAGCAGCCTGAATAACCATTGATTATGAAAAAAAATTTCTCTATGTCTATTTATAGAAACGAAATAACAAGACACCTCATAAAATCAAGAAGAATTCCTTATTAAAAAAATCAATAAGATGCTTTACACATAATTATATAGGAACCTACTAAAATCAAGAAGAAACCCTTTTTAAAAAAACTAATAAGGCAACCTAATAAAATCAAGAAGAAAGCCTTTTTAAAAAAACTAATAAGGCAACCTAATAAAATCAATAAGAAATCCCTATAGTTTACAATTTATAAGAAAACCTAATAGAATCAAGAAGTTTTTCTCTATGGATTGTTTTTTTTTTTTGTGCCAAAAATAACGGAAATTGAGTAAAAAAATTGTGAATAATAAGATTTCTTCTTGATTTTATGTGGTTTTCTTCTTGATAAAATTAATAAGATTTACCACATAAAAACAATAAGAAATCTCTATGAAAAAATCTTCGCTTCTTTCTGCTGGGATACCCCAAAACGTTTCATAGAGAAAATCTTATTGATTCTATGAGGCAGTTTTTTCTGTGTAGAGTGATCGCAAAATTTGTATAACCTTCACCAAAAATGGTAAAGGGTATATATATATATATATAGGTTTATCATTCCGTGTGTAATTTCCACAATATTAATAGGCAATACATAAAGTATATACTCATATATTCTGGATACTTATAAATAGGGAAGACGAATAAGTGATGTCCGTCTGTCCGTACGTGAAATCTGTTTTCTGGAGCTATCAGATAACCTAGCGACTTCAGTCTTGAAATGTTGTATCAAAAATGGTCCGAATAGGTATTGAAAATCAGCAAAACTGAAAACACGGTTTCAGAGCTGGAAATTTTAAACTTTTGTTTGCCATGTATGTAAATGAAACTAGATCAAACTAATTTTTGTTTTTTTTCTTAAATAAACCTATTTTATGTTTCAATCAGAATTAAATTGTTATTAAAAATATAAAAAAAAATCATATAGACGATTTCAGGGCTGGAAAACTGGAACTTCTGTTTGTTATATAAAGGTAGCATACTATACACAATTTTTTCTTTTTCTCTATAAATTAAACATATTTTGTATTTAAGAGAGTAAATGATTGGTATAAGAAATCAGAGAAATATAAATTACTAATTCCAGGGTTGGAAAATTAATTTTTTTTGTATATAAAAGAAAACTACTAGAATTAATTTCTTACTTTTCCTTTAGTAGTTAAATATAATTGATGTTTTAGAAAGAAAAGTTCGTTATAAAAAATTAAAAATATAAAAAACACCGCTCCAGAGCTGGAAAACTTAAAATTTTTATGGTATATAAAAGTAACTGAATAAAACTTATTTTTTTTAGAAAGGAAAGGAATAACTTAGTATTAAAAATTAGAAAAAATAAAAAATATGGTTCCAGGGTTGGAAAATTAGTTTTTTTGTTTGTAAATAAAACCAATTCTAAATAAAACCAATTCGTTTTTTGCTGTTTAATTAAACATATTTTGTATAATAGGAATTCTTATATTAAAAACTAATTTAACCATAAGCATGGCCACTCATTAGTCCTACAAGGCTTTGTGATATGTTGCATATTATGCACAAATACAGGGGTGTAATTAGTTTAGATTGCTTGCCGATGTTTTAAAATAGAGATTGGCTTTTAATTGTTTAATTCAATGTACGGATCAATATGCTAAAGGCTGGCAAAATCTTTAACTTATGTATGTATATATGTATGCCAGGGAGGATCAATAAGTCCGTGACTTTTTGAACTTCCCTCGTAGTTATATGAAATGCAACACTGTTCCCATCAAGTAACATCTGTTGGTGTTGGCCGATCGAAGAGTAAAAGTGCGTGAGTGTGGTTTCGATTTAACGTATGCAGATTCAAGTTTGCGTTAGATGTTTGTTAATAAATTGTCATTAGAAAGTGCTGATCTCTGTTAGAGCCCTCTCTAATTAATTTATCCTCATTCATTTTAAAAGGGGAAAATATTAATAATGTAAAAAAAATTTAATACAAAGTGCAGAATAAAATATTCAACTATTGCTAGTATCGAAAATGAAATCTTTGAATCAAATTCTTTAGTCTAAAAGTATCCATAGGTCACTTACTATAAAGTGCACATGAGCAAAAAATAAATGATGTATATTTTCACAAAACAAATATGTATATATATACTAATCTATGCATGTATTTATGTATATGTTCCTCATACGTACTTCGGCACAGCCAAAAATAGCACTCTTACTTGTTTTTCATAGTTATTGTCTCCTGTACGCCTCTGATTGTCATCTTCTCATTCATAAGTTCAAGGTTTAGGTCTACATTTTGTTAAATTTACTTATTACTGCGTTCAGCGAGATTGCTCTACTTTCAAAGTTAAATTTAAATAACATAAAAATTTGAACACTTTTCCTTTCGAATCAAATTACAGAGTATTACCCAATTGCATATTTTGATAATAATTTCGAGAAGAAATTTTAATAATTTTCTATTTTTAATGATTTTATTTCCCGATCTTACAAAAATATAAAACATTCTTATTTTACATGTTGCATTACCGACAACCAAGAGGCAATTCAACAGCTTTCAGACACAAATTTAATCATGTTTAAAGTGTTTAGCTTTAGTAATAACTATTTGTAGTAAGCCTCATTAACTGTTATAAATTTCCTGTGTTACGTTAAAACTTTGAATGGAAAATAAAAAACTTTAAAAAATAGTTTATGCAAAATCTAAAACACAAACTTTATTATGACTGTAGTAAAAAAAAAAATACTCGTCTGTCAGACACAATAAAAAAAAGAACAACAACAGACAAAAAACAAGCAAAATGTTAAAAAAATATATTTCTATATATTTTGCTCTTTTTGTTAAAAAAAAAACAAGCAAAGATGTTTAAAAAATTATATTTCTATATTTTGCTAAATTTTTTTCGTAAAAAAACAATCTTCGCTTGTTAAAAAAAAATATTTCTATTATTTGCTCCAATTTTTTTTTTTTTTTTTTGTATTGCTTTAACATTGTTTAAGATGTTTTGTGATGATTGACCAGAGTGAAGGAAAATTTTTGGTTAAGAAAACAAAAGACTTAAGACAAAAGCACTTGTTCGCTTGGCTTCAGCATACAAACATAAACGCATGTGTCTTAAGTCTTTTGATTTAAGGATTTTGAAGGTTTGTTTTTTGTTTGAAATACAAATTTAAATGGTTTTTATGTTTGTTTGTTGAGAAGAACCACAATAATGGAAATAAAAGCTTTTATTTTCAGAAGAAGAAAAATAATTTACAAAAAAAAAAAAAATAAAAAACAAGAGATGAGCAATTTATTAAAAAAAAACTACAATGAACACTATTTAAGTGTTAATGATGTTGCTGATTGTAATAATGATGAGTTTTAAACATGATTATTCTTATTTTCCACCCACCAAACTCTGAATAAAGCTTTTTGCGTTTTGTGAAAATATAAAACCGTGTTGATGATGAGTTAAAACGTTCAGTAGCGCGTTGTGCGGAAAACAAATTAGAATTATATTACGCATAATAATCTAATGAGCAGGTTTTAATTTTAAAATAAAAATCTAACATGAAATAAGGATAAAACATCATGCTGGCAAAGCAACTGGCCATATGATCATTTAAAATATTAAAAAATTTTATAAAAAAAAAATATATTAAAAATGTGCAGTTTGCAAAAAAAAACTAAAACAAGTGATGTTCTTTTTAACAAACCCACTTATTAATTAGTGTGCACACAAAATTGACAATAATTTTTCTAAAAGCCACTAAAACAAAAGAATTCCAATTAATGAACAAACAAAACAAAAAATAAACATTAACTTTATACAGCAATTCGGTGTCATCTCTTGCAACAATTCAGTGATTTTGTTACAAATTATTTATATGTACATGTGATGTTCTGAAAGTATAAAAATTTTTATCTCTAAAACCTAAATATTATATCATCCTAAAACATCAAATGGTTTTAAGGCTTGCGTGCATTTCATTTACTATTGACCGCGCGTGTGACATCAAGTGTTTAATTTATTTGACATTCAAAATTTGTTTGAACAAAAGAATTTAAATAAATTTTTGGTTCATGTTAAACTCAATTTTTAATCCCACAAAATGTGCGCGCATAATTACGTAATTGTGAAAACTTCATAAATTCCAATTATGACTCGAATGCCATAAACTCATCAGAGACAACAATATTTTCACCATACAAAAAAGCAACAAATTCTAAATAATATTAACACAATTTTTTATTTTAATAATTGTGAATCTTCAGTTAACATTTATAAACGTGAGATTTAATTTTCTAATGAAAAATTTTTTGCAATTTTGCTGGTCAACTAAAATTTAAAACAATAAAAAATTCTCGAATTTGTGTTTCTTTTTCGATTTAAAACAGAGTGACTACGGGCTGGCGTTTAATTAGCTTATTTGTTAGAATAGTTTTAAGTTGCTGGCACAACAATGCGGTTGTGCTTAGGAGAGATTTTGTTATTGATATTATCAAGGATTTGCAACATAAACATTTTTGTGCACGCCACACATCATCCAGAACGTGACGTTAGCAGTACCATAATTATTGTAGAAGATGCTAAAGGTAAACTAAAAATTGGCTTTGCACTATAAATTACGATTGCATTAACTTTTTTTCAACCTAAATGTTCTTATATGTCAAAAGGATATATTTTTAATTGGTCTCCTTTTAAAAGGACAGACATTACCTTATATTGTGTGACATGTTCAAAAAGTCCTTTTTAAAAGGCACTTTCTTAAAACTAAATTATCTTTTCTTAAAATGTACTTCTCTAAAGGGTATTTTTTAAAAGGTACTTTTTTAAAGGATATTTTTTAAAAGGTACATTTTTAAAATATATTTTTTAAACGGTAATTTTTCCAAACAAAACTTTCTTAAAAGTTAGTTAAAAAAAATATTGAAAGGTACTTTAAAAAAAAAAAAATTTTAAGGTACATTTTAAAAAGTTACTATTTTAAACGGTACTTTTTTAGAAGATACTGTTTTAAAAGGTATTTTTTTAAAAGAATTTTTTAAAAGGTATTTTTTTAAAAGGTATGTTCTTAAAATGTACTTTACAAAAGGTTCTTTTTTATAAGACATTTTTTTAAAAGGTACTTTTTATAAGACACTTTTAAGAAGGCACTTTCTTTTAAAAAAATTTTATTCCAAAGGTCCTTCTTTAAAATGTACTTTTTTAAACGGTACTTTTTTAGATGATACTTTTTTGAAAGGTACTTTTTAAAAGGTTTTTTTAAAGGTTCTTTTTAAAAAGATACTTTTTTAAAAGGTCCTTTTTTACAAGGCATTTTTTTAAAAGTTACTTTTTTATAAGACACTTTTAAAAAGGTACTTTCCTTAAAAAAATTTTTTTTTAAATGTCCCTCTTTCAAATGTACTTTTTTAAACAGTACTTTTTTAGAAGATACTGTTTTAAAAGGTACTTTTTAAAAAGGTTTTTTTAAAAGGTTCTTTTTTAAAAGTTACTTTTTTAAAAGGTCTCTTTTTATAAGACACTTTTTTAAAAGGTACTTTTTTATAAGACAATTTTTTAACAGCTACTTTTTTATAAGACACTTTTTAAAAGATACTTTTTTTTAATTTTTTAAAAGGTCCTTTTTTAAAAGGTACTATTTTAAAGGATACCTTTTTAAAGGGTACTTTTTTGAAAGGAACTATTTTTAAGGGTACTTTTTTAAAAGATGCTTTTTTATTACGTAATTTTTAAAAGGTACTTTTTTATAAGGTAATTTAAAAAAAAATTTTAAAAGGTCCTTTAAAATGTACTCTTTAAACGGTACTTTTTAAGAAGGTACTGTTTTAAAAGGTACTTGTTTAAAAGGTCTTTTTTTTTGAAAGGAACTTTTTTAAAAATTTCTTTTTAAAAGGTCCTTTTTGTAAAAGGTACTTTCTTTTAAAAACGTTTTTTTAAAAGGTCCTTTTTTAAAAAATGGGTTTTTAGCACGTAATTTTTAAAAACACTTTTTCTTAAGACACTTTTTTAAAAGTTCCTCTTTTCTAGTATGCCTTTTTTAAAAACTACTTTTTAAAAGGTCCTTTCTTAAAAAGCAATTTTTGGAAAGGTACTTTCTTAAAAGGTACTTCTTTAAAAAGGACTTACTTAAAAGGTACTTTTTTAAAAAGGACTTACTTAAAAGGTAATTTTTTTAGAAAGTACTTTTTTCAAAGGTACTTTTTTATAAGGTCTTTTTTAAAAGACCTTATTAAAAAGGTACATTTTTCAAAGCCACTTTTTTAAAAGTTCCATTTTTATAAAGTCCTTTTTTACAATAACTTTGTAAAACTTTTTAAAAAGGTAAATCTTTCAAAACCACTTTTTTAAAAGTTTCTTTTTTATAAGGTCCTTTTTTATAAGGTACTTTTTTTACAATAACTTTTTCAAAACGTAAATTTTTCAAAGCCACTTTTTTAAAAAGTACTTTTTATAAGGAAATTTTTTAATAAGAATTTTTTTTTGAAAGGGACTTTATAAAAGGTACTTTTTTAAAATATACTTTTTTAAAAGGTACTATTTTCAATTGCACTTTAATAAACGGTATTTTTTAAAATGAATTTTTTTTAAAGTAATTTTTTAAAAGATCCTTTTTTAAAAGCTACTTTTTAGGGTTCCGTACATCAAAGGTGATAAGGAACCCTATTGTTTTCGCTACAATGTCCGTCTGTCCGCGGCAGGCTGTTTCCTCGAGAACCGTAAGAGTCTGAAATTTGAACAGAGTATGCAGAACTTTGGCCGCTGCAACAACAAATGTATGACAGGAAGCTATACCTTCGCAGACAAAAAAAACATTTTTTTAATTGGTCTAAAATGTATTGAGTTGTGAAGTAAAAATGTCAAAAAAACCAGACGAATTGATAACTTCCTCCTTTTTATTTAAAGTCGGATAATAAATAGAAAAAGGGCTTTATAATCTTCAGACAAAACAAAAGGCTTCAAATGTAATTTAATTTAAAAAATACCTATTTCAATACAGTTACGCTTTTAATAATTTAAACAAATTTTTCAAATTAAATAAAGACATTTACTTATTTCTTTCGGGTGAGATAGTAAATAATTTTCAATAAACATATTCCAAATTAAGATTAATTAAGAGCTTAATTTAATTTTTTCGAAACAAAAAAAAAGTCATACAAATGTATAATTTTCCCCATGAAGTTAAAAAGAAAAACCTTGAATCTCCAAGCTTAAAAGCACATCACTGAAGCTTGTGCATTTTTTTTCTTTCATTCTTTCAAGTAAATTATTTACAATAATTAAGACACAACAAAGCGTTTGCATTAACATAAAGACAACATTTAAATACATTAAAATTCAACATTAATGCAACAATTAAAGTAACATATAATAATAATAATAATAATTATATACATATTCATAACTCATGAAGCTCATGAAGTGGTTGAAAATTACTTCATAGCAACATTATGAACTTGTAGCGTTCAAGGGCTTCTTTCTGCCAGCATATTTAACTAATGAAGAAAACTAAAATTTGCAAATCACCTATTTTTTTCCCAGTTAAATTTTTTCTATTTTTGGTGTGTCTTAATATTGCAGCTTGTTTTCGACGCGTATTGGCGGGCAAACGCATAGCGCCCCACTGGGTAAGGCGGACTATAGCGTGCGAGCGCGTTGAAGAGTGCATGCGTGAGTGTGGCCGTGAAAAACGTTTCACCTGCGAGGGCTTCAATTATCGCCTGGATCCCTCGGGTGATGGTCAGGGTGACTGTGAATTGATAGAGATACCTTTGGCTCAAATAGATTTGTACTCCAGTCCAAATAGGAGAGACTCAAATCTATTGAGGCATCCGGACTACGACTACTATGAGAGAGATCGCAATGCCCCGCATAGCTGCAGGTATAATATGTGCAAGGAATGCGGTGGCAAATTGCCTTTGCCACCCTCGCCACCTCACTACAATAAGCCCAGCCAGGCTTGGAGTGAAAAACCCTACAAAGAAGAACATTTCCCGCTTATACCTTCACCGCCCAGCAGTAGTGGCACTGGCTATTATAGCAGACCATCATCTAGCAGTTCATCGTTAGAGCATTATCCTTCAGGTCCGCCCCCGCATGCGTCACATGAATCTCACGACAGGCCTCCATTTAGCCCATATGAACATCACAGCAGTTCCTATGAGTTCTCTTCACATGGCTCCAGCTATTATGATCACTCGCCTCCTAGTAGTTATGGCAGCAGCGGTTCGGCCCAGGAGCCTATTGATCGTTATGATGTGGCTCACAGTGATAGATATAGACCACAACATTCTTCCAGATGGGAGAGTATACCAAGCAGTTCTGGTTACGATAGTTCTAAGCACGACCACCACTATAAGCCTGCATATCGTCCAGGTCCAGAGTACACACCCTACAGGCCCGCCGACTCACATGCCCTAAAGGATACAGATAACTATCGCCCTGGACCGCCGTTGACATCTCATCACAACTATTTAGATAGAGAACATTCCGTAATAGCGGCCCATAAAAAGAATTCGGGAAAATTTGTTCCCTATTTGATTGGTACGGATAATGAATGGGCTTCATATGGCGGCTCCTACGGGGGTGGTCGTAACAAACAAACTGCTTATTGGGGCCTAGCTGATAGTCATTATAAGCACAGAGACCCAGTACATTTTGATTATTCCAACTTGGGTGCTGCTGACCCCCTTAAAGGCGGCAGTTTAAGGGGAGAAGCTCCTCATGAAACCAATGCTGTTGCGCCCTACTCCGGCTCCAGCTATGATTCTTATGGAAAGTATGATAGCTTCCGGGATCGCCACGACTATAGACAACAGTGGACCCGCAGACCAGGACCAGATGGTATAAATATTTGATGTTTATCTCCTTAGTTGTTTTCTTTTTTCTTCTAATAAGCCTCAATTTTAAGAATGTTCGGCTAAAACTTCGGAAGGCTTTCGTCTGCATAAAAAGATTGTCAAGCACATGTACTCCACACCTTCGCTGACCGAGTGTGAGCGTCTGTGTTCAGGTCAGGATGCATTTATATGTCACACTTACAGCTATCGCTATTCCCCGGGCAGTCATGATAACTGCATGCTTTGCGATCGTCCCATAAATCGTTTGGACTACTATGTGGACATTGAACCCGATCGAGATTATGATATTTATTCCATGTCGGACGACTTAAATGTTTGTAGAACACCTTCGCGCAGTGATGGGCCCAGCAGAGTAGGTATTAGCAGCACAGCATTAGCTGATCCCAGAAGTACTCGTAAGCTTGTGCAAAATTAATTTTAAAAAAGAAAATATTTTGTATTAAACAAAAAACTTCTTACTTAGAATGTTTCTTCCGTGCCATTGATGCAACCAGATTTTTCAAATCAATTGTTAGAGACTCTTTGACTGTAAGATCGGTGGGCGAGTGTGAGATGGAGTGTATCAAGTCCAGCAAATTTACATGTCGTGCATTTGCCTTCCGCTATGGCCAACAACGTCATGCCAGCGTTATAGACAATTGCCAGTTGAGCGACTGGCCAGTCAGGGATATGGACAAGGAAAGACATTTGATTTTGGACAACACTTTTGACATTTTCGAAAGAGCAAGTTATGGGCATGGCTGTGAGATTCAGCCCATTGTGGATGAAAAGCATAAGAAATGTAAGAGTACGAGTATGAGAGAGAGAGAGAGAGAGTCCATTGTAAATAAAAATCTTTTTTTAAATTTCAGCAGTATGTTATCTGGGATATGGTTCACCAGCCAAACTTTTGCCGGCTGCCATTAAAAAGGTTATAACCGTGCCCTCTGAAGTGGCGTGTAAAAAAGAATGTGTGCGCTTAAGAGAGACTAGCGCATTTAAATGTTATGCCTTTAGTTATGGGTAAGAGCATACAAAGTCCACTAATACTGAAATATTTTACACACAAAAAAAACATAAAATTTCTGTCTAGTTCCCGCAAGACTGCTTTCAATTGCGAAATGTCTGATTGTGATCAAACGGAATTGAAATTAAATGTACATTATACCCATACCGATGATAGAGATTATTGGCTTTTTGCTTGGAATCCATTTGATTACACATGTCGGGATAAGGTTAATACTATAGGTGGTTCAAGGGTTAATAATAATCGGCGCATGGACATATTTAAAGAGCCGGGTATTTTAATTTTATTTCCTCATATATACATACATGTACATGCAGATCATAACTTTTTCACAAATATTTTCTAGATGTTGCCTGGCGTCATTATTCCGTTTCGGGCAAACCATGTCGCCGCAGCAGTCCCTGTGAAAAGAATCTTATAACGGGTTTCTATTCTTGCGAAATAGAAGCCGGTGAGATCGGCTCTTGGGACTATTGCTGTAAAGTGGAGCATCCCTGTGGCTATTCTCAAGGCTTTGATTATCCCTGGTAAGTGAGAAACTGTAGCAGAAATTCGAATCTGCAGCTAACTTCACTCTAAAACAAAGTCAGGCAAACACATAAATAACATTTTCTTCTTTTAATCACTTCAGGTGCTTTGTGGGCGATGAGCCTGATCAGTGGCGCAAATGTAGCGACCGCTATTATCCTGGCAAACATAATCTCACACATTCTGGTCTCAGTGTTAAGCCATTGAAACCCTCTGATAAACACAAGCTGACCGACAGTTTCACTTCGGCCTCCCACTCTGATGAATATCAGAAGCCACCACGTCCAGGTGGCCTACAAAGCTTAAGTGATTTCGCTGCCGCACGCTTATGGCCTGTTACCTATTTGTATAGTGAGGGACCGCCAAATTCTACGGAATTTAGTAATTTTGTCGATTGTAATAAAGAAACGTGCTAGAAGCAACATTGAATCTTACTATTTAATAAGTTCTAAAGGTATATTTTAAATAAGCTGCATTAAATAGGCTGTAGCTTTTTCATAGAGTCCAACAAAATTGTGATTTAAAAAAAAGCAGAAACAAAATAATAAATTTAATTGAAAAAGATTGGTTTGGTTTGTCAAAATATTATTAATAAAGTTTTAAAAAATTTCTTTTTTTATACAAGGTTATTTTTTTAGTTATATGTAATGCTAACTTTAATATAAGCCAAATGCAAATAAAATTAATACAATGTAAAATTATTAAACCAGTAATAAAATATAATATGAAAAATTTTTAGTGTTTTCGCCTAAAAAAAAGTAAATAACCAAGAGCTTTCACTGGAAATTGTTCAAAACGGCCTTTTAAATTTAAACTTTTATTGGCGACTTATTATTCCCTCAACTAGAAAATTAAATATTATCGCTCATTTAATCAAACAACGTCATAACTCAAGAAAACCAGTTAAAATTTTAATATTTTGAGCTATGACGTTGTTTGAGTAAATGAGAGTTATGCATGTATTTAGTTTTTGTGCGATGAAACCGGAAGTGTGTCAATTAAAAGACAGCTGGAAGTAAATACACAGAGTTGGTACAATAACTTGTTGCTCTATGGGAAATTAAAATGTTATTGTGAATGAAAGCAATATAAATAAATGAAACGTAAGAAACAGAGTTGTCTTAATCTTAAATTAAATAATGAAAAAAAAACTTCGATTGAAAATTAATTCACAGTGAAACCAATAGTAAAAAACGGAGAGGTAAATTCCCACAAGAAATTTGGTTTCCGTTGTTTTAGAAACAGACAGTATTTGAATGAATAAATAAAGGGTTTTAAAAATTTAAAACTTACCTGTTCGTCGTCATATAAGATTCGGTATTGCATTGCGTTATTCATGCATATTTATAAAATCATTTATTTAATTTGAATTATTATGCACTTTTTCACTTTTTTAATTTTTTCAACATAAATACATAAGTATGTACATACTTATGTATATGCATATTTTTTAAATTTTGTTTTCAATTTAATATTTTATTTTTATTTAAACTAAAATTTTATTTTTATATAAACTTAAATTTTATTTTTTATATATTTTTTAAATTATTATACATACAAACATACTCATATATTCTAATTTTTAACTTTTTTAATTTTTTCAGCACTATTTTTGCATATGATTTATTTTATATGATATATATATTTTTTAAATTTATTTTTTTATACAGACATACATACATACATACATATGTACATATATTTTTGATTCACAAATGATTTCGCATTTTCTCTTTATTTTCTTCATTTTTTAAAATTATATATTTAATTTGAATTATGTATTATACATGTATTCTAAATTTTCACTTTTTTTTTATTTTTTACACTATTTTAACAAATGATTTATTTTATGATGTGTATACTTTTAAAATTTTATTTTTATTTCAATATTTTTAATTAAAATTTAATTTTTATTTAAAATTAAACTTAATTTTTATTTTAATTCATATTTTATTTTAATATATTTTTTAAATTATTATACACACAAACTCATATGTGTACGTACATATGTATGTATGTATATTCTAATTTTTCACTTTATTTAATTTTTTTCAACACTATTTTTGCAAATGATTTATTTTGCGATACATATGTATGTATACATATTTTTCAAATTTGATTTTTTTTCAAGCATTAATTTTTATTTAAATTAAAATTTTGTTTTAATATAAATTCAAATTTTATTTTTATATATTGTTTTGAATTTTTATACATATAATTTTTGATTCACAAATGATTTTGCATTTCCTCTTTATTTTCTTCATTTTCTATTTTTATATATACACACATATGCGCCGTAGGATGTACAATATATTTTTTTCTTTTGCTTAAATCGGAATTGGGTGTACTGTAATAAATTGTGAGTGCATTAAGCATTTAACATACATATATCAATCACTTTGCTGCAAAAATTTTGATTTTTAATTAATTACCACGAGCTTACTGATAGTGCAACCTTCTACGCTAAATATCATTTAACTATATAGGGTGCAGTACCGCTGTCCTATTTTTTAAAGTTAAACTTTTCTACCAAATCGTTTCTAAGCGATTGGGAAAATTGAAAATCCTATGTGACTGTATCTCCTCCTATATGTCCTTTTTAACGCATATCTGTCTGTATTTTAAGTTCAATCAAAATCGTACACTTATAACTCAATTAAAAAGATTAAGAGACACAAATTTTGCGTTATTTTATTTACTTATCTATTTCATTTATGTAATTTACTACCTATTAGTTCCTATTCTATGAGTTTGTTACTTGTAGAATACTCGTATTAAATTTAGTACAGTATTCTAAAAAATAATTTGTGTTTGAAGTCTATTTAAATATGTACATATCGTCGATTGATAATTTAATTGTCGTATGTGGATTTTGATAGTTCGAGTAAATTGAGTTTTAAGTTTGAAAATTGTATCAGCAAGTGCCACATACGACAAACTCAACACTCCATATATCGAAAACCGTATTAGGTATCGAAAAACTGATTACGCCAAATGAAAGAACAGGTCAGAAACCCTAAGGAATCGATCTTAACTCAAAACCGCAAAAAATCCACATACGACATTTAAATTACATATCAACCGACGATATTTTAAAAAATAATTTATGTACACTTTTTGTTAAGTAAATTTTTTAATTTAGTTTCGTTTTTCCAATAAGCAAATATTACACTAAACTTAACTTTTTTTTATAATGCAAACTGTATCCATTTTATTTGAAAATCCTCACTATTATTATCAGTACGTTTGGTGAGGCATGTACATTTTTTACAACTTACCACTTAACATAAATAGTGATAACATTTCATTTCGATGTATGTATTTTCAATCAAAATATTTTACTGAATAAGTTTAATAACAATTTGGCATTTTTTGTGCAACAAACCCCCAAAAAAAGCAAAAATAAAAAGTTAAAACCTTTGCACTGTCCGTAAGCGATAGTGGTAATGCTGTTATAGTGCACTATCCCCAACTCTGATTTTTTTTACACACTATGAACATTCATACATACATACATACATATGTATTGTATGTACCATAGTTGTGCATGTATGTATGTATGTATGTATGCATGCTTTTCATATTTGCACTTATTTATCTTCCTATTTCCTAAAGCAATTTCCTAAATTTAATCTCCTCTACTTCTTTCGATCATTTTCCGTTCTCTCTTTTAAAATTCACACAACACCACACATACATACGCACGCACGCACGCAAGCTCCTCTCACATTGTGAACTTTTTTCTTTTATGCATTTTTTTACTTGTAGACGCCACCGCCTTGCATATTTTCTCCATAAATTTTTTTCTATTTAAACCGTTTGCTGTAACAATATTTCATATTACCCCTATCAAACACTCTTCATATAACATAATTACACTGTTTTTAATCAAATTTAATGCAATTTAACCACTTAATAAACGGAAATATAGCACGACCGAAATGCTTGCCAGAAAATTTGCGCGGAAACTGATTGAATTTCTTCTTTAACACAGATATGCCAAAGTAAAAACAGCTGTTGTGTTTATTATTGTGAATGAATATTTGTGCAACATGAAGCAATTTCCTAAGTTTAATCTCCTTTATTTCTTTTGATCATTTTCCGTTCGTTCTTTTACAATTCATACAACACACACACGCACGCACACACACACAAACTTCTCTATCACTGTGAGCATTTCTTTTCTATGCACTTTTTTACTTGCAGACACCACCGGCTTGCATATTTTTCCAATCAATTTTTTTTCTATTTAAACCATTTGCTTTAACAATATTTCATATTGCCCTTATCAAACACTCTTCATACAACATAATTACACTGTTTGTAATAAATTTTAATAGAATTTAACCACTTAATAAACGGAAATATAGCACGACCGAATTGCTTGTCAGAAAATTTGCGCGGAAACTGATTGAATTTCTTCTTTAACACAGATATGCCAACGCGAAAACAGCTGTTGTGTTTGTTATTGTGAATGAATATTTGGGCACAGATTGTCTTATTGCAAATTATGCAAAGAAATTGCACTAGTATTGACTGAGTTAATGCTAGTTGTGCGTTTATTTATTTAAAAACCTTTTAGAAATTATGAATAAAAAGTTTGTTACAACAGTTCTGACGGTGGGAGTTGCCGGTATAGGTTCCTTTTACTATGGTGGCTATAATGAGAGACGAAGAATATTGCAAAATATGCCAACGCACGAGCAGCAACAAATGGAGCTCTTGCATAAGGTTTGTTTAAGTCTATAGGAATTATTTTTTAACTATTTAAAACTAGTTTATACAAATTTAAAGCATTCGCTAAAACCCGGCTTTCCTTTATTCGCCACCGTATCGGCCGCTGTGCCAGTGCCTGCCAATGAAATAAATCTAACTGCCACGCCGCTGCGTGTGGCAGAAATTATGAAATTCGGTTTTCCCAGCTTGGATTCTGTGCGTTCTTATTCTGATTTTGTGCTTAGCTATGATCGTCGCAACCGTGTGCCATATTGGGTATTTGAGCATTTAACAGCAGACTCTATTGCCAAAAACGAGGCAGTCGACAGGTCTAAATGTGACTTCAGGCCCGATGAAAGCATACATCCCTTCTTCCAGTCCCAGAATTCCGACTATAGGCGTTCCGGCTTCGATCGTGGCCATATGGCTGCCGCCGGCAATCATAAAAGACATCAAAAGCATTGTGAGGATACTTTCTTTTTAACAAACATGGCGCCACAAGTGGGTCACGGTTTCAATAGACACTCCTGGGAGCGTTTGGAAAGCTATGTGCGCAAATTAACTCAAACTTATAGGAATGTTTATGTCTGCACGGGTCCTTTGTATTTGCCAAAACAAGAAGACGATGGCAAAAAATATGTCAAATATCAAGTAATAGGCAATAACAATGTTGCTGTTCCCACCCATTTCTATAAGATAATTGTGGGTGAGACATCGTGTAATCACTTGGAAATGGAAGCTTATGTTATGCCAAATCAAGTCATAAATGATGATACTCCTTTGCAGGTGTTTCAAGTGCCGCCAGAATCTATTGAGAGAGCAGCAGGTCTGCTATTTTTCGACAAAATCAATAGGAAACAATTGGCAAAAATTAATGGTAAAAAGGTTTAGTTTCACTTATTTAAATCCACAAACCTCAAAGTATGTTTAGATATTTTAATTATTTTAAAAATCTAATTTAATCATTGTAAAATATATAACAAAAACCAAAAAGTTAATCATTTAAAAAAATCTTGTTAAATTTTTCATTATTTAATATTACCTTAAAGTGCAATTTATAGTAAAATTTTGTTATACAATAATTAATAAAAACACATATTTTTGGTTTTTATAAAGATTTGTTTATCATGTATTAAGCATTTTAATTTTTAATGTAGATACATATACATAAATATACATACAACATAGTTTTTAGATGCAAATTCTATTTGATCTTGTTTCAATATTTTTATTTCCAAAATCAAACCAAAGACAAATAATACAAAATTCTAGTTTGGTTAAAGGACTGATGTTTGAATTAATTAAACAAATAAGAGGAAAGACATTGAAGAAAAATTAATGAATGAAAATATTTAAAACATTAGCCTTTTAGATGAGTTTTTGTTAGATGAAATTAAATAGATATAGTTTTTGATCTTTTAAAAATTGTGTTTTATTTAGTATTCGCCGCCTTGATTGTTCGAACGAACATCATCAATTTTCAAAATCATCTTAACCAATTGTGTGGCCAACAAAATCTGTTGTTTCTTGGAATTAAGAGACTCAATGACATGGTGTGTCTTCATGTCCGAATCGCCGGTCAACATACAGTCAACACCCAGGCTGGGGCAATTTTCTGCGACTTGGCGTGCCTTCAGCTCAGAGAGGGTTTCAATGGGATGCAGACCACTGTTTTCGGCCAAAGCCAATGGAATGTTTTCCAAAGCAACGGCAAATGAACGGAAGGCATATTGTTCTAATGTGGACAGTTGATCGGCTTCCTTGGCAACGGCTAATGAGCAACTAATTTCGGAAGCACCGCCTCCATAAACAATGCGGGAATCCTGAAAATGGAAAAGTATTATTACATTTTTTAAAACAAAAAATAACTATAAAATCGAAAAGAGACTTTGCATATCTATCCAACTATTTAGAAGATAATTTTTGAAATGTACTTTAGTAAAACTTCTTTTTCAAAAGGTTTTTATTAAATCGTTTTTTAAGAATTTTTTAAAACTTACTTTTTATAATTTTTTTTAAGGATCAACTTTTTTAGTTTGAAACCGTACTTTTAAAAATTCTACTTTGTGGAACCATCTTTTATTTAAAATATACTAAATAATTGTTCTAGAAAAAATGTTAGCGGTAACTTACGTAAATTTATTTTAAAAATTTTATATGTATTTTTAATTAGAACTTCATTTTGGAACCCTTACTTACCTTTACTAAGGAGCGAACAACACACAAGGCATCGTGAATGGAACGTTTGGCCTCAGCAGCAATCATCTGATTGCCACCGCGCAAGAAAATTGTAACCGCCTTAGAGTTTTTGCACTCTTCGATGACCAGCATCTTGTCCTTAGAAGTACCAAAGGCTGCAATGTGGATTGTATATATCCGTAAATATCAAAATCAATTTAAAAACTCTGAGAAAAAACTTACAAACTTCCCTAACAAGGCCAGCTGATCCCAATTTTTCAGGGGTCAATTCTTCAAAACGTGGTACAATTCTGCCACCGGTAGCAATAGCAATCAATTCAATTTCCATACCGCCCACCCAACGCACAGCAGGCAATTCGTGTTGCAGCAGCAAATGATTAGCTTCGTCATCGAAGCCCCATTGACAAATTGCTAAAGTGGCACCAGCGTCCTTGACCTTTTTAACCATTTCAATGAATTTCTCTTGCTCATAGGCGCGCAATGCCTTATAATCTTCAGCCGAAGTAATATCCAACTTATGCTTTGTCTTGGGCTTTGGTGGTTCAAATGGGCAGGTTAGTATAGCCAATTTAACATCACGCAATGTCTTGGGCATTTGGGCGTGACTCATGGTTTTGTCAATAACGACACCCTTAACCAACATAGAATCCTCCATACGAGCTCCAACTTTAGTTTCTATCTTGATCAATTCAAAATTAACATCCTTCTTTTCAATATCAGCCACATTCAAAACGGCATCAACAGCCATTTCAGCCATCTGACGATGGCACTTGTTCACAATCTTTGAGCCTAAAGTGGTCATAGCAATTTGAATAAGCGGTTCCTTGTTGTTGGGATCAATGGGGAAAGGTTCAGCAATGGCCTCCAATTGCTTCACAGCACACTGTGCTGCCAATTCGAAACCATCAGCAATCCGTATGGGATGTATGCCACGATCGATGAGACCCTCGGCTTGTTCGAGCAAAGCTCCGGCCAAGACTACAACACCAGTGGTACCGTCGCCAATTTCATCGTCTTGTGACTGGGAAAGTTGCACCATCAATTTGCCAATTTCATGATCAACATCCATCAACTTCATAATTGTGGCTCCATCATTGGTAACGGTAACATCACCATCGGAACTAACCATAATCTTGTCCAGACCTTTGGGCCCCAAAGACGTCTTGATGGTTGAGGCAATTTGCCGGGCAGCCAGAATGTGGCTCTGAAAGTGATAAAATATTTCGTCAGATTATTCAAATTTAATGATTTTGTACCTATAAAAAGAAGGCCTCATCAACTGGAGGTCCATACAAACTTCATTCATTTGAAGTGCAAAGACAAGAGAGTTTAGCTAATCTAATCAATGCGAATGTTTAACTTTTCTTATTCTTCGTCATTCTACAAAATTTTTTTATACCTAACCATCACTAATAGTGCACAAGCTAAATACCAGCTTCTTTCTGCCCACCCGTTTAAAATTATTTGAACGTTTTCAACACCATCTGTTTTTGCGGCATGTAACAACAAATTTATTCAGACAGTAAAGAAAAACTGACTCATTCAACGACAAAAAAAAGCGTCTTTAACCTCAAAATCCAATAACTTTTTGTATGAAACCCCTCCAACATAAAAGAGAACTTTCGTATTCTCCAGAAGATTCTTGGATTCACCCATTCATTTGCACAAAACATTTCTCGAACTAATCTAAATACTTATTAAGACTATAGCGAGATTCACATTAATCAAGATATTTAAATAATTCTCAAAATTTGAAACATTTGCAAGTTGCAACATCTGGAGTATTCTCCAGCTTAAAAGCTGAAAAAATACACTTTTACCTGAATTATCTTTACCCTTTCCACTCAATAATCTGAAATTTTCCAATTTAAATCCTATTTTTAAACATTCAAATAATATTTTTTACCTTTATCGCGTCAACGCCTGAAATATGTTTTTGTTTGTCCTGTTCCCGCAGAATGATGAAAGGTCGGCCATATTCATCAAAGGCAAAGGTTCCCGGAAAACCGCTCATTATTTTTTATTTAATAACTTCCTTTTTTCAGACGGATTCCTTTGGATTTATTTAACAAATCGATATCAAAATGAAATTTATTGCTTCTATTTGTGAACCGTACGAAAATCAGTGTAAAATAAATTTACCGAAAACACCCGGCCAACGAATTGACATAGACAAAAAGCAAAAGAGAGAAAATTCTCGTGACAATCAAAAACGGAGAAAGACAAAAAAACATTTTCATATGGCAGTGCTGGCCTAAGGAACTTGACAGTCTGGCAAGTCAGAACTAAATTACCGTTAACATTTTAAACTTTTGAGGAGCGTGCTCAAAAGTTTATATATCGTTAGATAAAGCAAAAAGCAATGTAAGTACATTTATAAAGTTTTATAGAAAAAAGAAACAACTATTTAAAATTGAGATTTTTTTGAAGTGGAAGCAATTACAAGAACAACAACAACAAACATATTTTGCCCGATAAATTCTGTGGCAAAAAGGAAAAAGTGCTTAAGTCGATATAAGCTGCTTTTGAGCTAATGTTACCTCCATAATCTGCATATTCGAAAGTACCACTGGTCAAAATCTCAATTAATTTGTGCGATTTTTCAAGAAGTTATAGCACTATGACTGGCGCCTTATCTATTTTACACTTCTAATCTCATTTGGAATAATAGCTTAATTGAGGTTATGCCTTAGTATATTTCAACTTAAATGTATTACTTTTTATGTGTAGAAAGATGTTTGCTTAAAAAAATAGAGGTTAACAGAGAATTTCCCAATTTAACAGTAAAAGAAATAAATTTCTGAAAATCGACTTGAACGCTTAAAAGTGCTCTCCTGCCAAACAGTAAAATATGACATAAGCACTTTTTTCTTATTGCCACAGAATTAGTGAATATTTGAATATAGTTTAAGCTATTTCTTCTTCTTCTTCTTGTGTGGCCCGAAACTAAAAAACGCGCTAATCTAGCACTTTTACAGTTATCTTTCAAGCTTTTTAGCCTATTTTTATTTATTGTAACATACTATAAAAAGTAAATTTGCGTTGCACGAATATGGACGGAGTAACTAGACCATATGCCCAAGATGTTATTAGCAGTATTTTCAAAAAAAAAGTTCAGTGAATGACTGTACGACCTATGCCTTCACATAGGAAGTAGCAGTGTGGCTGTTAAAGAAATTCCACAAAAAACCGCCAGATTATACGGTTATCCGTGGCAGATCAGTCAACCAGTGCGAGCGAGACGAAAAATTTTCGAAGGCCTAGCAACAGACACAAGCCTGACCGCACTTAAGAAATAATTACGATGACGCAAAATGATGTTCTTCGACCCAGAGCTGCTTAACGAGCTGCTTTTACTTTTTGCTCGAAATGGCTACATTTAAATATTTACGAACTTTTTCTTCCTTTAATATAGCAATATCGACTTATGAAATAACGTGACAGCATATTTTTTTTACTAATTTTCTTCCGTTAGTTTGCTTAACATAGGGTCTCCACCTAACATAATATGTAAGATAAGAGCGTCAAATTCAATCGCAGAGAGAATTATGTTACGTGTAGACTTCAAATTAGTGTTATGTCAATCTTATAATATTTTTTATAACCCCCCTTCTCGACTAGCAATAAATATGTTGGCAATATAGCAATAACGCCGGCAGAATAACAGAGCAATATTGCTGATTGCTTTACTTATGTTAAGGCTATGGGAAATTGTAGCTCACAATATGGTAAAACTCAACAGGAAAGGTGCAGAACAAAAATAATTCACTTGTAAACATCTGCTTAATCGAACGAATTTTTATGTTTATAAATTTATAACAATACAAATTATTTTACTACACACGTTTTTAAGAGACTATTTTCCTATTTAATTATACATTCATATGTATATTTTCCCAATTCCACTAATATTATATAAATGTCAAATGTAATACAGAAAAGTCGAACATAAATTAACACCGAGTTTGACGTTTCACGCTTGCAATAATTGTTAATGAAAATGCGTTGACAATTATTTCAACATATATTGCAAGTTCCTGCAATGAGCTGTCTCCACTAGCAATAATATAATTTTGACAACTGCTGCAATATATGTCGACATATTTATTGCTAGTCGAGACGTAGGGTAAGAGCGTTGTTATAAGAAATCCTATAACAACAATCTTATGATATGAACTGTCAAAAAAATACACGTACATGAAAATAAATGAGTATGCATGTGTGAGTGTTTATTAAAATAAATGAAAAACAATGTTTTTACAAAATTTCTGGGATTTTATATGTTTAATTGATTTATAGATTAAAGTTTGTGTGAAAAAGTAAAAACAAAATAAATAATTATATAAAATTAATACATGTTAACTTGATGAGAATTTGAATAAAATGAAATGTTATAAGAAAAGTAAAATTACGTTGTCCTATTGTATGATATGAAGAGAAATATCGGCATTTTATTTTTGTTATTCTGCCGACGTTCTCTCACATATTATATCAGAGTTAGTGGCAGTTGTAGACGCTATGTAAACAATTCAAAATAGAAGAAACAATATGGAAAAGTGTTCTATTTCTCCCAATTTGTTTGTGCTTTGAAAGATTTTCAGTTTAGCCTAAAAACATTTTTATTTAATAACGAAAAATTTTAAATTTACTTACGTATACATGCGTATATGTATGTATAATAATTCTATGTGTGTATATAATATGATACAATAATATATTATAATAATATATTATTGTATCATGGTATATACTATTTAGTCTATGCATATACCTTATTGAAATGTAATATGAAATGCAAATGAAATATGTATGTACCTTATTAAAATGTTATACATATATCAAGCTATGTGTGCATATATCATGGTGCATAGTTATTTATTTTCTAATAAATTACTTTACTTTGGCTTTAATTTTCAACAGAAACATTTTGAAACGAGCCCCTTTTCCCGTTTTTTCCAAAAATTTTACTTTATGTTGCGCTAAACCTATATTTTTCAGTTTAGCCCTTTACACGCGTTAAATAATACATTAAAACATATATAAATATAATAATTATGTATTATAAATTTATAAAATACGTGAAATTACATGATTATTTTTGTCTAATTAATAAAAAAATTAATGAAAAGCTCATGCCGATTTCCTTGACGATTTTCGAAATTAATATGCCGAAAATGCCGATGATTTTTGAAAAAAGTGCAGATTTTTCAGCAGAATCATCTGGCAGCCCTGATTGTAGGCAGAAAATGTCAAAGTGTGTGTGTGAATGTGTTGCGAACATTATGGAAAAAAACAGAAGAAATAAAAAATAAAAGGTAAATACACTTGGCGAAAACAAAAACACTATAATGGGAAAACACTTCACACAGTAATAAAATAAGGCAAAGAGGAATTTGTAAAAAATATATATACATACACTGGCATACATGTGTATATTTCTTATTCGGTATGTGTTTTTCTACGACTTTTCTCCATATTTTTTCGTCATGTTGTTTCATGTATTGAAGAACAATTTTCACTGATTTCCGTACGGCATTTTTCACTACCCAGCTGAAAAAGCAACAAAAACAACACAAGTAGTTTCAGCCACCAAGCAGCAGTGACCTGCGCCGAGCAATTTTGTCGGCGGCGGCGGCTCATGCGAAATTCTTCGGCGGCGGCTGAAAATCGGCTGAAATTCGGCTGGGTCGGCTTCACCATTTTTACAATTGTGTCAAAGTAAATTCATATTAAAAGTGTGAATTTATTGGTGAAAAAACCAAAAACCATCACGTAAAATATAAAAAAAAATCATCAATCGGCGGCTAATCTTAGCCGATTTTGAGCCGAGAAAAAATCGGCGGCGGCGGCTGATGCAAAGCCCTCGGCGGCTCGGCTCAGCCGGCTGTTAGCCGGTCGGCGCAGTTCTCTGCCAAGCAGCAGCAGATAAAATAAAAAGAAACAAGAACCAAAATAATACTGTGTGTTTGTTTATTATTTTTCCATTCTACAAAATAAGAAAATTGATAGATAAAAATAAAGAAGAAAATAAAAAAACAACGCAAGAGGGCCCAACACGACATACACAATCCACCATCACCATCATCATCTTTAGCCAGTCAGCCAAAGCCGTGTAGTAGTAATTTTTTTTTTGATTGTTTCTGTATTTGAATTGAATTTGAGCTAGTGCAGGCAAGTTGTAGTTATTGGCCGATGTTATAAAAATGTCTGAATATCACCGTTTGACGGATCAAAAATATTCGGAAGCTGAGTACCTCTTCCAGGTAAATGCCAAGTTCATTCATGTGAAAAAAAATTAAGAGTTTTTTTTTAGCAAAATTAAATTAAAAGTTGTGTATAATTTTTTGTAAATTTTCTTTTCATGTACCTACATATTTCCTTCCTATTCTTTCATGCGGCTGTATGCGTTATTTATTTTTGTGCTAAATAACAAAATATCTTGTGTTTACTTAAATGGGGAATTCGAAAAAATGTACATAAATAAAAGACAATCGAAATGGCGAAGTCCGACGAAGAATTTAATGTGGAATTGTGTTCCACGCCACCACCGCACACCGAACTTGAATTGGCATTAATGGATAATGACTTAGAGCCAAGCATATACTCTTGGAAATTAGTCAAACGCCGACGACCCCGCCGCCGTTACACTGTATCTCATGGAGGCAGTAGTGCGAGTGGAGCGGGAGCTGGAGGTTACGTAAATGGCCATAATGCACTAGCTATGTGTGCCAATGGCGGCGGCAGTAGCGGCCTGCCGCCGGCACCACCATCAACGCCCACTTCACTGACACCCACTAACACAAGCCTCTCATCGTCGCTACCCAATTCCGGTATTGTCGGCGTTGTCTCCGAAGAGGAGCAACAACGCCTCGACAGTCTTCTTTACATTCTCGACTATGCACCCAAGTACAAAAAGAAATTGAAGGAGCAGCAGCGCACTGACGCTGAACTAGCCGAACTCTTCGATGTTGTCTCCATAACCGCCACAAATGGTACATCATCCTCGTCAACTTCGAAAACTAAAATCCAGCCCGAACGCGGTATTTCCACTGCATCACGCACCATACGCAAACATGATGTTAGAACCTTGAAAGTGTTTAAACTTCATGAAAACTTAAAGGAAGGCATCAACAAGCATAAGGAAATCTTTCGGGAACGGGATGAAGAAGACTCTGTTTCTGCTCCCGAATATGATACCGAAGAAGAAGATACCCGCTTTCATCGTTTGGGCCGGATTAAGCCCTCGCAACGGTTGTCGCTGACAAAACGAGAACGACGTTTTGCCCGCTTCGAACATGCCGAACGTATGGAGGCCATGGTTGATACTTTCGATGAAGCTATGAATTTTAATGAACCCTAAGAGGTTCCATTCAATATTTCCATATCTTATGCACATACCTTTTTTTTTCGTGTGCTTTGGAGTTTTGCTAGTGCGATCGTTACTGTCGTTATTTGAAGGTAAATATGTATGTATGTACTCGTATGTAAATTGTGCTAAGCGCACAACGAATATAATTTTGAAGTGAAGAAATAGAAGAACAAAAAATAGTATGTAAAATTTACTTGAGGATACTAAAAATGCATTTCGAATTTTTATAATTTCGTGCTTGATATTCCTTCCCATATCGAATTAAAAAGTTATTAAAATGTTCAACTCTGTAAACTAGTAAAATAAATTTTTATAAAGTTTGCTTAAAATTTGCCCATTTCAAAATGAATTATCATTTTAAATATGTTCTTGTTTAGGTTTAGGTTTTCGTTTCGATTGATTATTATAATAAGCATTGCAGGGGTCCCCAGCATCACTAATTTAGAGCAGCTCTAAAAGTAATTTTATGTGTTAGTAATAATTTTCGAAGAATTCGTTTTAAGTCATCAAGTTTTTATTTTAACTAACATTTTTTAAAATAAATGGCAGTTAATATGGAGTTAATTATTAAGTCTAGTTCTGTAAATCGTATAATTTTTAAAAGTAACTTACAGTATGTGGGTGTAAGACGTTGACGATGGAAATCTTAACGTTTCGGTAATAGATTAAAGGAAACTTGTACAAATTTCTTTTAATCTATTGCAAAAACATCAAGATTTCTAACTTCAACGTCTTACAGAAACAGGCTGTTAGATATTCCCCCTTATTGCGAATGGCGACAGTAAAAATTGTCACTTGTCTACTCTTTGTCGACAAGAATTGACTACTATTAACATATTCCATTAATTTATAAAGCCGATAAAGAGTGGACAAGTGACAATATATACTGTCGTCTTGATGTGATGTCGACAACGCCATTTAAAATAAGGGGGATTATATATAATATAGATTTTTTTAATACTTCATTCGAATTTAAGCTGAAGTATACTAGATCGTGTGACTTTAATAACACCAAAATCACTTTGGTGATTAATCAAATTTATTTCGTACTTAAGTGCTGGCAGGAATACAGCAATAGACGATAACAATGATATTTGACAACTTGTCGTTCAACGTTAATGCCGGTGAATTAAAATGTATCCTTTTTTTCTAGGGGTTTGTAAATATTAAGCTTTAAAATGATTGCTATATGTATATCGTTAGGTGAAATGCAAAATAAGGTAACGCCCCTTTTACACACGGAGAGTTTATTTTGACAGTATTCCTCCCTCGTGTCTTTCTCCCATCTGAATTAAGACTTTGCAAAGTAAACTTTCCGTATGTAAAAGTAGTGTAACTAACAAAAAATTCCAAATCTCATTTTTGATTAGTTATTGGGTAACATATCGAGCCATTTTCGATTTTATCGTAAGCGACATGTTATCGAAAATATACTTATTTTATTGAAATTAAAATTTTATGGGCCTACCCATAGTTTAGAATTATCAAAATGCCAAAATTGTTGATAACTTTTAAGATATCGGCTGCAAAATTTTATCGTAAGCGACAATTTACGTACAAAAACATATTTGAATATTTAAAAAAACTTCTGAAAAATTTATATTTTTACAAATTTTCAAAGCCTTATCATAACAATTAGACGAACAAAAAATTAAAACACAAAGAATCTTTACTTCACACACTTGAATCATTTTGTTTCGTTTTTTCTCTCTCTTATAAAATTTAAAGAAGTGTAGTTACGTGATTTTGCATTTCAGCTAACGATATATCGAGCCTTATTTTCGATTTAATCGTAAGCGACAAATATTAAATTGTTCAGGAGAAGGTTTTGTTTCTAATATTCAAGTATGTTTTTGTATGTAAATTGTCGCTTACGATAAAATTTTACCGACCGTATCTTAAAAGTTATCAACAATTTTGGCATTTTGATAATTCTAAACTATGGGTAGGCCCATAACATTTTAATTTCAATGAAAAAATCTATATTCGATAACATGTCGATTACGATAAAATCGAAAATAAGGCTCCATATAGTCAAGCCATAATGCAAACAAAAATTATTTCTACTTTACAATTTCAATGGTTAAATAACATAATTTTCCTTTCAAGAGGAAAAAAAACAATGTTGTCTACAGTTACATGGAAAACAAAAACAAAACTGCATAAATGTTAACACTTTGTTTTTGTTTTGTTTATCAAATGAAATTCACCGTTTTTAAAAGAGAGGATCGATGTAATAACTAAACATTTTAATTCACAATAACATGCAAAAGTCAAGTTAACGGAATAAATAAAATAAAATAAGATAAATATTTTTATAATCTGTGAAATTGGCAAAGTTAAAAAAATATTTGAAAAAGCAGTGAAAATGAATATTAAAAATATTTTTTCTCACAATGAGGAAAAGCAAATAAGTATTTGACAACCGTCCTTGTTTTGCTTAATATATACTATATCTCTTTCCTTTCTTTATATTCCTATACCAAATTTAATTATTTTAATTTATTAAATAAATTCATAAAAAATAATTTTGGTTTACAAAAAGTTAATAAAAGAAATTTTATATGGAAATCAGTTTGATAAACGTTTAGTAAGCCCAAACTTACTTTTTATTAATAACACTGTGCGACAGCATATTTTTTTTTTCAGGCAAGTAAAGAAAATATAATTGAGCATATTCTGCAGAGTTTTCTTTTTTCTTTTATAACAATATTGCTTAACAAATATTTTATTTTAATATGAAAAAAAAAATTATTTCGAAACTCATCCTTAAGAAATGTAAAGCCCTTTTAAAAGGAGACAAAAGATGATAAAATAAAAAATTCAGCTAGCACTTTTCTGTCCAGTGTATTGTGAGAACTTTTCGAGTCGAAAACAATCTTCTTCTGTGAAACACTGGATGAGTAAGAAAAATACTTTATTTCTAGATATTTTTGCAAGTTCATTTAAGTTTCTATTTGAATAACCCTGTGCAAAATGGGGCAACCAAGCGACATACATAATTTTCGAGCTTTATTTTTTTACGAAATTTGATTATACATATAAGATCGTGGATAATCGATTTTTGTAAAAAAAACGAAGTTCAACAAATATTTGGCTCAAGCTTTTTTTGGCGGTTATGGCTCGATTTGTAATTATTTAATTTTTCTCGATACGAAAACTTCTTACGAGTTACAGAAACTAGGTACTTATTAAAAGCCCAATAGTAGTATTGCTGAAGGAAAGGAAGAAAAAAGTCTCAAATTTGTCAAACAGTGTATAAAGGTTTAATATAAGACCCGTCCCACGATGTCGACAGAAAACGTTCGATTGATTGCTTACAAACACATTTTAGTCAATTTTACAATTAACTTACATGTTATTTCTTCCTTAAAAACTATCACATGTTATTTATTTAACTTCCGAAAAATAGGAACTTTAGCCTTAGCAAAACCAAAAAAAAAATCAATTTTATAATTTTAATTTTGTTTTCAATACAAGTTGTCGAACGAAAATTTTCTGTCGACATGTTAAGACAGGCCGATAATAATTTAAAAAACCTAAAAAAAACATTTACTAAGTCTTACTCCCTTATGGCAAAAATAACGTGTGCTTCAAGTGTACGTTAAAAGCAGTTTTTGTATGGAAATTTTATTTTAACGTACACTTCAAGCACAAGTTATTTTTTTGCATATGGGGGGCTAAATTTTAATATAAAAAATTTGCTAGCGACTACGCGGAATATCTCAAATGTGAAGTGAAAAATTATAAAATTACAAAAACGTAGTTTATTTTTAAATCTATGGCAGCAGTCTAGAAATCGTTCAAAAATTTTATAGAATCATAAATATTGCACATTGTGTGAATTATAAAAAATTAACGTTTTTTTTTTTAAATTTGATAAATAGTTTAATTTTTAAAACTAGCCCACAAATTTACTTATACATATACATACCTATTTAAACACTTAATAATACTTTCATCATGTTCATTATTATAATTTTAGTTATTGTAAACATTATGTTTATGGATGGTCGACATTATGGCAAATATACATATATATTGTACTTATATGTCATAACATTTGTAAAGCTGATGCTTTTAGATTTTTAAGAAATTTCTAAAATTCGAAAATATGTATTGTGTTCCTCGTTATTTGCTACATTTTCAAAAAAAATTAATTTTAGTTTAAGTTTAATTAAATACGACAGATGAAAAAAAAAGTAAAACTCTAAAGACTCGAAAAAATAAAAATGAGATATGAAAAAAAAATTATAAAAAATATAACTATATAAAAAATTATAAAAACAAAAATAATGCCCTAAGCGTTAAACTTTAAAAAATGGGTCTCAATGTGATGAAGAATGAATTTCTGTGTAATTTTAAATTATTATTTTTTTTTTATTTCAGTTTTATTATATAATTATAAAATATTTAGTAATTTCTTAATGAATTAAGTTTTTATTTTTGCCTTCCTCCTAATTTAAACTTCAAATGAGTATTTAATTTAAAATCATACACAACTAAAGAAAGAAGGAAAAAATTATTATAAAGAAAAACCGAAAAAACGAAACTGAAAATTCTTTAAATTGTCAAACCATTTGGAGGTTTCGTTTGCAATTTATAATCGTACCTATTTACCATGATGCCTCCCTTCCTCCCTCCCTCCTTCCTAGATTCTTAACCCCACAATGTTCTTTAAGCTAAACACAAAATACTTTAATTTTATCGTGAAATAATTAAGTTTATGTTTGTGTTTAAAAGAATTTTTAGCATCTAGTAGTTGTTTTATTTAATTTTTCGTTCATAATTTTTTGCGATTTCGTTTACGATTATGAATTTATTAAAAACAAAAACTCTTTTTTTTTTGTTGGTGTTATTCCAATACACAAAATATTAGAAAGTTATACTTTTATATAGTATTCCATTATTTTTAAAGATATTTTTATTTTCTTTAGTTCATAAACAAACTGATAGAACGTTTTGCGTTCGTAAATTCTCTTTAAAAAAAAGTTCCAACACTTTGAATGTATTGTATAATGTAACAAAAATTAAATAAAAACAAAAAGTATCTCAAAATGTTATCACAATATTTTTTTTTGTGTTAATTGTTTGTCTATTATCAGCAAAAAGTAAATATGCGATTTACATGCAGGTAAGTTTTAAACTAGTTGTTGCACACGAATGTAATCATTATGGGTCTTCGAGTGGAGGTGCATTACAGCACCGCCCTTCCCAAACTATTGGCATACTCGTTACATTAAAGGAAGATTTCCCTTCACAGGACGAATAGCGTGAACAAAAGCCATAGTACCCCGCTGGCTGCACAACAACAACAACACCAAATCAGCCCAAACACCACCAGTCAAGTCTGTCGGCCAGGCGATGGAGAAGAGTAAGAAGAAGAGTCAGCGAGATATCTTGACAAGATAGCCAAGAATTAATTAATTTATTTATTGTAGTTCAGTCCATGGATATATAAGAATGCTGCAGATGAAGTACAGGGTGGGCCAAAAGTTACCATGGGGCTTAAAAATTTAATAACTTTTTCGTTTATATGTATATATTTTTTTAATTTTTTTTTCAGCTTATATATGTAAATAACACTTGGAAAATAAATAATGGAGAGATTCACAACTGAACAAAGAACCAGAACAATATAATTTTATTATTTAAATCAGAGATCAAATTTGATTATGAGTGATGAAGCTCATTTTCATTTGAATGGCTTTGTTAATAAGCAGAATTGTAGGTTCTGGGGTTATGAAAATCCAAGAGCCATTCATCAACGCCAATTGCAACCCATTAGGTGTACAATATGGTGTGGGATCACATCTGAAAATATCATTGGGCCTTACTTCTTCGAGAATGAATATGGAAGTGCTGTAACCGTAAATGGAGAGCGGTATCGGTTTATGATAGAAAATTTTTACGTCCTGCTCCTGAAAACAGACCTGGTATGTGGTTTCAGCAGGACAGAGCCACTGCCCACACTGCCCGAGACACAATGGCACTTTTAAGTCAAATTTTTGGAGAGCGAATAATTTCCAGAAATTCGGAAATTATTTGGCCAGCGCGATCGCCAGATTTGACAGCACCCGACTATTTTCTTTGGGATTATTTGAAGGAGCAAGTATATGTGAACAAGCCAGAGACAATCCTTGAACTCAAGGCAAACATTGTTGCAGAAATTCGAACGCTATAGCCACAAATTTTGAAAGATGTTATGGAAAATGCTCTAAAACGAGCCCATCAGTGCGAAGCTGAAAACGGTGGTCATTTAAGAGACATTATTTTTCATACTTAGTTTAAAACAATTTCCATTTTGTATATTATATAATCTGAAAACAAAAAAATTAATAAACGAAAAATTTAGTAAATTTTTAAAACCCATGGTAACTTTTGGTCCACTCTATACATAGTTCATGAAAAATATGCGGAAATATCAAGCGGTAGTAGACGAGTACCTTAAGCTCAAGGATTCGAACCCCAGTATTTCACAAGCCGGCGCTACAGCATGCTTAAAGGGGAACCGTTATCAAGACGAGGATGGTTAACCTCCTGAAGACAGCCATATAAAACCAGGTGGTGTACTCTGTAATTCGAAAGTGAAGAAAATACTTTCGAATTTACATATTATTAAGATACAAATCCCAGAGTGTTTTCTTTCTTTTCGAATTACAGAGCAGATCCTCATTCGACCTGTTAACGCGGCCGTGAAGGAACATCTCTTGGTGGCGAGCATCAATGATAATAAAATTTCCCCGGCAGTAACGGACTGAGCTCGTCTTGGAGTAAGAACTCACCAACAAAGATAAAAAGGAAACCAGTTTCGACCAGCAGGGATACATTACAATCAAGTATTTGGACGTGATCTCGTAGGAATTACTGTATCGCTAAGATTACCAATACTTGGTATAGGTTAAGTCTTAAACACTCTTCCCGGCAGCGGAAATCCCCATAAGACCGAGCGCAAACATTTGGTTACCAGAATTTGCGAACGATACAAAAATAATGCTAGACTACCTGAAGCTAAAGAACTTATGACTCGATTGTGGATGGCAACCGAACTTTAGTTGCTTTGCCAACTCCCAAAATGTTATTACGTGTGGCAACTAGCAACTAGCAGCTGATATTTTGAGTTGCCAAGTTGGAATAATAATGGCAACCAGAAATTTTTTTGTTCTTGCATAGTTTAAGTTAAAATGAAATAAATAAGCTCAGTGAAAGTAAGTTTTGAAAAATAAATTATTAATTAAAAATTTTGTTAAGCAATAATTTTTACTAACAGTAATAGGCGGTAATTCTAGAGGATTTGAATTGTACCTAGAATTCTGGAAAAATGTTATAAACTCTTGTCAGAACATATATCTCTCGTGAGTTAATCACTCAAAGACGGCTGAACGGATTTAAGTGGTTTTAGCAGATAAACAGCGAAGATACCTGTAAAAGATATTTGTTAAATATCTTATTAAAACAATAATTTTAAAATCTGTTTTGAAGCCTTTTTAAAAAAGCCAAAATAATTTTTGATTTATTTAAAATAAAATGCACAATTTTGAGTTCAAATTTCTGCTAATGCCCATAGTTTCTACATAAAGATAATTCGCCTAACGAGTTTTTTTTTTTATAAAATTTAACTTACATCATATAACTACATATATCTCTAGACTAATCTATTGGTAGACATTACGGACATTAGACACATACATTTCCATACAAATATAACATTATTTTAGATAAAACATATCTATTACAACATTTCATAGCTTTTGTTCCTCTTTTAAATGAAATCTAACAAATAAAAACACTTTTACCAAAAAATTTTGCTACTACATAGAACTATGCACTACATTGAAAAATTTATGTAATATTAAATAAAATTTAAAAGGAAAGCTATAAAATATAAATACAAATTTATTAACAAATATTTTAGAATTTATCACATCTTATTCCTAATGATTACAGAGAGTCTCTACCAATGACATAGTGTTCATTTAAATACTCCTCCAGTTTAACTGGATCGGTGACAGGCATACGACAGGCCTTATCGTGACATATATAAACAGTTGGTTGTCCATTTAACATTTTAAACTTCTGCTGTAGGCGCTGATTGCAGGACTTTTCTGGCTCTTGGGGATTCACGCGAACTATAATCATACCCGGTATATAGTAATTACGACAAATTTTTACGAGCTGTTTAGTGGCCTCAGAATCTGGCCCTACAACAGCCACTAAATCCAGACCATTTTCATGCAGCATTAAAGTCGATAGCATTTCGGGCAAAGCGTAACCGAATGGCTGTTGATCAGAAAAGAATTCAAATAGTTTTGACACTCTTTCTGCATAGCTGTTGTCATCGAAATAATGCCCAATTAAAATGAGATTGCGGGCAGCAACGCTATTGCCGCAAGGTTCAGCGCCATCGTGGTCTGGTAAAAGCAATATATAAATATACATATATATTACAGCATAATAGTTACAAGATGCACACCTCACAAAATAACTTACCGTCCTTTAATCTTACCACAACATTGGGTGAATTTTCTTTTGAATAGAAATAAGCTCCATGTTTTGAGTCCCAGAACAAATTGTCTTGAATTTCTTGCAGCTCTTTAGCCCATTGCAATGCAAAGGGATCCAATGATGCCTTATAGTAATCTAATAAGCCTTTTATCAAAAAAGCATAATCATCCAAGAAACCATAAATATTTTCGCTACTAGAAAATGCCACACATTTGTTCAAGTAAATAAAAAATTTAATAAATAAACTTACTCCGCATTCTCTTGCAAGGTAATATCATTTGTGGCCACACCATAACAAGATCTTTTAAGCAGTTTCTTTTCTTTGTCGTATAAGTGCTCGTGCATAAATTTTACTAATTTTGCTGCAGCAGCCATATATACTTCACGTTTTTCACCACCGCAATTGGCCAACTTGCATAGCCCGGTCAACACTAAACCATTCCAAGAGCAAATAATTTTTGTATCCAAATGAGGCCTTGGACGTTGTTTTCGTATGTCATTCAATATGGCATTGGTAATTTGCAACATTTTTTTAAATTTACTCTCTTCAAGGGAAAATTTTTGGCAAGTTTCTTCCAGCGAACCTCTTACAATCAATATATTTTTAGCATTCAAATGTCCATGAGGATCACTGGAAGGATCTACATTGCCCTTGCTTCTGACATCGTAATGACTACAATAAATTTCAAAAATTTGCTTCACATCCATGTTTACTTCATGATATTTATCAATATTAAGTGCAATAGCCTGCTTAATTTCTTCATAAGTCCAAGCATAAAAAGCACCCTCAACTTTTACAGTATCCTCAGCTTTAGGCAAAGAATCTGCATCTTCACCGGCATAGAAACCACCCAAGGGATGTTGTAAATCGCTGGTCATGTAGCGAAAAATACCATCAGCATATTCCCATAAGATTTTGTCTCTCGTCAATTTATAGGCATTAGCATAGGCGGCCAATAGTTGACCTTGATCATAAAGCATTTTCTCAAAATGTGGCACATGCCATTTACGATCCACGGAATAGCGGGCAAAGCCACCGAATACGTGATCATGTATACCACCCCGTCCAATATTATGTAGAGTATCAACGGCCATATTTAATACGTCCAATTTTTTTGTAACAATATAAGCATGAAATAGAAAATTAAGTCTAGATACTTCGGGAAATTTGGGATGACTACCAAATCCCCCAAACTCTGCATCATAGCGTTGTACAAATATCCTAAGAGCTTCTTGCAGTTTTGCATCAGAACTACCGGGTTCGAATACTGCTTCAGCAGACTTTTCACTAAGAGATTTTTGTATTGCATTAATAACTTCAAGGCCAGTCGATTTTAATTGTTCCTCGTTGGCTATCCATTTGGAGGCAATGGCTTTGAGAACCGTCTTGAAGGAAGGCATTCCCCAGCTGGGAAGAAATATGTATACATGTTAATATTAAAAGAAATATTCTTATTTTAAAAAAATTATTAAAAAAATGCATCAAATTTTAAAACAAAAACCCCAAAAAGCATGCTTAAAAATGATTTTTTGGTTCAGTGTAGATTTCATATCAATTCCCTGTTCACGTTCGTTCTATAATTTACATTGAAAACAAAAACCAATTTTCTTATTGTATTGTTGATTTCGATATACATAAACTTGAAAACGAACTCATTCTTCCGACATAGTTGAACCATATTTTAATATATGTATGTATGTCTAAGCATTTTTTATCTTACCGGTCATGTGGCGGAAAATATGTACCCGCGGTTATGGGAGCCAAGTCTGGCGTTAACCATACACTCATGGGCCAACCGCCGCTGCCGTTCATCATCAACACAAACTGCATATAGATGCGATCAATATCCGGCCTCTCCTCACGATCCACTTTAATGTTAACGAAATTTTGATTCATAATTGCAGCAACTTCTTCATTTTCAAACGACTCGTGCTCCATAACGTGACACCAATGACAAGTCGAATATCCCACAGAAAGGAAAATCAATTTATTTTCACTTCTAGCCTTTTCAATAGCCTCTTCACCCCAAGGATACCAATCGACTGGATTATGAGCATGTTGCAGCAGATAAGGAGATCTTTCTTGCGATAAACGGTTGGTATATTTCGGATTAGTGGGCTTGGCTGGCGGCCCATCGGCCGTAACAGAGCTACCAGTAGACATGGTGCGAAAACGTGGAGATAAACTATTAAATATAGCATAAGCAAAATATATTATTTCAGTTTAGCAAAGTTTTGTTTCAAATCAAGAAATATATAGATAGATATGTATGTGCAGCTGCTTATTTAATTCATCTTACATAAATTGGGTCAGTGATTTGCTGCGTGTCAATGTAGGTTTGATTACTGCTGTTGTTGTTGTTGATTTTGCTGCTGATTCGGTGGCTGATGTAGCTGGAAGACAACGTGATGTTAGGCTCGTTGTGCTTTGCTGATAAGTTAAGTTTTGAGTAGAGACTCCCTTCGAGGCGTTATTATGTGTTGTTTGACGTACTAAATTAGTAGAACGACAAATATTTTTCAACATGTCAGAGCTTGCACAAGGAACTCTTCTTCTCACTATGGTTTAATAGGAAATTGTTAGGGAAAGAAAACTTCTAACAATTTTAATATTCATAATATTTAATTGTTATACCATTCAGCTGCTAATTTCACACTTGTTTGTAAAACTTCACCACAATTTGATAGCTGCAGCTGCTGCAATGTTATGAGATAATTTGTTGTTGTTGTATGTTATTGCACTATTACAGCACACTTTCGCAATTTCAAAGAAAAATGCACTTAGATCTTTTAGTTGAAAAATAAATTATTTAATAGCTTTTAGAGAAGCCCATCAATTATGAATTTTATTGGAGCAAGGCAATTTTTGTTCACTTTATTGCTCGGTTTTATTAGTTCGATAGCATTAATAAGTTGAATGTCTTTTCTGGCAATTTTTTTTATCTTTCGGCACACAATCAATGCATGTATAGAAATTTCAATGATGATCAGTGTTGTCAGATATGGCGATATCTCGCCAAACGTGGCGACAAAAATTTGGTTTTGGCGATGAAAATTTTGAAATGGCGATTGGCGATTTACTTGGCGATATTTGAACTCCTTGGCGATATTTTTGGCTATATTTTTACGATTTCAATAAAATAGAATAATGTTAAAAAATATGCTTATATAAAGCAATTTTTTCTCCAACATAAAATATTTCGTGCAAAAAATTCTAAATGTTCTAAATGTTCTAAATTCTCAAACAAAATTTTCTGAAACTCAAGAAGTTAAAAAAAAAAAATTATGGATAAACAACACAGTTAAGAAAACTTCCTTTTATAAATTGGAACCAACATTTTGATAATGAAGCAGGAAAATGCTGAAAGAGTTCTCGCCTAAATTGTATTATTACTACGATGCTGCTGGCACTTACTACTTCAAGGATATAATATGTGTACTTTAACACACATTTAAGTGAACGTTAATTCCGTTTTATCACAAGATTTAAATAATAATTTTGATCTTGGTGTTCAAGTTCAATTTATCCTATTAAGATTGATTTTTGCAATAAGTTATTTTTAAGTCTTTTATACGCCAGTACTTTTTATATGTTAATTTAAATACTTTGCAATATTATTGCAAAGCAAATATCGCCCAATATTCCTGACATTGAAAAAGTAAACAACATTGAACAATGTTGCCACCACATTACACTATTCTCTTGATTGTACAATAAAAATCAGAAGAGTTTTGATATTTGCCAATTGGCGATATTATTGTACAATACGAAAAATCGATTTTCAGAAATTTATTTCTTTTACAGATAAATTAGGAAATGTTCATTTAACCTTTATTCTTTTAACCAATCATCGTTTTACACACTATAATGTCTCTTTGAGTTGAAATATACCATATTATGACCTTAATTAAGCTATTATTCCAAATGAGATTAGAAGTCTAAAAAAATAAGTCGGAAGTCATAGTGCTATAACTTCATGAAAAATCACACTAATAAATTGTGATTTTGACCAGTGATACTTTCAAATATGCAGATTACGGACGTACCATTAACTCAAAATTTGCTTATCTCGACTTAAGCACTTTTCTCTTTTTGCCACAGATATATTGCAAGTGGGTGCGCCGCTTTAAACAACACATTTTTTATGTTTTACGATAGACGTTACCTACTGAATTTAAAATTTAACGATATTTGCAATGCAATTACATAATAAAAATATTTTTGTAGCTAAAATTTAATCTTTTATTATATTGGCGTTATTTGGCGATATTCGACAAGTCATTTGGCGAGGAGGCTGAAAATAAATCTGACAGCACTGCTGATGATTACTCGCACTCAGAGAACGAAGCCGATGCAAAATTTCAGCCGACGGCAAATTGGCAACAACAGACTTGGCGGCGATATATATTTTACAATATGCAACATTGTTGCCATGATACAATTATAACAGGTACATGCACAAGCCCAGCCTGTTACTGTATACATTGCAGATAAATGTCAAACTTTGTTTACAAGCTGCAAAAATGTTAGTGTATGTGTGTGAATAAAATGTTTATAGTGTTGCCAATGAATTTACACAAGGCTGTGTCTGCAATTAAACATTGAAGAAAATTACACTACACATCTTTTGTGTAGGTTAAAATTAAAAGAAAAATAAATACAAATAGAACCCAAAGTAGAATTTCACAGACATTATACAAGAATTTAATTCCATGGCCTACACATGTGAGTAGAAATTACACACTATTTAACTACACACAGAATGGCAACACTGAATAACTATAATCATGCAGGAATGCCGCGTCTGCAATTGTACTTTAGTTGCCCTGTAATTGCAATTTTTTATAAACAAAAGACATTTGTTTCTGACAATTTATCGTTTGTTTATAACAACAAATACAACAAAATTCCAATTGTTGTAGTCGTGCATGTACCTAGTATAATTGTATCATGATTGTTGCCATTTCAGCTATTGTTGTTGTATTTTGTCTATAAATTTGTGTAGTTTGTTTAAGCTACATTTATTTTTCTATTAGTTTCATTAATTAATTAAATAAAAGTTGCAAATGTACATGTACATATGTATATATATTATTATATCAATGCAATTAATAGTTAATATCATAGCAGCTAAGTGTGCATTACTTTTTTAAGGCACTAAATTGAATAAGAAAAGCGTGCAGTTAGCATCACTGGTTTTTTGCAATAATTTTATCAACTCGGACGCAATAAATCGCGCGCTTCAGAAAATTTAATAAAAAATTTAGTTAAATCGAGTGTAAATGCAATAATTGTTGTAAAATTTTAATATTGAAACATTTGTGTATCGATTTTCATAATTCGCAGTTAAATGTATAGTAGCTATAATAGTAGGGAACAAGTGTATGCAAATTTTCCTCCTTTTGCTTTGCGCGGTCGTTGTTGTTGTTGGTGTCTATTACACCAGCTGAAAAAAAGTGCACTCTCAAGTGTTGTTGTTGTTGCGATGAATGGTCAATGAATTTAATGTGCCGTACTTTCTTTGTTTGAAATAACTATATGGCTTGATTTAAAAATATTAAACAAAAATAGTGATGTGATAAATAATAATATATCTACATATACATATGTATGTATATGTGTGCCTCTAATTATGAAGGTGGTCTATGTCATATGCATTTTTTGCTTCGAAATATTAAACTAATCTTGAAAAAAATTCAATAAATATTTAGTAAAGGTTAAATAAACTTATATTAATCGAGATTAGAACAACTCTAAATTAAAAAGTTGCACAATATAAAATATATTTTGATTTGTTAAAATGTAATTTACCAAATATCTCGACCAAAGAAACATACGACTTATACCACTTTCATAATTATGGGCACATGTTTGTATGTATGTATGTATTACATGGGTTAAAATGAAAAAAGTTCATAGAAGTGGTTTTTAGTGTTTGATACAAGTGGATGGAAGATAATATCATGGAAGCTTCATAAATTCTAATTTTAACAGGTAATTTGAAATTAATTCTTAAATATTTATACACAATGGCGGATTTAGGCCTAGGGCGACATAATTTAAAGCGCGCCAAAATGTAAAGATAAAATAATGTAATTGTAATTAAAATTCGATAATTTATTTTGAAATACCAATATTGGTCATATTCGTTGAAAAACACCGTATAATCAAAATATTGTACTAGAATTTCAGAGGCCCATAACTCGGAAACTAAGCCTCGCCGCCAATATTTTTATTTAATTTTTTTTCTTATTTTTAAATTTACTATAGGATGGGATACTTTTTTTTAATTTTGGGGAGGTGTCCCTAAACTAGATTTGTTCCAAAATTTGTATTAAATAAGATTGATATGAAACTGTTTTGAATTGGCCAAAATATTAGAATAATCACATCAGGTGAATTAAAAAGAAAACCCATTGATACATACATATGTATGTACCTATCTGTGGCAATATCTAGTAATTATTAGATCGATACATTATATGTTCTTCTATCGAAATCATAGATAATGAAAGTGGCACCAGGGGTCTACTATGTATTTCGAAACGAAAGAAAATTTTTAACATTACAGCACGGAAAGCATGAATGCCGGAATTCAATCGGCTTATAAAAATACGTACACGAATACATCCATATCTCTCGTTGGCCAGCATTGATGGAAATATGTATAAAAAACCGATTTAAAAAAATAATGAGTTAGTTATATTAAGGTAACGATATTAAAAACAGTATTTTGCCTCTGATGAGAATTTGTAACCCTCATACCTAAATAAGAGCGGCAAGCGTCGCGTTAACAGCAGGGTACGTATTTTCAGTACAATCAAGTAATATTTTCACATTTAAATGTACTGAAAATGCGTACCCTGCTGCTAAGACGACGCTTGCCGCTCTTATTTAGGTATGAGGGTAAGTTTTTAGTTGACCCCCTTCAGAGGAAGACGTTCGATATGGTTCCACAAACTAGTCAATGTGTGTACATTCATTCATACTTACATATATCGAATTCTTTTAATGAAATTTGCATTTTCAGGATATAAAAAATGTTTCTTTCATAAATTTTCGATTTTATGTGTTTGTACCTATTACGAATTTTTAAAAAATAGTGCCATTTTAAAACAATTATTTTATATTGAATTGGTAACACGGTACATTTTGAATGTAAAATTGTCGTTATTTTAGCCTACGTCTTCATGAGCCATAGACTTGAGCATGACATGAACATGACGCTGGCAGAGCAGCTGTGAAAAATTCATCAACTTTTTTTCTCCATGAAAGAAACAAAAACATGTGCGGTCTCCATTAGACATTTGCTCATACCAAGTTCATGGCTAGTGGACTCCGCTATTTATTTAGGGTTTGTTATACGTCCTCTTTTTCCCTGACACTGTTCTCTTTTTTTGCCATTGGGTGCATTCATAAGATGTAGCTGTTGAGCAACCGTTGAGCGTTTGTCTTAGAAACGCATAGTTGAGTAGTTCTGCTCCACTCAGCAGTTGAGTAATTTTCCATCATAAAATTTTTTCGCTACCTATAGTCAACATGTTTTGCTCAGCCTGAACAGCTGATCGAATAGAGTTATTCCTTTTATATGCTTTGTTAGGTGGCAGGAGCAAATATTTGTTAAATTTTACATTACAAATGCGATAAAATAACGAAATAAAGATATACAATTAAATCATATCCATCAAGCCGTTTCTAAGACGTAACTGTTGGGGCCAACAGTTGCCAACAATTTCACAACTGTTGAGCTCAACAGCTACGTCTTATGAATCCGCCCATTGTCATCGACAACAATTGTTGCATTTTTGAACTAGCACGGTGTTTTTGATTTGAATAAAATTCTTACTATCAGGCATGTTCTGAAAATCACATTTTTCAAATCACTAGTGATTTGAAAAGTAATAATGGCCCTGTAGACGTTTTTAAAATCATATACGATAAATTTCTTTCAGAAATGATATTTGATGATCTATAGAATAGAAAAATTAAAAAAAAGAGCGAACAAATATCTGCATGACCATTATTACATTTTGAAATCACTATTGAAAAAAGTGATTTTCAGAACATGCCTGTATAAGGACATTTCTAATTTTGTGGTTGAAAATTTCAACTTGAAATGCACATTTACGAATTTTTTTTTATAATTTTCTTTTAATTAAAATTTGCAATACTTTTTGCACGGTTTAAATTTTTTACTCAATTGGGTATATTCTCGTTTGAATATGGTTTTAAAACGACAAATAAAAACGGCGATTTTGCATTGAAATGATAATACGGTACCATGGTAACACGGTATATTTTCAATTTAAAATTGTCGTTTTTATGTGTCATTTTGAAACGATGAGAATAGGCCCGATTCATTTACAATTGTTATTCCTTTATCCAGCTTTTATTAAATACATGAAATATCCTTGTGATTTCACACAGAGTAACTAAAATATGGAGGGACATTCATGCTCTCAAATAACTCAAATCCACTTCAACTTTTATGGAAAATAAAATTTTAATCAGGAATAATTTCTTAAGGTTAGATTTTGTGAATTCAAACGATTTTTTGTTAAATTTAAATATTTTTCGTAACGAATTTTCGTTATTTTTTCATACAAATTTGAAACGTTCAGAAACGAAATTTTTTACAAAATCCAGCTGTTAATTTCAATTCTTATATAATGAAACATTTTTAATTAATTAATGTAATTTTTTAAACTAAACTTTTTAGCCTGAAATTCTTAACAAAAATTGAAAATACTCGTTTAATTTGTTAACTTCATTTTTATTTTTTATTAAATCTAATTTAATAAGTAAATACATTTATATATAAGAATATTACTGTTCTTTATAATTATTTAGAGATTAAATTATAATCACAAACATTTAGTAGTTTGTTTAAAAAAAAATTGCATAAAAACTAAATTTAAATACACGATACAAATATTTTGAATATAAACTGCAAAATTAAAAAGAACAAAAATACTAACTGACTTAAAAAAATAAGTTAATTTTAAACATACTATTATATAACACATACATATATCTACTATATTTTAGAGAAATATTTCTCATTGCTGAAAGTTTAAATTAAATTAAATTAAATTAAAATTAAATTCCAAGTACATAATACATCAAAGCAAAAAACAAAATATTTAAAAGTATGTAGAACAGAAAAAAGATCAACTTGAAATAAATAAAAAAATTAGTATAGTTATAATTTCAAAAAAGGAAACATAAAGTTAACTAAAATCATATTTTAAATCACAAAAAACAAAAGTATCAAACAAAAAAGCACACGCGATTTCTGAATTTTAAAATTTTGTTTTACTCTAGAATAGAAACAGAATAGAAGCTTTTTTTTTAAATAATTAACGTTAATTTGTTTTGTTCTGCAGTAGTCTTGAAATAAACAAAGTAAGCGTTTTTTTCTTTAAATAGGATTCTTTTTAAAAAACACAAGTGCTTGGTTTAGTTTTTTTTGTATACTTTTTCAAGGATGTAAATTAAAAAAAGCACCATATTTAATAAAATTGTGTAGTAAGTTTTAAGTGCAAAATTACAATCTGCCTCAAATTACGATATTTTATAGAAATATCGCAACTTGACCACTGTGCGCTTTCTTTTCTAAAGTTTATTAACCTTTTAAAACTACTTTCTCTCTGTCTCTCTCTGTTAATGTGTACTAATCTCTCTTGATACTCTCAGCTTGTGTAATGAAAGTAAGGAAATTATTTCAGAGATTTAAAAAGGTTAAAAAACTTGCTATTTTTAGAGTCTTATTTATTTATCTATGTAAGTTAATTGATTTCGTATGTTTTATCACACTTGTTTGATTTATATTTTTTTAAGTATTATTAAGTATTTCATTTCCTTTCTCTCTCTATATTCTTGCAATTTTAAGTAGGAATTTCTCTCTCCATTTTAAGACTCATCTATAGTGTTGAGTTAACAATCACTTTGTATTAATGTATCACTGAGAGCTGTTATGATTTCTTCTCCCATTTTGATTTTATCGGAAATATCACGGGCATCAGTTATTAGTTTAGCTTTCATATTAATGAAATACTCGAAGTCGGCAAATTCGTCTGGGCTTAAGTTCTTCTCCAGCAAATTAACCACGCTAATGCCACGGCGATCGATATCTGCCTTTAGACGTTTAGCTTCTGTTAATTGTTCCCATAAACGGTCACGTTTATTTTCAAGAGATTTCTGTAAAGAAGCAAGATAATTTGTTTAGTGATAAAGAATAAATAATAAAATAAATGAAACAATATTTCAAATAGTGCGTTTACATTTAAGCGAAATCTAGTACTTACAGGATTTCAAGCAAAATCTAGTAGATTTCCCATACAAAACAAATTCTATTTCATTACTAGATTTTGTCAAAATCTACTCAAAATCTAATAGAACTTAGTGATACAAATATGATTTAATTTCAAATTTGTACTAAAAATCAGCCTGTGTATATAAAAAGGTGTGTGTATTGGCTACATTGCAATTGTTTGGTTGTAGTTTTGGAAAATGTTCAGTTAATGGGTTTTGTTTTGGATAAAAAGTAGACTCCTTCGCAAGTCTGAAGCATTTTCGATTGCAAGTTTCCCTAATGTAGATCCAACCGTACGTTCCTATATCCAGACACGTCAATAAATACCGCACATTCACCATAAAGTTTTCAGTCGCTTTCTTGGTCACCAATTCCAAGACACTCAGATCTGGAACTGGGAAGTAGTAGACTCGTTCGTAAGTCTGAAACATATTCGATTGCAAATTTCCCAACCTCTCGTTCCTACATCCAGACCTGTCGGTGAACACCCCCCAGGCTCCATATAGTCAATCGGATTCAACTCTAAAATCTCTGTCATACATGACCAATGAGCGAACTTTACAAAAGTCAATCTTCGCGACCTTGAAGAATGCCGAACTTTCAATGGTTTGAATATGTGAGACCAAATGTTTTTAAACATCAATTTAAGTTAGAGAAATTTATTCTTATTGTAATCAGTAATTGCTAGTTCTAGTTTCTAGAGTAACCGAAATCCTACGGGATAATCGAAATCCTACGGGAGATCTCAGCTAGTTTGCATGGAAGTGATAGAATATATTACATGCAGAGCATGAGAGAAGGATAACAAAACATTGGAACACTACCTGTGTCATTGTCCAGAGTTTAGTCGGCCTAAAAAACAAATTTGGCATACCGGACTGGGAATCTCTCGGGGACTCTGATTGGAGAGATCTAAAGAGAATGCATAGAACAGACTGATTTCTGAGCGGGACCGGTTTATCGAATATGTTCTTCTGGGAAGACATGATTGTAGTAAGTGGGTTTGGGTCTTTTTAACGTAACCTAACCTAACCTAATTGCTATTTCTGAATATGTTTGATAGTAAAAGAGTCGAATTTGTGGTTTTGAAGAATGCAATAAATGATTTCTATGTTGCTGCACAATCTACCTTTTGCAGTTATTTCATTCAAACTTAAACAAGTTTGTAAAGATATCATTTGGTGTAGCTCAATTCGCTTCAATAGGTGTTAAGATAGCTTAGGGAAACTAGCTCTGGTCTTCAGCCTTAAATTTGTAGTTGTATTTCCCTAGGAAAGATCGGTAGCCAAAAGCCGCTTTGAAAGATCATAACCAATCAATGTAATCAGGAACTTGAATCGTGTTCCAAGTTCATTGGTCGCACAGTAAGTAAAAAGTATTTATATTTGGCAATTAAAAATTTCATAGGGTAACCACTATTACAAAATATTTATTTGAATTGGAATGCTTACCTTTTCTGAACTATTTTCATCGATTGTTGTTAAATTATTTTCTGCTCTAGCAAGACGTTCTGACAGCGATAATAACAAGCCGGTAATATGGCCAATGTCTGAGATATATGTGCGACATTTAGAGGCTTCAATCGGTCTAATCTTATCATTCAGTTTATTTAATAAACAATCACCCAGCTCATCATTGATGGCAGATTCTTCGTCTAGGCAAGACTGTTCTTTAGTTAAGATGCGTACTTTATTATTTAAATTTTTAATTAAGTCATCCTGAAAGTAAATGCAAACAAATGAGTTAAATCCTATAAGTTTTTAATAATTAACAAACTTACCACTTTATTCTTTAAAATATCACAATTTTCTGACGTTTGTTCTAGTTCACTTAACTTCAATTCTACGGTTACTTTTTCATTTGAGTCCTGCTCCTCCTTATTCTTACTACCCTTAGTGAGTGTTGAAGTGCCCACATCACGTTTAGTGGGTCTTAAAGGTACATTGGGATTATAAAGATTAGTAACATAATCGGCTACGGTTTTAGAGCCGGGTGGGCATAAGATATGTATGAGGACATCAGTGGGAGTCAACATGCCAGCCAATTCCTTAGACAACCTATCACAATCATCTTCGATGGGCAGGCGTTGGCGTGGTTGTAGAGTTATGCGTGTTGGGGTTTCTGTGTTTTCCTTGGTATTTATAATCTCGGCTAGGCTCTTAAGCTCACTGTCGGTAATGTCGTCGGTTTGCGAGGCAGTCTCAACGGTACTGGCATTAACTCTCAAGATAATTTCACTGCGTTGTACTAGTTTTAGACTATCGGTGCTGGAGTCTAACTGGCATAATATACTACTGGCGGCATTGTGTTCTTGCTCTAAAATCTTTGGTGATTTGACACTGCAGTTATGCGCTTTTATGGCTGGAGATTTAACTATTGAATCTTCATCTACTGGTGGCGGTGTTAAGGGAGCAGCTGGCAAACTTTCGCCTTCGGTGTCTGAACATAATTTCTCTTCATCGATTTTCATGGATTCCTGACTTTTTGGTACATCAATCACATTTGCTAGTGGGGTCTTAGTAGTGGAGTTATTTAGAGGCATTAGCTGTGAGGCATAACTAGCCATAAAAGCATTATCCGTTATATGGGCCGACATTAGCTGGGACTGTAATTGTGTTATTTTTTCAATATTTTCCCTTAAGGATTCCTGTCTCGTCACTGACTTCTTATTGTTGTTATTTGTATTGTTGCTGGCATTACTGGCAAAAGTGGTATTCACTAATTCGGCTCTAAAGATTGAATTGTTTTGAACCGCTTCGCCACTGGGCACATTACTGTTATTTACAGTTGCATTAAGTCTATCCTCGTGGCTATTACAACTCTCCGACAGAGAGCTCAACGAAGAAAAGGATGCATTTTTGTTCTTCAATGATGTGTTATCCAATAAGTTTGGTTCTTCGATTGTGGTTGCCAAATTGTTGATGGGTTTCTTAAGATCTAAAGAAGACTGGGTCATATATTTTGTAGAACTTTGAGTCATAGCATTGTGAACATTGGTATCAAACGATTGAGATCGAGTAAAATTTGAGGACAAGTTAAATGTGTTAAGCACTGGCGTTGAATAACGTTGTTGCTGTTGCTGCTGTTGTTGCTGCTGTTGCTGTTGCTGCTGCTGGGCATATGTGGTATATGTTTGTTGCGAAGTTGGTGAGCTTGATGAGATATTATTGCTGGAACCATAACGTAGCGAGGGTGTTGAGTTTAAGCTTGTATTTGATGATGGTTGTAGTTTGGCGCCCAACGGTAAAACATCTGGCAAATTGTTGGGCAATTTGGGCGTTTGAGCCAAAATGTCGTAGGAAGTTTTGGTTGTCGTTACCAAGTCTTCATTGGAGTGTAGAGTCATTTTATAGCTGCCATGATCGGGATCCGAACTGGTCTGTTTCTCCAGACTCTGCCGGGGTAAATATGATGCTTTGGAATTACATCTAAAAAGAAGGGAAAAAAGAGATAATTTAATAATTAATAGATTGCTTAGTCTTAAAAGATATAGTACGTGTATATAATGAAAAGAATAGTACATTGCCCAGAATTAATAGTTTATTAATAAAATTATTTTGATGGATAACATACTTAAAAGGATCTTTTAGCAAATTATATAATTAATATAAGTTTTTTTTAAAGGTGTTTGTTTGCCAGCAGTTTGGACCCATATTATTTATCAGAAAATTTGAGGGGGAAATTTGCTCCCCTTATATATATCGCTGTCATTTGTTAACCGATATTAAAAATGAAAGGGATTGACTGCAGTTTGGTCCCTTAATTTTTCCCAGAATCGGAGGGGAAGTTGGCTTCCCAAAGCATAGCTCCGTCATTTGTAAGCCGATTTGCAAAATTTTTCTTTTTTTTTTGTTTGACAGGGTTTGTTTGCAGTTTGGTCAAACGATTTTCAAAGTTCTTTTTTTATTTGAACGGTTTTGTCTGCAGTTTTGTCCTTTAATTTTTTTCCAGAGACGGTGCGGGAAGTTGGCTTCCCAATGCATAACTCCGTCATTTTTAAGGCGATTTGCAAAATTCTTTTTTGTTTGAAAGGGTTTTTTTCTCAGTTTGGTCAAACGATTTTCAAAGTTATTTTTTTTTATTTGGTTTTGAAAATCGATGAAATTTTCTCTACTTTATTGTTTTCTAAGAACATGATGATTTAATTTTCATTAATTCTGCACAATGTACCGATTTTTGTCGGCTCACTGCAATAAAGTCATAAGTAAGAAGCCCAAAATGGCATTATTTGTCAATGAGTTCTGGAATAAGTCTATATGGCTTTATTGCCAATGCAGTTAAGTGCAATTATGTATTTAAATTTCAATTTAGCTTATTACTTATGACTTCACTTCAGTGAGCCGACGAAAATCGGTACATTGTGCCGATAGTGTGACCCAGGCTTTATATGGCGCGCATTTCTATGCAAAATTAAAAAAAAATCGAAAGTTCAACTTTAACCTTAAATTTCTCAATAACTACTGTTCTAAAACTAAATCTGCATAAAAGCTTAAGATGTTATCTATCTAAAAAGATTTACAAAAAGTTTTCATTTGTTGAAAAGTTACAGTTTTGGCCAATGAAAATCGATTCTGAACCACTGTGTACGACACCAGAGAGATCCCATACTATACAATGATACAATTTGATGACGTCATGCATAGTGTAGTGTGCGTGTATAGTGCAAGATTCATGTAGTAGAGAGAGGAGATGCTATTGGAAAAGGTGGCCATCATATTATCCTTCCTCTAAAGAGTTGATCAACAAAAATTGTTGGGTATGAACCCAGCGAAACGAATTCAGACCACATGAATTCATTTTGAAATGAAATGCAACACCGTAGAAAAGATGTGGACATTTGTTAATGTACAATTTCTTGCTCTCTGAAGGTTTTGCTTGATTTGACACCATAGAAATTAAAAGTTGATCATTAAATCTCTTGAAACGAGATCACCTGTTATGAATTCGCCTTGGAAATCAGTATAAAGGCTCAGTTACCCGACTGTAATGGAAAGTAACTGCAACGTAGAAAACAGCTGATCGATACTTTTATATGAAAAGTAGGTTACAAATAAATGTTTTTGCGGTCCACACGTGAACATATTGTGTTGGATATAGAATTTGATAGATGAAAACATAATTATTTCCAAGTTTATTGCGCGTGGAGACCCCCAGTTAAGACAACTGATATGGGCAGAACCAAGGCGACTTTACATAAGTTGATCATAATTCACGTTAGGAAATATTCTGACAGCAGGAAATTTTACACCAACAAATATACAAGGCGAATATGAAGAAGACCACCTTGTATCAATTCGCCTTGGGTGCACTTCCAACGAATTCACGGTACAATTTCACATACAGTAGAACCATAGTTGACAAACATTTAAATGTCGAAAGACAAACTTAAAATGATGAAATCTTAAAAAGAAGAAAACTTTATGATTCCTCTCTCGTAATATTTCACCACAAAGGCGACCTTCGTATAATTTCCGCTAGAGGTTAAAGTTTATTAGGTAAAACTTTACGTGATTACATGCCTGCTTGCGAAAATAACAAAATGTAATAATTGGAGCAATCTCACAATACAATAATAACAAACATGCACACATGCATACATACTCGTACATACATACATATGTATGTACATATGTACATGCATTTGTATTAATTTAGTCGGCATTTAACAGTAAGTGGTGTAATAGTATGTGTGTTTCTGTTACAGTTTCAATGTTTGTGCGATGTTTTTGTTTTTGCAACGTGAGAGGTTAACAATGTCAGCGAGCAAAAGCACAGTTATGATTACATACATTACAGTCTTTATTTATTTATTTTATTTTTGACTATTTCTCTCATTCGAACAGTGACAACGATGAATGTTTTAAATGATTGACAAACAATTTATTTATAATCTGTAGTTTTGCTAAACTTAGGCAAGAGTTTTTTTTTTTATTTTTGCCAAGGCTCTCCTCTTTTTTTGGGGTTTTTTTTTTGCAGCATTTTAATGTTTTTTTACAGTTTTAATAATGTCAAAGTTTTGTAAAAGTGGGAGGGAAAAATTAGTGTGTTAAATGTAATCACGTACATATGTATGTATGTATGTATGTAAGTATGTATGTATGTATCAAATAATAATAACGCATGAGCATAAATTTGAAATGAAATTATTTTAATAGAAAATAACAAAATATTTATCTAATAAACTTTCTTCCAATGAATAATTGAAATTAAACTGTGAATTACTACATACGAGTACAAGTTATTAGCAGTTGAAGGCATCATCATGGCAACCGCAAAAATGCCGTTTGCTTGCTGTTGCTGCTGCTGCTGGCAAACAAACAGCAGCAACAACACCAACACTTTAAATCCAGCTACTGCTTTTTATTGCTTACAGTGGTGGTGTGGTATTTGAACTTTTTCCATCATCATCTTCATTATCATGGGCCACCACAAGCCAACACGGTTTATTTATCATGCAGCTGCCTGCACCTGTTGCACGGGGTACAGTGCGAGCAGCAAATTTGTTTTATTTCTTACTTAGTTGTAAAAATAATTTGTTACGAGTATTTATGTATTTTTTTTTCTTTCTTTGAATTTATAAGTATCTAGTGATTTCAGAGTTGTTAGTGTTAGCAGTGTGAGTGAATTTCGAATATTGAAAACGAAAGTAAAGTTCAATTGACGCGAAATCAAAAATACATTTCAATGCTTGAACTGTTGCGACCGACAATGGTGGCTACTATCGCTACCGTCCATTCGACTGTCTGAAATATGCGTCCGTCCATCTGTTTGATGTCCAGTATGTACCTATTTGAATTTTATTTATATTTGCTTTTCAACCAGTTTCACTAGTTTTGTAATATGTATTATCTATCCATCGTTATCAAAAAAATTTAGTGTTTTGTACGGTACAACGAATGTTCAAGTATTATCGCATAGTTTGATCGATTGTATTTTATTTTTTATTTTGCTCTCACACTGCACTGTGTATATAAAAGTTATTTAAATTTTGGCCATTATAAAACTAATCATGAATTTTGTCGTATGCATTTAAATTGTTTTATTGTTTCATTTGTTTTATACTTAATTTTTTTTTTTAAATACACTGTAAATAATTGTAGAGTACAACAATGCCTTTTGATGTCCGTCGCTTGTCTGCTCTATTAACATACAATTTCGTTTAAATTCTGTAGGCGCGCACACTGTATTAAATAAAATTTTTTTATGCGAATTATTTATGTAAAATTTTTGTTTTATTTAATTTACAAATAAAAAGAAAAAAAAAATATGTAGATGACAAAAACGAAAGTGAAACTGTTGAATCTATGTTGATTACTAAGTGAAACAACTGTCTCGTCTATGGTTTTTAAAGTAGTTTTTTTTGGTCTATTAATGCACTAAAACTATCTGGGATCTATCAGTATGTATGTATGTATGTAGAAAAATTCGTACATACATTGTTCGTAAGACAATTTTAATTTCATAAAAAATTAATGTACATATGTAGGTATGTTATAACATACATATATAAGCGTGCTGATGATTCGTTTTGTTATAGGGTAGAGAAACTTTTATTTCACAAATGTACATACATATATTTTGTTCTCATATAATTTACACTTTTTTATAAGATAAGCAGCTGATTTAATTAAATTAAACAAGCGATTAAAGTTAAGGCTAAAATTCACACAAAATTTACTTAGGAGAGATGAGAAAAAGACTTTGAGAAACTCAAAACTTTGCAAAGTAAACTTTCTTTAAGAAATTAAGTTCTGTGTATGGGCTGAGCGAACGGTGTTTTCACACCTAAAGTTAAAACCTGATTTTTATATGAAAACCATAAATAGTTGATTTTACGTTCACAGTACAAGTTTAAAAAATTTATAAAGGTTCCCTGATGATCTGCAATGCAAATGCGCATAGGATCCAGCTAAAGCCCTCAATAATCAATTTCAATGTATTTTTAATAAAAAACTATTTTATTAAATAAGTAAAATAATAATTTGGCATTATTATTGCGTTAATAAATGTTAATAAATTTTACATTTTAACCTATAGGTGTCTAATAAATTTGTTAAAAATAAAAAATAAATCTCCTTTAGATATGTATAAGTATATTTGTTGCTCTACTTTTTTCTAAAAATTTTTTAACACTTATTTGACACATTGTACAACAGCTGTTTTTGTTTGTATGCAAAATTCAGGAATTTTACAATCTACTCTAAAGTGGAAATGAATATTTTAAAATTATGGAACTACATACTATGTACTTAAACAAAGTAAAGAAGTGCTTGGAAATCAAATTGTTATACATAACGCTCATTTACTCAAAGATCGTCATAACTCGAAAAATCGTTTTATTTAGTTAATGATGGAGAATTGATCTCGTATCGTTCTTCATATTGTGTAAAAATTTCATACAAATATCTGGTTTACTCAATTCTTGAGAGAAAAATAAAATTTTCTTTTTCCATCAAGTTGTGTGTAAATTGAAAACTTAAAACGCGTTTTCTGGCAAACTGGTTTTTTTGAGTTATGACGTTCTTTGAGTAAATGAGCGATATGTACATATGTATATGTATAACAAACTTAGGCGGATTTTGCAAGAAAAAAATTCTCTTGTGTTTAAAGCAGCAATGGAAAATTTTGGAATTGTTAATGCCATCTGGCGAGTATCTACAGAGAAAACAGTGCCTACTAAATACCTCATAAAATAGAACAAAATTAATAAGAAATCTCTATGGTTTTTTTCAATGAGGAAATCTTATTAATTTTATAGAGAAAACCTTTTTGAAAAAGTCAAGAAGAAATCTTGTGGTTTTTATGAGGTTATCTTATTGATTTTTTCAATAAAAAAAAAATGCGTCTTTATTCTCTGTACTTATGTGCTTTCATTTAAATTCTATACCATATACATATGTATGTATATTGTAGTATATTGTAGATGTTATTTATTTATACATACATACATACACATTATGTTATTTCTTAACTAACTTACTGACCAAGTATTGAACCAGCAAACTTCTACCTGATAGAGAAGCACTCTAACCAATATGCTAACAAGCAGCCTGAATAACCATTGAAATTATTAAAACATTCTTATACAATAACAAAAATTAAAAATTTAAAAAACCCCCGATATTTCTAGAAAAGATGTGATATCTTCTAAACGGCTCGACCGATTTACTTAAAACATAGTTAAGAACCTTCTCGATCAAGTCACCTTTCAAACAGAAAAAACTAAATCAAAATCGGTCCAGCCGTTTGGGCTGTACGTGGACACGGACAGACACACAGACACACAGACACACGCTACAAACTTATAACACCCCTTTTTTTGGTCGGGGGTTAAAAATGAAAAAGATCATGAAAAAAATTGTCTGTATGTCTATTTATAGAAACGAAATAACAAGACACCTCATAAAATCAAGAAGATTTCCTTATTAAAAAAATCAATAAGATGCTTTACACATAATCATATAGTAACCTACTAAAATCAAGAAGAAAACCTTATTGAAAAATCAATAAGGCAACCTAATAAAATCAAGAAGAAAACCTTTTTAAAAAAATCAAGAAGTCAACCTAATAAAATCAATAAGAAATCCCTATAGTTTACAATTTATAAGAATATCTAATATAATCAAGAAGTTTTTCTCTATGGATTGTTGTGAATAATAAAATTTCTTCTTGATTTTATGTGGTTTTCTTCGTGATAAAATTAATAAGATTTACCACATAAAAACACTAAGGAATCTCTATGAAAAAATCTTCGCTTCTTTCTGCTGGGATACCCCTTAGACTAAAAACGGTTCATAGAGAAAATCTTCTGGATTCTATGAGGCAGTTTTTTCTCTGTGTCGGAACTGTTGTACCAATTTTCGCCATTTTGCTTGATTTCTGTGCAGAGTTTTAAAGATTTTTTTAATTGTTTTTGCAACTGCATACATTTTTAAGTATACAATCTTTCAATCGATATCTATTCTTACAACTGTCATAAACATTATCAGCTGCTTTTGGTAATTTAACTTGGTAGCACTGAATTTAGTACAGCGAAAATAAGGTTGCATTTCATATAACCTACTTAAAACCAATTAAAAAAATCTTTTTAAACATTATAGAATTATAGAAAACTCAAATTGTAAATCTATGTGAACGCACACCCTGTACCACATTTGCTTAAATTCTATTTAAAGAATTTGGGTGAACGCTTGTTTAAATATGCATACTTTTTAATAGACCTAAAGCAAATATTGTAATAATTTTTGCGTGAGGTATTTGGGTGGCGGCGGTATGTTTGTACTAAATTATGTTTATGTGGACTAATTTACATACAACATTATGTAAAGCAGCCATAAAAAATAGGCACATGTATATTTTTAAAAATTAAACAATATGCAGAGAAAATTAAAAAAAAAATAAAAATTACATAAAATATTCTGCAATTTCTTTTTGAATTAACATTTATGCTCTTTTTTGTATTTATATTTCAAAACATGCACATGATTATTCGTAATGCCCATTAATAACATATGTAACTCCCTCAAAATTATTCAAACAAAATCTTTTTTCTTTTCTTTGCATTATGCATAAATAATTTGCTTTAAAAAAAAAAAAAAAAAAAAAAACATTGTTAGTTAATATTCATCTAGCACAACAACAACATGCCACACTTATCATATGTCTGAGTACACACATGATGTGAATTACACACACATAATGTTAACTTTCGTTGAAAGTTTCACGTTCGTCTCGTGAAGTGCGGCTGACTCTTTTGTGTGCTCTCAAATATAATGTGGTTATAATTAATCAGTGTTGATTTTTATTGTATTAAAATAACCGGCATGTTTTTATTTTTATTTTTTTTTTTTGGGTAAATATTTAAAATGCAAATATGTAATACATTGGAAATAATATTAATAATAAGTACCATACTTAAGTAATAAAAAAAAAACTAAACTTTTACCAGCAAAAATCTCAATAAACAATAATATAGCAAAAGTATTTTTAAGCCGCTGATTTAAAAATAAAAAAGAAAACCAATTATTAAATTACAAGCGGTGGACATGTTCAAGGTGTGATCGTACAGGTAATTAAATAACATCGTGGCTTAAATATTGTTACAGATAAAAATTTTTTCGTCTTTTTTGCGAATTACAAAACGCATTTAGGTAATGTTTTTTGTTAAAAAAAAACGTATTTTAAAAAGATTGAACGTTAAGGTAGGTATTTCGCTAAAATTTGTCTCTGCAAGTATTTGTTAAATGAAGTACAGTGGCAAACAAAATAAATCGAACTGCAAATTTTTTTTTTGAAGTCGCCTTGACACGGTCCAAATGCTTGATATATGTAAGTCTTGTGTATTTTTGCTGAATTTTTTGACATACACATGTTGAATGACTCATCAAATATTAATTTTTAAGGTTAATGTTGTGCTGTCAACATCATATGAATATCAATAGCGGAAAGTTAATTTTTAGTTAGTTTTTGTGGCATTAATAAATAATTTATTTAATTTAATTTTCTTAATTTAGTAGCAAGTAAGTTTGTACGTACATACGTTTGGAAAAAGAAAAAAACGTGTGCGACTGAAAGAATAGTTTAAAATAAATTCAGTAAAGTGCGACTTTGACTCGCACATAAAGGGTTCCGTTCGGACACTACATACCTATGTAATAAAATACGAATGTTAGCCTATATAATGGAATATCTTCTCTGATGAAGACATTTTTTTTTTTGTAATTTTTTGGTCTTAGCGCTATTTTCGTTTTTGGCAATTTTTTTGGTTTTTTGGCGATTTTTTTTGGTTTTTGGTGATTTGTTGCAGTTGTTATAGCTTTGCTATTTATCTCGCGATGCAGGGGTTAGGAAATAATTTTCGTAACAAAAATAATCGACACTATTACAGTTATAAATTTATTTTTGTTTTGATTTCTTTGTACTTAAAAGTATAGTACGAAAATAAACCAAACAAATTGTTTGATTTTGTTTTGTTTCGTTCTTTGAAGTGAGTGAAACAAAAACAAAACAAGAACAATGAGAACGATTGTTCAATTTGTTTTTGCTTTGTTTTTGCATATGAGCACAAACCAGAGAACAGCGCCGATCGGTTGTAAGCCGGCTAACACCTGTCACCAGCCACAAACAATACATTAATTTAATCGCACGCCGCTAGAAAAGAAAATAATGGGAAATAAATGGAAACGTTTTGAAATATTTGCAGAGAATTTGACATCATCATATACATAATATAATTTTATTGCATTGTTATTTCACACATGAAAGTTGTTTTAAATAACTAAGTAGCAAAGCTATAACCGGATGTCCTAAGACAACTCTCTTCTTTTTTTTTTGATTTTAGTGGTTTTTATTGGTGCTTTTTTTAATTTAGATTTTTTTTAATGCCAGTGTTAATTGGTGAAGTCTGCATAGAAATACACTAACCTTGAAAATTTCAAGCGTCTATACATAATTGTCTGTATGCTGCATACATCAGTATTTCAATATGTTACGTTGCTCGCTATAGAACACCCTTTAATTTTTAACTGTCATATACTATATTTTGTTATAGTTCTACATACAAGTTTGGTAAACATTTCTGGTCCGTAGCTCTTTCGGTTCTCGAGAAAACAGCTTGCGACAGACAGGCAGTGTAGCGAAAACAATAGGGTTCCTTTTCACCATTGGTGTACAGAACCCTTAAAATAAACAAACTAAATCTAAAATGATTTGTTTCCATACGTATTCGGTGTTTAATGCAAATTGTTTTGCGTCATTGTAAATGCAAACTATCGTAGCTTTTCTTTAAAATCCAACAACAAAATACACACACAATCCAAATAAAAGCTACGATATTTTGCATTTGCACTTACGCAAGACCATTTGCATCAAATATCGAATAACGCCAATGTATTTTTACTATACTGTGCGGCAAACCAATAACCAGCCGACGATATTTAAGTAAAATTATTTGAGTGAATGTTTCGTGGCTAAAATTTATAATTTTTTTTAATACTGGATATGGCGAAATATTCTCGATTATTAAAGCTAAAATCGGAATTTTTGAGTTATAACGTTTTTTAAGTAAATCAGCGATAAGTAATAAAAAGTAATGCGTTTGACTAATTTGTATACATACATATGCAAATGAGAACTTGATCTCTTTTGTATTAGGCGACGACAACATCAACATCAAAGGAAATATAAAACAAAATTATAAACTAAATAATAATAATAAAAAAAAAATAACGGCATTATTAATTATTACAATCACACAAATACATAAACATAAAACATAAACATGTCTTTATTAACAATCGATTCCAAACAAAATACAAATCAGAAAATAGAAGACAAAAGAAATTTGCATAAAATCAAATCAAAAGTTTTTTATATGGTTATCTGTGCTCTTTTATAATTATTGCATCATTTTTGTACATACATACATACATACATATGTACATATGTATGTACTATATCCATATTTAAATAGATATCCATTTCTTTTATTTTTCTTTTAACAAAAAAAAAAATTACTTATGTACAATATACATATGTAGATATGTCTTATTTGCAACAAAAAGTTATTTTAACATTTAAACATCAACATGATGATGATATGCAACGTTTATTACGAATACAAAACGAATAATTGCAGCAATAGCCCAGCAAACATATTGATAACAATTTACGTACGAATACACGCATCAAGTTTTTTGTCGCTCAAGTTTTTGGAGGATTTTGTATGAAAAGAATGAGAATGAATAAAAAAATCAAAATTTGAAAAATAAAACTTCAGTCATACCGAGAAAATTTATTCGTTTAAGCAAGAATTTGTTTCCAAATGAATCAAGACATACATACATATGTACAGTCAAATCCCGATAATTCGTAATCGCAAGGGACCGGACATTTCTTACGAATTATAGGGGTTTTCGATTTAGCGGGATTTCGATTTAACGGGGTTAAAATAAAATAAATACGAATTAACGGGGTTTTTCAATTTATTTACTAAAACGATAAAAAAACATAAAAAACAATTGTCAAAAATAAAATACAAAATAAATACATAAAATAAAATAGCAAATTCATTTACTTAGCGTAAAATACGTGTAATTTTAATAGCAAACGAAAAACAATAAAATAAAACTGACAAATTCATTTCATCATTCTTTCCATGTTTCTGTTGTTTTTATTACGAATTATAAGTGGTAGTTAGCAAAAAATTACGATTTATAAGAGGTAAAGAAGATTTTATTTGACAAAAAAAATTACGAATTAGCGAGGGGACCAAAATGTATGGAAATTTTACGAATTAACGAGATTTTTTCAAGGGACCGACAGTTTATTACGAATTATCGGGAATTACGATTTAACGGGGTACGAATTATCGGGATTTGACTGTAGGCCCCAGTCTGACTGCAGGGTACTTACTACGTATGTATGTATGTACATATGTTCCTTCTACGTATTAATTTATAATCACTAAAGGTAATAATGACGTCGTTATAGGTATTTTCCGATTAATTAATTAATTTATTTTTTGTTTTTCTTTAATTGTATCTATTTTTATTTGAAAACCTAAAAAAATCATTGATACACACACACACACACATCCGACTGTAGTCGATCTTAAACACAAAAATGTATTTACATAAAAGTATTGTACACATTTACATACATACATACATATGTATATGTATGAACTTCAGTTCTAATGTTAAATAAATACACTGCAAGAAATTTTCATGTGTTTTCTAAATAGAATATGAAATGGAAAATTTTTCATTAAATTAAAATCAAATAAAATAAAAAAATAATAAAATAAATTAATAAAATTTCACAAAATCAAATAAAATTAAACAAAATAAAATTAAAAAAATGTATGTATAAAAATAAAATTAAATAAATAAAATCAAATTAAATAAGAAAAATAAAACAAAATTATGTAAATAAAAGCGTAAAGTGCATTTCGTTGCTGGTAAGCAACATTTCAGTAGAATACAACCACAACAAAATAATATTATTTTTTTAAAAAAGTTTCTAAGCCTACTTTAAACGTAGTTTTGTAATTTCCAATGATCTATTGAGAGTTTGTCTATAAGCATTAGGATTTTGTAAGTTTTTTTGAATTGTGGTTGAAGTCAAGGAAATGCATCTGGGCGTTCTAATCCAGCAAAAAATAATTCTTTTTAAATTCGTATCCATTTTGACACACTTTAAATAAAAATAAAATTTTTAATTAAATAAGTAAATTAAATGAAATTCTGATATGAAATAAAATGAGATAAACAAATAAAATATAAAAGTATAAAAAGAAATAAATTTTTTTTTTTTTTTTTTTTTTTCATATACATATTTATTTATTGTATCTTCAAAAATGAACTAACAATAAGTAATCAAATCTTAAATCTAAATATAATTATTAGGCCCGACCAATATCGGACATAAGCTTAGTGATAGTTATAAATAATACATAAGTAGTGATAATCAAAAAGAAGTATTTTTAAGCAGTCCCATCTGGAGTGTTGGGTATAAGAGCCCTTGTGTCCCTCTTTTTTAAGCGGATGTGTCCAGTAAAGCTCAAAATATTACGGGCAAGCGGATTAGGATGTGACTCGAGTTTAGTTAAATATTTGCCTGCGTATTTTGCAATTTCTTCACTCACTAGTGGCATATTTAAATCACGATGAATATTTGAGTTTTTAACGTACCATGGAGCAGATGTTATCAAACGTAAAATTTTGTTTTGCCTTCGTTGGATTCTCTCGACATTTGAAGCTGAAGCAGTGCCCCACAGCTGAATTCCATAGCACCATATTGGCTTCAAAAGCGACTTGTATATCAAGAGTTTGCAGTCTAGGCTGAGTGTTGAATTTCTGCCAATTAACCAATATATTTGAGTCAATTTAAGTTTCATTTGGGTTAACTTAGAGTCAATATGATATTTCCATGTAAGCCTTCGATCAAGGTGTATGCCAAGGTATTTGACTTGAGAATGTTGAGGAATATTTTGATTGTAGATTCGAATGGGGGAACAGGTATCTTTTCTTAGGGTAAACGTTATATGAACACACTTTTGTTCATTGACTCTAATTCTCCATAAGTTCAACCATATTTCAAGCTGGGTAATGTGTGCTTGGAGATTGCGGGATGCCTCATCAGGATTTTTGTGAATACTCAAACAGGCTGTATCATCGGCAAATGTAGAAGTGTGGATGTTATTGCTCACAGGCATATCACAAGTATATATTAGATACAAGACTGGCCCCAGAATACTACCCTGTGGCACACCAGAAGATATAGATTCGGGTACACTCATGAAGTCTCCTTCCACAACAGTAAACTTTCTATCGAGAATATAACTTTCCAAAAGCTTTTGTATATTTATTGGTAGGTATGTCTTCAATTTTAAAACTAGGCCTTTGTGCCATACTTTGTCAAATGCCTGAGAAACATCAATAAAAAGGGCAGAACAATACTTCTTTTCTTCAAAAGTCCTCCTTATAATTTGAACCAATCTATGCGTTTGCTCAATAGTGCTATGCTGACTTCTAAAGCCAAATTGATGGTCCGGGATGCACCCAGTATCAGCTAAAATTGTGGACAATTTAGTCATGAGCAGCTTTTCGAAAAGCTTTGAAATTGTTGAAAGTAAGCTTATAGGCCTATATGACTCAGCCTTGGTAAGATCTTTGCCTGGCTTTGGAATCATTTTAATCTTGGCAAGTTTCCAGTTATGTGGAAAATACTGCATTCGTAAAATGGCATTAAAAATAAATAGCAAAATTCTTATTGCAATATGAGGCAAGTTCATCAGCATCTTGTTACTAATGCCATCAATACCTGGAGCTTTCTTAGGGTCGAGTTCAGCAACTATTTTTTGTAGTTCATGCATCTTAAACCTTAAGGGACGAGGGGGTAGAGAGACTACACTCGGTAAATCGGCAGCACCCGTACATGAATTGGGAGTGAATACAGATTTTAAATGCTCAGAAAATAAGTTACCTTTCTCACTATCGCTTCTTGCCCAGCCTCCAGTCGAAGTACGCAATGGTGATTTGAGATCAACGGGTCTTTTAAGATTTCTAGTAGCGCGCCATAAAGAGTAATTAGATGTTGACGTTACATCAAGACCTTCTAAGTACTTTTCCAGTAATGCAGTCTTTTCCGACGATAGCAGCTCTTTGAGTCGTTTAGTACATTCTTTAAGTCTGATTTTATTTAGGGGTGATCGGTGTTGTTGCCATTCTCTTCTAGCTCTCCTTTTTTCACATACGAGACGTTCAATATCCGTAGAATAAATTCTATTAAAGCCAGTCTGCGGATAGGAAGTAGTGGCATGTTCAGCAGCCTGTTTAATATATTCGGTAAGATTGGCAATATTAAATTCAATATCATCAGGTGATCTTAGCTGAATGTTTTCTACGCAGTGACTACTAATATATTTTTTGAATCCTAGCCAGTTGACCCTATTAATCGTTTTCGCATATGAGTTAGTTAAATCACTCCTTAGTGGGTTGAAAATTGTAACTATTGTGGGAGAGTGATCGGAGGACAGATCTACAGAGCCCTCTACGTGAATTAAGTCCCTATGGATATTTTTCGTGACGCCAAAATCTATAACATCTGGAATTTTTCTTACGTCAGTAGGCCAGTAAGTAGGCTCCCCACTCGAAATGACATCTAAGCCCATTTTTGAAATTGTATTAAACAACGCTCTACCTCTAGGTGTAACAAGACGCGAGCCCCAGTACGTATGTTTTGCATTGTAGTCACCAGCTGCCACGAAACAAGATCCAAGCGATTTGTAGAACTTCTCATACTGATCTTCAGTAACTGGGAGGTGAGTAAATTGATGATATCACGAAATTCGAACAAAAATTTTCTACGAAAATATTCGTAGCTTGCATATATTCTTCACTAACGTTCTCAAGGATATAGTGCTTGAGTCTTGACTTAATTAGAATTGCTGATCCACCGCATGCTCTCCCTCTCGGGTCCTTTGAATCATATAGAGTGTAACCATTTATCTTAAAGCAGCTTCTCGAAGTCAAGTGAGTCTCAGAGACCATCATTATATCAATATTTTTTTCCGTGAGGAAGTGCTCAAGTTCATTTTTATGTTGGCGAATGCCGTTTGCGTTCCAGAAACATAATTTTAACGTGTTCATGGTTTGTTGACTAATGCTTGAAGCAGAGTATTCTGCATTCTCAGCATTTCTTGCATCATGCTAGTCATATTTGTTATAAAGTTGTTTATAGTTAGCACCAGATTCTCAATAGTAGCTTCAAGACGACTAAAGTTAAAGCTAGAGTTTGCATTCGTTGAATTACTTGGCGGTGGAACATTTTGTGTGGGAATAGAACTAGTCTTAGCAGCATCGGCATACGATACACGTGAAGTTACTAGTTGGCTAGTTTGAGGAAGAGTGGCGGAGTAAGCATTTGCTGATTGAACTGGAGCTAATTTAGATTTTTGACCCATAGCCTGTTTAACGAAAGAATATACACGGCATCCTCTGTAATTAGCGGTGTGATTTTCTCCACAATTACTGCATTTTTTTTCAGCTTGTACTTTTGGCTTGGTACAGTTAGCAGTACCATGCAATTCACCGCAGATAACACAAACTGTAGGTAATTTGCAGTAGGTTTTTGTGTGGCCATATTCTTGGCAATTATGGCACTGTACGGGACCTGAACGCTTACGTGGCTCTTCAACTGTGATTTTTCGGTGTAAAAGGTATTTTAGACTATAAATTGGGTGCGTCTCATTTTTTTTTAACTGTATATCATTCGGCTCCAGTTCAACACGAAATAGAGGCTGGGGAATCTTCTCTCTATTGATTATATTGGTAACATTTTTTACCTTAAATCCTTGTTCGATAAGTGCACATTTTACTTCTTCAGGCTCAACATATGAATCTATGCCCTTTAATACTATTTGTAGGCCTTTAGCACTCTTAAGTTGATATGTATAAAAATTTGTTTTATTTTTTTCAAACTCACTAACAATTTTTCGGAAATCTTTTTCATCATATATTTGGATTTTAGTTTCATCAATATTACCTCGTTTAATTGGAATGATGTGAAAAGTATTTTCACCAATGGTCGACAGTAGATTTTTTAGAAGCGCGTTTGAATTTTTTTCTCTCAGATAAATAGGTGGTGGCTTGAAAGACTTTTGCGATGATGCGGCGGGCTTGTCGTTTTTGTCTTGCAATAATGAAAAACGATTTTGACGATTGATAGAAGATGTGCTGTTATCCCTAGACATCTTTGGGGCGGATCCAATTTTAGTAGAATTTGGGCTTCGCCCGCGCTTTAAAATGGTTATATATCTGTCCATTCCTACTTGTACCTTTGGTTTTGTACTACTGTTGTCTTCAGTAACAACTTGTTTAATTGTTGACCACGAGTCGGAAGCGGATGATATCGCTGAGTTAAATGTAGAAGTACTAGGCAATAATGTCAACGATTCACTAGTTGGCATTGGACAAAGCGAAGTTGATCGCTGACGAAACTGTGGTTTTGTCGTTAGAAAAAGTCTATTATCAGATTTTTGATTTTTATTAAGAGCTTCAGAACTCACAGCAAGATTATTATCAGATTTTTTATTTTTATTGTTATCATTATGAGCATCAAAACTCACAGTAAAATAGGCATTTCTGCCGTTAGAACTCACTTCACTATTTTTTTCCTCTGGGGTACTCATAAAGAGTATTCCTCAAGGGTATTTTGTATGTTTTTTTTGTTTACGGTTTTTTTTTTGTTTTTGTTATTTCTATATGTAAAAATATTATCAAAGCAAAAAAATGCTTATTTATCAAAGTTAATATGTACTACGAATATTTTTTGTATGCTTTTTTTTTGTTTAGTTTGTATATAAGAAAAATTCCGCTATTACGTCTGTTCACTATGAAGGTACAACGAGAACTGGAAAGAAATAAATTAAAAAAATATAAGAAAAAAAAATAAAAAGAATTAAATAAAAAAAATATAAAAAAATAAAGTTTCTATAACAAAATAATATAAAAAAAAACAAAACAAAGTAAATGAAAATAAAAATATATAAAATTAAATAAAATTAAAAAAATGAAATTATGTAAAAAAATTTAAATGAAATGATTAAATAAAAAAATATAAGAAAAATAAAATAAAAAATATAAGAAAAAAAAATAAAACAAAAAAAATATATAATAAATAAACCATTTAAAACAAAACGAAATAAAAAATAAGACGAAATTAAAAAAAAATAAATAAAAATAAAAAATAATAGCCCATTCAGGCTGATTCCAATTTAAACAATTTCGTGGTTTCGGTCGAAATCAAGGTAAAATTAAGTAATTTCCCATATATTTTGACATTTTCCAAATTTTATGTATTTTACTTAATTTCGCTGAAATTAACAAGAAATTGCAATATACAACTCTGTTTTTGTACTAAATCTACTTTTTTTTTCAAAAATGAGTAAATTTACAAATATGAGAAACAACAATTAAATGAAATAAAAATTTTGAATTCAATATTAAATTTAAAAAATATTGAAAATGATTAAATTTATGAACATTTTTAAAAGAAAAATGTGTATACGTGTAAGAAAGAATTTATTAAACTAAAAAAAGTACTTCAATGTCTGCCGCAGTGAAATAAGCTGTTTTGCGAAATCAACTCAAATGTCATTCAGTACCTGCATAAACATTTTTCATTTCGTTCGTAATTTGAGCTTGAAATTACTTAATTTCGTTTCAGCCTGAATCGGCTATAAAATAAAACTAAAAAAAATATAAAACTAAATAAAATAAAATAAAATGAAATAAAATAAAATAAAATAAGATAAAAAATAAAATAAAATAAAATAAAATAAAATAAGATAAAAAAAAATAAAATAAAATAAAACAAAATAAAAAAGAATAAAAAAAATAAATTAAAATGAAATAAAATAAAACCAAATAAAATAAAACTAAATAAAATACAATAAAATAAAATAAAATAAAATTCAAAAAAATAAAATGAAATAATAAAAAATAAAATAATATACAAAATAAAATAAAATAATATACAAAATAAAATAAAATAAGATAAAAAATAAAATAAAATAAGATAAAAAATAAAATAAAATAAATTAAAATAAAATAAAATAAAATAATAAGTTGCGATCATTAGTGCGTTAACAAATGTTAAACATAAAATAAAATGAAGTAAAATAAAATAAAATAAAATAAAATAAAACAAAATAAAATAAAATAAATTAAAATAAAATAAAATAAAATAAAACTAAATAAAATACAATAAAATAAAATAAAATACAAAATAAAATAAAATAAAATAAGATAAAAAATAAAATAAAATAAAATAAAATAAAATAAAATAAAATAAAATTAAATAAAATAATAAGTTGGGATCATTAGTGCGTTAACAAATGTTAAACATAAAATAAAATGAAGTAAAAAAAAATAAAATAAAATAAAACAAAATAAAATGAAAAATAATTTAATTAAATTAAACTAAATAAAAAAAAATAAAATAAAATAAAACAAAATAAAATGAAAAATAAATTAAATTAAATTAAACTAAATAAAAAATATAAAATAAAATAAAACAAAATAAAATGAAAAATAAATTAAATTAAATTAAATTAAACAAAACTAAATTAAATAAAATAAATTAAACTAAACTAAATTAAATTAAATAAAATGTAATTAATTTGTTTTAAATTTAATTAAATTAAGCTACAATAAATAAAATAAATTTTAATTAAAGTAAATTTAAAAGTCTAAAAAATAATATAAAATTATATAGAATAAAATAACAAAAAAAATTATTAAACATAATCATCCCTATTGCGTATGTCGAGTCGAATATTTCTCTAGGAGAATTTTGTCATTGAATAAAGAAAACTTGTACAAGCTTTGTTTAATCAAATACAAAATTCTCGTAGACGAATATTCGACTCGACATACGCAATACGAGTGAATATCACATAACATAATAAGATTAAAGTTGAATTAAGTGAAATGAAATGAAATAAAAACATTATTAATAAATGATACGTGTATACATACATATGTAGGTATTTGTTATCAAAAATCCTTTAAGACCAAGGAAAATTTTTTTGTTAAACAAAATTCTATCACTTGGAATAGAGTGAATATTTTTAAGGAAAACGGAAAAAGTTACTTATTTTTCGTGTATCCGAAATTCAATATCGCTTTTTTTTTAGCAAAAAGTTAAAATGATTTTACATCTTACGCTTTACTTTTAGTAAAATTCTTTTAGTTTTGTCTATTTTAGCAATAAACTACATTGATGATTTTCTTTTTTTATAAAATAAACATAAAAACAAAAAATTAACATGAGCAAGTACGTACATATGTACGTATGTATGTATGTATGTATGTATGTATGTATGTATGTATGTATGTATGTATGTATGTACGTATCTATGATTTAATACGCCAAAAACAATGGTGAATTGGTGCGTAATAAGTTTTTGCATAAATTCAAGTTTTCCCCCTCATTTTTACTACCTATTTTATTATGGAATTTTGCATGTAACATATTTTATATCAGCGTGCAATGCATTTATGTTGTTAAAGTAGATATTATTGCAAAATTTACCAAAATGAAATAAAAAAAAAACATCCAACAAAATTAAGTAAAAACTTTGCCATTGGCATGCTTGTTTACACAACTGGTTGTAGAAACAAATCGCTAACGCCATTAAGACGCCAAACAAAATATTTAGTATAACAAATTTGAACTCTTTTTTTTTTTTTTTTGGAAAATAATATATTCAAATAAAACATTAAACAGTAGCAGTTTGACCAGCTAGCAAGTGGATGGCATGTCGTTAAACTGGCTGGCTGCCTGGTTGCCTGGCTGCCTCGCTGGATGATTGCAGCTAATCACTTGCATTCTTTACATGTCTACTTCAACGCTGGGGATGATATTGTATGTATGTACATACTTACATACGTAAGTATGTCTGTAGCTATTTTTATTGAACAGATATTAAAAAAAAAGAAGAAAAAAATCCGCCGCCATAGACTCGTTTCATGATGATCACATGCTGCTGTATTCACGCATTTACGCTCGAATGCATAACAGATGCGGCAACAACAACAACAACAACAACGACAACAATAAAATTAAAAAAGAAAATATTCGAAACGTCTAAACGATAGTAAAAGTATTTAAATCATTATTTCGAAACACTAGGCAACGGAAAGAAATTCATGCATACGTACATATGTATGTGTGTATGTGTGTAAATTGTATTTTCTAATAAGAAAAATTATAGGAAAAGCTTTTTAGGAAAATGATTGGAGAGAGTGCAAATAAGGTAATCAGAAAGTATCTTTAAAAAAAATCATCAAAATTTGATAAAAAAATTTTTATTTTTCACATACATACATATGTATTTCTCTTGACCAAAATTATTAATGAAAACTTGTTTTTTTTAAATAAAATTTTCAAAAAAGTAAAATTTTTAAAAAGTGCTCTTTTAAAAATATTTGCAAATATTCTGACAAACACTAGCAAAACGTAACCACATGGTGTTTTCGAAGGCCGCCACAACTTCATTACCAGCATTCTTGTGTTTGAGCCGCTGTTTGTGGTGTCAGTTATCTTTACTGAATATGCTTGTTGTGTATTTAAAAGTTTTTTTTGTTTAATACTTTTTAACTTAAAGTGACATAAGCGCCAAAAAAAAACTTAAGCTGCATAATATGTATTCGAACTTCAGTTTTTGACCAAAATCGATTATTTGCGATCGTTAATAATACATTTTCGTAAAGAAAACTAAGTCCAAAAAAAAAAAAAAGCTTTTATTGCGCTTACGGCTGGATATTATGTTTAGTGTACGCAATTCTCAATAAGTTTGTGACAATTTTCTTATAAACTTATGAGGTTTATGTTAAAGATTTTTTAAAGCATGTTTTGGTTGATATCTACTGATGAGTTTCTTAAGCAGCAACGTAATGCATATAGACGTGCTTAATCTAAGAAACAAAGAACATTTTTTTTTATTAAAAAGTATTTGTATTAAAGAAATATAATTTTTAGAACGTCAATATAATATACATATGACAGAGAAAACTAATTTTGCAAGCTGCTTTCAAAAAAATATTTAAAAAAAAACGCACCCTGAGAAGTCACTTTTTGAAAGTGTATGTTTGTACAAGAGAATAACTATTGTCGCAAAGTTCTTAAATTGAAAAGACAAGTATTTTTCCAAAAAAATAACCTCTTGGAAACATAATTATTAAAAAAAAAACATTTTTTACAAGTGAATATGAAATAAATTTTAGAAAATTGAAACTCTTAAAATGTTTTCTTTTAACATTAATAAAAATTAAAAGCAAATAGCAGCGGGGTACCGTACCCAGTTTCCAAAACTCTTAGAGTATTTAATGCATATTTTCTGTAGCAGTAACACACGAGACTCTACATATGTATAAAAATATCAAATATAAAAACATGATTGAATGGCATGAGCAGCAGCCAGCAGGTCTTTTCAATGCTCTTATTAAACTCTTAAGAATGTAATATTAGAATAACATCTGCTGTTTAAGTAGAATTATCGGTTATAATCATTATTATGCCATGACAGATGTACTTATGTATGCAGCATTCTCATTTCCTTTTTAGTTCTTGTAATTTTTAAAACGATACGTGCCTTAATGTAAAGTAGTTTACTTTAAAAAATTATTGCTAAAGAAGAATTTCCTTTGAATCAAAATAACGATGACGACGACTACGCTGTCCAGTCCGTCCGCAGTCTGTCATTAATTGTAATGTGGGTCAAAACAAAACTGATCTATTAATTCACTTTCCAAAGGCCTTGTGGTGGCGGAGCTAAGAAAGTATAAGGCAGCTGAACATATGTACATATATACATACATACATGTACATACATATGTATACATACCTATAAAACATTTCTTGACTTATCAGCAACCAGATGGCTCAATTTGTTCTTTTGTTGCCACAGTAGATATTGTTTAAATGCATTTTACATTAAGGCATGATTTCATTTTTTTAATTTTTATTTTGTGTAATTAATATTTATAACGAAATCAGAAATCGCAATTAATGTTTTTTAAAAGGATTTTCTTTAACCGGGCTTTCTTCGTTTAATTAATGTTATGGTATGATAATTTTTACATGAAAATAAATGTTTCTTTGGTGTTCATGTTTTATTACAACCTTTTTTTTTCTCTCTTTTAAGATACCTATTCTTGTTAACAACTTATAACGAAACCCTCATTATGAAAATTTTATACAATTTCAAAGCACAAGCTGGTGCTTTTTCTGTCTGCTTTTCTTTACTGTTTTGGACTGTTGTCTTTTTTAAAACCTTCAAAGCGCAGTATGATTTACCAAGAGTGATAAGAAAAATTACAGAAATTGTAACAACCTGACCAGCAGCAATTAAATGCAAATTATTATTTTTTTGTATTTATTAAATGGCTGGAAGGCCTTTAACACGGCTTAAATTGTTTAGCAGAATGAATACTAACAAAAATTTCACTACATTTTATGTGGTGGTTTTTTGTTGTTGTTATATTTTTGTTTAAAACATCAGACTTTCATTTCAAATCAAATCACTTGAAGCCAAGGCACGATCAAAATACATACATATGTATGTATGTATGTATGTATGTATTTAAAAAAAATCATTTGATGTTTTAATATCAGATTCCTATATCATACATAAAACATACATACATACATACATAAATAAATATGCAAACATACATACATATGTACATACATAAAGATATGACTCGTTTAACTAACTGTACTTTCAAAATTAATGTAAAACAATTGTTTTATGTGTTTTTTTATTTATTTATGTAGTTTTAAAACTTTCTTTCATCTTTGATATAAAAATTGAATTATGTACATACATATGTACATATGTATGTATGTATGTTTAGTTAGCAAATACCAAAAGACTGTTAAATGTCAACAACCACACACCCTTTTAATGTCACATCAACATTAATGTGACATTTGGGAGATCATTAAATTTAAAGAGGCGAGAAATTGCTGTAAATAAAACAAAAACTAAACAAAAATAAAGTAACTGTAATTGCGCGTGTGTGTATGTGTGTGATATATTGCAGTTTAGCAGCAGGAAGAGCAATGTTGCCAGCAGGAGGAAGGGCAATGTTGCCAGCAGGGTTTGCAAATAATCGCAGATTTTCAAAATCGCTAGTACGATTAAAAAATACGCCATTAATCATGATTATTGGTTAAGCGAGATTAAACAAGAAAATATGCTATTATAATTTAATTTAATAACAAAATAAATGTATGTAAGTGCGTGTGTGAGTGTGATATATTGCAGTTTAGCAGGAGGATGAGCAGTGTTGCCAGTAGGGCATAATCGTGAATAAAATTAAAAAATAAGCGATTAATCGCGATTAAGCAACAAAATATACTACATATTATAATTTTTTATTAATACATATATTATATCCTGTAATTCCTAGAAAAGAACATAGGGCCACATAATTTTTATTAAAACCAAACTAAATTACGTCATGAGTTTTCGTTGATTAGCCAAATAAATTTAATTATTTTGTCTTGAGTTAGCGTTTTAATTTAATTTTTTTAAATTAAATTATATTTTTATTTTTTTAAATAAAGTTCGTTAATCAGAACTCATGAGTATCAAAAACAATAGGAAACTTTTTCTACTAGAACGAAGTACACTCAGAGAAAAAAGAGCTTAAAATCAATAAAAACCATATTGAATTAATAAGAAACATTAACGAAAGTCTAGTCATGTTGAAAGTTCTTATTTCAATAAGGAAAAATATTAATTTAAAATATTAATTTATTAATTTAATTTATTTTTAACCCCTACAAAAAAGGGGTTTTATAAGTTTGTAGTGTGTGTCTGTGTATCTGTGTCTCTTACTACGTTTATACGCACACTATTTGCAAATAAAATTATTTGCAAAGAAATTAACTCACTGTTTATACGGCATAGCAAAAGTACACAAACTTGGTAGCGCTTCTATAGAAAGCTTACTTGTGTTGACAAAAAAAAAATAGTGTAAATGCACAAAATATCAAATAATTATTTGTTTTAATTGTTATTATTTGCTTCTATCAATGTTTTTTGTTGCAATATTTGTCCATTTGTTGTTTTTGTTATCAAACATTTGTAAGCGTGGCAACCTTAAGCATTTTATTTGCAAATAGTGCGTTAATCGTGAATAGTTTTCTGAATAAGTAAGTCGCAATAAAAATAATATGGCAACAATTTACAGTTTTATTTGCAAATAAGCCCTGCGTATAAACGTAGTATCTGTGCATCTGTGTATATGTGTGTCTGCCCGTGTAGTTTTTTCTGTTTGAAAGATGACTTGATCGAGAAGGTTCTTAACTATGTTTAAAGAAAATCGGTCCAGCCTTTTAGAAGATATCACATCTTTTTAATTTTTAATCTCAATATACATTTTCCATTACATTGGAAATTATTGAATTAGTGTGACGCGTTTTTATTTTTAAGTTGCTGCTTTTCCCTGAGTGTATATGCATTTCTACTTTCTTAATGAATGAAAAAATGAAAAATATTTGCATCATTAAAAAAAATTGATAGAATATAATAAAATAAATTGATAAATTTGATAAGTGCCTAATTTGGATTTTATTTTTCATTCTACTTTCTAATATATTTTATTGTTACCCAGTGGGCGACTAATTGTATGTAGAAAGGTGTAGGAAAATAAAATAAGTTGCATATCGAATATAAAATTGTTTCTTGTGTTTTGTATACGTTTCTGAGCCTACACCCTCATATACTTGGGTGATTTTCAAAAATCTTATGTAAATTCTTAAATGATTTTTGAAAGTGTGAAACTTTTCAAAGGTATGGTAAAGCGCCAATGAAATGCGGGCGATTTTAACGAGTCTATCAAATATAAAAGTAAGTAGAGGCTTAGAAAACACTTAAACACACCTGGCTTACTATCTAGTTTATTAAAAAACTTTGCTAAATAATGTTTTATAAATTTAAATACGGCTGCATTTATTAAGATAATACCCAGCGTTGTCAAATATGCAGATTTCTCTGTTCTGCGCAATTTTTTTTTTAACTGTTGAGCAATCGTGCAGCTTTATGTTTAAAAATCAGCTTTTCTTTACAATTATAAGTTTTTACAACTTTTTTCCTACAAATTTTTTTTTTTAATTTCTATGCATATTTTAAAAGTAGCATTAATTAATTGTTCCTCACTGATAGCCCTTCAAATTAGTTAAAAACAGTACAAAAAAGTCAAAAATATAAACAAAAATTAATTTTTATCATATAGGTTTGAAGAATTATAAAGGGAAAAGCCAAGACTGAACTTACATTTATACCATTCTTTGTTTGGATTTGTATGAAAAAATACAAAAAAAGTAAAATTTTCTGTTTGTTTTCAATATACAAAATGTTCACTTGTTGAGTAGATTTCTACAATATTTATTTTAATGATCATTGATCACATATTGATAAATTGTATTTAAATGAAATAAAAAAAAATAATTTACAAAAGTTTTGTGATGAAAATACTCACCCAAATCGGGAATAAGAGGCGAACAGTTTTGTTCATGTGAAATAGTTTTCATAATCAAAAAGTGGTGAAGAAAATTAGAAAAAATTACTGAAACAGCAACAACGCAAACATTGAGGATTGCAATTTTGGGGAAATGGAACACATTTCACGTGAACTTTTATTCCTGATAAGGTTGAATGTGATATATGTATGTTGCAGATTTCAATAATATTCGAAAACGTAAAGCAACATTTTATAAAAAGTTTTGGGAGTAGCAGGCAATAATGAAACCGTGTCTTAAGAAAATCATTTTCAATATCACACTTGTAACTGTGAGCTAAAATCATTAGGTACAATAACTAAAGTATTTTGGGCAAATACAAATTCCTCAACGAATAAAAATTCAGACGTTACTTTAGGAAAGGTGGTGCTATACCGCACCTCCACTCGGGGACCCAATTGGTTCCATTGTGATAAGAAGTTACTTTGCCGTTCATAATTTTTGAAACTTTATATGAAAAATTTTTTTTTAATATTTTTGACTATTTTTCTTGTCTCCCATAAAAATTTCACTTTGATGAGGTGAACGTCTATTAGAAAAAAAAAATTAATTACAATTACTAATGGTTTGAAATATTTATATACATTGAAAATTTGACTGTAAAATAATAAAATCAAAAGCAAAAATATCTAAAAACTGATCATTTAAACAAAACGGATTTTTTGAACAAAAAATAAAGAAAAAACTACTCAAAGGCTCATTAAACTGCGAAATACAGATAAATCTGCACATTCGGCAACGCTGGCTGGGTACAATCACAATAATATTTTTTTGGGAATTTTCTTCTTCTTCTTAAATACAGTTGTTTTTGTTTTGATATAAGCAGTTTTTTTTTCTCAAACGTATATGGCAACACTGATGATACCGTTTTTTTTAATTACTTTCTCTCTCACTCTCATTAAAAAATGTAAATAGGGAATAAACTCGCCCCTTTAAAATTTTTATGCTTTTCCTTTTCCGTTATTTTCTCACAAAAATTCGTTTTGTTGCATGTTTAAGCCCAAAAGTTAACAAAATTATTTATTCCACTTCTTTTAATGTACTCGTATGACAAACTAAATAAATTATACGTAAAAATACAATTTAAAACATTTCATGTTAGAAACAAAACAACATGTGGTTGTAAAATTAAATGTTGCAATGATTAAAATGGTCCTGTCGGGGTAGTCATACACACATACATGTGTATGAAATTATGCAATTTTTAAAACACTAAACAAATGTTGAAAATGGGATTGAATAAATAAAAAAATAAGAAAAAAGATCGAGAATACCTGAATGACCTGGTTTGTGTTACAAACTACTACGAGTAAACTCCAACTAAAAAAAAGAAAGATATGTAACGTGCATATTTAAACTTGTCACTTCTACATTGTACATATCGTGCCTACCACGTCAAACTATCCAATATGCAAAATTCGTTTTTTAGTTTCGTTACCTTGGTACCCTAATTTCTAGGATATGACTCATTTCAAAACGCTGAAATTTGCATAGACGATAGATAACTCAATAAGAAATATTTTAATCCTGACATTTTTAGGAATACGCCGACTTTAAATTCACAATTGACGACTCTTGGAGCTCTTCTGAAAGGTACAAATTTGCATATTGGATAGTTTGACGTGGTAGGAACGATATGTATATACATACATATGTATGTTTGTATGTATGTATGTAATTATGTAAATATGAAGTTTGGTTGTGTTGTTTTTACCCCTTCTTTTATCCCAATATTAGAACAATGAATGACATTTCAGCTGACTGATAGTGTGTTAAGGAATTTGTTGTTTGTTCTTTAACGTTTTAAACTGAAATAAAATTTTATTTGAGACAACCGAGGAAAGAAAAACAGGCGTTGCGGTCCATGAATAAAGCGCTCATGTGTAACGTTTTGGAATTTTTATGTAAACTTGAACTTCGTGGCTTTTGGGGTTTTGCATATTACGAGTATGATTATTGTTAAATGCACGTATGTATGAACATATCTTTGAAATAAATGAGTTTTGCTTTTGCACATGGAATAGGAGTAGCAGCAGCAAAATACACATTGGAATGCAACACAACACATGCAGTACAAGAGATATAAAATAAAATTAAGAAGAAAGAAAAAAAAAACACGTCTTTATAAGTAATTTTTAAAGGGAAACAAAGGAAATTGTATAGGTACCTGAAACTGAAACTGCATGCCAGAGAGGGTAACTTAACACCTGTTAAGCGTAAGAAATTGCTATTAAATAAAAGCAAATAAAATAAAACAAAATAAACAATAAAAATTCCTCTCTATCATATGGCAGAATAATAAAAATATATTGAAAGATATTAAAAAAAAAAATATTAACAAATGAAATGCATACATGAAAAATATGCATTAAACGTGCATACATACATACATATTGACATGCATACGTAAGTACCCTCTAGTCAGCCTAGAACCATATGTCTCTATGTCAACAATCTTTTCTCTAGCGACAATTTCACTAGTTGAAATGTCGACAACTTTCCTTTAAAGCGCGAGTAGAGATACGTTAGAGACAACAGTTCTAGTGTATTTCTGGTGACATTATCAATAAACGCGTCAATAGTTTGTTTTTCTTTTTTATTATGCTATGCAATAATGTTACAAACTTACGTACATATGTATGTGGGTATGTATTTAAGTTTGTTGCCCCAACCCTTATCAAACTGTAGACTAGAGCCCCTAAAATTTACTAGTGAATCTTTGGTGCCAATGTCTCCATGTGGTACCAAAAGAACTACTTAGTCAGTATTGCTACAGTCTAGTGGTGGATTTTCAATGACAAGCTAATGTTAAATGTCAATAGATAATTACATTGGCAGGGGTACACCTGGTCAGTAGTGCTACTGACAATGTCACTAGTAAATCACTACAATTTCACTATTCGCATTTTCTGCAGGGTATTTATATATATTTACATATGTATGTATGTATGTTTGTATGTGTACATATGTTTGCGTGTAGCTATTTTCCTTAGTTTTTAAATTAAATGAAAAATGCTGAAAATTACTATGACGTTTTTCACAGATAAATAATATTTCACTTTTCGTATTTTAAAGCTAATGTGAAAAATAGTCTATTTTTAAAAATGATGACATTTAGTTTTCTTCACGTGTATGGATGTACATATGTACTATATATATATTTATGTTTGTATGTTTGCATGTTTGTCTTCTCTCCTAGCAAGTGGCGGAATTATTGTAAAACATTAGCACGCCTGTATTTAACTTACAACATATGGAAATTGTAAAGGGGAAAATTTTAAAAAGTAGCGGGTTCACTTTTATGTTATTTATTGTGCAAAACATATGCCATTTTCATTAAAATTAATGTCTTGCCAACAAGTATGTATGTATGTATGTATTTTAAAAGAAAAAAGGCCGTGCACATTTGTCTATAATCCCATAATTTTATCTAATCTTTTTTATATATTTATATTTTATTTTCCATTCAATGGTTTTATTAATTTATGTAATATTTTTTTTTTGGCAGCCTCATATAAAAATAAAAATAAATAATAGCTATTTTGAGTTAATCATTCACTGATATTGATAATTATTTTCAATATTTTTAAAATAAATCAAACGGTTGAAAATCAATTCAATAGCAAAGAAAACCGCACATTTTCCAAACGATATATGTAAGTGTAACAAAAATTTATAAATTGTATGAGCTACAATCATAGGCATGAGTATAAAAATACTCTGGCTACTAATCGGCTACACATGCGTATATACAAAGCCATTTTATTTATACACACACAGCAAAAAAAAAAAAACAATTTTACCATTCCATTTTACATACACAAATGCATGTACATATGCGGTGGTGAAGGCTGAATAAATATCCCGAGTATCATGCATATATGTTTTTGTCCGATTAAATATCCATAGTAAGGGTTTAATTATATATATGTGAGCGTACGAATTGTTTGCTTTATACTTAAGTATATTTTTTTTGGGTACTCATTGTCATTGCTAAAATCTCGAAAATGTTTTAATATGTTGTATTTTTTTTACCATTTTTGGCGCATTTAAACAAATTAAAATTTTAGCAATTTTGAGGTTAATTTGATTTACGTTTTATTTCTCTTAGTGTATAACGACAATTAAGGTGAAGACAGGTAAACAAAATTCCCATATTTGTTCGAACTTCATTTGTTTCTATACATATCGAGCCTTATTTTCGATTTTATCGTAAGCGACAAAAATTAAATTTTTCAGGAGAAGATTTTTTTGAAAATATTCAAATTTGTTTTTGTACGTAAATTGTCGCTTACGATAAAGTTGTACAGCCTTAAATCTTAAAAGTTATCAACAATTTTGCCACTTTGATAATTCTAAACTATGTGTAGGCCCATAAAATTTTAATTTCAATAAAAAAGTATATTTCCGATAACATGTCGCTTACGATAAAATCGAAAAAAGGGCTCGATATTTATAATTTGATCAGGATAAAGTTCGTATGGCTTTGTAAGCCAAATTGCATGTGATAATTATTAATGAACAAATAATACCAAAGTTAATTGTAAATATTCTGACAAACACTTGGTAGAACGGAACAACTAGCTATTTTCGAAGGCCACTCCCTTAGGTTTCCGAGATATAGGGGACAGAAAATTTTATGTTCTTTGGAAAAAATCAAGTTTTAACCCAAATTCATTAATGTAAGCTTCAGCAAAAAAATTTCCTTATAATACAATTCATAATTCTTTAGAATTGTTTAATAAATACTGCAAAAAGCCTTTTAAACAATTTTCGGCTATATTTTAAATTTTTTGGTGCAACACAGTGTAACATAGACAATTTTTTAAGATCCTGGTGATATTACGGTATAAAAATAAAGACAATTTCTGGTATTAGGGTAAAAGGGAAATTCTAAGATATATTTGTCTTGAAAATTCCAGCATAGGTATTTTTTTTTGGAATTTCTTGGAAACATGCCCACGAACAAACGGTTCCTTTTAAAATGCCAAGATTTTATTATAATAAATTATTTTCGATGCTTACAAATTTTTAATAAGAAACATTAACAAAAAAAAAAAAAAAAAACAAACATACATATCGTTACCTTAATATACAAAGGCCCCAAATCATAATTTTTTTTAAATCGAAATTTTTGCATTTTTCGATACATTCCCTGCAGGAAATGGAACTGACACAAGACTACTCATGTGATCGGTCTTTAAGTGATAGGGACCAGTCCGAGTTCTATCACTTTTACATGAGGATGGCCTAGGATGGGGTTAATTGATATTTTGTATACGCCTTTTGACTTGTCACTGAACTATCGCACAGGGGGTATATTCGGTGTAGAATAATATAAATTATTTAAAAATGTCATGCCGACACTTAACTGTAACAATGAAAACTTATATTTTTTGTTTTTATTGTTAGTCCCAGTGCAGATTTGCAATTTTTGTTTTTTTTTTTTTGTTTCAGCAACTTTTTATTTTTTAGTGCAAAAGAGCGAGAGAGGAAAACAAAAAGTATACATATATTTCAATTTCAACACTCTCACACATATTCAAGAATTGCTGCAACAAAAATTGCAAGTCTGGACTGGGACTTACATGCATGACATGGCTTGCACACTACCCACTCGCCCACAGAGGCACTCATATCTCAAAAGTATAAACATCTGTTAAGCTTAGGTTAATATCTAAGTATAGTTACGGAACTGGTTCCAGAGTGACTTGACGGTCGACTTATATCAATGCATTGTCTTTCCCAGCCAAGTCTTTCTTATGCAAGCCATACACCTTGCGACCGTTGGTACAACACGTTGGATTAACAAGTTGTGTGTTTTGCCCACAAACTTTACAACAACGTGTACAACATTTTTTTTTTTTGGAGTAAACATGACATCGGTTGTTGTGTCGCGTATTTTAATGGATGGTTTTTTTGGTGACAAAATAAGAAGAAGAACGTAAAAAAGTACAGAAAAAACAAATTTGGTTAAAGGGGTATATAAAAAAACGTACTCTAATAACAAACTTTTGGAAATATTAAAAGAAAGTGAGCCTATGGTGTATAAAAATTACACGTGGGTGTCAGACGAAGTATTCAATGACCTTTTGTCAAAAGTTCCGATGCTTATACGAAAGCAATTCTTCCGCGCAAACTCTTATACAATTATATAAAATCACTTATTTCTGTTGACTTCTCAATTTTATACGCAAATTTGAATTCGAGCGCGATGTTTTTCATATGACCACAACGAAAATCAAAACAAAATGAAATGAAGTTGTACAACAAACTCCTAAATTGTACAACCTGTCTATACAACTTGCCAAAAAATCAAATCTTTTTAATCTTTCGTACAACCGATACACAACTTCATACGACGACCCCACACACTTTACAATCTTATACACAACTTGCTCATGTTGTACCGACAGTCGCAAGGTCTGTGGCTTGCTTTATATATATACTACACCAAAAAAAAAATATTCGTAGTACATAATACATGCCCCAGACGAGTCTTTCTTATATAGACATACTTAGCAAAAAAAAAAAAAAATATTCGTAGTACATATAATATATAATATTGGTAATAGTGCCCTATTGAACTATGGATGATGGAGAATAAAAGTAAACGAACAAAAATGTGTTCAGGTAACATTTACCCTATGAAGAAGGAGATACTGGTTCCCAACTTGTTCCTTGATCGACGGCTTACATGGGAACACCGCATTGACTCTAGCGAACACAAATGAAGCTTAAATTAACTCAGATACATACATTGGGTGATTAACTAGTAGAAATTCAATCCTCAGTCTCTAGATTGTAAAGTTTTAATATACTTTTCAAACCTTGATAGTGCTACCTAATCCAGTTACCGGTAACCTGACCACGCATCCCGCTATTGAAATTTTCAATCTCTTTTTTTTTAACTGCAGTTATTGCTTAACTATCCAAATCCCTGTGTGCTTCTTAGTTCAGCTAATTTGTAGAATACAATTCTCTTTATTAACATGTTATGAAGAGTTTTAAAATTATCACTGCATTATTTTCTGCCGGCATCGGCGTTATTTCAAGTTTGTGCTTGTATAGATTTATAAGCCTTGACACAAACCTTTATTCGTGTCTTAACAGAGCTCTGTTAAGCTATAATGCATTTCTAAAGGACTTTTCCAGTAAATGCGACAACCCAGAGGGAAAAAAGTAATGCTCCTCCTTTATTATTGCCCATGAATCAATGTATTTCTGAAAAGCATGAATTTGAACTAGATACTCGAATTGCCAAGTTTTGAACTTGGCATTTTCTGAAGGATTACGCACTTTTGGAAGTCAATGCTGTCGGATAATATTGGTCATAGATTAATGTCCAAGTGGTACTCTAAAAGAACGTGCATACTCAGAATTTCTTGAAGTTCGAGTTTTCAGGACTTCTTCAAAAAACTTTAAATTTGCCCCACCTGCATTTACATTTTCTAATTTTAGAAACTGTGAAAACTGTGTATCTTAAGTACATACGAAACTGTATATGTGCATATTACACATCCCGCTTTCTATTTTAAATCCCAGTTTTTGATGGATCATGTCCCGCTTTCAGCTTGATAGGTCCTGGACTCAGCTACAATACTATAACGTGTCCCAATAGCTAGAACGAGGCTGTTGAAGCTGTTTAGCTTTTAAGATGTTTAGTAATTCTCAATTACTTTATGGTAGATTTTATATAAATGCAATTTTTTTTTCAAGAATTTGGTTGGAAATTTTCTGATAAATTTGCATTAGCATTAACGTAATGCAGAGCGTATAGAAAATATTAAACAACATAAGTTACCTTCATATATAGAAACCACGTAACTCATTATTTTTAGGGTTCCGTACACCAAAGGTGAAAAAGGAACCCTATTGTTTTCGCTACGCTGTCCGTCTGTCCGTCACAGGGTATTTTCTCGAGAACCGTAAGAGCTACGGACCTGAAATTTGGACAGAGTGTGTAGACCCTTGGCCGCTACAACAACAAATACATGAGAGTTGGAAATTAAAGGGTGTGCCAAAACGAGCAACGAAAAATGTTAAAATCCCATGTAATATACATACAATTGTATGTATATGCACTTGAAATTTGTAAAGTTAGTGTATTTTTATACAGACTACAACAATTAACACTAAAATTTAAAAAATTTTAATTAGAGGGTGTACCATCAGTTAATGTAATTTTGACTATGTAATTTTGATAACTTGCTGTATCTTGGAAACCGTAAGAGCCAACTTCTTGAAATTTTCAAAAACGGTAAAACAAAAAAATCTCAAAATTATAAAATCGCCAAACCGAAAAAAAATCGCCAAAATCAAAAAAAAAAATCGCCAAAACGAAAAAAAAGCACCAAATTAAAAAAAATTTCTAAATCGAAAATAAATCGCGGAAAACCGGAAAAATCGCCAAAATGAAAAAATCGTCAAAATGAAAAAAAAATCCCCAAAATGAAAAAAAAATCGCCAAAATGAAAAAAAATAGCCAAAATGAAAAAAAAATAGCCAAAATGAAAAAAATCGCAAAAAAGTAACCAAAATGAAAAAAATCGCCAAAATTAAAAAAAAATCGCCAAAATTTAAAAAATCGCCAAAACGAGAAAAAAGCGAAAAACAATAAAAAAAATTATTTCAGCTGAAAAAACGTAACAAACACTGTATTAAAAAAAATGCTCAAAGCCCAACGTACGGAACCCTTCGTGCGCGAGTCAAAGTCGCACTTTACTGAATTAATTTTTTTTTTGAATTCGAGATTTTGTCATTTTTCAATATATTAAATACACGATATATCATTTTCTCAAGTCCTACGACGAGTACGTTTTCTGCAGGGTTAGGTGATCTTCTATTAAAATTATAAAAAAAAACTATTTAAAAAAATAATGAGTTAGGGCCTTTCTATATTAAGGTAATGTTATATAGTAATATATGTAGTTTTAAAATTAAAAAAAAAATTTTAAATCTTTACAAAAACTAAAAATTAATCAACTTCAAATAAAAAGCTAAGAAAAATGCCTTTAATAGAAAATTTTAGAATTTTCACACAAGCTAAAAATTATTCAACTTGAAAAAAAAAATACTTTGAAAAATTTATTTAATTTATATTAAAAATTTTCAAAAAAAACATTTACATGAGGGGGAAAATTATGTAAAAAAAAAATATTGAAGCACTTATAAAAAAAACTCCCTGCTGAACACTTTTCATTTATAAATAATTCAATTTTGTTAAATATTACCTTAGATGATTGAAACATTGAAAAAGTTGTGGCATGGTTTTTTAATTTTATTGATTTATTTAGTTTAAAATTATCGCGTTGCCAACCAATATATGTTTTATTTGTTTAGGTATTTCGTTCACATCTATTTTTGTTGGTTTTGTTATTTTTTGGCGTGTCTAAATTTTTAGATCATTAGACACCGCATATAATTGCATATTTCAAATGCTTTTGTTTTTTTTCTTTTTTGCTTCTCAAATTATTTTCATTAATTGCTATTATTTTATTTTATTGCTGTATTTTTCCTTAGATGATTTTCTGCGCCACACTTGGCGCTATTTTTTTTTTCCTCCATTTATTCTCCATTATATTTAATTGCACTTTTCAATTGTTGTTTTTTTCTTCTGCTTAATTTGTATTGAAAACACAAAAAGTTTCTTAATATTTAAGTATGTTTATATTTTTATATATACTCGGATATACATAGCAGCCATACATATTGTTTGTATGGCCGTTTGTTAATAATGTACTCTCGAATATGTACTGATCAACGAATTTTGATAATTTGCACGCGATCAGTGCCATAAATGAATACTCGTACACTGAAATTGCCAACAACTGTTGAAAATTCAAAATCTAATAGATGAAAAATACAAAAAAAAAAAAAAAAATACTAAAACAATTTGCGTGAAAATCGAATAAATATATTTCGGACATGGCTTTTATTTAAAATTTTTTTTTCTGATCATTTTGTTTTATTTTAGCGTCTTTTGCTCTCTGAGCAAATCAATGTGTTTTTTTTTATTTTTTGTTGCTTTAATTGTTTAAATTTATTTGGCGCTTCTGTGGTTGATGGTCAATGTTAATATTTGTTTTTCTTTACTTTAGTTTTTAGGGTTTCGTACACCAAAGGTGAAAAGAAACCCTATTGTTTTCGCTACGCTGTCCGTCTGTCCGTCACAGGGTATTTTCTCGAGAACCATAAGAGCTACGGACCTGAAATTTGGACAGAGTGTGTAGCTACAACAACAAATACATGAGAGTTAGAAATTAAAGGGTGTGCCAAAACGAGCAACGAAAAATGTTAAAATCCCATGTAATATACATACAATTGTATGTATGTATGTGCACTTGAAATTTGTAAAGTTAGTGTATTTTTATACAGACTACAACAATTAATTTAATTAAAGGGTGTACCATCAGTTAATGTAATTTCGACTATGTAATTTTGATAACTGCTGTATCTTGGAAAGCGTAAGAGCAAACTTCTTGAAATTTTCAAAAACGGCAAAACAAAAAAATCTCAAAATTATAAAATTGCCAAACCGAAAAAAATCGCCAAAATAAAAAAAAAATCGCCAAAACGAAAAAAAGCACCAAATTAAAAAAAATTTCTAAATCGAAAATAAATCGCAAAAAACCGGAAAAATCGCCAAAATGAAAAAATCGCCAAAATGAAAAATCGCCAAAATGAAAAAAATCGACCAAATGAAAAAAATCGCCAAAATTAAAAAAAATCGCCAAAATAAAAAAATCGCCAAAATGAAAAAAATCGCCAAAATTAAAAAAAAATCGCCAAAATTAAAAAAATCGCCAAAACGAGAAAAAAGCGAAAAATAATCAAAAAATATTGGTGGCTATTCTGGAATACGCGTCGACTTGGTGAAATTTACATGTAGAACAAAAACAAAACTTCATAAATGTTAAAAATTTGTTTTTGTTTATCATACAAAATTTACCGTTTGTAAAAAAGAGAGCAACGCGTTGAAATTCTCACGTTTATTTCATTTTAGAATTGTATGGGAAACAAAAACAATTTTTGAAACTTTGTTTTTGCTTTAATGTAAAGTTTCACTTCTTCGACGCGTTTTCCCGAATAGCCACCATTCACCCTTATTCCACTTGTCGACATCGACGTCACTTTAACACAATGCCAGAAAATAGGGACTTGTTTACTCGCTCTCGAGAACAATTTTGTGCTATTGACGATCTGTTTCCATTCCCTAAAACCAAGAAAACAGCATAAACCTGTGAACAGGAGTCACTTGTTTTCGACAACGAGTACACAAGCCCCAATTTTTTGGTGTTGTGTTAAAGTGACGTCGATGTCGACAACTGGAATAAAGGTAATTATTTCAGCTGAAAAAACGTAAAAAAACACTGTATTAAAAAAATGCTCAAAGCCCAACGTACGGAACCCTTCGTGCGCGAGTCAAAGTCGCACTTTACTGAATTTATTTTTCTGCTTGCAGCTTTAATAAACATTCATTTATAGGGAGTGGTTTTTAATGTTTGGATTTTGGGCTCCAACCTTCTCGTCCCATCTCCTCATGGTATTTTTTTTAAAATAAATTTAAATTTTGAGTATCTGTGGCTAAACGTTTACAAACGCCCGCCATAACTAATCCTGATTAAATATTGACACAATAAATTTGAATTTGATCTAAATAGGATTTAAAAACACAATTTTCTGTACACTAAAGGTGAAAAGGAACCATATTCGGGGCAATCATGAATAAAATTCCGCGTGAAATTTCTCCCTTTTCCGATTAGAATTTTTTGTTTTCCCTATTACTTGCTGTTAGTTGGAATTGTTCCAACGATGTCCGTCTATCTGTCATAACCTGATTTCTCGATTATCGTAAGATGTAAATTTTCACAGAATATGTACAACAAGTCAGTAGAAAATTAAAGGGTTTTCTAAAGCGAGCAACGAAAAATGTTGGAATCCTAAAATAATATACGTACAGACAATTATGTATATCGATGGCTTAATATAAAAAGGGCGTAGCTCGATTTTTTTTTCGAAATCGCGTTTTTAACGTTTTATGGGAGACAAACATATAGTTGCATCTTCCTTGAAGATCTTATTAGTACGTTACAGTTAAAAATCAAGGACTTATGGCCACTTAAATTCGAGTTCCGCCTTTCTTATATTAAGCCATCGATATACACTTTTCAGAGTTTGTGTATTGTTATTCAGACTAAACCAATTAGCACTGAAATTAAAAAAAATGGACAACTTGTTGTATCTTGAAAACGTGTAAAACTGAAAAATCCCAAAATTAAAAAAATAATCGCCAAAGTGAAAAAAGCGCTCAAAAATGAAAAATATCACCCAAAAATAATATAAATCGTTAAGATAAAAAAACTTTCCAAAGCAAAAAAATATCGCCAAAACGAAAAAAAATTGCAAAAAAAACGAAAAAAATCGCTAAAACTAAAAATATCGACGGGTGGTTACTGGTTTTCCGCACAGTGTATTAAAAATAAAAACAAAAAAACTAAAAACAAAAAAATCGCCAAAAAACGAAAAAATCGCCAAAACTAAAAAAATTGCCTAAAACTGAAAAAAAAATCGCCTAAACTAAAAAAATCGCTAAAAGTAAAACCGAAAAGATTCACCAAAACTAAAAAATTTCCAAAATAAAAAAGCGCTTAAAGGAAAAAATGCAAAAAAAAAATCACCAAGTAAGAGCCGTCTGTGAGTGTGAGTGTCAAGTATTTTGGAGATGCCTGGCCTAGACCAATTAATTTTACATATGCACGGTAAAAAAAATACCACAACGAAGAATTTATCTAAATGGCGGGGAAAAATATCCCAGGCAATATTTAATAAAATAATTTTGACGAAACTGGTTTCATTAATCCAACGAAGCGTGACGTTGGTTGAATTTTAATGAATTTTTCATTAGATTAATGTCGAAATTCATAGAATTTATGCCGAAAATTCTTTCAGTGTATATGAATAACTTTGTTGTAAAATAGGACAACCAATATAATTATGTAATTTTTCTCGATGAGAAACCTTTTCACAAGTGACAGAAACAGGGCACTGAATGGCCAATAATCTCATTGAAGATACTTAAGTATAGATAGAGAAATATGATTAACATTTTTTCTTTTAATAGCGATTTGAAATAAAAACCTACAAAATTTTTAAAATATAAAAAGCAAGACTTTCACATGGTTTATAACAATTATTGAAAACAAAACATGTTCGGAAAAAAATTACAAAGCTAATTTGGGTATTTATTTTTTGAAATTATTATTATTATTATTGAAATTATTTTTTTCTAAATTAAGAGATCAAAATTGGTTTATAAATATTTACATATATGTGTATACATATACATATGTATTTATATTTAGACGTATGTATGTACATTTGTACCTTAATATAGAAAGATCCTAAGTCATTATTTTTTTTTTTTTGAAATGGAGTGTTTTTGTATATTTCGATAGAAGAACATTTAATGTATTGAAAAATGCAAAAATCTCGATGTCAAAAAAATTATGCGTTAGGCCCTTTCTGTATTAAGGTTACAATCCATTTATAAATGTTATTAAAAACAAATGTGGGCGTTTTTTTTGTGTGTAAATTTTATGTGAAAAGTCACTAATAGCTTTTCATAAATTACTGTCATAATTTTTAAATTGCCTCTATTTTATTTTAAAATTATCTTTATTTTTGTAAAATGTCAAGTATGATAAATTCTACACAAGACCAATGTAAGGTCTTGCTTAGTTTTTATTTAGATTCTCAGCGATATGTAGGCGACATTTTACCAAAGATCTCCTTGCCAAGAAAAGAAAATGTCCAATAGTATGGCAACAACAATGCAGAGACGGAAAATATTGTAGATTGCTAAATTGAAGTGTTTTCACACAAACAGCCTGTCCCACGATGTCACCAAAATTCGTTCGATCGAATATTTATATTGAAAACAACAACTAATTTGCTAATGTTGTTGTTGTTTGCAATACAATTTGTCAATCGAACGATTTCTGGTGACATCGTGGGACAGGCCGTAAAAGTGCAATTCAGTCGCTAAAAGATTTCTTTCTGTACAAATCTTGAAAGAAATATTTAAAAAAGAAGCGAAAATTTCTTCATGAGTCGTTTAATTCCCCAGACCACCACCACCATTTTGCTTAGAGGCATTTCGTTGTTTTCTTTTTATATATATTTCTTTGTACTAATTTCCATTTATCATGTCCATTTCCTTTCATATGTTTAGAACAAAATCATTCACGGGAAGTTCACGATAGCAAATTATTGTTCGGGCGGTAAGAAAAATTTGAGGGGAATAAAATATTCGCCTTTTTCACGATAAGGTTCTTAAAAATGCACTGAAATTTGTTGTTGTGCCTCTGTGGGTGAGTGGCAGCGATGCTAGCCTCTCAGTTTAGAGGTCGCGGGTTCGATTCCCGCCATAGACCCTGGGTGTTTTCTGCAGACAAGCTAATGGCTTCGCGGATTGTGTTATGAATGATATATAATATTTCTAGTTCACATGCACTTTTAAGATATTATGTTAAACTTTCATTGAAGCAAATGAGAAGTCTAATTAATATATTAGTTGAAACAAGAACTTAATAATCAATCATATGGTTTTATTTTCTTGCCTACTTGGTTTTATTTATTTCAAATATTCATATTTGTATTAAAATATTTCGAATGCTTAATATTTATCGATACAAAAAAACATTCCTTTAATTTTTACATCTCATTCTTTTCATTACAAGCTCAATCAGAGCAGTGAGCAAATTCTTGTTTTTAAAAGTTTAAAAAACTCTAAAATAATTTATGCTGTCTTGAATTTTTTTTTTAATTAATACTTTTCATTATTTATTTATTTATTTATGGTCATTAAAGTTGTATGCCATTAATAAATTATTGGGGGAATTTTGTTTTTTTTTCAAAAACAATTCCACTTCTTAAGCACGCAACAAAATTTGTGGCTCTAACTATACGAAAAACATAAAATAAACATTTTAAGTTAGTAAAAATATTTGGCAAAAACCATTTCTTACATGAAATGCTTTTAAAAAAAAATAACAAAAAAAAAAAACCAGGCGCCAACCAAATAAGTGTAATCAATCTTAATCACGTTAAAAAAAATACATAAATATTTTTAAATTAATGTATTAGTAACTTATAAACCTATTTCAACGACATTCTAATTATATTTAAGTTTTAAATGTTAATGAAATATTTTTGAAATGAAATGTTTTGTAACAAAAAAAAATTATTATTTTTTCTTTGTTCTTAATTGATCTGGGTGCTGAATAAATAACATGTGTATATATCTAATAATTGAAGTGACAACTTAATAAAATCAATTGTATAAACAATTGATGGCTAAAAACCGGATGTAAAAGAGAGAAAAAAATCAAATTTTTTTTATCTTAATGTTCTTAGGGCCAAACTTGACTAAGGAGGTCTTTTGTTGTGAGTGCGAGTGTGTGTGTTTTATTTAATTTAAAAAGAAACTGTATCACATTTATAATTATAGAAAAAAAAAACTTTATTAAAATGCAAATTATACATAATTCGCTTTCGCCAAGTAATAATTTATTGATTCAAAGTAATTACAATACTGACTGCTGTCGACAAACCACAAGCCACAGCCCATTATCACAAAAAAAAATTAATTTTAAAGAAAAACAAAAAATCGAACTAAAAATTTAAATAGTAAACACACCTAAAGCTTTAAAAAATAGTTTAATTAAAAAAATAAAAATGTACAACAAAAAAATCTCCATAAAAATATATTTTGCAAATCTTTTGTAACACAAAATATTTTGTATGAATACGTTAGTAAAACGTTTATATTGTGGTAACACTGTATTGCGCACAGTGGGATGTTGGTTTCAAAAAATGCTATATTTCTATCACTCAATTTAAAAAATCTAATAATAATGTTTTATAGAGAAATGTTGTAAGTTTGAAATAAGAGTTTCTAATATAGAATTTTTCATAAATTAAAAAAAGAACATGGAGATGTCATCATAAACCTTTAAGAATAGTATGAATTTGTGATAAAAAATTACGAAACTTGTCAGAAGATTTTTGCAAAAAACTGTAGTTCAATGTTTTCTAGGAATTTAATATAGTTGCGACAATTACTGACATTTTTTTCCTACTTACCGAGTAGTTGTGGATTGTTCCTTCGGCGACAATTAAAATTGTGAAATTTGGGTAATTGAAATTTGAGAATTTCGGTGAAATTTTTTTTGAAATTTTAAATTTTGGGTAATTAAAATTTGAAATTTGAGAATTGTGTTTAAAGTAAGTGTGTGTTTGTGTGACCGTGGGAATTTGTGTGTTAAGGGAGTTTAAGTGTTATTGTAATATCGAGCCATAACCGCTAAAATAGCTTAAGCGATACATTTTTTGGACTTCGTTGTTTTTTTTTGACGAAAATCGACTATTTACTATAGCAAATAATCGATTTTGGTCAAAAAGTGAGGTTCGAAAATTATGTCGCTTAAGCTATTTTGGCGGTTATGGCACGATATGTAACAGTGAGAATTTGTGTGTGTGTGTGTGATTTTCTCACACTAATAAATTGTTTCTCATGCCAAAATTTGGTGATATAAAATATTATCACATATGTGAACCCCCCTAATGTTTGTGTATGGGGGTTAGAGTTTGTCTGTCCCTGATAAGTTTGTTTATATCTTGTGTGTATGTTTAAGAAATATTTATTTCATAATATTGTGAAATCCTTGAATGTGTGTGTGTGCTAGCGAATCTTGTCAATTGTCAGCGAACTTGTATGGCATTTTAAATAAAAGTTTTACTCGTATGGATGCAGAGCAGTGGTGCATTTCCGAACATACCTCCTATTATCATCAGCTTAAGACATGAGCCATCCCAACGGAATTTGGAATGTCACGATAAAGTCTAAAGAAATGATAGATGAAGAATAAATAAAGTTTTTTGTTGGAAGGTAAACAAAATATTCAAAAAGAAATCTTGTCTACATTTTGTAAAGGGTTTCTTGGACGGTAGGCGTGGCCGATTTTGATGAAATAAAATTTTTTCTCTTAATTTAAACAATTCAGGAAAGTGTATGTACCAAACCTCAAGACTTTTGCTTAAATAGGAAAAATTTTCTGCATGGGCGGTGGCTGGTGGGTGTGGTTGATTTCGCTGAAACTCGGCGTTTGTCCCTTTTTTTTATTCTAAAAAGTCACATTTAAAGACTTCCGCTAAGATAGGAAAAATTTTATGCGAAAAAAAAATTATTCCATGGGTGGTGGGCGTGGCCAATTTTTCTAAAACTCGGCATGCGTATTTTTTAATTCTAAAAAGTGTACATAACAAATTTGAAGACTTCTACCTAAATATTAATCATTTTGGGCAAAAACAAAAACGATTCGGATTACATGGGCTGTGGCGTAGTCGATTTCTTTAATTTAGTTAATATAATGTTTTTTTTGGCACTATGCGCTCATGCTTTGGCGTGAAAGCAATAAATTATTATTATTATTATTAACTAATATAATGCTTGGTACCAATTTTCAATGATCTAGAATCATTTCTTATAGTTTTTGCACACAAATTTATGAATTCATCCCACTGTGCAATGAACCGGCTACCTTTGGTTGTTAAAAATACGTAGTGTGCAAACAAGTCGTTTGCAACAAGTTGTTGTCGTTGTAGTTGGTTTTATTGGTTGTGTTGTTGTTGTTGTTGTTGTTGTTTGTTGTTGGCTTGTTTGTTTATAATTAAATCTTCTTTTTCTTATAATTTTTTCAATTCAAAACTTAAAAACAAATTTAATCTTATTCATATATGTATCTGGCAGCATCAAATGCTTAAAGTTGACTTTAAGTGTTAAAGATAAATCAGCTGTTAGCTTAAAGGACACTTTTAGGTTAAAGTTTACTTGTAATAATTAAAAAAAATTATCCATCCGAAAGTCTCTCTTGTATTTCCTGAAGTAATGTTATGAAAATTTGAACGTGAAAAAATTTTTTTACGTTTTTTGAATAAAATTTTTTTTAAAAATAAATTTTTTAAACTTATATCAAAATAAATGTAGGGCCTTATTTTGCAAACTACAAAGCCAAGTGTTGACAAATTTTTTTTTTGGAAATTATTTAAAATAAAAAATCAAATGCCCACATGCAGGGATTTCCTGTTACTTCTGGTAACACTGCTGCTAAATTACATTAGATTAGAATTTTTATGATTTTGCTACTTAAATATTTTTAGATTGCTTTGTGTTAAATTTGTTAATATTTAGATAGAAAGTAAGAAGAAAAAGGTTTAAAAATATTTATTTTGTGTTAGAACAGACAAATACCTTTTGATGCATTTATCTAACAAGTGCCCGGCTAGCTCAGTCGGTAGAGCATGAGACTCTTAATCTCAGGGTCGTGGGTTCGAGCCCCACGTTGGGCGAACAACTTTTTAAAATATAAAATGTATTTTTTTTTTAACATGTTTATTAATATTATTTGCTTGTTTCTTGATTGTTTTTGTAACTTATGGAATGTTTAATGCATGTGGCAATAAAATTATCTTAATGTCAATACACTTCACTTGTTCAGCAGCTAAAACAACTAGCCGACTTGTGGCACATGGCAACAGCGTGATGGTGTTGGTGTGTACGAGTATGTTGTAAAATAACTTGTTGGCCCCAAGTTTTTGTTTTTGTTTTTGTTAACAAACAGACATGTTAGACAAATCCTCAAGATCATTTTGATTTATGCTCTACTTAAATGCAAGACTACACAAGCATTTAACTACAACATTACAGAAAAAACATCCATAAAAGGAAAATATGTTTTTAGAAATTTTTTTATTTTTTAATTTATTTATATCAAAGAAGCATTGGAAGATACCTTGACTTTAATTTCATCTTTTATTTGCCTCTTCAACAAGTCATTGACTTTTAGCCAGAAATTTTCGAACAACAATAACTATAATAATGGCTGGAGTAAATTTATATAATTTTTATTTTCTTTTTTTTATCTACAAAAAAAAAATAAATTTTGTTAAGTTTGAAAAATTTGGTTGTTCATAATAATGTCTAGACAATTTAAGGTTGCAACAAAAATCGTTTTGTTTTTAGAAAGAAAAAAATAAATAAAAAATAAAATAATAATAATACAATATCAATAATTATGTTGTTGAATTTTCCATTTACACCAGGCGTTGCCAGTGTAAATGGATGACTTGACTGACAGCTGCATGTTTTCAGTTAAACTAAAGCAGCGCACAATCACTCGCTCACTCACTCACTCATTCACAGCTGTCTGTCGCTCTGTGGTCATCAATCAATGACTTCTTTACACATCGAGAAAAAAAAAATTATTTTCATACATACACACATATCTACATTTATTTAATATTTAATGCAAAAGCGTAAAAAATGCAAATTTATTAAACAGCAGAAATAAGCAAGAACTTTAAACTACAACGACGCAAAAGAAAGAAAGGGTGAAAATAAGAAGCTAAGAAAAATACAATAAAATATTGCAAATAAAATATCAGCAATAGCCGGGCGAGCGAGCACTAGGTTGGCAAATAAAGTCTGCTGGTGCCTAGAACAAAGTGAACATTTTTCGTCGTAATCGTACTTGTGAGTTTGCCAAAGAAAACGTGATTCCATTGTTAGAGGCAAATCAATAATTGTGTTGGGGCATTTGCTTAATAATTGTGAATATCTTGGTACTTTTTACAAAATGCGCTTGCATACTGATGGTTGTTATTGTTTTCAAATATATTCACCCCTATGGTGAATAAAATGTGAAATTTTTGTTCCCATGCAAGTTTCATTCCACATGAAGGGTAATTTGCTATAGCACAAATCTCATGGAAACATTTCTTCCCGCTATCAATGCGTAGTGAATGCAAAAAAACGGGAAGAGAAGACTTGTAAATATTAAAAATTAATTAAAAATCTAACAAATTTAAGCCTAATATTGAAAAATACACAAATTTTAGGTTTCAAATGAAATGTTTTTAAGTTTTTAAATATTTTAGGTGCATGTAAACCCAAGAAGTTCATATTCAATGAAAAAAAGGTGTTGCCGTGAAATTATTGTTATTAATCGTGGACATTATTTACTGCTCTTATCCTAAAATAAATTATTTATAACTTTTGGTAGTATGTATAATATTAAAATTACGCGCTGTATTAAGTCAGTTCGCCTGCAAAAATAAAGTGAACAAAAAACCAAGGAAAAATAATAAAAATCCCCATGAAAAATATTATTCACGATAAGGTGAATCAAAAAAAAAAAGGGAACACATTTCTAGGGAAAATTTTTTTACGGTTGCAATTTTATGCAAGCCACACACCTTGCGACCGTTGGTACAACACGTTCACAACATTAGCGTACAACTTCATTTCTTAATTTTTTTTTTTTGAGTAAACATGACATCGGGTACCATGTCGTGTATTGTAGTGGAATATTTTTTGTTGAAAAAAAAATAAGAAGAAGAATGTAAAAAAAGACAGAAAAAAAATTTTATTAAAGGAGTGGTTTATATAAAAAGAAATGTATGCTAACAACAAACTTTTGAAAATATTAAAAGAAAGTGAGAACAAAAATTACACGTGGATGTTAGACGAAGTATTTAATTAGATTTATCAAAGGTTCCGATGCATTCACAAAAGCAAGTTTGAATTCGTGCGCAACGTTTTTTATATGACCACAACAAAAATACGAACAAAATGAAATGAAGTTGTACAACCAACTCCTAAATTTTACAACCTGTCTATAGAACTTGCCAAAAATCAAAAATTTTTAATCTTTCGTACAACCGAGACACAACTTCATCCGACGACCCCACACACTTTACAATCTCATATACAACCTGCTCATGTTGAACCAACGGTCGCAAGGTAAAGGGAAAATATTTCGAGGGAAAAATTGTTTACGATAGGGCTGATTATAAAATAAAAAAAAATGTTTTTTTTTTACTAATAATAACTCTAGTAGGGGGTACCAAAAATGTCTTGCAATTTTATATTGTTTTGTGGTGTTATTGTTTCGCTTTAGCAATAAAATTTTAAGAATAGATTTTACAACGTTTATTGGAAATTTTTTAATAGACTTCACCCTTATCGGGAATAAAAGTTCACGTGAAATTTGTTAAATTTCCCTTAAATTATGATCGCTAATGTTTGCGTTGTTGTTGTATCAGTATACTAGTTTCTAATTTTGTCCACCATTTTTTACGTAAACAAAATGTTCGCCTTTTATTCCCGATAAAGGTGATTAGAGTACATGTTGTATTTAAATATATTAATTTTTTTTAAATAAATTTTATTTATTTACTTATTTATTGCCATGAAACGTTATAATTAGTATGCAAATTGGTTTGAGGAATTTTTGGGTTTTTATTTTAGAAAAAAAAAAGAAAACTATATTCAGAAAAATGTTTGCTAGTGGCAACGCTGAGATCACACGTACACAAAAATTTCCACCAAGTTTTTCATTTTGCTCTTACTAAACTAATAGAATTTTGACGAATATACCCGTCATCACTACCGATCAAATGACTGGTAAGTTTTCACAAGATATGTAGCTTTTAGTGCATAAATAAGCGTTTATTGTGTGTGGAACAAGTGCTATTAGAAACATTTTACCTCACCATATTGATGCTGATCTGGATTATCCATTAAAATAGTGAATTGGTTTTTTTTACAACAGTTGCGTAACTTACCTAAAAAGAAAGAAATACAAATTATAAACATTAATAATAAATAATTATGAATAAGAATTATAGTAATTTTAAATATTTTTGCAAATATAATTTTATAACTCCTTTGCTAATCTAAAATATGGGGAAATATTTATCTTTTGGTTTAATTTTGCGCAATATTTTTGAAGGTTTTTTGTCAGGCGAACAAATTTTTAAATTGTCAACACCGTAAACTTTTATGGCAACTAATTAAGTTTTTAAGGAAATATACTTCATAAACATTAATTCTTCGGTTGGTTTCGGTTTCCGGCACAGTATATTTAAAATACATTATGCTTGCAGCAAACCAGAAACTATCCGACGAATTAACAAACCAACTTTCGGATAAAATAAATAATAAAATTTTTGTATAGTAAAACACGTGTTTTCATAAAGTATGAATCAAACACAGTAAATTGTATAGCGGTGTTATACTAAATAATTTTTTTCCCACTCCACTTAGAATATTTAAAAACACAACTTTAAAGTTAAAACAAAATTTAAAATTTGTATATTTTTTATTATTAAACTTTTTTTTTTATTTTCAATTAATTTTTAAGCTTTAAAAATCTTCTTCCCTTTTTTACATTCACTGTGAATGATAGCGGAGAAAACATTTCAGGGGATATTCACGATAGCATTTTTCCCTACACGGGAACAAAAATTACACTTGTTATTGTGAATGTATTTAAAGAAATAGTTAATAATTTACTGAAAAAGTTAAATATTAATTTGGGGGAAATAGAAATATAAAAAGAAAATTCCCAATAAATATAAATAAATAAATTCCCACAAATTATAGTTATTTTGTTATTTGCCATTATTTTTTAATTTATTTTTTGCCTCATACTTTCTACAAAAATCAGCTGGCACAACAATGATGCCACCTAGCATACTTATTGCACCGTAAGTGTTACCAAATACTAGAAATATTTTTGATGTATGTCACGAAATTATAAAGCGAATTAAGTATAGTTTTTTTTATATAAAAAATGTTTATAAACGAGGTAACACAGGATTCCCAGTTTTTATGAATTTTGGTCATTTTGACGATTTTTGCAATTTGACAGTTTTTGTTATAAATGATGATTTTTTCTTTGTATAACAATTGTCTTTGAAGCAATTTGGAAGAACAATTGAACTTTGAAAAATTTGTTAGTGATACGGACCGAAGCCTATATTATGCATGACTATGACTCACACATTAACCAATTTATGAAACACGCTAAATGTCAGTTCAAATAAAAGTAAATGATAAATATTGAATTAACTTTTTTAGAACTTTGCTTCCAAAGCGTAAAAAGTACTCTTTAAAAGTGCTTTTCGTACCCCCTGTTATCAGCCGGTTCTGAAGAATTTTTCCATTACTGCTGTAGTTCTGACTGATTTGCCTGCCTGCCTGCTGCCTGTTTGCCCGCTTGACTGATTGTATATTTGCACTTCGGCTTTCAATCATGCTTCAATATATTCAAGGTCATTTTAATATGGTTCCAATTGCTGAACTTAGAATGCTTACAAAGTATTTAGATGCAAGTGTGTGTGTGTGTTTTGTGAATGTAAAATTTATTTATTGCAATTTGCAGCCACTGTTTGTTGGCCATGGTAATAATAGTCTCGCATAAATGCTACAGCAAGGAAAAATCATTGCAGTAGTTTGTATAGTCTCACAGCCAACGGAGTTAAAATAAAAGAAAGAAGAAATATATAATAAATAAAAGTATGCGGCAGCTTTTACAAACCAATAAATAAAATATCATCATTAAAATCATCATCAGCATGCCTGCCTGCCTGCAGTTAAAGTTTTGTGGGCCTGGTGTTAATGATAGCACTGATGATGATGATGATGATGATGATGAATACTTATAACAGCAACATCATCACATCACCACTGACTGGCACTATCATTTCAAAAGATCATGGATTTTCTTTTGGTTATCTTTTGATTGTGGCTTTTTGTCTTTGAGTGCAATTTGCCTGCACGTTTAATATACATAATATTACTCGCATGTAAGTGGATATAGTAAATGCTTGATGGTGTCATTACCATCTTTGGAGGGTTTCCTGCATATTGTAGCAATCAAAGCAAATGAAAAAAAAAATCCACAACAATGTATGCATTAAATGTACATGTGCAGTGTGCTGTGGTTGCCTAGACCAGCAACGTTAATCTTAACATGGAAGTCATCATTAGTGCGGTTTAACTGAAGACTTTTGCATGCACGCACACCCAATTCCAATTCCATTGATTCAAAACATCAAGAAGTTGCAAATAAAAGACAATAATAATGTTATGCCTGCCAAAGAAAATATTTTTTTTTTTAATTTTTTTAATAGCAATGCTCTTGGTAAGAAGTTGTTGCCAAACCCAGCCTGCAGTGCTTACCAACCAACCATCCTTATGCGTCATTTCCTACGGGAATCGTTCGTTTGAATGCTTTGTTTGCCATCGAAACAATAGTTTGCATTGCATAGAATTGTTTTGCTATTTGTGTTTTTTTCTACACTCTCTCTCTCTCTCTATCCTAAAATAAAGATTTTGGTATATTTTTGCTTTTGTTTTTGGCCCCAGATCTATAATTTGCTGTAGCCATTATTTTTTTTTTTCTTTAGCAAAATTGATTGCAGAAATTAAATTCTAATCCTTTTCATTCTTTATTTTTGCTAAGAGACTTTAAAAATTCCCCACCTTTTAATAATAGAGGAAAAAAAGAGCAAACGAAAGGTTAACGAACTGCTGCACCACAATACAGAGTTGCCAGTTTTGTTTCATATGCTGGGTTTACACGCAGCAATTTTAGTTGAGCGCTTTAGACAGCTGCTACGTATGCATGTTTTATTAGAGCAAAAAATCAGCAGTGATATCAGCAGGTTTGCCAGACCTGCTTTATTTGAAGCAATTTTTTTACTGCGTCCTTATTGAAAAAATTTCTTTCGCCAACTGTACATAACTTTGACGCGTCACGGCGCTCAACTCTCTAGGCAAAATTAGCTCTGGCGTTTTGAAATACACTTTATAAAATTTTTTCTTTTATCCAAATTTTCTTAAAAATTAAAATTATTGCCCATCAAAAAAAAGCACATATGTACATACATACATACATATGTATGTATTTAATTACAAGTTTGTTACAAAATAATAATCGTTCGCAGCACAAGCTGGCAAAATTCAAAAGTATGTAAAACATATAATGGCAGATTTTTTTCCAACAACTTTTTTTTTTGCTTTTACCTCTACAACGTTACCAAACAGGAAATGTATACAAAACAAATATAAAAAATATGCTCGTAACCTTAACAAAAAAAAAAAATAAAATCATGTATCAATTTGTAAAAACCAACAAAAAATGATAAAACTTTTTTATTCTCTCATAAAACGTTAATACAGATTTTATTCCTAATTATATGCGGATGTGTTTTTATTTCTAAGATGTTTTCCATCAGCACCAGCAGACTATGAATATTTGAAAATTTTTTTTTTGCTTCAACTTTAAATTCATCAAAAAAAAAAAAATACGGAAATTCCCTGCCCAATACGAGTATCACAACTAACATTCACACCTTCAACTTATTTATTATATTAAAGCAATATCAAGCATTAAGCTGGGAACGCACTATTTGTTATTTCATTTCATTTTCTAAAACTTTGTAGATATCTTTTTACGTTTAATTTTAATTTATGTTGGAGTTCACAAAAAAAAAAATTAAATAAAACGTATTTTTCTATTCACGCGATCATTATCTTTTATTTTTTATGTTTAAAACCAAATTATTTCGAATGAATGACTTTTTGTGACCCAGAAAATCACTCGGATTTTTTGTTTTTGGTTAAAGAAATACTTATAAAACAACCAGCAGCCATGCAACGTCAAATTATTAAAAAAAAAAAAAAAAAAAAAACGAAAACAACACCAAATTATATTGTTTTAAAGTTAGTTTTGTTTTCTTTTTAATACGTATCTAATAAGTAGACAATTACAAATTTCTGTAACCTGTTTTTGGCCCACAAAACAAAAGAAGAAATTAAGAAGTGATTATTTATAATGACTTTGACTTTATGGCATGATTGAAATTACTTACATTTTCTAAATAAAAGCAAGTTACAATAAAAGAAAAAGTTTACGGGGAAAATGTTAACAACTTGGAAAATTATATAAAAAGATTATAAATTTATACCTACTACATATGTACAAAACTTTCATTTGCATAAAATTTGCCATTTGAATAATTTGAAGCATATTAAAGTACACGGCTCTGGCTTATTCAAAATAGTTAGAGAACAGTTAATCTTAAAGTGTGTTTACACGAGTTAAAGGGTGTTTATTGTGGAGTAGTGATGTTTTCAATTTAAATAATATATAAATTAATTTCAGTAAAATATACATACATACATATTTGGCTAATTCACAAACTGTTCTATTCTGTCATATTGTCATAATGTACTAAAGTAGTTGTTTCAAGGCAAAAATAAATATTGAAACACTTTTACTTAAAAAAAATTAATTAAATTAAATAAAACTCCCTGTGTAGGTATATAAACATAAGTATTTGTGCTCCTTTTAATAATATCAGTAGGTATGACACATGGGGTGCTATTGTATGTATTTGTTAATTTATATTCTGTGTTTTATGGAAATTTGCATTTATGCTAATTGTAATTTTTTTTCGTTTCCCACGCTTCGCTTGGAAGCTCTTATTGTGTGTATCACCGCTGGTAAGCCAGTCCGTAGTTTACCAATGACCACTTTTTGTTTTAACAACAAACTTTTTAATAAAATCAAATAAACAAATAAAAGAATTTAAAACAATTAAAGTGACTGATGATGATGATGATTTGAAGCTTAACAATTAATTTGAATATTTTTCGAATATTTTTTCACGTAATAAACGTAATTTCAGCAACATTAAACACAAATAATAACAATTATGAAACGTAAAAAGTTAACGGTAGCATTTTTTTTATATATGTATGTATGTACATATGTATGTATGTACACATCGTCACCTTAAATGCAAACGGACGTAACTACACTTATATTTTTCACAGGAGAAACAAAAAAACGTTTGAAAATCAATAAGAATAAAGTATTCTTTTAAACTTTCTTCGAAATTTATTTGGAGTATGGATACTTATATGTTTTTAACCATTTATTTTCTTTTTATATAGGTATATTTAAAATTTTATGTTAGTTACATTATTTGCAATAAAAAATGGATGCATTTGTAATTACGTCCGTTTGAATTTCTTTAATAAAGTCGTCAGAGCTCTAAAAATTTGCGCGAACATGTAGTTTGATAAAATGAACCATAATCAATCAAAAACTCGATTTCGAATTTTTGTGTAGTTACGTCCGCTTGCATTTAAGGTGACGATATGTAGAATGAAGTAGATATACATACTTATATACGTACTTATATGGACTAACCCTTTATCGTGAATGTTCTGAATATACCATGCACTCATAAGAATTTACGTACATACATATTAAAGTCCTGCACAAGACTATTTATAAGACCTTTCAAGACATGCGACGTTTTTTAAGCGCTTTACTACAGCGAAATATTTTAAAACAAACGCTAAAAAACACTGTTGGCAAGACAAAGAACTCAAAAAAAATATTGCCAACAGTGTTATTTAGCGTTTATTTTAGAATATTTCGCTGTAGTAATGCGTTTAAAAAATGTCGCATGTCTTGAAATGTCTTATAAATAGTCTTGTGCAGGTCAATAATACATATGCATGTACATTAAGCTTGAATTAGACGTGACATAGCCATAACGCCATAGCCATAACCAAACCAAAATTCAATTGGTTTCTATGGTGAGAGTTATGGCGAGTCTCTCTCACTCTCACTCTCACCATAGAAATGAATTGAATTTTGGTTTGGTTATGGCTATGGCGTTATGGCTAAGTCACGTCTAATTCAAGCTTTAGGGATATAACTTTTTAACTATTTTTTAAAATATCAAAATTCGCATAGCACAGTCCGACGAGCAAAAAAAAAGCTATAATGAACGCATATATTATTTTTTCGCTAAGGTCGAAAAAGTGTGAACCAACCGCGATGGAGTTTTGAAAATTTTTAATTTTCTTTTTTGTTAAAAAAAATTAATAAAATCAAAAATATTTTTACCTGAAGAAGACACACAAAGGCGTGTCGAAATATTGTATAAATATATAAAAATAAATATTGTTAATTTTATTTATATAAAAAAGACCTCAAGCTTAATAAAATAGTTATTAAATAAAACTAAAAGGTCAAAGAAATTTGCGAAAATCAATTAATAATATGTTTATTTAAAACAAAAAATAAATAAAAAACACCGTATAAAATTATGAATATTAAGAAGGCCTCGAAATAATTTTAGATTATGTAAAATAATATTTTTGTTAGTTCAAGACCAATTGGTGCGTGAACTTTTTTGACTTGTCGCACACTTACATTCTAAACAAAAACAAATTTTAATAATTTGTTGTTCTTTCAAATGTAAGTGTGCGACAAGTCGAACGTTGTCGATATCGTGGGTCAGGCCGTATGATTTCCGTGATTACTAGGACATGGTTGACCTCATGGTACTATGATAAAAAAATTGGTTATACCCCTAATCTATATATGTATGTATGTATGTACATACATATGCATGCCTTTATGTATGTACACATGTATGTATGTATCTAGTATGTACGTATTTACTTATTTTTAGCAAGAAAAAAACTGGAAATAATTGCAAAAATACTTTTTTTATGTACCTACATAAATGTACCTATAAAATATAATGAAAAATTGCCATTTTATACAAGACTTTATGCATATCTGCATATGTACATATTTACATACATCTGTATATATGTATGTATGTACATATGTATGTATGTCCATAATTTGTGATCTGCATTTTAAAGTTTAAAATTTAAACTCAGTAACGTCTGTTTGTTTTTTTATTTCTTCATGACCACATGAATTTTTGGGTGTTACGGAATTTAATGGTAAAAATGTTCTCTTTGTTCTGTTTCACAAACTTTTGTCGTTTTTAACGTTGTTTTTTTTTTTTGTTTTAATAAAAACCGAAATTTATAGCCAATACCCCAACAGCCAGTGAAAAATTGATATTCCTTCAACGATAACAAAATAAACATGATAAATTTCCTTCTTCTCTAGAATAAAAGCATGTGAATATGTACAAACATACATACATACATACATGCATAATTTAGTTATATAGCATGTACTATGTATGTTCGTTTATACATACAATATATACATATGTACATACATACATATTTATTTACATAATATTCAAATGAGAATTTAGTTCATTGATGTATTGCTGATTATAACGGTTAACAATACAATTGACATCATTTTCATATGCATAAATTCTTAAAAGTAGCACCTTTATTATTCATACACATGTATGTACATATGTACGTATGTATGTATGTATAAACAAGAGCATTTCTTTACATTGTTACTATAGTAACAACAATGTAACATCAATGTAAATAAATGCAATGTTACTTACATACACATACATAAATATGTATGTATGTATGTATGTGAGTGCAATAGTTAGCAGCGAGCAAGAGTGCGTAAAAAAGTACACAGTTATTACACACAAGTGAATGGCGGTGCTGGTTAAAAAGAAGAAGACTGAAGGGAAGTTTCTGTTATTATTTTTTGCAGTACAAGCCAACATCACTGCATTTTATTGCAAAGGGCAGGGTAGAGGCATTTATTATTGAATCTAATTACCTATAATTTCTTTTGTCATACATATGTACATATGTATGCATGTGTGTGTATGTATATTTTTCTTGTATTAAGTGATGTAATACTGTAATTCAACAGAGTTCCGTTAAGTAGAAAAAATTTATTGTTTATTTTATGACTATGTGCAGTCGTTGTTAATATTAATTTATTTTCGCCGGTTTTTGTTAATAAAAGTTCTATGTAGTATGTTGTTTACCTGGCTGTACACATATTATATACATACATACTACATACATACATACATATATACATTAGTGTATATGTATATTATAGGTACCGCAGCAGTTTTTGAAAGCTTATAGGGTAAAGTATTTTTGTGATTTTTTCAGATTTTTCGGAGGTCGCTAAAATCGATTTTAACTCGAAAATCGGGATTTCTCCACTTTTTTTAATTTTGTTTGGGACATACTAATGTACATACATATGCATGTAATATGTAGGTATGTGTGTTCTTATGTAATCATGGCTCTGTACATAGTATGTATGCATTTTAAATTCAATAAAATTTGCCATTGCTGACTGACCATGAGTAATTTTATTTTTTCATCGATTCGCTGTAAAATTTTTTTTTTTTTAATTTTACACTTGCCCACTTATAGACAATCTCTCAAACTTGTTGTATGATTAAAACAAGTAGATGACAAATGTTTTAGTAACTGTTTATAAGTAGAATTTTGCATTAGAGATTTAAAAAGTACGAGTATTAACTGACATAATGAAGCAATAATGTAAAAAAAAAACTTGAAATAAATTCACAAAAATATTAATTTATTATCATCAAGTGGCATTTTAATTAGCATAAAAAATTAATTTGCAACTGCTTTTTTAATTAACTAATATTTTTATTTTAAAATTATTATTAAACAGTAAAAAAATTGCAAGGTATTTAAGGTTTTTGAAAAGACAAAAAAAAATTTCGGCAAAGAATACATATCGCCCCTGTTACTTTAAAAGTGTAAACCCAAAATTTACAAATTCTCAGTAGAGGCAAAAACTGTTTTTTTAATGTGCCCCTAAAAGGCCTAGAGACAATCAAATCAACCTGTCAACCAATCCATACATACATATGTATGTATGTGTGAGTGTCGCATGGTTGTTGCTTAAAAGCAGACGTACAAATAAACCCGTCAATCACCATTTGTGTTTTGAGTTCGTAGCGCAATATGTACCTATAAACTTTCGTTCGTCTGCGTACTTCTTTATCATTATCATTATCACAAGAATAAAAACAAGATCAAAAATTAAATTAAAACTTTTTGGTTTTCATCAAGTATCGTGAACAATGCGTACGTGTAGCCGAAAAAACACAATTGCACGCTTTCAACTATGTGATTGATAAGTTTGTTTGATCGTCTCCAGGGCACTTTATATTACCAAGCGATACAACTCTACAACTGTATTTTTTTTTGGAAAAATATTAGAGCAAATAATGCAAGATTTGGCCAGTGATGCTTGCAAAAATTTAAAATTGCTAAATTGTGAGTTGACTCTCTTTAAAGAAACAAGTGCGGTATGTATGTATGTATGACAACAAAAATTCTCAAGAATAAAAACACAATTTATTTGCTTAACACTAACTGGTTTTGTTAGCGTTATTAATCAACTGTTATTAATGGTAATAAATTCAAGTGCTTTCGGCGAAAAAGAATTGTAATCAGGCAACGAACATTAATTTTATAGTTAATAAAAATAATATTGTCATCTTAAAACCATTGGTATTTGGGGATTAGAAATCAATGAACTTCATTATTGGCAAATTAAGAGGTAAATAATAAAATATAATACCTATTTCTGGCAATATGTAATAATCACTTAAGTAGACTTAAGGCTCAATCAGACGTGACATAACCATAGCCATAGCCATAGAAAACAGCCGTTCGAACCAAACTAATCGGCAACACTGTATTTGATTATATGTACGTGACTCGCCATAACGCGAACCACTTGAATTTTGGTTTGGTTATGGCTATGTCACGTCTAATTTAGCTTTATTACGATGCACATATTGAGTTAAAGTGTTTACAATGCTGCTTATGGGCATTTCCACAAGAATTTTGTAGCGTGCGACACCATTTGCTTGGTGTCGGCACTTGTTTTTTTTGTAAAGAGAACGTAACTTTTTTTCCTTTTTTATATATTTGTGTAGGCCGTAAGCAGCTCTAGGTTAGGTAAAATTTTAAGAAAACTCGAGTAATGTTGTTCAGAAATATAAGGTTAATTGCTTACTGTCGCACGTGACAAAAAAGTGGAATTTCTTAGAGAAATTCCCATACTCAAAGAAAAGAATTATACAATAGTAGATTCATGCATCGGAGCACTTAGCGTTAAAGCTTCTGAAAAAACACTATTTTTCTTAAGACGACTTAAGCGATTATTGCATATTGCCACAGATATGTACATATGTATGTACTCGTACTATGTATACATTACATACCTCTAAAAATTCAAAAACACACAAACATAATTTACAAATCACAGATGATTAAAGCTTTTTGTTGCATTTGCTATGACCTTTAAAATAAATTTCGTTATTTCAAACACAAAAAAAAAATACATTACAATAAATTTTTCAATACATTTAAATTAAAATTCGAAATTAAAAGAAAACCGTACGTCTTCATGGTTAAACATTTCTATCAACAAACACCGACCCAACCACTTACTCACTGTTGGATATTTGTACCATTATAAACATATAAACAATTATAAATCTCCATCATAGATTGAAAAATCATGATATTGACACCAATTAAACGTTTAAGTGCTTTTCTAGAGCGCTCCATTATTATCAGCACTTTTTAGGTTTTTTTTGCTCTTCTTGGCATAAATAGCTCGCGCCCGTGCGATATAATTTTGTTTTTGCTTTGCTTGCTGCTTAGATTTTGGAATTGTTAAATAAAAATGCAAAATAATAGAAGAGATACACTGAAAATAATTCTGTGTTAATAAGGAAACAGTGTTGTATGAATGACATAAAAAAACGTGGAAACAAATTGAATAACAATGAAAAATTGGCAACAGTGTTATATACTACGTTTATACGCCTGACTTATTTGCAAATAAAACGGTAAATTGCTCGCATATAATTGCATTATTGTGACTTACTAACTGACTATTCACAATTAACGCACTATTGTAAATAAAATGCTTGATGTTGCCGCGCTTAACAAATATTTGCTAATAAAAAACAGTAAATAGATAAATATTGCACAAAAATAGTGATAGAAGAAAATAATGAGAATTAGAACAAATAATTATTTATTATTTTATACATTTACACTATTTTTTTGTCAACATAAATAAATTTTCTATAGAAGTGCTGCCAAGTTTTTGTACTTTTGCTACGAAGTGCAAACAGTAAGTTAATTTATTTGCAAATATTTTTATTTGCAAATAGTGTGTAATATTAAATAAATCTTGAAAAAAAACTGCAATAAATATTAAATAAATTTATATTAATCGAGACTAGTACAACTTTAAATTAAAATATTGCATAATATAAAAATATTTTTTAATTTGTTGAAATGTAATCTACTAACTATCCCGACACAGGAAATATATGATTTAGACCACTTACATAATTATGGGCCTAATATAAAGGAACATTTTTTTCCGCACAATATGGGTGGAATCCACCTTTAGTTTTTGTTTTGGATAAGTCAGAAAAATATTAATGTTCAAGCATTAAAAAAACTTAATTCAAACATGCATGAAAGCCTTGAAGAGAATTAAACGAAAATTTCAAAAGGCAAATCGTTGTAAAATTGTCACAGGAAGGGCTCTGCTTTGGGACCATTTGTCCTGTTTTGATATCAAGGATTTATTAACTTTATACTAATCTTGAATTTTCTGTTTTTTTTTGTTATGCCACTGTACAGTGGGTGGTGGACTTTCCCGCTATTACAGCACGATTTTCCAAAAAAACAATTATACAATTTTCTAGCGTTATTCAAGCGATAATTAATGGCGCTGATATGAGTGTTGCCAGGTTTGACAGTGTATGAGTGTGGACAAAATTTTAGAAAGCAATTCGTTTTTAAACTGTTAGTAATTTAAATTTGATCTACACATGAATGGCTCTGCTTTGGCACCATTTAACTAAGAGTCCAACCTAAATTAGAGCGTCAAGCGTTGCGTTAGCAGCAGAGTACGTATTTTCAGTGCATTCAAATAATATGTCATACGTTTAGATGTACTGAAAATACGTACCCTGCTGCTAACGCAATATTTGACGCTCTAATTTAGGTCGGAATGTAACGCCGTCTTGTTTTGGTAAATACAGGCTTAGTAACTTAATATTAATCTTAAATTTGTTTAAATTTTTTTTGTGCTTATCCCAGTGCACAGTTTCCCAGCGCTGTTCTCTAGCGGTAAATAATTGGGCACACGTGACAACAGTATTGCCAGATCTTAAACTATTAAAATTTCTCTGAGTGCATTTTTTTGTATTATTGTGATTTGTTTTTTTTTTCAATTTATAAACTGTAATAAAGCAATTAAATGGAAATTTATTAAACACTTAGCTTTTTTTTAACACACACAACGCAATAATTAGAGCTTTTTATAGAAAGTATTTAAAATTGTTAACCTTGATTTTAATTTAATTATAAACATTTGAGAATTTTTTAAAATAAATTATTGCTGTTATTATTTAAATATGTAGTATATTATTTTCGGTTTAAACATGCAGGAATGCTTACAGCAAAGTGCTGAAATATTTTCACGAAATTATTTTATGTAGCCCTAATTTGTTTAAAGTTCTAATCTAAAATAAACTATTTAAATGTTTAATTTATTTAGAAGAATTAGGCGTTTTTGTGTACGTGTTTGGCATTGTAATTAAGCGTAAAGTAAAATAAAGAATTCAACCTGTAATTTATTATTTAAATGAACTTATTTAAACAAATGAAAAATGACTCAGGCATGTACTACTTAAATATGTATAGTATTTCAAGCCATTAAGTTCGCCTTCAGCCTGCATACTTTTATTTCAAATATTTGAAATAAAATTTTTTTTTTCAATTTCTTATCAAATATGTTACCATTTACTTTTATGAGGTTCTTAGTTAAAGTGCTTGAGTAAATTGAAATACAAATGGTTATTCATGTCTTACAGTAATTTAACTTTCGGATTAAAGTTTATTTAAACAAGTACACATACTTGAGTCTATGAAATGAGGGTTAGTAACCTCATTTTGTTGTTGTTTAAGTTTACTTTTTTTTTTGTTATCTTGAGCTAAAACATTTAAAGGTACTGACTGGTAAAGCAATTTAATAATAATGTACCTGTAACCAGCCATAACAATAATAATTAGGTGGTTCATTCGTTTGTTCTTACGTTCTTATGGGTTGGATTTTTTAACGTCTGTCTCTAGATTGAGATAAAAAGAAAAAGTTTATTTTCCCAAAACCAGCAGAAAACGACGACGAAAAAGAAGAAGAACTATTTAAATGGGTTATTTAAATCTAAATGGTAAACGTTTATAATTTATTCATTAATTTTGGGAAGAACATAAAAAGAGTTATGAGTATTATAGTATGTAGAAACCAACTTAGTTACAGCTTTTCTTGTTCTAAACCTTGGGGTTTATATGTATATGAATTTTAAATTAATTATTTGTTGTGTTAATTTATTTTTATTATATAAAAATGGAAAATAGAATTTTAATGAAATGCTTTTGAATTTAATTACAATAGTTTTTGTTACGAGTATTTTTTATATGTGTACATAATTTTAAAGCTGAGTGTGCATGCATCAACACTGAATACTTAAACAATTTAATAAATATATTAGTGCACTTGTTATTTGAGATAACCCATCTTTCAAAGTTCAAGTTCTGTTTTATCAGCAAATTACAAAATATTTTTGTATATTTTGCAAGTGCATTGTAAGTCTGTAATAAAACAGTAATAAAACCAAAATTCTGGCAACGCTGTTCAGCAAAGACAAGGTGGCGGCATAGCAACAGCTGATTTTAAAAACAGTGTAGCTGAGAGAGTAACTAATAATAACTATTTCCATTGGTTGTTAGCACAATTTAAAGTTCTATTAAATTAAAAGTCCACACAACACGTTTTTTGCGTCAATTTATAATAATTGTTTCTGAAAACAATCCACTGTAATGAGTGTGGGCTAAGGCCATGAAGCCAGCTGCTCTCGATGTTAGCTCCAACATATGGGCGACATAAAAATATCTGTGATATATATTTTTTAACTTCTTCTTCAGCTTTCAGAAATGTATATTTCTTCTATCGAAATGATTTTGATTTAAATCGAATGAACTGCAACATTACAAAAATTTTAAAATTCTTTAATAAAAAATCAAATAAAATTGGAAAAATTTTTTTCGTTTTTTTTTACAATAACTAACAACACAAAACGAGCGCCCTTGATACATTGTTAGCTTAGCGAAAAACAATTGATTAAATAATAAATAAGAATTTTTGGTTCAAAAACAAAAATATTTGCTTACACGTGTCGGGATAAGAATTTTTTGAATAACAAAAAGTTGTGAAGGTAATCAAACTACAAACGCGTAAGAGATTCAAAATTCAGTTCGCCTTGAAACTGTAAGAATTCAAAATGTAAAAAACTAAGTATACGAGGGCGGTTCCAAAACTAGCCAACCTGGGAGATTATTATGCAATCCGAATCGAACGAAAATGTTTTCTATGAACATACAAATTCCAACAGTTTTATTTTCGAATCGAATTACATAATAACTCCCCCGAGATAAAGATGGCGTCTTTGAAAAAAAAAACACTTTGGTGAAAAGTGGTAAGCTTATAAATTATGTGCTTTAAGTTTTAAGCTGCCACTTTGTTTTATTGTCACTACCTTCATTTAAAAGCTATCAGTCCAATCAATATTAAAGTCGAGCTAAATCGTAATTTGGGGAAGTCTGGGGGTCTACTGCGTAATTCAAAACGAAAGCAAATGCTTTCGAAATGCAATGTTAATAACATGTAAATTCGAAAGCATTTTCTTTCGTTTCGAATTGCAGAGTTGAACCCCTGCTCCTTCGTTTACGACTATACAATTTTGGGTAATAGATTTTAGCGCACCTCTCGTAAATATTATGCTTAAACAATTGCGTGAAGGATATTTAAAATAAATATTTCCAATTAAGCTTAAATCTTCAAGATAAAACAAACTTAAGTCTCTACCCATAATATTATTTAAATAAGTTGCAAATCTAAGCAAAAACTTATATCACTAAATCCCAGCAGTCAGTTAGACAGACGTTTGGTCTGTCTGTCTGTCTCTTCACCATATATAGAGTATATCATAGAATGGATTATTATTATTATTAAATGTTGTTTGTTTTTTTTTTCATTGCAATTAAAAAAAAAATCATAAAATTTCCTTAACAATGCACTTGTTTTGTATTATTATTATTATTTTTTTTTTTTGAAAATCTTTCTGTATCAGTCCGGGTTTTGTTTTATTTTTTTCACTTTAATGTTTTATTTGTATATTTTTCATTTTTTGTTTAATATTAATATTTATAACTACGTAATTATAATTTTTTTTGCTTAATATTGAGGCTATTGTGTTATAATTTATACAATTTAATTAATTATCAACTTCCTTAAGGTTGCAAAAAAATTAAAAAAAAAAAAGATTATAAAACAAAGTGGCTTCAAAGAAAAATTTATACATATGGGTATAATTATCATTTAAATGACAATATGCTGGTTTTATTATATCATAATTAAAAAAAATAGTCCCTGATACTTGAGAAAAAAGAAAAAAAAAAGATTTCCATAGTTTATGACAATGTCAAGGGAATTTTTTAGATTGTGGTAAATTATTTAGATTAAAAAAAATAAGGAAAATAATGTTGGTGCAGAGAGTCTCCAAATAAATCTGTTAGCTTAACGGCCTGTCCCACGATACCACCAGATATCGTATTGTATTGCAAACAACAATATTAGAAAATTTGTTGTTGTTTGCAATACAAGTTGTCGATCGAACGATTTCTGGTGACATCGTGGGACAGGCCGTAAGACATAAGGGGCTATTCACATGTTGTAAAAAGCATCACAAAGCAGGGGCGGGGGTATAAAAACTCCCAAAGTAGCGTTGCCTAATATGTGAATAGCCCATAAGTATAAAGTTTATTTGAAAAAATAATTCTTTATTATTTATATGAACAAAGTGCCCTAAATAAATATTTTCACAGTTTTTCTTTCTCCTTTCCCACTGTGAAAGTTTTCTTTCTAAAATTTTCTTTAATTCTCTTTTAAAGTTTCATTCGTTTCTATACACACAAATTTTTTTTATGAATTTCAAAAAGTTTGTTTGTTCTTGATGAAACACGTCTAGATGCATTTCCTTGCTGCTTAGGCAACTCGTTAGTAGAGTACTACCACAACAAAATTAAATTTGCATTCATTTTGAGACGCGTTAAATAAAAATTAGAATTCACCATCAACGCTATTGTGAATAACAAGTTGAATATTTGTTCCCATGAAATTGGGGAAAATGCTATTGTGAATTTCCCGTGATATTTTTTCCCGCTATCAGTCTCCACTGAATGTTAAAAACGAAAAGAAAATTTTTAAAGTTAGAACAAATGTAAATTTATTAATAAGAAATGCCCAAATTTTCGTTTTCAAACGAAATATTTTTATAAGTAAAATTCGACGTGAAAATTTTTCCCAGGTAAAAATTCCAACTAATAGAAAACAATAGGGAAAACAAAAAATTCTAATTGGAAAAGAGAGAAATTTCACGCGGAATTTTATTCATGATAGCCCTGATTCTAGCTGCAATGAAAATATAATTTTTGCCGCCGCTATAAAATTTACTGCAGGTGAACCAAAGCGCTTAATACTTCAGTAAAAAAATTATTGCACAGAATTATTGTTAACTAACTAACGTGAACATTATTTACTGATCTTATACTAAAGATAAGTATGTACTTATAACTTTTAATAAAATCACTAAAGAAAAATACGGAAATTAGTACAGTTTGCCTGCAAAAATTAAGCAAACAAAACTAAGGGAAAAATTTAAAAAATTAAAAAAGGGAAAGAATTATTCACTATTGCAATTTTGGACAAAGGGAAATATTTTGGGTAAAAAAAAAATTTTTTCACGAAAAAAGAAAAAATTAAAGAGGTTTGGAGATCTAATGTAACGTAACCTACTTTTCATATAAAAATATTGATCAACTGTTTCCTACGTTGCAGTTACATTACATTACAGTCGGGTAACTGAGCCTTTAGAGCTATGAGATCAAAGTTAATTAAAAAGAAATTAGATTTTGGTTGTTTTTTTTTTATGAAAAGCGGCAGGTATGCTCGCAAAAACTTAAGGCTCTGTTAGCCGACTGTAATGGAATTTAACTGCAACGGTAGGAAACAGCTGATCTGTTATGTAAAAAGTAATTTGCATTTCTGTTACATCTCTATGACCATTTTCATTACTTTTCACATAACAATATCGATCAGCAGATTCTTACCGTTGCAGTTACATTGCCTTTAAATAAAGTCGGTTTGGAGGCCCTATGCTTCTTATAGGAACGACGGGAAAATATATATATATATATATATACATATATATATATATATATATACATATATATATATACATATATATATATATATATATATATACATATATATATATATATATATATACATACATGTGAGGCATTGAGATCACTATTACAACGGTCAGGGCAAAGGGAAATTTTTTTTTTATAAAAATTCTTTTAGTGAACCTTTAGGCTACCAATATTTGCTTCGACTGTCAAAAAATGTAACGTAAATTCAAATAAAATTAAAATGAAAACACAAGCAGAATGCAATCAGCTGTTCAGAGCTAGCGTGCCTACATTAAACGTTAACATGCGTCGGCATAGCAGTTTCATGCACACTGCGACCGTCCCGGCGTTTGAAAATATTCCCCAGTTAAAGTAACAGATTTTTATAAGAGAACAAAAAGAAAAATAAAAAAAATTTCGTTAACTTGTAGACATGGCTTAAACGAAATATATTGCAATTGAGCCTGTTTCAGACGTAGAAAGACACCATAAACAACGCCGCTGCAATGGCGGCGAAACAAACAATGGCTTATCAATTTGTTTATCACTTGATTTTGTAAAAAGGCAATCCTGATCAGATAAAAAGTCTTTTCGTTTAGAAAAATTTCAAAAAAATGATCAAGCCATCCTATAAATTTTTTTTCGAAACTTCATTTTTATCGTATTATTTGCCGTAACAACAGTTTGCATTCACACTAACGCACTTACACGTTTTATTTAAATTTTTTACACGTTTTAATACAAAGTATAACAGCCTGAACAGGCCTTAAGGGGCAATTATGCCCTGAGAAAACGTTGAATGGGAAAAACTAAGGGCAGTAAATACTGAATTTTACGCCTTCAGACTCTAGAGGTGATTTCGGGCAGTTGTGTTGCTTTGTGGGAATTTTTAACCCCTGATTTTACTCTAGTTTAACAATTCTTTTAGAAAAATTATAAATAGGTATGTATCCCTATTATTTAGTTCCAATACCAATTGCTTGCATAATTATCTCTCAGACGGCCTTACATTTTGTTTGCTCAAGTTTATTTAAATTTTATTTATTTTTATTTTTTCTATACACCCTGAAATGTAAAAGCCTGTTTTATTGTTATATTTTTAATACAAAAATAGTTTACTTATTATGCAAAATTTATTCAATAATTCATTTTAATTAAAAAATAAAATTCTGAACTTGGTGCGTTTTTTTAAATGGCGCGTTTTTTTCTCTCTATTTTGCAGCGTTTTGAAATTTCAAAGTTGACAACGCTGTTTGTTACCAATAAAATGATGACACTTGTGAAAATTGCAAATTAAGCATTTCTTTTTTTATTTATTTATGGATTTATTTGTGTACAATATTTATTTACCTTCTGATACGAAATTTCCCACCGAACACCATTTTTAATTGATGAACGGTATCCACAATAGAGTAATCCAACTTGATAAAAACTTCTCTCACGCACACACGCACACGCTACACAACAAACAAACAAATTTACAGTTAATTTGTTTTGTTGTTGTTTTTATTATGGTATGGTTTTTCTTTTTGGTTTTATTTTGTGTGTGTTTTGTTTTTCACTTGGCGGCTGTAAGTAACAATTGTTGTTTTTGCAGTGTAGTTAAAATTTAATAAGAAGAAGAACGACAACAATAACAACCACTACAATTACTATTTATATGAAGAAGAGGAAAACAAGTTTTGGACATCAAAAACAAACAAACAAACAATTTCACTTTAATTGCAAAGAAAACGGAAAACTCTTTTGTTGTTGTTGCAGTTGCAATTAAACGTTTATTTTTATTTTGTTTAATGTTGTTTTTGTGTGAAGATGCTGCAGATGCAGGCAGATGCCTGCATTTTTTATTTTATTTTTGTGTAAATTTTTATTTGCAATTTAATGTGTTGTCAACTTTTTGTTTTCTTTATTTTGCAGGTTGTTAAGGAGGATATTTGCTTTGCCTTATTCTCGTTGTTTTCCGCCTTTATTTTTTTGGTAAGTAGGTACCTAGATATAAAATGTGTTTTATTTTTATTTTTGTTTATTCATTTATTATTTTAATTAATAAACAAACATGGCGGGTTTTAATTTAAATTCAAGCATAAATTGCTAAAATGAAAGCAACTGCGTGTGTATTTGTAATAAATATTTAATGTTAAGTTAAATTAATTATAGTGTTTTGTTATACATACATACATATGTACATATGTATGTATGTAGGTACCAGCATTTACTTTTAAAGTTATTTTTTTATTATTGACATCCAACTGACAACCATGGTTACTTTGACTTTATTTCAAACGATCAATTGACACGCGAAGTTGTTTAAGATTTTTTTTTAGCTAAGGGTCGGTCTGCTTTTTTATATCATACATATTATTCACGTATGCATTTATATTGTTATTGCTGTTGCTAACGTTACCAGTTACCACACAGTTTTCTAGCTCATTTCTAATTAGCACTTTAGCACAAAGCAAATTTTTTGCCGTCTTTTTTTTAGATCTGCTTTAAACGAATAATTTCACAATTGTTTAAGTCAGCATTTTCTATTTAAGAAAACAAAAGAAAGAAATTTGTTAACTGGTTACAAATTTTCTTTTAACACTCTTTATAAATTAAGTACAAATCGTTTTTACTTTCTGTTTTGTATTTAATTTTCCTCTGTAAAATTTATTCTGTTACAAATACCACAAAACCAAAGTGCACATTTAGCAGAGAAGGAAAAAATAAAAACAAAAATAAATGGTTTCACGCCGCTTCTATTTGAACCAAGCGTCTTAACCGTTCGTTAGTTGTTACTCGTATGAAAACCAGTTGTTCGCTAAAGCCAACCATATGCCCACTCTGGCTATGGTATTGTGACGTATGTATGTACATACTATGTTGTTGCTGTAGTAGTTTTTTCTTTGTTTATTTTTTCTTCTTGTTATACGGCATGGAAATACGTACATATGTACATACACATATGTGCGCTATGTGCTTGTGTTTGTATATACATACGTACACATAATTTTGTATATGTATTGATTGTTTACGATTTAAAAAAATATGGCCCTAAACATGATACAATTATACTAGGTACATGCACGACTACAACAATTGGAATTTTGTTGTATTTGTTGTTATAAACAAACGATAAATTGTCAGAAACAAATGTCTTTTGTTTATAAAAAATTGCAATTACAGGGCAACTAAAGTACAATTGCAGACGCGGCATTCCTGCATGATTATAGTTATTCAGTGTTGCCATTCTGTGTGTAGTTAAATAGTGTGTAATTTCTACTCACATGTGTAGGCCATAGAATTAAATTCTTGTATAATCTGTGTGTAATTCTACTTTGGGTTCTATTTGTATTTATTTTTCTTTTAATTTTAACCTACACAAAAGATGTGTAGTGTAATTTTCTTCAATGTTTAATTGCAGACACAGCCTTGTGTAAATTCATTGGCAACACTATAAACATTTTATTCACACACATACACTAACATTTTTGCAGCTTGTAAACAAAGTTTGACATTTATCTGCAATGTATACAGTAACAGGCTGGGCTTGTGCATGTACCTGTTATAATTGTATCATGGCCCTAAAGTAGATATGAAAACAACATTGAATATTAAAAAGAGCTAAGGTAAAGGGTGTTTTTTTAAGACGCATAGAACATCCGTTAGGCATAACTGTCAAACTAGCTGTCATACTAATGAAGTGTGTTGGACCTATACTTTGACAAATCACCATGCAAAGACTTACAAAAGCAGTAGTGCGATTTACAATCTCTTTTCTTTTAACGATAATCGCATCGTTAAAATAATTATAACGAAAATTTATCGAATAGGTTACTGTCAGCTGTGTTGTTATTTAGGTTAGGAAGGGTGGTGCTATACCGCACCTCCACTCGGAGACCCAATTGGGTCCATTGTGATTTGTGTTGTTATTTAAGCGACAATAATTTATGTGCTGTTAATTTTATCAGCAAAAATCAACAGAAAGTAGGTATCAGCTGCGTACTATCGTTAAAAAGTAGTTACAGAAACACACAATCGTTATTGCAAGCGAGAAAATGTATAGGAGAAAAATTACGATTGTTTCGCGTTTAAATTCGTATAAAAAGAAACGAATTTGTAAGAATTGATAATTTTTACTATATTTTTTCTAGAGGAAAATATTATTATAGAACGTCAAAAAGGAAGTTTTTTCTTAAAATCGCTTCCAATTCGGTGATTAGCAGCAGCGATGCCAACTTAATGCTTTTGGCACTATTTTTTAGTGCTTTTTGAAGATTTAAAACGCCAAATTTTTAGCGTTAGTGCCAAACTAAGAAAAAGTACTAAGTATTGCTTTTAAGAAAATTGTGTATTTCTTAAAATTATTTTAATTGAAACTTGGTATATTTATATTTTCAGTGTATATTATACCTATTTCGTCTGATATACATATGTATTTCATTAAAGATGATAATATTGCCGAAATAGAGAATAGCTTAGAAAATATTAAACATTATTAAACTTCAATCGTTTGAATCCCCACTCGCTTTTAACGCTTTTTAAATGTCAAAATAACGATTTTTTATGCTCTTTTTAAATTTCGATGTGCTTTTAGAACCAAACAAGTTGGCATCACTGATTAGTAGGCATCGAAAAAGCTTCTTTAAAATCATTAGAAATTATACAATTTTGCGCTACTTAAATTTCCATGACTTCTTTGGAGTGTCTTTCTTTTACTGTGATTTAGAAAATAACATTCGGTGCACTATTGCGCAAATAAGATAGGGTGTACTCGAGAAAGTAGGTCAAAATTTGACCTACAGAGCGGATTTCATAAGGCCCATTTGCGAAGGCTAAAAATTGTTTTTAAGCATTAAAGGCCTTAATCAGAAAAAATAATTAAGGTTTACAAAACGTGTAACAAGCAAATTTCCATAAAAAATTTGTTTTGTAAGCCAAAATTATTTTTTCTGATTACGGCAATAAATGCCATAAAATTTTTCAGCTAGTATAGCCAAATATTCATATCATTGAATTTGTTTTGTTGTATTGAAAAAAAAATTGTATGTCTCTAAAAAAAGCACCCTTTATATATTTTTCATATTCTCTTATATTACTTTTTTCATATGTAGATGTTTGCGGTTTTAAAAATGAGATACTTTTGCATTTGTGTATGTGTGTATGTTTGTATGAATGCACTAAGCTGAGATATTTTAGGTTGTTGTATCGACTTTTTTTATGAACGGAGGTGGCAGCATTTGCTAAGTAGTTGGCAATAGTGAGATATTTATTTCGCCACTATTATGTTTTTCTTCAGCCTTTTGATAGGCTACACTATTTAACTGTGTTAGGGTTAACCGTTAAGATTATTAATAATGCATAGGGTGACCAGTCATGTAGAACTAATGTGTATTAAGCCAGGAATTTAATTTCAATTGTTTTAAAGGTTTTTTTTTTGCAAAATTGAATAAAATTTAAAATAAAATAGCACTAATTATAATATTTTTCTTTATAACAAGCACAACTTAACCTTAACTGCCAAGTGTTTTTCATGAGTGTTTATATTCTCTTGGAATGCGATTATATATTTGCTAACGCGCTAATCATTCCAAATTATTATTTTGCTTGTAACCAATTTACATTAAGCATTTTTTGCATCAAATTAGTTGCATGAAACATTTTAATTTGTCAATAGAAGGCCTGCAGGAGCCACTTATATCAAAAAAGTTCTACGTCCTTTTTTTTATAAAATTCTCTTTTATAGCGCTGCAATTAGCGCATTTCACTGTTGCTAAATCAGATCATCAGGGAACCTTTACCAAAAATATTCTTGGAACAACTAGAGATATTACGTTAAACTTTCATTTAAACAAATGAGAAGCTCAACTAATTGAAGGAAGAACTAAATAATCATCATGTTATTTACATTCTTAAGCTAGATTTACACGATTGAAATTTTCTTCAAAATTGCTCTTCAAAATAGTTTAAACTCGTGTAAACAGCAAAATTTCTTTAAACTTTTGCTGTTTACACGAGTTTGAAGCATTTTGAAAAGAAATTTTGCAGAAAATTTCAATCGTGTAAATCTAGCTTTACTTAACCATAATGATTGTGAATAAAATATTTTTTTTTCTGATCGTTATTTATTATTGATGAATCTGTTAAAAGCTGCTGAAATTTTGTAATAAATCATGCATTCATCTTATTGCAATACATAACGAAGTGTTACCCCAACCTTAAAATGGTAAGCGATTCCAAAAAAAAAAGAACATCTCCAATTCGTATTTAGCAGGCTCAAATTTACTTAAATCAGTGTTATGAAAAAAATGTTTTTTTTTCTCAAGCAGTGTAATTTTTGTTTTTCAGATTTGAGATCATTATTTCTTTAATTACACATATGTATACTTGCTTAATTTCCTGTTTTTAAAATTTTGTAGTTCTTAAGAGTTTCAAGGCGAACTGAACTTTGAATCCCTTACTCGTTTCTAGTTTAATTACCTCCAAACTTTTTTGTTATTCAATAAATTCTACACGTGTAAGCAAATATTATTGTTTTTGAACCAAAATTTTTATTTGTTATTTAATTCATTGTTTTTCGCTAAGGTAACAATGTATCAAGGGCGTTCGTTTTGTGTTATTAGCCAATATTTTAAAAAAACAATTATTATTTTTTGCGTTTCAATATTTTTTTTGGTGTTGAATAGCGACTTTTTATTAAATTATTTTATAATGTGAGTGAATGTAAATCAGAAATAATTGCTTAATCGGGCTTAAGTTCAGTAATTTCAGTTTATTAGCTAATAAGGTCTAGTTTAATTTTTCTTCTCTTCTTTAGAAACTCACATTAATTAATAAAAATATTTCATTCAATAAGAATTGAAATTACTGAAACTATTCTGATTAAAGTTATTTTATAATTTTTAAATTTTCTAGTTTATCCGAGTTAAATCAATTAATTTTGCTAAAATAAAGATGTGTACATCTCTGTAAGCTGAACAAGAACTAAATAAAAATATATTATGCTTACGTTGCCAATATGCTTAAGTTAACGTAGAGAGAGAGAGAGAGCGTCTCTACCCCACCTGTTACAGTGGGACATTTGCCAAGACTATGCTAATAAATCACTAACAAGCCCTAGAAAATTCTTTCGGATAAAAATTTACAATTTCGATTTACAACAAATTATAAAAGAACAGGTTGTTTTATGAAATCCCCCAATTCCCAAAATATTGCAAGAAAATCCCCAAATTGAAAATTTTTAATATAATAATTTTCTGTGTTATATATTCGCAAAGAAAATACAAAATTTTAAAAGTGTGCGTATGAGGAAGACAAATTAAATATCTTTAGCTGAAATGCAAAACCACGTAACTAGCAAAAAATTTCAAAATTGCATTTTTATTGAATTATTGGGTAATATATCGAAATACATGTCTTTACAAATTTTCAAACCTTTATCATAAAAATTAGCCGAATTAAAAATGAAAATAAAAAACTTTATTTCACCCACTTGAATAATTTTGTTTAGTTTTTTCTCTCTCTCTCTCTCTCTTATATAACGAGTGTAGTTACGTGCTTTTGCATTTCAGCTAACGATTTGACCATTTTTAACGTAGAAATTACACCGACAAAGAAATTAAAATAAGTTCCAACACAAATTAATTAGAAATGAAAGTAATTTTTAAGGAATTGTATTTTTTTTTCTGCTGCGATTGTCTAGACGTTGCTGTCACATTCTGGAAGCCGTGTGTGAAGTATAAAAAGGGCGACGCATCTGCTGGGAGTTCATAAAATCAGTCTGAAGTTTAGTTAAGAGTTCAGTTCATTATTGTGAAGAAAGAGTAAATTTCAGTTGAAAGCAGTTGATAGTAGACTTGGGTCGAACTAGTTCACTAGTTCATTTTTGCCACAAACCTATGATCAAACCCATGTAATTTAAATGGGTTTGATCATTGGTTTGTGGCAACAATGAACTAGTGAACGAGTTCGACCCAAGTCTACGTGCGTGCAAAAGTGTGTAAAAGTAAAGTCACTAAGTCAATATTGTTGTACAATCAGTGAGCGTCGGCAGAGTGAGTCCAATCCATTGTACTAATGTGGCGGCCTTCGAAAATAGCATAATGTTCCGTTCGCCAGAATTTTTAACCAACCTCAAAAAAGAGAGGAGGTTTTCAATTCGTCGGTATTTTTTATATTGTTAACTCGGTAAATTTTATAATGAATGTAAAAATTATTTTTTGTCTGTCCAATTGATCCCATTCTAAAAAAGGGGGCGTGAACATGCCCTAAATTTTTTTTATTTGATTGATATGACATTCTGCTTATTTGATTGCTACGAAATCTAGCAAGTATCTTTGGTTCTTGTAATTACACAATTTTAAAGTTAAAAAAAATGGGCGGGGCTATGCCCATTAAAATTTATTAGTATATTTCGCATGGTTCTGCTTAACCGATTTTTACCAAACTTAGCATACACCTTGAGCTCTAAAATAGTTACAAACTTCCATTTAAAAAAATGGGCGCGGAGTCAAGCCCATTAAAATTTAATACTTTATTTTAAGTGGTGCTACTTTAGCTATTTTTACCAAAATTTAACACACACCCTGAGCCTGTGAAAAACGCACAATCTTCCTATAAAAAAATGGGCGTAGTTACGCCCTTTAAAGTTTAACTTTATATTTCACAACAGATATTCAAAATTGTTTTTTCTTCTTTGAAAGAATTTAAATTTTTTTTTCGAAAATGTTTTATTGGATCTTTGCATTGAAGTAGGGTTTTTCTCTTGGTAGAATTATTGTCATAATAATTTAAAATTGTTTTTAGTGTAATTTGTTCTATAAAAATTATACCATCCTTACCTTAATATAGAAAGGCCCTAAGTTATTTTTTTTTTTGAAAACGAGTTTTTTTTTAATTTTCGATTTATTAGATGTTCTTCTATCGCAATAGACATAAAACTGGACTTAAAAAAATATGAGTTAGGTCCTTTATATATTAAGGTAAAGACATGTAATTCAGCTTACAGAGCGATAAGAACTTTAACCTAATCGCATTATTAACAGGAAAGAAACAAATTATTTCTTGTGCTTAAAATCTCCCTTAAACACATCAAAATGTCACATCAAGCATGTCAAACAAAAATACATTTTTTTTTCATCAATAACCTTCAAAGCAACACATGCAAATTCATTTTCACAAACTGTCATTATTTATTTTAAATCGAGATTTTCTAATTTAAAAAAAAAATATCGAGTTAGGGCCTTTATATATTAAGGTAAAGACATGTAATTCAGCTCACAGAGCGATGGGTACTTTAAACTAATCGAATCATTAACAGAAAAGAAACAAATTATTTCTTGTGCTTAAAATCTGCCTTAAAATGTATTCTTGCTTGATGGGCAAACCCAAAAACACCTCAAAATGTCACATCAAGCATTTCAAAAAAATATTTATTTTTCAATAATAATCTTTAAGGCAGCACAAACAAACTCATTTGCACAAATACTTTCACAATGATTGATGACTATTTTGACAGTGTCTGGTCCTTTTAGAGACAATTTTAAAAATATTAATTTCCCACCAGGTCATACACGTATGTATGTTGCACCTAAACAATTTGTAAAATTCTTAACATTAATTAAGCGGATTTGTGGAAATAAATACTTTTGTAGCAAGAAATATTTCACACCTATTTTAATTTTTTTTTTTTTTGTTACTCGATTTTTTCGATGTTAATTGGCCGCTAACAAGACTAGAATTTGCAACAAAATAATATATAAACTTCAATTCTGTTGGATTTTGTTTTTTTTTTTGTTTTAACAAATGTGTGTTTATTTGAACTGCAATAGAATATAAAACTTTAAATAAATTTAAGACGCATTGTGTTAAGTGTTAAGTGGCGCAACTAAACATTTGCAGCTTCTATTGCCACAAAACGTTTAAAGGAAGGCCGGCAGATAGATAAATGACCCCTGTGACGTTTTAAATTCAAAAGTGTTTTGCTGCGCTGATTTTTGTTTTGTGATTAATTTCAATATCAGCAAAGTCTGCTGGCTGATTGCAAAATAAGAACTTTGAAAGTGTTGCAGAGCAATTTTAGCAAAATTAAGTTTTACAAACCAAATTCTGTAACAATTTTGACGTGAGTGACGACTCTAAGCAGTTTGCTTATTTTTATATATATATATATATTTTTTTTGGGGTTATACAATTTTGTCAAATAGTTTTGTAATTATTATTTGCAGCTTAATAGAGACCATATAATATTACCGCCGATAATTTGTATAATTTGTGTAAATGACAGTTTAAAACATTATGTTGACGTTTGTATGCATTTTTCTTATTTTTTTTTTTTTGTTTCTACTAAAAGTTTATTTTTTTTTAACTATTTTCCTTCGTTTTTGTTTTGCTTTTTTGCTTTACAGTTCCTTTTGTTAAAATAAAGAGTTGAAAAACAATTTTTGATCTTTTAAAAGTAATTTACGAGACTTGCCTAATGAAAAGCAAGGCAGGCAGGTATGAATGAATTGCATAAGCAAAAACTAAATGAAATAAAATCGGTTTTTTTTTTCTTTGAAATAGAACGAAACGAAACAATAGTTGTCTGTCTGTCTGTCTTGGCGAGTTGAAAACAATGGTCAATTGAATTAAAGGTTTATTTCGTTTTACATTTGTTGTTGTTTGTTGTATTAAAATGATTTATTTTGCTGCAAAAAAAAAAAAGAATAATAATAATACAAGAAAGAGGTTAAACACTTTTGGTGGGTGTGTTTTTGTCATTTCAATTTACGAATTTTATTTTTTTTTTTTGGTTCGCCAATAAAAGAGGACAATTTTCAATTTAGGCTTGGTTTTTCTTTTAAATAGTTTCTTTTCAAAAAAAAAATAATAATAATAATCGACTTAACCCAATTACGTTTTAAAATGTGGTAATATATCCAGCCATAACCGCTAAAATAGCTTAAGCAACACATTTTTTGAACTTCGTTTTTTTTTTTTTTGACGAAAATCGACTATTTACGATCGCAAATAATCGATTTTGGAAAAAAAATTAAGTTCGAAAATTATGTCCCTTAAGCTATTTTGGCGGTTATGGCACGATATGGTTTACTTTAAATGAAAATTGTTATTAATTTTTTTTTTTTCAAAACTAACAGAAGTGTAAGCAAAAATAGCAGCAGCTTATTGTTACACAATAAAACTTTTTTTTTTTTTTTTTCAAAAATAAGCACTAAAAAGCTACAAATAATATAGATCTAGTTAAATAAAAGATTTTTATATATGTTACCTACAGTGCCGTTTGAAGCTGGTGCCAGCAACATTGGTAACTAAGCACATACATATGTACATAAAAATTACTTGCAGTTTTTTACCGGTCATGTTCCTATGTGTTTAGTACCAGTATTACTGGCACCAACTTCAAACGGCACTGTAGGTAACATATATAAAAATCTTTTATTTAACTAGATCTATATTATTTGTAGCTTTTTAGTGCTTATTTTTGAAGTCGGTTTAATTTTTTTTTTTTAAGTTTTATTTGTAGCTTTTTAGTGCTTATTTAGAAATATGGTCCAGTTTTGTAAAAATCGATTAAGTAAAAACACGTGATATATAGTAATAAATTTAATGGGGCGTGGCTACGCCTACTTTTTTAAATCAAGATTGTGTATTTTTAAGAGTTCAAGGTGTGTGCCAAGTTTCGTACAGATCGATAAAGTAAAAGCACGTGAAATTAAGTATCAAATTTATGGGGCGTGGCTACGCCCCTTTTTTTAAAACAAGATTGTGTATTTTTCAGAGTTCAAGGTGTGTGCCAAGTTTCGTCAATATTGGTTAAATACAAGCACATGAAATATTATACTAAAATTTAATAGGCGTGCCCCGCCCACTTTTTTTAACGCAATTTTGTGCCTTTATGAAAGCTTAGGGTGTATGCCAAGTTTCGTAAAAATCGGTGAAATAGAACCCTGTGAAATATAATATAAAATTTTAATGGGCGTAACCCCGCCCATTTTTTTAAAAGAAGATTGTGTCTATTTTAGAGCTCAAGGTGTGTGCTAAGTTTCGTAAAAATCGGTTAAGTAGAACCACGTGTAATGTTAAAATACATTTTAATGGGCGTAGCCCCGCCCATTTTTTCAACTTAAAAATTTTGTAATTACAAGAACCAAAGATGTTTGCTAGGTTTCGCAGCAATCAAATGAGTACAAGATCATTAAATCAAATTTAAAAAATTGTGGGCGTAACCCCGCCCACTTTTTTTAAATGGGACCAATGGGAAGCTATACCCTCTCAGACAACAAAAAAATTTTTACAATCGGTCTAAAATGCACCGAGTTATGGACCTACACACCTAAAAAAAAAAAAATAGAGACGAATTGTTAACCTCCTTCTTTTTTTGAAGTCGGTTAAAAATGTAACACGAACTGACCTAATAAAGGTTGGGCAAATTTGAGCTTAGGAAGTAAATTAACTGTCAAATGATAAAATGTCAAGAATTTAGCTGTCATCCTTTCACATTTATTTAGCAAAAATCTGAAAAAATTTTAAAACCTTGAACAAATAATAATAATTGTGAAAATTTACTATAAAAAAAAAAACAGAACGAAAACAAAACATTTTGCAACTCAAATCAAGTTTAGTGATAAGGCCCATTTTCAATTAGGCGGTTATATAAACGTACAAAATTGTCGCATATGGGGCTCACAAAATGCACAAACATTCCGCGAAAACCCATTGCGGCCAAAGATAGTGACAGTATGATGCGGTTTGTGGTCAGGTGGCATCACCTGATAATTTTTTGTGACCACAGTGACCTTCGGTTTCAGCAAGACGGCGCCACAAGCTACACAGCCGGCCCAACAACTCAGTTATGGGCTGAGAAATTTCCCGGTCGCGTAGTTTCTCGATTGACCCCCTCGATTGGCCGCCCCGTTCTTGTAATTTAACGCCGCTGGATTATTTTCTCTGGGCCCATTTGAAAGACCGGGTTTACGTGAACAAACCAGAAACAACTGAAGTTCTGAAATATTCAATTCGGCGCTGCATTGACGAGATAAGCGAAGCTTTGTTGCAAAATGTGGTTCAAAATTTATGTAAAGAGCGGACGTCTGCCGACGTGCTAGAAGTGGACATTATTAATTCCCCTATATCTACTTTACATTGGTATCAATAAAACTAAATTTGTAAAAAAAAGAAGTGAGTTTTTAAGCAAATTTACTTCCTAATCTTACATTTGCCCACCCTTTAGAAATGTTTTCCATAAAAAGATTTCTTAACAATAAGAATGATGCAAATATTTTTAGCTAAATAATATAATTAGAGATGTTCAAGTGTCAAGTGAGTTTATGGTGTCACGCGTGAATCACTAGTGAGCGTGCGTGCTCCTGCATGTTTTTAAGACCATTCGTACGTGAAAGTGCATGAGTAATGTAAAGTAACTGCAACAGTAGGAAACAGCTGATCGTTATTGTTGTGTGAAAAGTAATGGGAATGGTTATAGAGATGTAATGTAACGTAACCTACTTTTCATATAAAAATATCGATCAGCTGTTGTTACAGTCGGGTAACTGAGCCTTAAAATATCTTTCTGCGTGTGCGTGCGTGGCATGGGCCAAAAAAGGCTCACGCGCACACCAACGTACAAGCATATGTTGAAGCAAATATTCGAAGCACAACATTAATAAATATACAGGGTGATCACCCTATCGTAAGATGCTTCAATTTTTGCAAATGGAGCTAAATGTCAGTTCCGCTTTAGGGTAAACACATGCAAAATATACGTCCATAAGATATTTTTTTTTTCTAAATAAACAAACACAACCCGCGAAGCGATTAGCTTGTCTGCGGAAAACACCCAGGGTCTATGACGGGAATCGAACCCATTATCTTCGGACTGAGAAGCTAGCATCGCTACCACTCAGCCACAGGGCTAATAGCTATACTCCCTAAAAAAACGGGGAATAAATGTTGGTTTAGTTTAATCTACATTCAGTAAAAGATTGGACCAAATCGGACAGCATAGCTCTAAATTAGAAACTTGATTGCTTAGTGATGTACCGTGCCAATGATGTAACGTGACTGTGTAAATACTCATATATACCAACAGTAAGTACGAGTACCTTAGCTTTACTCAATGTATTCAACTACAAAAATTTGGTTTAAACCGTGATTCACTGGTAAAAAAGGCAGTTTAATTTTTCTTTCACAAGTGTTAGAAAATGAAATAAATTCAGTAAAGTGCTCGCGAACGAAGGGTTCGGGTCTTGAGCATTTTTTAATATGGCGTTTTTTTTTTGCGTTTCTGACGTTTTTTCAAGTGAAATAATTTTTGTTTGTTTTTTTCGCTTTTTATTCGTTTTGGCGATTTTTTTAAGTTCTTGGCGTTTTTTCCGCTTTGGCGATTTTTTAATTTTGCCGATTTTTTTTTCATTTTGTCGATTTTTTTCATTTTGTCGATTTTTTTCATTTTGGCGATTTTTCCGGTTTTTCGCGATTTATTTTCGTTTTAGAATTTTTTTTTAATTTGGTGCTTTTTTTTGGCGATTTTTTTTTTGTTTTTGGCTATTTTTTTCGGTTTAGCGATTTTATAATCTTGGGATTTTTTTTGCTTTACCATTTTTGAAAATTTCAAGAGTTTTGCTCTTACGGTTTCCAAGATACAGCAAGTTGTCAAAATTGCATTAATTGATGGTACACCCTTTAATTAAAATTTTTTTAAATTTTAGTGTTAATTGTTGTAGTCTGTATAAAAATACACTAACCTTACAAATTTCAAATGTATGTAGGTACAAACAATTGTATGTATATTACATGGGATTTAACATTTTTCGTTGCTCGTTTTGGAGCACCCTTTAATTTTTAACTCTCATGTATTTATTGTTATAGCGGCTAAAGGTCTGTGTCCAAATTTCAGGTCCGTAGCTCTTACGGTTCTCGAGAAAATACCCTGTGACAGACGGACGGACAGACGGACAGCGTAGCGAAAACAATAGGGTTTCTTTTCACCTTTGGTGTACGAAACCCTAAAAATACCTGTGCTACATTTTTGCTCACCACTTTATGTAAGACCAAAATAAATTGCATTTTGTTAAACAATTTTTTTTTAAATAAATTTTGCTGTAAAGTCAACTTTGTAATAAAAATAAGGCAAACAACAAAAAAACAAATAAAAAATGCTTTTTTTTATATAAAAGCATAAAAGCATTCGAGTGTTAACAATTAGAAGTGGCAACACTTTGACCCATGAGCATGAGCACAGTGATCAGGTATAAAATAAATGAGAGTTGCCAGTGCGAGCAACACACACACACGCACACACACGACACTCACATGCATTCAACTAAATGTAAGCAAGAAATATAAATTGAAACGGCACACGTCCGATGTGTTTTGTTGCCAAATGCTTAGTGTTGTTGCTATTGCTTAACCTTTATTGTATACTTTAGCTTTAACTTGGCCTGCCTAAACACGCTCAAACAAACTGCAGACAATCTCGGCCAATACATCTTGTCTCAAAAAGCTTATAACTAAACCATACAGCTCCAAATATTTCACCTAGTTGAAAGATTTGCATTGACTGTTCGTTCGTTCGTTCAGCTGAGTTTGAGTTTGTCTGCCAAAGTTTTCTATCGTGTCGAATCTGTCTTCTATTGGGCAGACAGATTTACCTGCTCACTTTCACACACAGCCGACCACAATCTCTAATGCGACAAGTCTGCTGTTTAATTTAATTTTCTAAACAAAAAAAATTTTCTTCTTTCCCCTTTTTCCCAATAACTGTAAAAAGTAAGAAAATCATAAAACAAAAATTATATGGCTTTTGCTGTTTGGAAAAGTAAAGTTGGTGACGCTGTTTCCCGTTTTTCCTATTGATTTAAGAAGCTGAAATTGAATGAGTCTAAGTGTAGAAGTTGCATCATAAATCGTGCCACAAAGGTCGTTAGCGGGTGTCACTTTTGCAATTTTCTTATATTACAGCAAAAAAAAAAAACAACAACAAAAACTAAAAATGCAATAATAAAAATCATGTTTGTTAAATTTAGGAAAAACAGTCACTTCTCTTTTGTGCTGAAAAGCTGTGGAAAAAAAATATATTTTTATTAAAAAAAAAAAAAAATAAACGGGGCTGCTCGTTTTAATTTATGTTGCTGTTTTCGAGGGTCTAAGTTGAGTGTTTATGGCCATTACTAATTTTGAAAGTTGTATTTGACAAAATTAAAAAGAAGTAAATATCGCTGAAACTGAACAATTTTCTTTATTAATAATGAATTCCTGGCATTGTGCGAAGCTATAAATGTGTTTGACATGTCAAATATTCAAATAATACGTTTAAGTGCGATGTCATGACGAAAGGCAAATAATGCGATAAAAATAGGACATCCCATAATAATTGCAAATTTTTTTTTGAAAGTTATCTAAACGATAAGACTCAAAAAGTCCCCCTAATTATTGCGACTAAAAAAACTTAATGTAAACGCGCATAGATTTAAGAAGTGTCTCCAAAAGAGAACGTAATCATCACCCTTCATGTAAACGCGGTCTAAGACTTTTCATCTGATTAGAGTTGCCGTTTTAAGAAATTAAGTTGTAAACAAATTGACAAGTCGGTGTTTATTTCGACGCCGTTACTGCGCCGCTGCTTATGGTATTTTTCTCGTCTTAAACAGGCTCTAAATTTTCAATATGTTTATTGTATTGAAATATATTTCGTGTAAGCCAACAAGTCTAAAAGTTAACAATTTTTTTTCTCTTCTTTTTCTTATATAAAAGCTGCACAGTGGGGGATTTTGACAAAAAATGGAAATAATTCTGTAGTTTTTAAAATTTCACACATCATTTAAGGATGGTGTTACAGAGCTTAAGTTTGGAAATTTGATCTGATATCCTTAAAGGGGCCAGAGCCACAAAACTCCAAAGTGGATTAAATCTACGCCAAGTAGATTTTTCTATCTAACAGCTAAATAAAAGTAAACTACATTTATGGGGTATCGGTTGCGGTTTAGGAAATATTCGAGAAAAAAATTTAAATGTTTGAACAGTGGTCCTCCACTGTTCTGCTAATGCAGGGGGTGTTATTATGTAATTGGATTCGAAACGAAAACTGTTCGAATTTATATGTTATTAACATTGAATTCGAACATATTTCCGTTCGATTTTGATTATATAATAACCCCCAGAAGTCACATCACATCAGAAAATTTGTAATATTAAAAAAAGTTTTAGTATCAGAAACACAATTAAGTCAAAAGTTAGACTCCACCCCCCTCCCTTATTTTTTTTGTAGAAAAAAATGTGTATTAATTATTTTGCAATTATAAAAAAAAATTCATAAATAAAAACCTTTTAGACTTCATTTTCATTTTACTCGTACATTTACCCTGGAGTTAATGTCGACGTCGTCGACGGCGTCAAATGTCAAAAAAAAAGTTGAATCGTATGAAATTGTATGAGAGCAGTTAATCTCAACGCGTTGCAACGCCGTAAAAGTTCAATCTGTTTCAACTTTTTCGGCGTTGAAACGCCGTCAACGACATCGACATTACCTCCACTATTAGGCAATATTTCAATAAAGAACTGCATTTAATATTTTTAATTTTAAAATCAAAATTATTGTGACATATTTGATATTTTTATAAAAAAGTGTCCGCATAAAAAGTTGCATTCTCATATTTGCACTTATTTAAAAGGTAATTTTATAAAAAAAATACTACAATGAACTTTTTGGTTAAACATTTTCCTTATTGAAGGAACCACATCATTTCGAAATAGGGGTTTTTGTTATTAAAGATATCGAATATTAGTAAGGCCTTTTATTTTTCTCAAATTCCAAAACTGCTGGAACCAAAAAATTTATCATGCCACTTTAAAACATAATATGTTCTTCAATATTTCGAAAAATATGAAAAATAAGAAAAATGCAGCAAAAATACTGAAAAACTTCCATTTTGGGGATTTTGCGAAATTTTTTTGGGAATTGCCGGGAAGTCAGAAGTAAATCTAATTTTTGTTTTTTTCATTGTATTTTCATTAATTATATAATTTTACACGCAACTGAGAATTTACTGCCGAAATATTATTCACCCTTATTCCAGTTGTCGACATTTACGTCACTTTAACACAATACCAAAAAATTGGGGCTTGTGTAGCCGTTGTCGAAAACAACTGACTTCTGTTGCCAGATTCATGCTATTTTTTAGACCTTAGGGAAAAGAAATAGATTGTCAGTAGCACAAAATTGTTCTCGAGAGCGATTTAACAAGCCCCAATTATTTTGGTATAGTGTTAAAGTGACATCAATGTCGACATCTGGAATAAGTGTAAATATTTTCGGGTAAAAATTGTCACTTGCGTGTTAAATAATGTAATTAATGCAAATCATTACAAAAAAAACAAAAATCTGAATTACTTCAGAGTTCCCGGCAAATTCCCAAAGAAATTTTGCAAAATCTCCAAAATGAGATTTTTCAATATTTTTGCTGTATTTTTCTTATTATTCATATCTTTGCAAATATTTAAAAACATATCACATCTTAAAGTGGCCTGTTAAATTTTTTGCCCCAGCTTAGGAATTTAAGACATCTGGAATAAGGGTAAATATTTTCGGCTAAAAATTGTCACTTGCGTGTTAAATGATGTAATTAAAGCAAATAAAATTAAAAAAACAAAAATCAGAGTTACTTCAGAGTTCCCGGCAAATTCCCAAAGAAATTTTGCAAAATCTCCAAAATGAGATTTTTCAATATTTTTGCTGTATTTTTCTTATTATTCATATCTTTGCAAATATTTAAAAACATATCACATCTTAAAGTGGCCTGATAAATTTTTTGGCTCCAGCTTAAGAATTTAAGAAAAAATGCCTTAAATTCGATATTTATTACAAAAAAAAAAAAAACTGGAATAAGGATGATTGTTAAATAACATTTTTATAACATTCTTTCTGCCAAGACCTCCAATGTCTTCTTAGTATGTATTCATGTATGTTAAGAGTAATTTCATCTTATACTTTAAGTAAAGGGTGGGCCATCTATCGGTTTAAATTTGAACCTTCGGTTATTTCGAATCTGGCAATACTTATGTCATTCTTTTCTGTTATAAAATTCAATGTATTATTTCCACTGAATGAAATTCATCGATTTCCGCTTGAGCAACATTGGGATTTATTAAAAATTTATTTCCAAAACAAAGAAAATTGGTCGGAAATTGCACGAAAATGTCCTATAAAAATTTGGGTCGCAGAGAAGGAAAAACCGTGCCCGGTATACGCAAGTTTATTGCTAAAGTTAGGCTTAAGATAACTTCTACAGCATCTGGCTTCATTGCCTTATCCCAAAAGTTACAGTGGGTTGTTTGAAAAAACAAGTGCACAGTGTGCCCACCACTGATTTAAACAGTGATGACATTCGGCCGGGAGTAAAAACTTTCTTCTCTCAAGCACGCCCAAAAAAGTTTTCGTTTTTAATAGAACTTTTGTCTTGTGGACTTATTTCATACTCCCCTTTTTAAGGTTCATTCTAACTTAAAATCTCTCTTGGTCCAAAATCGACACGACCAGGGGTCTAGTGGTCGTATTCGATAACTAGCTGATTCGATCACGTTTTTTAGTTTGAGATTATGGCATTTGCTATCGAACAATATAATAATATGGTTCGATATCGAATGCTGAAAAAACGTGATCGAATCAGCTCGTTATCGAAAGCGATGATTGGACCCCTGCACTCGGACTTCTTTAAATAAGAATATTATCGTCCACTTAAGTCGAACTTACATGCATAACGTTTTAAGCCACTTCTCTTTCCTACGAATTTCACAGAAAATATTAAGAAAATAACTTAAAAAGAAAAAAAAAATTACATACATACATAAATACGAACAATTAAGTGGGAGTGGAAATAGTCGCCATACATCAACTTTGACAACAAATGACAGCCTGCCTTAAAGTCAATTTCGTTTCATTCACATTAAACAAAAAAAAAAAAAAAATACGTGTAATCATACATGAGAAAACTTAACTTGCAACCAGATTTGACAGGCAGCATTAACTAAGAAAAGTTTTGCTGCTGGCGTATAAGATTACAGAAGAAAAAAAAATATCTAAAACTTAATGACTCTATTATTCTTGCCATAAATATATGGACCACAATTAATTTAATGTAAATTTGCTATTTATTACGAGTACTTACCTTGATTTCGCATTATTTGTATTGGAATTGAGGCTGCCACTACTGCTGAGCTGTTGCTGCTGCTGCTGCTGCACACTTAGCATTCTGGGCATGAGCGGTGGTGGGGGTGGCGATGATTTGTTAGACGTTGTGGGTGAGTGCCTGATATTGTGTTCGCTTAGAAAGCTAAGATTTTCCTGTATGGCTGGTATCGAGGATGACAAAGATGTGGCAGCCAAATTGTGAGGCCTCTTGCGTGTGGAAGATGAGATTATGGTGGCCCGGCATAGTTCTGGTTGGAGTTTTGTGCTATTCAATTGATTAAGTGCAGCTGTTGAAGGTCTGGTGACCTGTAGCGGCTCAATACTGGCTGGTTTTCGAGGTATCAAGGGTGGTGGACCTTTGCAGGAAACATTTACACTGTCGTTTGAGGGAGATCTGTTGAAAAAGTTGGCTTTCCTTAGAGAAGCTCCGGCAAAGCTATTGCGACGATTGGGTGAAGGAGGCTGGTGCATTAAATCCAGCGTAGACTCAATTAAGGGTTGGCGTTGCAATATTTCGGGTGGCGGTGGCGGTAAGGGTTCGTCCGGTATTGTGGTTTCAGTTTCTAGACCAGGAGGAGGTGGTGGTAAGTCGGGCGAAGGCACTCTTAAGTTGGGATTTTTGGGTGGTCTCTCCGGCACCCAGCCATCTTGCAAGGGCGTTGCTAACATAGGAAGGCCGGTAGCATAAGATTGGGGCGAATGCTGCTGATAGGGAAGATGAGCAGGATGTGTGGGATGGTGGTAACTGCTGCTGCTTATAAGAGCCAAGTGTGGGTGTTGATGCTGGTGCTGATGAGGATGCAGCTGCTGGTGCGTTAAGGCGGCGGCCTGTTGCAATAATACTTTGTCCCTTATGGCAGCATAGTCGGTTGCCGAGGAAGTTCTTCTGGGTGTTATAGAAGCTCTGCCTCTGGGTGGAGGCGGTGGTGGTGGCATGCCGCAGTCATTAAATGAGAATTTTTCCGAGCTGGAAATATTCTTTATGGATTGTGCTTGCAATTTTTCTGGGGGCGAGGAAATGAATTTGTCTCTTAGCTCGGCGTAATCGGAGGCTGAAGAAGATCTTCTTAAAAGAGTAGGCATCATAGAGCGTGATCTGGGTGGAGGGGGTGGTGGGGCAGGAGAAGGTGGCTTATTGGTGCGAGAACTGTAGGCATTTTTGTCCTCCGACAGAGGTCTTTGGCCTGTAGTTGTGCTATAATTGTTGGGCAGAGAGTTGCGCAGTAGAACAGTTGGCACTAACTCTTGTGAAGGATTTTGCAAGGAACTAGGTCTCGTTGTTGTTGTTGTTGCGGTTTGGTGCTGTTGGTACGACTTGGGTGACAAGCTATCCAAGGAATGAGCATGATTTTGTGAGTGCTGCTGCTGCTGCTGCTGCTGCTGCTGCTGCTGTCTCTCGAAATAGGATTGTACCGCATTCTTTTGAAAAGCTTTTAAAGCTGGATTGGGCACACGATGTGTTTTATTGGGATCCAAGTAGGTGTATTTCTGGGGCTGCTGCTGATCACTGGTTCTCTCGAAATCATTAATTAAGGCCGCCACAGACTGCCAACTGGGCTGAGGATAGGAGGAGGGCGAACCCAATTTGGGTTGATGTAAATTGCTGTGGCTGCCCGACACTGAAGGGCTGGAAGCCGAAGATGACGATGAAGTGGATGAGGGTGAAGCAGTTGCAGGAGTTGGCAGCTGAGTTCTCTGGGGCTTTTGCAAACCCGTGCTGTACTGAGGCTTGGGATGGTGAACAAAATGCGAGGTATTACTATGCACAGGTTCTGTATAAGTGCTGACCGGAAATAGGCGATGATTGTTGCGATACGGATTTTTGATATCAGACAAAGAATCCATAGAAGCAGACACCGATTTGTGACCGCCCACCATACTCAAGGAACTGCCTTGCCTAGGTAAGCCGTGAGATCGAGTGGAAATGTTGGTTTGGGACTTCGATTCGGCGAGATTGTTGTTGCCGCCAGTTACATTGTTATGGGGCTTAGGTGCTGGCACCGGAGGAGGATGGGGGGATATCGTTAACACTGCCTCGCTATTTGACACCGTAAGCGATATATTGGATTTTTGAGATGAGGCATCACTATTGCAGAGCGTAGTCTGCAAAGAAGTTTTTTCTATCATTGACTTGGACAGCTCGGGTGTGGTGTTGTGATGCGTGTGCTGGTGATGGCGATACAAAGTGTGGGAAGTTTGATGGATGGGCGGATAACTGGGACTGTGCCGGTGACTGGGTGTTAAGGAAGTGTTAAGAGCAGTTGGTGCAGTTTGTATTTGCAAACTGCTGGGACTCAGTTGGGGCGAGTGTGAGAGAGAAGTTGCAATACGCGGCTGTTGCGGCTGCTGCTGCTGCTGCTGGGCCTGCTCCTCTGTTGTATACAAAACAGTTTCACTTTGATGCCGTTTCGGTGTCAAAACGCGTGAACTGTGCACAATTATTTGTGATGTAGACACTATAATAAAAAGAAAACAAATAATTTTTTTTTAAATATTTATAAAAGAGTGTAACGTTTGGTCACTTTACCTGATTCGGAAATGGCTGAAAAGCCGGTTGCATGGCTGACCTCGGATACATCACTCATGGAACCCAACCATTTAAGCGTTTCCGTTGACGAAGTGCTTTCAGAGCTGTTGTTATGTTGTTGTATTTGCTGCTGTTGATGCTGCTGCTGTTGCAGTTGCAGGCAGCCGCTGCTCAGTTCATTTAAATCTCGACCGCTTGAAAGCAGCGCAGTAGGCGAAGCCGTCACTGAAGTTGAAGCCAATGAAGATAAATCATTTTGTGACCAGTGATGCGCTGATGTCTGTCGCGATAACAATTCACTTTCCTGACGCAATCTAATGAGGAAACGTGAGAAAAAGCATTAAAAGTTTAAATTGACATGTTGTTCTTTTTTTTTTTGGTTTTTTTTTTTAATAATTTTATTTTCGTCGCTTCTAATGATACGAGTATTCTAAAATGCTCGTGTGTCTGTCGGTCTGTCACACAACGCTTGCTAATCAGACTACAACTTGAACTGTATTTACACGCTACGACATCTTAACGTCTGGCTCGTTTCAAACATACGACTACAACTCTTTCCTAGATAATGCAAGCTTAAGTATATATTTATATTTTGTGTGTTTTACGAGTAGTTTTTGTTTCTTAAGTTTAATTTTTTTAAGTTTTTTTTTTATTACCTTTAGCCAGCAGCACTACCACTTACTTCTCTTCTCGTTGGCTAAAGTGGCGTTTGAAACATGAACAATATAATATATTTTGCATTGCTTTTTCTTTTCTTGAAGGTCAAATCGCCAACAAATGTGTTGTTCTGTTCGTTCAAAAGTCTTTATTTATGCTTTTTAATGGGGTTTGAGGGCATTTTCGTATGATTTAAGAATTTGCTTAATAAATATGTTGGATACGAGCTGTTAGTTAATCTAGTCTTTTATAGAACTTGATTAAGAATTTATAATGAGATTTTTGTTAATATTTATTTACTTTGTTATTTTTTTTTCCTAGATGTAATTACGAGTATTATTACAATAAAGGGTATTTTTTATAAAAAAGAAACTGGGCGAGACAATTGCCTGTGTGTGCCCTAGTGCCTGGTTAAATAATTTTGAAAGCTTAGCATCTGATTTGAGCGGAATTAAATGTAAAAGGAGTGGACTACATACAGCAAAGGAGAGTAGGTAAAGCTCTCTGAGGGATTAACATTGAAGGATTATTATTATAGACTTTTTCTGGTTTGGGTTTTGGGATATTTTTCTTTGGCAAATATCTTTTTTTTAACTTTTGCTGAGCAGAAGTAAACTTTTATTCTTGTTATTTTTTTAATTTTCTTTGTTACTAGGGGTTTTAAAGAGAATTCCCGGGACTCTTAAAAATTCCGGGAAAATAATAAAAAAAATAATTGGCAACCCTACATTTAGAAAACAGCTGCTTTCACTTTGGCATTTGTGAGAATTTATTGCGAGCAGGGATGTTTCTAAAAAAATTTGCACATATATAAAGATTTTTGTCAATAGACTGATTGTGTAGTTTCGGAACGCTCTAGTTCCATGAAACGATTCCCAAAAAGGAACGGTAAGGTATATTAAAGGTTGCTTTTTTATCGTTCTTCGTTCCGTAATTGCAAAACCTCTTGAGGAGCAATTAATTTGTTTTGACAGGCGTCGAATTAGTGACGGAGACGTTTTCTCGTTCCTCGTTCATTCACTGTTTAAAGTAAAAAAACCGGAACGACGAACGAATGGAACGACCTAGTTCTTCGAGTCTTTCGGATCGGTGTGAATGATTTTGCCCAGCTCTAACTAAAAGTTAAAATAATAAAGTTCCTGTTTTAATACCCAATTTAAATTAACATATTTATGTATTATTAAAATATTAGATTAGTTTTCTAATTTAATTTTTATTATTTCTATGGAGTGGGATCCCTTAATCCCGGCATTTTTAATAAAATTTCCCACTTTCCCGGGAAATGGAAAAGTGCGGGCAAGTTTTTGTTTTTAGTGTAAATTTAAATTTGCTCGACTTAGTCACAACATAACTATAGTACGATATATACATATATATATATATATCAAGATAAAAACATATCATAACATTTAAATTTCACAATAAAAATATGTCATGACATATTTGTCACATTACATTAATACTTCATACCATTTTTAAATCGCGACACATTTGCGTCATACGGTCTGACATAATTATCGCGCAAAATATTTCTATTATGACATAACAATGATTTAACATAAAAATGCTATGACATGTTACTGTCATAGTATAAATAAATCATGACATATATATAAATGTTATGATATAAACATGTCATAACAATCTAATATCGTAAGAAAAAATATGTCAACACGTATTTGTCATAACATAATTATTATGTCATATTCTTATGTTATAAGCATATCTACGACATGATATATTTATGTCATGGCATAAATTGATATAAATGAACTATAAGTGGTTAGTACACCCGAAAATGTCGAAAAAATCCACAATATGGAGTTGGGCGATAGAAGAGTAAAAGTGCTTGAGATTGTTGATGCCATTGGCATTTCATGTGGCAGTGTGTTTTCGATTTTAAATGATCAGCTGGATCTAAGAAAGTTATTCTATAAGATGGGTGCCGCGTTTGCTCACAATCGATCACAAACGCATGTGCAGTTTCCATGGCGAAAATCCATGAATTGGACTACGAATTGCTCCCTCATCCGCTATATTCTTCAGATTTAGCCACGAGTTACTATTTCTTATTCCCAAACTTGAAGAAATGGCTCGTGAGAAAGAGAATCATTCCACAAACAAAAGCCTATTTTAAGGACCTCAAAAAATCCTATTTTTTTTTGAAGGGATACAAAAACTGCAGAAACGTTGCACTAAGTGTATTGAGTTAAATTTTTGTTTTGCAAAAAAGACTGTGTTTCATTCAAAAAGTTGCGGACTTATTGATTCACCCTCGTATTCTATTGCTAAATGCTAATTATCTTTATGTGCATGAAATAATAATAAATGCAAAAAACCACCTAAAGTAAAATAAAACGCTCAAATTAAAAAAGAAATCGCCAAAAAGCAAAAAAGCTTCAAAATTAAAAAACAATGGATAAATCGCCAAAAACCGAAAAAAATCGCAAAAACCAAAAAAAAAAACGCCAAAACGAAAAAATCGCTAAACTAAAAATAAAATATAAGAAAACTTCAACTGATGCGAAGGCAATTTCAATCTGAAAAAAGGAGGGCAAATTAAAACATACGCTATCTAACAAAATTTTAATTGGGTTTGTATGAAATTTTCCATCGATATCGAATGCCGTAGTTTATCTCCTGTGCTTGGTTTCTGTAACATCCCTGCAGGAAATGGAACTGACACAAGACTAGTCACGTCACCGGTCCCCAAGTGATAGGGACCAGTCCGAGTTCTAACACTTCCTATGAAGCGGACCAGTCACTTTTACATGGGGATGGCCTAGGATGGGGTTAATTGATACTTTGTATGCACCTTGTGACTTGTCACTGAACTATCCCATAGGGACCTATTCTATGTATAATAATATAAATTATTTATAAATAAAATTTCGACATTTAATTGTAACAATTAACGCTTAAATAGTTTTTTATTGTTACAAATGCAATGACATTTTTTTTTTAATTTTATTTTTAATCTGAAAATTTTTTGAGATTCGAACCGACAACCTCGTGCATGACAGGCTGGCACACTACCCACTCGACCACAGGGCCACTCATATTCAAAAGTATAAATACCATTTAAGCTTAGGTTAATATCTAAGTAAAGTTACGGGACTGATCCCAGAGTCACATTGAAGGGAGCAATTAACATTATATTTACACTATTTGATAGGTCCTGTGTTTGACCACATCGAACATGTTCAGTGCAGTTTACTACAATACTAGACCGAGTCCGAATTAAATTGGCTCAAGATCAAGACGATTCACCACGAAAATGGTCAATATGCCACCATTTAAACGATATGACTTTTTTCACCATACACTACTACGTACTTTTGATACCACCCACATTATCTCCAGTTATAGGACGAGTACATTTGGATCAATTGTCACCAAATTTTCTGCAGGGTTGTGAGAAGTTCTCGCATCGAGAAAATATAAATAATAATATTGGTTGTCCTATTTCACAAAAAAACAAAAAAAAAAAAAAATACAATAAATATAACACCAAAGTTAGTTGTAAATATTCTGACTAGCACATAGTTTAACGGAACAACTAGCTGTTTTCGAAGGCCACTAAACCTTCATCATCAGCGTTCTTTTGTGTTTGGTCCACTGTGTGTGTGGTGTCAGTTCAAGTAGATTTCTGCTGTATATACTCAGCCATCATTGTGAATTGTTTTGATTCATCTTATTGCAATTTGCTGCACGCTGATGATGAAGGCTTAGTGGCCTTTGAAAACAGCTAGTTGTTCCGTTCAACTATGTGCTAGTCAGAATATTTACAACAAAATTTCAAACTCGGCTAAAACTTCAAAACTTTTGTAAAGTTGTTCTTAATAACCAATCCACTAATCGCCATTAGACAAGACACACTTGTGCTGTAATAGAAGTTGACGACAGCTGACAAATTCTAGTTCGTAATCGAGCCATAACCGCTAAAATAGCTTAAGCGTGTCGCTTTGGACTTCGTTTTTTTTTTTTTTTTTTTTTTGACGAAAATCGACTATTTACGATCGCAAATAATCGCTTTTGGTCAAAAAATGAGGTTCGAAAATAATGTCGCTTAAGCTATTTTGGCGGTTATGGCACGATATTACGAGTACCATCTTGCAACATTCTTTGCATTAAATAAATTTCAATTTAAAGCGAAATTATCTTTTTAAAGATATTTTCCTTAAAAAAAAAATGAGAAAAAATAGAATAAAAAAAATAGAATGTGTGAATGCAATTTAAAGTTATTTTTAGGTACCACAACAACAACAACTTACTTTACGCGTGGAGTTTTTTTCCACTTAAAAAATATCTTTTTTTTTCTCACATGTAACTAATCAATGTTATCGAATACCAGTCATTTGTTGTTATTGACGTGTTGTGGTCGTTCATACTATTAGACTTTGCCTTAACAATCCTGCTAAACAGCTTGTTTTAGTTATAAGGTTTTGCTGCATATAGTCGCATGGAAAGAAGTTGCAACAGTTACTGCATTAGGAATTAATAAATAGAAGCATCGGTGGAAAGAAGTATAAAAAAAAACGAAACTAGTTCTGCACATTCCTTTAACAAAATTTTACTCTGCGTAATCGCAAGTTGTTGTTGTTGTTGTTGTTGTTGTTGTTGTTGTTGCTGCTGCTGCTGCTATTTTTGTTATGGCAAATAGTATAAAGTATTCGAGAAATTGTGGAGAATAATATAAAGTGGCAATGTCGGTGACATTCATAACTGATTTCATGTTTTACCTTAAATATGAACTCGTACAATTCCATGTCACCAGCAAGCAACCAACACCGAACCAGCAGCTATTTATAAGAGCCAACAACCAAACAACCAAACAACCCAAGCAACAACCAGTTAACCAGCCAACATTATGCTTACAAAGTAGAGTTCGACCGATTAATCGGCTTCGGCTTCGGCCTTCGGCCAAAAATTGGTAATCGGCCAACATTCGGCCTACGGCAAAAATCGGCCGATTAGCCGAAGCCGAATATTTTTCATTCCAAGCTTGAAAAATAACATTATGTTTGGTCGTTGCGCGCCGACAGTTTCTATTGTGTTTAACGTTTTGAAAGGGTTGCTTTGAAATACAACCCAGTTGCTTTCTATTTTCTTTTACTTGGACGTTCTTGTGAGTGATCATATGAAAAAGCAATCTCGAAATTGCAAAATAGTTTTATTTTTCTTGTTATGTATCCAATAGATATTACAGCTATTTCAGTGATCTCAAAAAAGGAAACTTTTTTCTTAATTCATATAAAACAAGTATCATTTTTAAAATTTAAAACATTCGGCTTCGGCTTCGGTTTTGGCCGAAGTTTAGGATTTTAGTCGAAGTTCGGCTTCGGCCAAAAAAAAACGCCTTCGGTCGATCTCTATTACAAAGTTAGATACTCGTATGTATGTATGTATCTATGTAGTTGCAACAATTCGTACTTGATGGTTGCATATTTTTGCCACTTTTATTCTGTTTTGTTGTTGTTAATGTGCATTTTTCTTTTTGATGTCATAAATAGCATGTGTTTTACATTTTAATTTATACCATTTAAGCTAAACTAATGCAACAACAACACCAACAACAACAACAACAACAACATTAACAAACACATCTTTCAACGTTTGTACTTCAGCCAGAGTTACAGAAACGCTGCGGTATTTTTAGTGTTAATATTTATAGTCCACAATAATTCTATATTTATAATACGGGTATCATCAAGCCATCGCATGAATATCTTGGAATGCTTGCATTAAATTTATTCCATTTGTCTATTAGTTCGTCTTACGATTTTGGTTTTGTAAGATGAAACTTAAAATAGATCGTGATACAAGTTTTCTTAAAAAGTGTGCAAATACTGGCTGAAATTGTTTTGTCCACGTATTAGGTACGAGTGAGTTGTCTGTGCCTGCTGGTTTCTTTGCAGGAAGAAATGTCATTTAGGAATTTGAAATTTTGGCCAGTGTGAGTAAATTCTCAACTCACAATCATGCCGGCTGTCGTGAGTGTGAAAATAGATTAAATGCGTTTAGCAAATATAATTAAGATAAATTAAAGAAATAAAGGAACTAAGGTGGAAAGTTAATCCTCGACTAGAGATCCTTGAATACGCTGACGATATTTGCCTTTTATTGCTTATTTATAGCCACATGACGGCCAAGCTCACATCCCTCGAAATCGAAAGCTGCAAAAGCTGGCTTTAAGCAGCGGCGGGCACTGTGGTTATTTTGATGCTTATTAGTATTAGTGAGGCGGCAGAGCTACCCAACAAACACACAGCCAAGCGTTTGATGTATAAAGCTGCATGCATTATATTTCCGTACACATACGAAATAAAATAAAATATTTTTTTTTAATAATTTAAATTGCAGGATTCATTATTCAGTAAAATGCGACTTTGGCTGGCACACGAAGGGTTCCGTACGGACACTACATCTATATATATAAAACAGGCTGTATGTATGTATGTATGTATGTATGTAACGTATGGACTAGAAAGCGGCTGGGTCGATTTTAATGAAATTTTCAGAGAATCTTCAGAATATTAAGGCGGGTGACACTGTGAAGTCTGATTTTTGATTTTCGGTCTTAGGGGAGGGGTAGCGAAGCACACCGGATTAAGCTAGTATGTAATACTACACAAACTTATCTTTCCTAATGTACACATTAATAAAATTTTTTGGTCTTTTTTTAATGTTAGCAGTTTTTTTCTGTTAATGGCGCTTTTTTTTGTTTTGGTGCTTTTTTCGGTTTTTGCCGCTTTTGTGGCTTTTTTTTCGTTTTGGCGTTTTTTTAATTATTGAAAAATTTTTCCGATTGTTTTTTAATTTTAGCGATTTTTTATTCTTGGCGATTTTTGTTTGTTTTAAAGTTTTTTTTGTTTTTGGCGATTTTTTCCGGCTGGTTTTTAGTTTAAGCGATTTTTTTCATTTTGACGCTTTTTCGTTTTGGCGTTTTTTTTTACTTTTTTCGGGTTTTGGCTATCTTTTTATTTTTTTTTGGCGATCTTTTTGCTTTTGGTGACGCTTGTTTTAGTTTTGGAATTTTTTTCGGTTTTTGCGATTTTTTTACAATACATATATTTAGTTTTAGTGACTTTAGTTTTGGCTCTTTTTTGCGATTTTTTTACAATACATATATTTAGTTTTAGTGACTTTAATTTTTTCTCTTTATCTCGTTTTGCCGATTTTTTTCGGTGTTTGGCGATTATTTTAGTTTTTTTTTTTTTGGCGAAGTTTTTTACTTTTTCTGATTTTTTGCATTTACCGATTTATTTTATTTCTGCTGATATTTTTCATTTAAACGGTTTTTTTATTTTGGCGGTTTTTCGTTTTACTTTTTTTTTTTTTAATTTTGGGATTTTGTAGTTTTAGCTTTTTTGAAAATTTCAACAGCTTGCGCCTCTTATATTGGCATTGGCACTTTTTTAGTTTTAGCGTTTTTTTTTCGTTATGGCGATTTTTTTCTGTTATGGCGTTTTTTTCGCTTTTGGCAATTTTTTTCGATTTTCGGCGTTTGTTTTTAGTTTTGGGGGAATTTTTTTTTTGGTTTTTTACAAGAAATTCTTTTTTAGTTTTTTATCGTTTTGGCGATTTTTTTCGGTTTTTGGCGATTTTTTTTTAATATTTTGACTACCCTTTTACTTATGTTGATTTTTGTTTGGATTTTAGCAATTTATTTTATTTCGGTGATATTTTTCATTTAAGCGCATGATTCATTTTGCAAATTTTTTTCCTTTCGCCTCTTACGGGTTCCCAGATACATCAAGTTGTCAAAATTACATAGTCAAAGTTGCATTAACTAATAGAATACCCTTTAATTTGAATATTTTAAATTTCTGAGTTTTCAGTGTAGAGTCTGCATAAAAAACACTAACTTTAAAAACCTCAAGCATCTATATATAATTGCTTGTATATAATATTAAGCTTTCAAAAATTACCATTGCTCGTTTTGGAACACCCTTTTAATTTTTAACTTTCATATACTATCTGTTGTTGTAGCGGCCAAAGTTCTACATATTCTGTGAAAATTTCAGGTCCACCGTTCTCAAGAAGTTCTCTGCTTTCTCAAATTAATCGAAACCATTATAAAAAGCTTACTGAAAGTTTAAAAGCTTCACTGAACATTTTATAATCGATTATTGTTTAATTCTGTTTAAAAACATTTTGTAAGCAAACGTTCTCATAAGAATTTTATAACTTTCTAAGAAGAAACTTTTAAGCTTTCAGAATTTTAAGCATTTAAATTTTTTTAAAGTTGTTTTTAATACTATTACTAAATTAATTAATTAATTAATTTAATACTAATTACTAAATTTGAAGTGTTATGAACTTATCAAATTTTAAAAATATACAAACAACTCTTATTTTGATTTTGTTTTTGTTTATTGTAATTAAAGCTTTTCCCTGTAAAGTTGTTTTATAACCTTAAATAAAAGATTTTTTAAGCCTTATTTTATTACATACATACATACATATGTATAACGTAAACAAATAATTTCTGTTATTTTCTCATGTTAATCGCAACTATTATAAAAAGCTTACTGGAAGCTTAAAAGCTTCACTGAAAAATTTTTTTTCGCAATTTTTGTTTTATTTTAATTTAGTTTAAAAAATCATCGAATTTGAAAAATATGCAATTAATTAAAAATTTTATTTTCTTAAAAAAATACTGAATTTACAATATGTGACCTTTTCTGAGAAAAGGGACTTGTGTGTAAAAAACGGGTGTGTGTCAAAATCGATAAAAATGAGAAAAACATTAAAATTTTATTTTTTAAATCATTTTTTCTCAAAACTTCATTTTCACACGCATGTGAATTGAAGAAGTTTCATTTCTTAAAATTTCATGATTTCATAGTTACATATCTACTTTAAAGAAAAGCTTCATAAGAAAGCTTAGATTTAAAAAGCCCAAAAATTTCATAGGAAAACTTTGATTTAAAAGCAAAAAAAAATATTTTAAAAATAATTTTGACTAAAGCTTTTAAAAGAGCATTTATTAAAAAAAAGCTCAAAAAAAGCTTTTTTTTTACTGTATAAAAAAAGCTCAAACATTTTAAAAACAGATTAAAAGAATATTTCTGAAATAGTAATATAAAGAAAAATATTCAAGAACAGTTTAGTGGTGTGCATGCTTCCTTCTAGAAGCTTTAAAAAAAAAGATTAAAAAATTTTTTTGAAGTTTTGTTGTAAGTTTTTTTTTGCTTTCAAAAATAATCTAGTCCAGTTCTACAAAAAGCTTCCACGTGCTTTTACTGCTGCATAATTTTTTCTAATAAGCTTTTTTATGACCTTTTATTTTCTAGGAAAAAATTTTTACATTTATTGCACTTTTCAATGAAAATTTTGCCATAAAATGTTTCTTTTTGAAATAGAGATTTTATGATAAATTATTGCATAACCCCTTACTAGTGTAAATTTATATTTTAAACCAGCTACGTCCAAACATTAATACTGTGATATTTCCATTTGAGGTAAACAGCTTGGAAAGCTGATAAATTTGTTCCTGTTTCTTTGCAAAGTAAGAGCAATCATAGTTATCGCCGACATCTAATTGGTTATTGTGCTGTAGTCGGTTTGAAAGCTTTTGCTTTCAACCAGCTATGTTCAAGCCATTTGCACAATGTGCACACTTTTACAAAAGAGCTTTTGTGCTTTCACACGGACGAAAGTACAACATCCACAACAATAATACAACAGACAACAATGTTTGCCTTTTCTTGCTTTGCAAAGAAACAAGAACAAATTGAAGAGCTTTCAAAGCCGTTTGCCTCAAATACAAATATATGTATAGTATGTGTGTTTGGAAGTAGCTGCTTTAAACCAAACACACATACGCAGATATTTGCATTTGAGGTAAACAGCTTTGAAAGCTCTTAAATTTGTTCTTGTTTCTTTGCAAAGTAAGAAAAAGCAAGCAATTGTTGTCTGTTGTGTTGTTGTTTTGGATCTTGTACTCTCGTCGGTGTGAAAGCACATAAGCTCTTTTGTAAAAGTTTGCCCATTGTGCACATGGCTGGGACGTATGTAGCTGCTTTAAACGAACGTTAAATTTAATTTTTCTTAATAAAAAATAAAAGTGTTCTATACCTGACTTGTAGTGTTTTTTATTTTAAATATTTACTAAAAGTAATTTATCTCTACATACCGATCTAACATTGGCGTGGCTGAGGTCGAGTCCGAACTGGAGACATAACTGTGATAGCCTTCCGATTGGGCATACGACGATTGCTTCTGATGATGATACAAGACGGGATTATCATAAAATGAATTTGATCTCATGGTATATTCCTCCAGGCCAGCTTTAGTCAGGCCGCATTGATCGCCAATATCATCCTGTAAAAGAAAAAGGCAAAACAAAACTTAAAAAAAAAATTAACATATAAACTTGCCTCAAAAAAAATGTAAAGCAACCAACATACTCGTATGGTGCATGCAGTCAGTCAGTCAGTCAGTCAGTGTTTGTGTTGCAGATAAACTCTTTTCATATAAAGAAAAAAGTTACGCATAAATAAAAACTAAAGTAAAGTGAACTTGTGTTGCATTTAACTCTGCTGGCTATTTGCTCTTTTGGTTTTATCTAATGCAAAAAATAAAAAAATAATGTGTTGCAAGTTTGTAAATTATCTCTTCTTACACGTCCATACACATAAAGTTGCAAGCACATATGTATGTATGTATGTATGTACGTGAAAAAGAACTGCGTGTTCTAATTTTTGTGGCAGCTTGCAGCAAACAACGTACGGCAAACAATTAACTGTTTGTTGTACGAGTGCGAGTGTGCTGCAGCAACACTAAATAAAAAAAGCTAAATAGAGTACACTGGCACATAAAATTGTTGCTGTTGCTATTGCTATTGCTGTTGCATGCTGCCGTTAGAAAATAAATTATTGCAGATTCTTTGTCTTGTTGCAAAATGCGTAAATTTTCATTTTTCATCATTATTTGTTTTTTCGGTTTGTTTGCCTTTTTAGCTGCACAACTTTTCTAACGATCTCATTGTTTCGATAACATTTGATAAATAAAAACTAGACTCATGTTTATATTGTGTCTTCTATAAATTTTATAGTCTACAACAATATTTAACAAAAAAATATAAATAAAAAACAACATGTAATAAAATGTTGCAGCAACAGATTAAAATTGGAAAGTCTGTCTTATTAAAATATAGAGAAATTTTTGAGAGATCAAGAGACAATGATATCGCTGTTGAAATATTGTTTTGTGGCAGTTTGTATGTACATATGTAGATGTTTTTCTGTTCAATGTTTGCATGTCGAATATCTACCACAGACACACAGAAAGAAGATCGTATGATAATGGTAAGAAAAACTTTCAAAATGATGGCCCAGCTAAACCTTAATTAATTGCAATTCTAAGCAGGCAATTTATAAAATACAAACACTGTATTCACACAAATTTCTTTTAGACGACCATCACTTGCAGTCTTGTAACGCAGTGAAAATAACAAAAAATGTCCATGTAGGCTAGCCATAGCATGAAGTTGTACATAAAAAGCTCTAGATGTTTATATAAAATAAAATTTAAATGTAATTATATTAAAAAAATTAGTTTGACGTAAAGAAAACTAAGGCAAACTTTCATAACAATCTTTGGCGAGGCTTTTTTAATAAAAGCTCTAAAAGCGCTTGCTAGAATATATCTGTCAAAGAGCTTTTCTTAATCACTTAAAGCAAAACTGCCATTGGTAAAAAGCTTCTAAAAGCTCGAGAAAACCTTTTATTGAAATAAAAAAAGTATTTTCCAAAATATAAAATAAAAATATCTAAAATTTTATGATAGAGGAACTTTATATAAAAAAGCTTTATAAGCTTAAGTTTTTAATAAAACGCCTAAGGAAGTGTTTTCAAAAAATATTGACCAAAGCTTTTAAAAAACAGGTCACAAAACATACAATAAAATATTAAAATTATGATTTTGCCAAAAGCAGTAGAAAAAACTTAACATAACAACAATAAAAGCTCTGCAATGGCTTTCAAAAATATTTCTGTAAAAGAGCTTTTCGTAAAATAATTTCAAAAAGATAATCGCTGACAGTGAAAATCGTCCTTAATAAAAAAAGCTTTTAAAAGAGCTTTTATTTAAAAAAAATCGTGAAAAGCTTTTACTGAAAAAAAATTTAATCGCTATTTGCAAATACCGCTTCTCAAAGAGCTTTTATGAAAAAAACTCGAAAAAGGATTTTACTGGATAAAACAGAACTCAAACATTTAAAAAATAATAATAGAAATTAGCCGAAATACTTTGAAAGAAAATCTTTATAAGGAAATATAGCTTCCTAAATAGCCCAAAAGAGTCATAAAAAATTGTTTTAAAAAGCCAAGAAAAATTATTTCGCAAAGAATATTGATTAAGGCTTCTTAAAACATTTTTGTTAAAGAAAGCTTTAAAAAAGATTTTGCTGTATAAAAAAGCTTAAAAATTCTGAAAATAATTAATATAATGTTTACGAAAAGAGAAAACTTCATAAAAAGTTATCATTTCGAAATCTTAAATAAGTATTTGAAAAATAGTAGCGTTTAAAGCTTTTACTATAAAAAAGTTTTTAAAGGAGCTTTTATTGAAAAAACTTTTAAAAGGAGTTTTTATTACAAAATAGTTATAAAAGAGCTTTTATTGAAAAAAAACTTTTAAACTAGCTTTTACGGAATAAAGCTTTTATTGAAAAAAGCTTTAAAAATAGCTTTTATGAAAAAGTTTTTCTTGAAAATAACTTTCAAAAGCAGCTTCTATTAAAAAAGCTTTTATTGAAAAAAAAATTTAAAAGAGCTTTTACTGAACAAAGCTTTTACTGTACAAAGCTTTTATTGAAAAAAGCTTTAAAAATAGCCTAAATTAAAAAAGCTTTTAAAAAGCTTTTATTGAAAAAGAAAGCTCGAAAAAAGCTTTTAGTGAAAAAGAAACTCGAAAAAAAGCTTTTGCAGTATTAAGAAAATTTAAAAAACTTTGCGCAAAAGCAAAAATTCATTAGAATATTTTCCAAATACTTTAAGGAAAACACATCCCAAAAAAGCTCTCATTTAAAAAGCCTAAGAAAGTACCTCGAAAAGAATTTTGGCTGAGAGTTTTAACAGAAACAAGCTTCAGAAGAGAGTTTTTATTGAAATATAAAGCTCGATTAAAGCTTTTACTGAATTACAAAAAAAAAACACTCCAAATTTCGTAAAAGAATCACTACAATATTTCCGAAAAGCTTAAAAGAAAAAACTTACCGCCAGTTTAAAGAAACCATGTAAAAATTCTCGTCTGCCTATTTATGTTGAAAACAAAAACAAAGCACTCAAATTTTGTTTTTGTTTTCAGTATAAATAGGCAGGCGAGAATTTTTACATGGTTTCTATAAACTGGCAGTTAATGAAAAACTTTCATTTACAATCATAAAGAAGTATTTCGTAAAGTACATTGACTAAAGCTTTTTAGAAATCTTTATAAAATATGCAACAAAATATTGAAAGAACTATTTAGCCAACATTGGTGGCATTTTGGTTAAAAAAAAAACATGAAAAAAGTTAATGACAGACTCAATCAAAGTTATTACACAAATGCCTTGAAAAGCTTCCTAATATTTAAAGAAGTTTGGCATAAAAGCTTTCCTCCAAAAATAAATATGAGAAAAGCTGGTGAAAAGCTCAAGCAAAAATATCACTCAAATGCTTTGGAAATATGAAAAAAAAAGTTGTTGAAAAAGTTATTACTCAAATTCTTTGAAAAGCTTTCTAAATTGATAGCAAGAATAATATATCAAGAACTCCTTTAAAAGTGTTGAAGGCATGTTGGGCTTGCAAAGGTAGAATAATAGAAATAAGATATTATTTATTTATTATTAATTAAATTAAATTCGAGAGAATTGATGACAAGAGCTTTGAATTGGAAAAAAGCTTAACAACATGCTTTATGTAATGAACTCATGTACATACCAAATAAATATTCGTAATAATAAATATTTTTGTAGAAAAAGTATGTAGAATTATTATTATTAAACAAAAAATCTTTAATTAAAGATATTGTCTTGTCGGCAAAAGAAAAAATAACAAATCAGTTCATTAATAAGTAAAAGTTTACATTCGTACATGTAATTTTTTTTGGTAATTTTTTTTACAACTTCCCCTTTCAAATCACCATAATTTTTTCTTACAATGTTTTTAATTGCCAGCAACACAAAGTACATGAACAAGGAACTCACTGTAAGAAACTTTTTTTCTTGTAATTTTTTTATAATGCCAAAACCATCTTTAAAATTATAATAAACCGAAATAACCGCCAAAAAAATCATAAATTTTTTTCAAACAATACAACTGCTACATGCAGCTTTTTTTTTGTTGTTGTTGAGACTTTTTGTAAAAATTTGTTTTTAAAGCTGTTTGAAGTGAAAAAATTGCGGCCAGGGGAATCAAAGAAATAAAAAATACTTTTGATGCGCTTGATGGACAAGGCAGAGAGTTGCTTTCAAATGGTCATTAACTGAAAGCCGGCAACGAAATTTTTTTTTTCCTTTTTGCGGCAAAACCAAAACAATAGCCACAATAATGAAATAAACAAAATCTGTAAAACATTGTCATTGCAACAAGAAAAAGTAAGAAAATAACCTTAAATAAAATCAATTTAATAATAGACTTTAAAATAAAAAAAATATAAAAATTATAGCAAAACTTTGAACTGAAGAGAGACTATAAATTTTTTTTCCAAAAACAACTCTGATAATAATTTTTGCTTTTAATTTGATTAGTAGGGACAGAAATAAATGTTAGTTATTCGGTTTTATACCAAGACCGTTGAGATGAACCGATCAGTAGAGGAAGATAGTTTTGTGTGGTTACTAAATTAAAGGCAATTGTTTACTTGGAAAAAAATATGAAAAGTGAATTTTGTAAATAAAATGTAATAAAGTCCATAATTTTCAATAAGAAATCTGTTTAAGGAAGCAAAATAAACGACATAAGCGGTTTGCTAAATAAAATAAAAATTTCTCTATTTGCTCGAACTAATGGTATAGTCCACAATCCAGATTTTTCTGGTAATTTTTTGCTGTTCCCGCAAAGTGTTACTCTCCCAGTAAAATCGGTGAAAAGCTTTAAAGCTTTATTTTATAAATTTTCAGATTTTTCGTTTAAAAATAATGAAATTGTTGAATTCATAACGTGTTGTTTCAAAAGTTAGACGGGTTCATGGAAAATTTAACATAATACAGTGGCATCTCGTTTTAACGAACGCTATAATTTTAGGTCGTTTCGTTAAATCCGGTACACATTTTTGCTTTACTTTTATTTCTAAAAATTAAAAAAAAAAATTATTTTCGCACAGTGGGCTAGGCCCACTGAAACATTATATTATCAGTGTTGCCAGACAGTTTTTCTAGCTATTTCAGCAAAATGTATTTTCTATTTTTCAAAATGTGTACTTCAAGATGAGCTTTACAAATAGGCTATAGAAATTTTAAAATACAAATTTACTAAACAAACAAAAAATTTAAGCCGACTTAAAAAAATTTAAAAATAACACTCACTGTAACAACATAAAAAAAGAATAACAAGCTTCTAAAGAGTATTCGTTTTTTTTTAACATATCGGTCTTTAAAAACTTGAAATTTTGTGTGACTAAACTATTTTATAATGTAAGTTGTCATATAAGAAAATCCGGTGGGTGTGGCACCGCCCATATCAAGAAAATATTTACTTTGAAATATTTTTAAAAAACAATATAGGAGAATCTTAAAATGTTGTCGCATTTGCGATGACAATAAATAAATGCCATGGTCTGTCAATATCCTTAGAAGTGTGTAGCATAAATTTAGCAAGTCCATGTGCAGGAAAGCCTGCCGATTCTTACATTTATGATTCATTAGAAAAGTCAATGGATATATAATAAATTAAACTAATTTAATTTTGAATGAACCAAAATTATTAAAATTATTTAAAGGTACCATTGGCAATATTATTGTGCAATAATTGATATTGTGCAATAAAATTCCATGTGCATATATTATATTGGTGTATGACGCAATATGTTAGATAAAATTAAAAGTCTTTTGATTTATATTGCGCAACAATATTATTGTGCAATAATTGATATTGTACAATAAAATTACTTGTGCATATATTATGTTGGTATATGGCATAATATATTAGATACAATCAAAAGTTTTTTTTATTTATATTGCTCAATAATATTTTTGTGCAATAAGTGATATTGTACAATAAAACTGCCACTAGCTATATAGGTATATGGTATATGTATATATTGAATAAAATCAGAAGTCTTTTGATTTATATTGTCCAATAATTGATATTGTGCAATAAAATTGCCTGTGTATATATTATATTGTCATATGAACAATATATTGGGCAAAATCAAAATTTTCTTATTTATATTGTGCAACAATACTATTGTGGAATAATTGATATTGTACAACAAAATTGCTTATGTATATATTATATTGGTATATGGCACAATATCTTGTATAAAATCAAAAGTCTTTGATTTATATTGCGCATCAAGAAATATTTTGTAAAGCGTTGACAACTTTGTACAATAATTACATATTTCCAGCTACATCAATGAAGATTATTTTTCCATATTTTAAATTACTTAATTATAAATTAAATACATTTGCTTAGATTTTGTTTGTAACACGAGAAATACATTTTAAGACTTCTTATATTTTAACTTTTGTTTACTTTTACATATATAGCAAGAAATATTGCGCCATATGTATTTTTTAATATTGTGCAATTTATGGAATAGTGTGGAGTAAAAGGATAATATTAATAGCAGACTCAATAATATTGCATAGTCTATCGGTATATGTAGAGTAAATATATTGTTAAAAAATTTGCGCCATACATATTTTTTAACAATTTTTTTTAATATTGTGCAATTTATTGTATAGTGTGGAGCAAAAGGAAGATAATAATAGCAATAAAGTACTCAATAGTGTTGCACAGTTTATCGGTTTATATATTGAAACAAGAAATTGCGCCATATATTATTTTAATATTGTGCAATTGAATATTATAGAGCCAAAGGAGAATAATAATAGCAATAAAGTAAGCATTAACATTGCATAGTCCATCGCTACAAATATTGTTAGAAAAATTGTGGCATATTTTTTTTAGAATACTGTATAATTCATTGATAATATTGCATAGTCTATCGGTACATATGTATGTATATTGCAAGAAAAATTGCGCCATATATTTTTTTATATTGTGCTAATTATTGTATGGTGGTGAGCATAAAAAGAATAATAATAACAATAAAGTACTCAATAGTATTGCACAGTTTATCGGTATATATATTGAAACAAAAAAAATTGCGCCAAATTTTTTTTAATATTGTGCAATTTATTGTTTTGTGTGGAGCCAAAGGACAATAATAAAAGTAAAAAGTAAAGTACTCAATAATATTGCATATAATATCGCATGAAAAATTTGCGCAATATTTTTTGTTAATATTGTGCAATTTATTGAATAGTGTGGAGCAAATGGAGAATAACATTGCATAGTCTATTTTTTACATATGTATGTATATTGCAAGAAAAATTGCGCCATATATATTTTTCAATATTATGCAATTTATTGAAAAGCGTGGAGTTGAAAGACTATAGTAATAGCAGTAAATTTTTGAATAGTGTGGAGTAAAAGGACAATAATATTGCATAGTCTATCGGTACATGTATTGCAAGAAAAATTTCTCCATATATTATTTTAATATTGTGCAATTTATTGAATGGTATAAAGGAAAAGGGCAATAATAGTAGCAATAAATTACTCAATAAAATTGCGATATATTTTATGCAATATTGGGCAATTTATTGAATAAAATGAAAGAAATATTAATAATAATATTCAATAATATTGCATAGTCTATGGGCAATTTTTTAAATTGATTTAGAAAAATTTTTTTTAATATGATGAACTTTTTGTTATTGAGAAACGGTTTGCAAATCGAACAAAAATGTTTTTTGTGAAATATTTGTGTTTGCAGCTTTTAATTTTTTTTTTGTTTGTCTACGAAATTCTCAATAGCACTTTGAGAGTTTTCCTATAAACATATGGAAGTTTTTAGCTTTTCTCAAGAGTTTTTAATTTTTTGAAAGAAGTGTGCTGACGAGTTTCTTAAGTAGAAACGAAATGAGGTTTCTGAACCAATTAAAAAACAAATTCTGCTTATGAATAAATTGAATTTATTTTCTCTCCATCATAAAGGATGTATGGTGTAGCAAAGCTCACCGGGTTTCTGCTAGTTTGCTATAAAATCAGATATTTAGCAAAAAAGCAAAAAGCTTGTCTAATATAAGCTTATTGTTAAGAGGATTATAGTCGTATGTATCGCGCTCAAACCCACTGTATTGTTAACTTAAACAAAAAAGTATTATATAAAATTAAGTATAGTATGTTTTTTGTTTGTTTTGCATTGGCCGCAATACATTTGTATCTTATTCAATATAAATTTATGATTACATATTTAATATCTCTTATTTAACATATTTATATATGTATATATATTTATTGTCTCCCTACCATTGTATGCCAATAATTTAAATATCTGATTTTTTTTTTTGCTAAGCAGTCGGTTTTTTATTTCATTACATGATTACAAATTTTTATCTATACTCGTAGTATTTTTTGTTTGTTGGACTTTTAGTTTGCTTAGTAAAGTTGTTATAAAGGAAGCGATTTATGTATACGATGCATCATAACCAAGCCCCTTGGAAAAAACAACATGTTTAAACAAAGCAACTTTTAACTTAACTTAATGTTACTACTGCTGTTTGAGTTTAAATGTTTGTTATAAATTATTAAAAAAAAAATTAACAAAAAATCATTGGCGTTTCTTTTCAAAGAGAACCTTGTGGCTGAATTAAGCTTTGAACGCTCAAAATTGCTTAAATTATTTCTTAATCATTTAATAAACTTTTAATACTTTTAAATTTCTGTTGGCTTGCAGGGTTGGTTCTCGCGGTCTTTGAAATCAGAGTGGCAGCGCTGTTTATGTTTGACTGACTAGACTTGGCTGCTTGCGCAAAACAGAAAAAAAACTAATTTGCAATAATGTTTTAAATACTAAAAACTTAAACAGATGCGTTGGTTGTGCTTTGATTACTTGCTTGGAATTTATGACTTTTATTTGTTTTTTTTTTCAAACTTCTTGCTTGTTTCTACTACTATTGCCCATGTTAAGTTATTTTTTGTACTTATTTTGCCATTGGGCTGAGGAAATGTACTCTTAGCCGTCTCTTTGTTTGTTGCTTAAAGCTTTAAAGTTTCTTATTAAAACATTTGGCGCCAGAAAACACTTTCGGGAAGTATGCTTGACTGACGGTTTGACTGACAAACTGATGTCATTCATATGTTTTGTCATTTGTACAAGCAGTGTTTTTGTTTTTGTTGTATTGTAATTATTAATCTGCTTATGACACTGAATAAATTACCAAGAGTTTTTGTTTTCTCTTGTTGGTTATTTTTCTGTACTTCAATTTTAGTTTTTATTGTTAATAAATTACAGTGTAGTACATAATTAGCACTTTTTCTAAAATAACAAGACCATAACGAGTGATTCTATGTAGTAAAGGAGACAAAAAGAAAATATCTCAAAGTTTACATCATAAAATTCAACCTTTTTGTACATATTTAGTCCCGCTTCACAGTCGGCAATTTCAGTAGCGCAACTTTTTAGTTCATGGGCGAGAGATGAAAATATAATGGCGGTCAGCTTCATTATATTCTCCTCTCTCTTTAATAAGTTCAAAAGCTGGCCAAGTCGTATGGCGAATAGGCAAACGAAGGCATGTTTTACATCGCGCCGATATATGACGTTCCCAGGTCTGTGATGAAGAATTCAAGGATATGAAAGACGACGTGCTGTAGCATAATAGCAGCGGCCAGAGTTGCCAGAATTTTCAGACTTTTTATGTATTTTTGAAGCTTGGTATGAGTAGCTGTGGAATGTATTTTCGAGCACACCAATAGATGGCGTTTTCTAGGTCTGCTATGAAGAGTGAAGTCGCTACCGAATCGAAGGATATGGAAGACGACGTACTAAAAAAGTGTAGTAGGGGGCCAGGGTTTTCAGAATTTCCAAACTTTTAATTCATTTTTGAATGATGAGTAGATATAGAATGTAATTTCGCCTCGCCGATAGATGACGTTTTCTATGATTGACAACGTGATAAAGGAGCATATCAGAGCGCCAGAGTTGCCAGAATTTGTTGTTTTTGTAGCTTAGAATGTTAAGATGTGGAATGTAGTTCTACCCTTGCCGACAGATGTCCAGACTTTTTTTTTATTTATTTTTGAGTAGATGTGGAATGTGGTTTCGCCATCGCCGACAGATGGCGTTTTCTATGATTGCATGAATAATGGAGCTAGTATCGAATCGAAGGGTATGGAAGACAACGTGTTAAAGGAGCATATCAGAGAGCCAAGGTTGCTAGACTTTTTTATTTTTAAAGCTTAGCCTGTTTAGATGTGGCATGTAGTTTCGCCCTCGCTAATAGATGGCGCTTTCCATGACTGCAATGAAGAATGAAGTTAGCGCCGAATCGAAGCATATGGAAGACAAAGTGCTATAGGAGTATAGCAGGGTTACCAGAGTTGCCAACATTTTTTGTCTTTAAAGCTTAGGTTGATTAGATGCGAAATCTAGTTCTACCCTTGCGAATAGATGGCGTTTTCTAGCCTTGTAAACAAAATTAAGTTGGTACCGAACCGAAAGGTATTGAAAACGACTTTGTTATAAGAATATAGCAGGGGGCAGGAATGCCAAGTTTTTTTTAAAGCAACTATGAAGAATGAATTTGGTACTGTATGGGTATGAGTACAGCAGGGGCCCAGTGCTGCCAAACTGTTTTTATTTCGAAGCTTAGGATATGTAAAATCCTCTTCTTCTCCTTCTTTCTTCTTCTTCTTCCTTTTCTTCTCTGCTGCATACGGGTATTTTTCTGGTGATATCACATAATACAGTATGCTACAAAAACATTCGGAGATATAGGAGATAGGAGATATAATCAAAACTTGAAATGCGTTTAAGAAGAAGGTAGGCTTGGTTGCAGTACAAAATCTTACGGGGAAAATTTAAACCCACCAACTTTTCTCCGTATGGGACTTTTGTGACCCCTCTCGAAAAAGCCGACTAAACAGTATTCTTAAACGTTTAAAAGGGTAAAGTGCTCTTCAAATATATACGCTGTAAGTTTTTGATTATACGTTAGCTCGAAATGTAATTTAAATACTAGAAATTGGTCAAAACTCAAAATGTGTTTGAGGGTTAATCTTGTGGTTTCCCTTTAGGTAGAGAACTTGTTTAGAAAAATTTATCAAAAATTCGGATTTTATCGGTTCAACCTGAAGAGGCTTACATCTTGTACCACTAAAAGCCTATTTCACCAATTCGATTTAAATATCAATTCATATTTAAATAGAATTGGTGAAAAAGGCTCTAAATAAAAAAATTCGGAAATTAGTAAAATGCGACTTGGATCCATATGGTGATTGTTTCTTTTTAGCGATTTTTTTTAATATTTACGCTTCTTTAGTTTTGGTGTTTTTTTTTAATTTTGGCGATTTTTGTCAGTTTTTGGCAATATATTTTTTTTACAATACATATTTTTAGTTTAAGCGATTTTTTTAGTTGCGGCACTTTTTTTGTTTTGACGATTTTTTTTTTTGGTTTTTGGCGATTTTTTTTTATTTTTTGTGACTTTTGGTATCGTGATAGATGCCAGATTATGTTTCCAGCTGTCTTCACAGGCTCATTGAAGATAAAAGTTAAAAATAAATAAATTCAGTAAAGTGCGACTTTGACTCGCACACGAAGGGTTTCATACGGTGTTTGTTTCTTTTTTGCGATTTTTAAGGGGTTTTCGGTTTTTGACGATTTTTTTTTTGTATTGCCGTTATTTTTTAATTTTGGCGTTTTTTTGTTTATCTTTTAGCGAATTTTTCAGTTTCAGCGATTTTTTGAGTTTTGGCGTTTTTTTGTTTTGGCGTTTTTTTGCGTTCTTGGCGTTTAAGAAGAATTGCACATCAAAAGATTTCACTTTCTCTTTTTTTTTGTCTCAGCATTAAAATATAATGAGACTTAAGAAATTTGGGTTTTTATTATAAATATTATAAAAATAAATAGCATTACCATAAAATATTTAAAATATTCAACAATTTCTCTCATTATGTATCTTATTAATTAAAAACCAATAACCAGCTGGTGGCTTGTTCTACTTTTGAACGAAAACCCTTGAAGCCATAATTAAAGTTCAATCAGCTGGTTTGGTTCTACCGAACAAGCCTACAACAACAACAAAAAATTATTAAAATTTTTAATTTCCGTGAAAGCAGCAGCCCCACTACTGCCCCTGAAATTGTTACAATTTATGCACAATGAAGTTTTAATTTGGCAAACTGTTTGTGGCATATGAGGAGGAGCAGAGCAAAACGGTGGCCAAAAAAAGCTAAAGACATGACCAGAATAATCAGTGTTAAAGCTTGACTTTTCAAGTCCTCTTTAGTTTTTTATTTATTTTTTTTTAATATAATTTTTGCTTTCTTGGCAGTGTTTTCTTTCACTGACTGTGGCTGGATACTCTGACATGATGTCTTGTAAAGAAGAGATGTCGATCTTCTTGGGGGCAACAAAACAGTTCAATAGAGGAGAAAGTTTTTCTTATTTTTCATTTCTTTGTTATATTATTTATTGTTCTAAATTTAAAGATGAAACCGATCAAAATGCACCATCAGTAAGTATAGTTGTAGTGCCTGCTGAGTACTTGGCAACATCTGCTGCTTTTGTTGTGGCAGACACTGTTTTTTTTGTGCTGCTATTGGCGGCTGTGATGAGTCGGGTTTTGTTATTTTGAAAATTGAAACATGTCGGCATATTTTTGTAGCCATGCTAACAATGAGCTTTCAGCATGACGAGCAAAATTATTATTCTGATGGAATGGAAGGCAAAATTTCAAATTTTATGTAAAGTCTTTTTTTTTTGAAAATATTTTAAAAATATTTTTCTTAAAGTCTATAACCTAAAAGAGATAATCTCTTAAACAGTCATTTTTTTAAAGGGAATATTCAAATCTTAATCTTAAAAAAAAAGTAAATTTTTAGAAGAAACTTTTTTAAAATGCAATTTTTTAAAAAGTACTTTTAGAAAGCTCATCTTTTAAAAATATACTTTTTTCTTGAAAACTATTTTTTTAAAATGTACATATTTGCTCAAGAAGGTACTTTTTTAAAAGGTACTTTTTAAAAAGTATTATTTTATTTGTATAGATAAAAAAAGGTACTTTATTGACGAATTTGTTTAAGTAATTTTTTATGAAAAGCTGCTTTCTATAAATAAACTATATTTTCTGTTTTAAAAATGATGCTTTAAAAAAAGTACTTTTTTAAAAAGGTACTCTTTTAAAATGTTATTTTTTTAAAAGTATACTTTTCAAAAAGATACTTTTTTAAAAAAGGCACTTTTTTAAACAGGTACTTTTTCAAAGCGGTACTTTTCAAACCGGTACTTTTTAAAATAGGTACTTTTTTAGAAAGTTACTTTTGAAAAAGATAATTTTCTTAAAAAGGTACTTTTTGAAACATATTTTCTTATAGAATTTTTCGAAGGCCTTATTTTGTAAAACGCAACGATTAGCGTTGACAAAAACAAATAAAATATTTGTCAAAGCTTTAGCGCTACGTCTTATTAACTACAACCCTTAAAGTATTTATTTTAATTTGTATGTACATATATAAAAAAAAGCTAATTTGTTAAAAAGGTACCTTTTCGCAAAGCCGCATTTTTAAAAAAATAAATTCTTTAAAAAAGCTTTTTTTTATTAAAAAAAAATTAATTTTATACAAAGGTACCTTTTTGAAAAGGCACTTTTTGGAAAAGTAAATAACCTTAAAAAAAATAAATTTTTTTACAAAGGAACCTTTTCAAAACAGCAATTGATTAAAATTTATTTTTAAGTACTTCTTTAACAAAATATTTTTATTTGCATATTTGTAAAATATTTCTTAAGGAGGTACTTTTTTTCGAAAAGGTACTTGTTTTGAAAAGGTAGTTTTTGAAAAAGTATTTTGTTGTTACATATCGTCGGTTGGTTTCTGATTTCCTGCAGACATAATGTATTTTGAATATACTGTGCCGCAAACCATAAACCAACCGACGATATGTTTTTAAGAAAATATTTTTATGTTTTTATTTATTTTTAAAAAGTACTTTTTAAAAAAATTCTGTTTGAAGAAAATACTTTTTTTTAATTTCTTTTTAGGAAATGTATTTTTTGTAAAAGGTACTTTTTCTAAAAGGTAATTTTTGTAAAAGGCACCTTTTGTAATTAATTTCCTTTTTAATTTTAATTTCTTTTTAAATATTATTTTTTTTTTAAATTTTGGAAAAAAATGGATCTTTATTAAAAAGTACTGTTAAGGTACGTCTTAAAGAGGAATCTTTTGGAAAAGGTACTTTTTAAAAAAAAAATTTATCAAAAAAAGTTTTATTTAAAAAATTAAAACTCTTTGAAAAAGAAAGGTACATTATTTTAAAGAATACTTTTTAAAAAGGTACTTTTTCGAATAGCTAATATAAATATAAAGATAAATTTTGGAGAAGAAGGAACTTTTCCTAAGAGAAACTTTTTCGAGAGTGAACTTTTTTAAAAAGATACTTTTTAAAAAAGATATTTTTTAAGAAATGTACTTTTTAAAAAGGTACTTTTTGCAAAAGTTTGTTTTTGTAAACGGTACTTTTTGTAAATAGTACTTTTTGTAAAAGGAACTTTTTCAATATATACATACAGTATTTGCAAAGTAATTTCTTTTTAAATAATATTTTGTAAATTTTGTGTTGAAAAAAAAACGGAAGTACTGTTTAAACTACCTCTTTAAAAGGTACCTTTTGGAAAAGGTACTTTTTCAAAATATACATACAATATTTGCAAAGTAATTTCTTTTTAAGGTACTGTTTAAAGTATCTCTTAAAAAAGTACCTCTTCTGAAAGGTACCTTTAGAAAAGGTACTTTTTAGGGATCCGTACACAAAAGTTGAAGAGGAAACCTATTGTTTTCACTACGCTGTCCGTCTGTCCGTCACAGCGTATTTTCTAGAGAACCGTAAGAGCTATGGACCTGAAATTTGGACAAATTGTGTAGACCTTTGGCCGCTACAACAACAAATACATGAGAGCTAAAAATTAAAGGGTGTTCCAAAACGATCAACGAAAAATATTAAAATCCCATGTAATATACATATTGTATGTATTGAAATTTGTAAGGTTAGTGTATTTTTATACAGACTTCAACAATTAACACTAAAATTTAAGAAAATTTGAATTAAAGGGTGCTCCATCAGTTAATGCAGTTTTGACTATGTAATTTTGACAACTTGCTGTATCTTGGAAACCGTAGGAGCAAAACTCTTGAAATTTTCAGGAACGGTAATAGTAAAAAATCAAAAAATTATAAAATCTCCAAACCGAAAAAAAAAATCGCCAAAACGAAAAAAAATCGCCGAAACAAAATCGCCAAAACGAAAAAAAGGACCAAATTAAAAAAAAATTCTAAGACTAAAATAAATCGCGAAAAACCGGAAAAATCGCCAAAATGAAAAAAAATCGCCAAAAAAAGTAAATAAAAGTCGTCAAAATAAAAAAAAACGCCAAAACGAAAAAAACCCCAAAAACAGAAAAAATCGCCAAAATGAAAAAAAACCCAAAAACAGGAAAAAAATCGCCAAAAACAAAACAAAATCGCCAAAACGAAAAAAGCAGCAAATTAAAAAAAATTTTCTAAAACTAAAATAAATCGCGAAAAACCGGAAAAATCGCCAAAATGACAAAAAAAAACACAAAAACAGAAAAAGTCGCCAGAAGGAAAAAAAATTGCAAAAATGAAAAAAAAATCGCCAAAATTAAAAAAATCGCCAAAATTAAAAAGAAACCCAAAAACAGAAAAAAATCGCCAAAACGAGAAAAAAGCGACAAAACTAAAACAATCGTTTAAATTGAAAAAAAAAACTTCAAAAAGCCACATTAAAAAATGCTCAAAACCGAATGCACGAAACCCTTCGTGCACGAGTCAAAGTCGCACTGTACTGAATTTCTTAAAAAGGTTTTAATTGAAAAAGGTACTTAAAAAAAGGACTTTTTGAAAAGGGTACATCATTTTAAAAAGAACTTTTTAAAAAGGTACGATCTCCTTTTTCAGTTTGAGATTATAGCATTCGCTATCGAACAATGTAATAATATGGTTCGATATCGAATGCCAAAATCTCAAACTGAGAAAACGTGATCGAATCAGCTCGCTATCGAAAGCGAGAATTAGACCCCTGGTATTGTCGTTTTTTTTTAACTAATGAACTTGTTCAAATAGCTTTTCCTTCGTCAATCAGTCAGTTTGTCGCCTTAAACATCAGTCAAAGATTTTTTTTAAACATTTAAGAAAATTCGCTAAGCAATATTTAATGTAATGTATTTATGTTTATGTGCTTATAAAAATATTTATGTAACCAAAATTTTATTTGGCAGCCTGGAGGTAAAAACTTAATATATAATTTTGTTTGCCAAATAGTACTTTGGGTAATCTTATTTTAAAATGAAAGCAATTGCAGAAGAAATTTTGCCAAAAATAAAATTAAAGCTTGGATTATAGTAGTTATATTAAATATTTAAGCTTCCTGCTTGATGCCGCTTTAAATTTACCAAACTCCGCCGTCCAGACGACCGACTGGAATAGTGTTGATGGTGTTATTTCAAACTTGAAGACTAGAGTGTGATTTAAGTCAATTTAAATTTCCATTACACGACTTAATTTGACAATCAAATGTACAGTGTGGCACGCAAATGCTGACTGAGTGTGTTGCTGCTGGTGTGTTGTTGTGTTGCTACTTCATGACGTTTGATGTGTTTTTTTTCTGGCTTTGTCGATTTTTGTTGGCTGAAAACATGTTGACATACGGTTTGATTTGATTTGAAATTTCCCCGTAACTTAATGTGGCGTGAGTCATGCAGTTCATTTTGATATTTTTTTTTTGTTTCTTATTTTGTTTGACGTTCGTTTGTGCTTGGCCTGAAAGGATCATCAGGCCCCAATGGCCTTTAATTTTGCATTTCAAATCAACAATTTTATTTTATTCCGCATTTAATGTGGCATGCTTCATGCAGTACGAGTATTTAAAATGTGTCTAAAATAATATCTTTCCTTTTTTCCTAATGGCATAAGAAATGTTGAAATAGTAAAAACTTTTTTTTTTGTTTTTTTCTCTATAATTTTGTCTGACACGTTTGCTCGAGTTTTTATTTAAATTAAAATGATTTTTTTTTTGCTTGCAACGAATTGCAAATATTATCATGAATAAGTTTTTATTTCTATTACGAATTCTATTTATTTATTTTTTTATTTTTGTGAACTGCATTTGACCGTTACTTTAGGAAATCTAAGATTCAAAACGAATGTCACGATCATAACGTTACAAAATATATTTCATGTTGTTTGTTCATGTTAATTGCAATACTCGTACTAAATTAATAATAGTACAATCAAAATATTTTAATAAATATTTTAAGTTTGATCTTTCTTGTCAAAGAAACAAAAAAAAAAAAACAAAAATAAAAATAAAAATATTAAATATTTTAAGTAAAAGTACTTTATAAAAAAAATACTACAAAAACAATTGACAAAAATTTCCTTACAAAAATCTTACACCAAATATACTTTTCCTACAAAACATTTCAAAAAAGTACTTTTTTTGAAAAAACATAAAAAAGTAGTTTTTGCAAAAAGTGTTTTTTTAAATACCTTTAAAGAAAGGTTAATTCTAGAAAAAAAATACCTTGAACGAAAGTGCTTTTTAAGTAAATGCACTTTTGTCGAAAAAGTAGCTTTACCTAAATGTGCTTAGAAAATAAACTTTTTAAAGTACCTTTTGAAATAAGTACATTTTAGGAAAAATTCACTTTTAAAAAACGTACCTTTTAGAAAAAATACCTTTTACATAAAGTTCTTTAAAGTTGAAATACGTTTTGGAAAAATTGCATTTAACAAAAAGTACTTTTGAGTCAAAGTACCTTTTAAAAAAAGTGCATTTTAGAAAAAGTAGTTTTCAGTCAAAGTATCTTTTAGAAAAAGTGCCTTTTAGAAAAAATAAAAACAAATAAATACGTTTTAGAAAAAGTATCTTTTAGAAAAAGTACCTTTTAGATTACTAAATACCTTTAAAAAAAAAGTACCCTATAGAAAAAGTACTTAGTTGACAAAGTAGCTTTTGTCAACTACGTTGTAGTCAAATACGTTGTAGTAAAAGTACCCTTGAGAAAAAATATTTTTTTCTGGAATAAATACGTATTAACAAAGTACTTTCGAGACAAATTACCTTTTAGAAAAAGTACCTTTTAGCAAAGTAGACTTTATAAAAAGTGCTTTGTTGAAAAAGTAAATTTTAGGAAAAATATCTTAAATTCTTTAGAAAAGGTACTATTTTCACAGAAGTACTTTTTTGCAAAAAGTACCTTTTTGAAAGAAGTACCTTTGCAAAAAAAGTAATATTGTGCTAAAAGTACCTTTTTGGAAATAGTACCTCTTTTTGAAAGAAGTACCTTTGCAGACAATGTACTTTTTGCAAAAAGTATCTTTTTGGAAAAAGTACCTCATTGGAAGGAGCACCTTTTCGCAAAAAGTACCTTTTAGGTACTTTTAAAGTACATTGAAGAAAAAGTACGTTTTAGTAAGAGTACCTTCTATTTATATTATATTTGAAAAAATTATCTATTAGACAGTATCATTCGAGAAAAGGTACCATTGAGAAAATACATTTTGGAAAAAGTACATTTCAAAAAAGACATTTTATAAAAGTACCTTTCAGAGAAGTATCTTTTCAGAAAAATTAGCACTTAGCAAAAGTATTAAAACAACGTTTTAGAAAAAAGTACCTTTTAACAAAAGTTGTTTTAAAAAGTGTACCCCTTAGCACAAATTATGTTTAGAAAAAGTACCTTTTCGCAAAAAGTTCTCACTAGAAAAAATAGTTTTTAGATTAAAAAAGTAGTTTTTAGAAAAAGAACCTTATCGGAAAAATACATTTAAGACAAAGCGCGTTTTGCAAAAAGTATTTTCTAGAAAAAGTACCTTTTGGAAAAAGTACATTTCTTGTAAAAAGTACATTTCTGAAAAAAGTATGTTTTGTAAAAATTTTAGCTTTTTTGGGAAAAAAATAAATTTTTGGAAGAGTACCATGGAAGGAAAATGTGATAGAACCTTTTAACAAAAGTACTTGTATACTTATGGCAAAAGTGCATTTTTGGAAAAAGTTCCTTTTATAAAAAGTAGTATATAAAAAGTACTTTTTGGAAAAATTACCTATAATCTTGTCTTGAAAAGAAAGTGTCTATTATACGAGTAATAGGGGAAGGATCTAGTCCAAAGACCGGCACTGCGACACCTGATGAATTTTTTGTGCCAAAAAGTACGTATTAAAAATTTATCTTTTAAAATACTATAGTTCAGAAAAAGGTACCACTGAGAAAAAGTACCTTTGAGCAAATACCTTGAGCAAAAAGTATTTAAGAAAAAAGTAATTTTTAGAAAAAGTTCTATTCATAAGAAGATGCTTTTAAAAAAAATTAGCTCTTAGCAAAAGTACTTTTTGGAAAAATATACATTTGTAGAAAAAGTATCTTTTATAAAATGTAGCATGAAAAGGTTTCTTTTTAGAAAAGGAACTATTTTGCAAGAAGTCTCTTCTGGAAGAAGTAGCTTTTTGTAAAAAGCACATACATTTGTGGAAAAAGTATATTTTCAATCAAGTACCTTTTTGGAGAAAGTACTTTTTTGAAAAAGTAACTTTTTTGAAAAAAGTACCTTTTTGGAAATAGTGTCCTTTTGGGGAAAGTGCTTTTCATAAAAAGTAGCGGAAAAATTACATTTTGGAAAAAGTGCCCTTTTAGAAATAGTACTTTTTTTTGGAAAAATTACTATCTTTTTGGAAAAAGTACCTTTTTAGGAAAGTACTTTTTGGAGCGAGCTCCTTTTTGGAAATAGTATCTTTTTGGAAAAAATACTTTTTTGGAAAAAGTATATTTTTGAAAAAGGTAACTCTTTGGAAATAATACCTTTTTTGAGAAAGTACCTTTTATAAAATGAAGCATAAGAAATTTTCATTTTGTAAAGGTACTATTTTGGAAGAAGTATTTATTTTGCAAAAAATACCTTTTTGGAAAAAGTACTTTTTTGAAAGAAGTACCTTTGCGAAAAAAGTATCTTATTTGAAAGAAGTACCTTTGCGGAAAAAGTAAATTTTGAAAAAAGTACCTTTTTGGAAATACATAGTACCTTTTTGGAAAAAGTACGTTTGAGGAAAAGTACATTTTGTAACTAGTTCATTTTCGAAAAAGTACCTCTTTGGAGAAAGTACCTTTTTGGAAAAGAAACCTTTTGAAAGAAGTACCTTTTTGAAAAAAGCACATTTTTGGAAAGAGTACCTTTTTGAAAAAGTACCCTTTTGCAAAAAGCACCTTTCTGGAAAAAGTACCTTTTATGGAAAATGTAGCTTTTTGGAAAAAGGACCTTTTTGGAAATTGTACCTTTTTGGAAAAATTGTTACCTTTTTGGAAAAAATACCTTTTTGAAAGAAATACCTTTTTGGAAAGAGTACCTATTTGAAAAAGTACCTCTTGGGAAAATGTTCCTTTTGGAAAAAAGTACCTCTTTGGAAAAGTAGCATTTTAAAAAAAGTGCCTTTTTGGAAAAATTACCTTTTTGAAAGAAGTACCTTTTTGGAAATAGGTAGAACCTTCCTTGAAAAAGTACCTTTTTAAGGGAAGTACCTTTGCGGAAAGAGTATTTTTTTTTTCGAAAAAGTACCTTTTTGGAAAAAATACCTTTTTGAAAAAAGTATTTTTTTTTAGAAATACATACATATGTATGTATGTATGTAGTTCCTTTTTGGAAAAAGCTTTAAAAATAGTACCTTATAGAAAAAGCACCTAAAAGAGTACGCACATTTGGCCTTAGGATTTCAAAGAAACTAATTTTGTAACGAAAATTCCTGCGATTTCTCTTCTTGGTTTGCATTATGCTAGGAACACAACTGGGATGAACGACGAATTTTTCGGTGCGAACTTTCGTCATGAAAAATAAAACACATGTGTGCATATGAAAATGAACACAACACCGCCGTACAACGAAATTCGTCGTGCGTGACGAATTCTGAGATAGGTTTATTTCTAATTTGTACGCCGACGAACGACGAAAAAACAATTTTCTCTCTCTCACTCTCTGTCTTTGTACACAAAACAACCAACTTTATCAAATATAAGAGAGGAATTCGCTGCGTAAATTCGTCGTTATTGTGCTTCACACGACGAATTTACGCAGCGAACTCATATCGACGAATTCGTCGAGGTGGACGAAATTCGTCGTTCGTCCCAATTGTGTTCCTAGCATTAATCAAAGATTCTTTAGAAAAGAATTCTAACGAAAGCAAATATGATTTTTTATTAACCAACAGCACCAATGCGTAAAACATTCAATCAGTCATTGGAAACCAGAAAGATAATTTCATTTAAAATTAAAAAAAAAAATACATCTATACGAGTAGAATAAAATTTCAAACAATAACAATGTTGGCCAAGAATGCCAATAATTACGCTTGACTTTTATGGTCTGCTTTTGTAGCTGATGTTGTTGTTGTTGTTGTTGTTGTTGTTGTTGTTGTTTTATATATCTTCTTCGCAATGACCTTCACAAAAAGCCAACTTGATCAGGGGAGTGTACTCTGGAAACACAGAAAGAAACCAAGTCAAAGCTGCAGAAACAGAATCAAAACAAAATCTTGCTGATGTGGAAAAGAAATTGAAACAAATAAACACTTTGTTTGCCGTCATTTTGCCAGCCTACAACAATTTGTGTAGTACAAAGCCATTGCTTTACGAGTAAATAATAAGAAAGAAGAAAAAAAAAATGAAAATTACAATGAACTTGTTTTGGCATTTCATGCGTTACAAGCAGCAGCGGTTCTCAATAAACAATTGTTACTTGCCACACATTTTGTGCGAAAGGAATTCGCTCAAACTTTGAATGAAATAGTTTTGAGATAAATTTTAATCACTTCTTTTGAAGTGGAGAAAACTTTTCATAAAAGACTTATTAAACAATTAAATCGCACACATTCAGAATCACTGATTTCAAGAAATCTTTGTATGCATGTATGTGTATGTGCCTATGATTTGGTCCATCATAACAATCATTAGGTAAAAAAAAAACGCAATACGCATACGCACGCTAAACTTTTCATCTTCCTTGGAAAGTTTAGAATGCCATCATCATTTTCATCCTCACCTCATCCTCATCTTCAACTTCAACTTCATCTTTTTCGTTTCGTTTGTATTCCATGTTGCAATAAAATGTGAGTTTTTTTTGGCAAGAATATGGCAAACTAGTTGCAATCTTCTTGTTGCATTATGCAGCAAAAGCCAAGAGGTTGCCCTCTGCTCGTGCAAAAGCAACTGACGTGCGATCAGACAAACGAAAAAACGAACGTAACAACAATGAGACAAGCAGACAGACGAACAGAACAACTGACTATAAAGCAGATAAAAGCAATAATTTTTTTTTTTTTTTTTTGCTTAAAAAATGTTCTGTTCATGTTATTTCTTTTATCCTCTTTGCATGATTATTTTGTATTTCTCATACCCTCGTGGTCAAATTCAACACAACAGCAGCATCTGCTTCAGAGCAAATTCGTTTTTTTTTGTGCTTTAACTATTCCCCGGTTTTAGTTTTTTTTTTTAACTTTTCTGCTGATTTTTAAAATTCTTTTTTATGTTCTCTTACGTTTAGTGCCTGCAATAAGTTGCTTCTTTCTTTTCGTACGTACATACATTTCATTTCATTTCAGCTGCTTGCTACCAGCATTTTGTGGTTTATTATTGTCTGTCTATACCGGCCTCTAATAGAGTTTATCGCCTTTGAAAAGCAAAAAAGAATACGATATAAAATGTTTTAACAAAAAAAAAAACCCCAACTGAAACATTTTTTTTGCGGTTTAAATGTGGATCTTAAGTATTTTACAGTTTATGTTGGCATTTTTGTACTCTATGAACGTATTGAGGCGGTTATTGCCGCATGTTGCACTGCACTCCTTTTCAGAATTTCATCTCTTCCAAAATTTAAAATAATAATTCCAACATGATGTATGATGGTGTGCTTAAGTTGCTATTTTGCATTTTATGTCAGTTTAGGTTTAATTTAACTGAAGATAGAGTAAATTCATCTGGTAAGTACATAATTTTAATTTTAAATAAACAAAGATCAAATGAAGTATAAACAGTAGTGCTGGGATACTATCGATATTTTCTACTATCGATAGTTCAGATGTCACTATCGATACTATCGACTGAATGATTGTACTTGAGAAAGAAAAATATAACTAATTTTTTATCAGGTTACCGTCAGTTTTGTTTTTATCACGATATTGAAAGTATATAGTCTTATGTTTATTTTAATATGTATATGGGCATTTCCACAGGAATGTCAACTTTTTGTAGTGTGCGACACCAAGCAAATATGCTTGTTTTGTCAAAGAAAACGTAACTTTTTTTACTTATTTATATATATTTGTGTAGGATATCAGCAGCTCTACGTTAGGTAAAATTTTAAGAAAAATCGAGTCACGTTGTTCAGAAATACAAGGCTAATTACTTGCTGTCGCACGCGACAAAAAAGTGAAATTCCTCAGAGAAATGCCCATACATGTATTTACGAATGTAATTTCAGGTGAGAGTTTTTGAAAAATTGTGCTGATGTCTTTCAAAACTGCATTTTAAATAATATCGATATCGATAGTTTTTCCTATCGATATTTTAAAACTATCGATAGTATTATCAATAGCATCCCAGCACTAATAAGCAGCTACATACATATCGTTACCTTAATATAGAAAGGCCCCGAACTCATTATTTTTTTTTAAATAGTAATTTTTGCATTTTCGATACAATAGATAGATGTTCTTCTATAAAAATATATAAAAAAACTGAATTTAAAAAAGACAAAAAAAGAAAATTTTGCAATTGCTCTAAAATGTATCGAGTTATGAAATAACACTAAAAAAAAAAAAAAAAAAATTGTGACGAATTGTTAACCTCCTTCTTTTTTTGAAGTCGGTTAAAAAATAAAGATAAATTGTTAACTTCCTCCTTTTTTTGAAGTCGGTTGAAAAAGCCTAATAACGAAAGTGCCTTTTGAAACAAATCCACTTTGAAAAAGTACACTTTGAAAAAATTATCTTTTGCAAAAAAATACCTTTTCATAGAATTACTATTTGGTAATGGATTCGTTCCTCTTGAACAAGGTACCTTTTGAAAAATTACATTAAAAAAAATACATTTTGAGAAAAGTAAATTTTGAAAAAAGTAAGTACATTTTCAAATAAGTAATTCAGAAAAAAGTATCTTTTGGAAAAAATTCTTTTATTTCAAATTACAGTTTGAGAAAAGTTCTTTTAGAAAGTTATATTAAAAAAGTACCTTTTGAAAAAAGTAATTAAAAAAAATTTTAAAATTAAAAATTTCTAAAAACATTCTTAAAAAAAAATACTTATTGAAAAGAGTACCTCATGATGAAAGTACCTTTTAAAAAAAGGATGTTTTGAAAATAGTACTTTTGGCAAAAACTAATTAAGGAAAAAGTACCTTGTGATAAAAATGTTTTTGATAAAAGTACCTTTTGCTAAAAGTACCTTTTGATAAAAATACCTTTTGTTACAAATATCTTTTAAAAAAACGCTTTAGATAAAAGTACCTTTTGATAAAAGTTTCCTTTGATAAAAGTTCCTTTTGATAAAATTTCCTTTGATAAAAGTACCTTTTGATAAAAGTACCTTTTGATAAAAGTACCTTTTGATAAAAGTATCTTTTGATAAAAGTACCTTTTGATAAAAGTATTTTTTGATAAAAGTACCTTTTGATAAAAGTATCTTTTGATAAAAGTACCTTTTGATAAAAGTACCTTTTAATAAAAGTACCTTTTGATAAAAGTTCCTTTTGATAAAAGTACCTTTTGCTAAAAGTTCCTTTCGATAAAAGTACCTTTTGATAAAAGTAACTTTTGATAAAAGTACCTTTTCCTAAAAGAACCTTCTGCTAAAAATACCTTTTGATAAAAGTACCTTGTGATAAAAGTACCTTTTGATAAAAGTTTCTTTTGATAAAAGTACATTTTGATAAAAGTACTTTTTAATAAAAGTACTTTTTGATAAAAGTACCTTTTGATAAAAGTACCTTTTCATAAAAATACCTGTTGTTACAAATGTATTTGGAAAAAACGCTTTTGATGAAAGTTCCTTTAAAAAATACCTTTAATACTTAACTTCTTAAAAAAGTAGCTTGCTTTATTATTCTCAAATAACTAATTTAATTAAAATCAACTTTTTAAAATAGTGTGTTCTAGTATAAATACATCATGAAAATGGCTCTTATATAACTTTGAATAATTTTTATTTCCCATAATAATTATATTAGCCAATTCAATTTTAAAACCGAAAATTCCAGATATACCCTGTCGGAGAATGTGTGTTTGACTACAAAAATAATTAACTTATAACTAACTTTTCTTAGACTAACTAAAATACAAAATTAATTCTTAAGATGAGAAGTTTATCGGATTTGGTGAGAGCCAACAAATTTACTCTCATCGAGTTTAAAACTCATTTCAATTTGATATTAATATTTTGCTGTTATAATTTTTGATGGTACCTTACCTGGGTGGTACTGGGTTGAGTATACAACGTGTGATGATACATGTTCGAACCGCAGAAAACTTTTTTTAAATTTACTGACTACCAGGTGATTTAAAAAAAATCAACTTTAAGTTAGTTGAAAAGTAATGGGGAATGAGACAATTCACTGCCGCGTAGGATAATCGCAATGTTAAAATAGTCAGTTGATTACATTGAAAAGTGACAGTGAGTACTAGTTGCAAAATAGTTAGCTTAAAGTTAGTTTAAAGTGAACGGAATTTCCGACAGCGTACTGAAAATTACACACACGTGTGTATGTATGTCTGTAGGCATGCGTAGCATCTTTTCTGTCCATCCATCTTACATCCTCTTTAATATATGGTGAGCAAAGTCAAATGCATTATTTCTTAAAGATATCCCAGACTTAAAGCCAGAGTATGTGTATGCGAGTGTCTTCATTCTCTAGAATCGATTTATTTTGATTGAAGCATTACAAGCAACACACTATATCAATTTCATGCTAATTTAGAATTGCACAAAAAAAAGCAAAATATGCTGGCTGGCTGGCATCTTTTAGAATAGTTGACATTCACTAAGTTTAAAATAAATAAATATAATTCCTTGAAATACTATCATGTAATCTGTCACTTGTGTTTCATTGAATGCAAAAAAAAAATTTAAAAAAATTAAAAACAACACGTACGATGTGGCAGTTCTAAAGATTTGAACAATAACCTTAAACTCGACTTAAAAATATTGAACGCAGATGAAGAAAAAGAAACAAGCAAACAAACAAACAAACACCATATTTATTTATTTGCAACAGATCTCATGTTGCCGGCTTAAAGACAGAAACATACTTACTCGTACTCGTACGACGTATTTAAATCACCTTGACTAGTCGTAAAAAGTGCATAAAATAGAGAACAACAACAACAACAACAACAACAACAACTATTAACAAGAAGTAACTATTTGCTGCAAGGGTCCCAAAGAAAAATCTAGCACTGCAACGTTTTAAACATTAAGTCTGCTGCATGCACATATGGTCCGCTCGCTCGCTCGCTGGCTCACATTATCCTTGACCTCGTAATAACGCACGAATTAAAAATGAAGTTCTTTTCTTTTATGCACCAAGTGTTGCAAACATTCTTATAGTTTGTCCAACTTCTTCATCATGTTTGTTCTTTTTTTTTTTGCTCTGAATTTAAATATAAAAGCAATTTGCGCAAACAAAGTGATTTGTCTCTTTTTTATTTATTTTTTGACCACAACAAGGGCTTCGTCGCTACAAAAGCACAAAGGGTCTGTCTGCTGCTGCTGTCTCCCCTCCCATATTTTCTTCCATAATGCTAAAATCTTTAATAGAGGCCACTTAAATTAATACAAGTACTTGCCAGGGATTAAAGTGAGGACTTTTATGGTTCAACTGTTTGGTGCAAGTACAAATAGTGAAGTAGAAGTGCAAATGACAAGCAGGCGATAAAACTAAAAATGAGAATAACTTGCTAGATTTAATGTATGAGTTTAACAAGAAAACTAAATAGAACGGATAAAGGCAAATCAGCCAAAAAGGCTCTTTTCTAAATCCCTTTTGTATTTAAATATATTTTTTATAAGATTTTTTAATGTAAAGTATTTAAAAAGTAACTTTTTTGTAATGTTATTTTTACGGTGCAAGTTCAAATTTTGTAGCAAAACTCTGTTAGAACTCTGCTTTTGAGTTAAGCAAATTTCAAATAATCCCATTGTACCCCAATCATGATTACTTTTGTCTAAATCATTCATTTAAACTGCATTATTTCCCTTATTCTTTAACTATCTGTTAGCATAAACAATTTGGCGCCTATCTACTGGCTCTAGAGAAAAATTTTATACTTTTGAAGGTTTAGAGAACTTTTATCAAAAGGTACTTTTGGCAAAAGGTACTTTTATTAAAAGGTACTCTTATAATAAGGTACTTTTGTCAAAAGGTACTTTTATCAAAAGGTACTTTTATCACAACATACTTTTATCAAAGGGTACTTTTATCAAAAGGTACTTTTATCATAAGATACTTTTATCAAAAGATACTTTTATCAAAAGGTACTTTTATCAAAAGGTACTTTTATCAAAAGGTACTTTTATCAAAATTTACTTTTATCAAAAGGTACTTTTATCAAAAGGTACTTTTATGAAAAGGTACTTTTATGAAAAGGTACTTTTATGAAAAGGTACTTTTTTGAAAAGGTACTTTTATCAAAAGGAACTTTTAACAAAAGGTACTTTTATCAAAACGAACTTTTAACAAAAGGTACTTTTATCAAAAGGAACTTTTAACAAAAGGTAGTTTTATCAAAAGGAACTTTTAACAAAAGGTACTTTTATCAAAAGGTGCTTTTATCAAAAGGTGCTTTTATAAAAAGTACTTATGTATATCAAAAGGTATTTTTATCAAAAGGTACTTTTATCAAAAGGAACTTTTAACAAAAGGCATTTTTATCAAATGACACTTTATTCGAAAGGTACTTTTATCAAAAGGTACTTTTATCAAAAGATACTTTTATCAAAAGGAACTTTTATCAAAAGGTACTTTTATCATAAGATACTTTTATAAAAAGGTACTTTTATGAAAAGGTACTTTGATCAAAAGGTACTTTTATCAAAAGGTACTTTTATCAAAAGATACTTTTATCAAAAGATACTTTTATGAAAAGCTTCTTTTATCAAATGCTACTTTTATCAAAAGGTGCTTCTATCAAAAGGTACTTCCCCCAGCTAATAAAGTCTAATGGCTTAATTTTGTAAAACTAAACGAATTTTCGTTTTCGTTTCTGGTTGGAGCGAAAACAAAAACATTTTAAATTTTGTAAAACGCTACGTTGTTTTCGTTTCTTGTCAAAATGTTATAATTGAAAAATATATTATTCATTATAAAAAGCTGAATATATAAATATTTTCAAAGTCAAATTTAATTAAATTATGAAATGAGTTCCAACGAAACAAGAAATTCTAAATCAGCGGCGTTAGTTAAAGCTAAATTAGACGTGACATATACATAATACCATAGCCATAACCAAACCCAAATTCAATTGGTTTCTATGGTGAGAGTTATGGCGTTATTGCGAGTCTTTCTCACTCTCACCATAGAAACCAATTGAATTTTGGTTTGGTTATGGCTATGGCGTTATGGTTATGTCACGTCTAATTTAAGCTTTAAGGGCCCATAAATACTTATTGGATGTTTGTGAAACTAAAAAAATCTCACAAGTTCAATCGACAAGGTCTCATATGATTTCTAGGCAACATGCTTACTTCATAACATTTTTCCCCACATAAGAAATAAAGATATATCCGCTATTATCTTCTGTATTATAAAGGTAAAAATATTGCCAAGTATGCAGGTTGCATAGAAATAACATCCCTGCAGAAAATGCGAATAGTGAAATTGTAGTGCATTACTAGTGACATTGTCAGTAGTACTACTGACCAAGTGTACCCCAGCCAATGTAATTATCTATTAACATTTAACATTAGCTTGTCATTGAAAATCCACCACTAGACTGTAGCAATACTGACAAAGTAGTTCTTTTGGGACCACATGGAGACATTGGCACCAAAGATTCACTAGTAAATTTTAGGGGCTCTAGTCTACAACATCGATATTTCCTCGCTCGATGTCAATAGTAAAATAGTAGTGAGTTACTAGTGACATTGTCAATAGTAGGACTGAATAGGTGTACCGCAGCCAATGTAATCGACCATATGGAGACATTTGAACTAAGGACTCACTAGTACATTTTAGTGACCCTCGTCTAAAATTTTATAAGGGTTGGCCAACAAACTTAAATACATCAAATACATACATACATACATAGATAAGTACGTAAGTTTTTAACATAATTCCATAGCATAATAAAAAAGAAAAACGAACTATTGACGCATTCATTGACAATGTCACCAGAAATACACTAGAACTGTTGTCTCTAACGTATCTCTACTCGCGCATAAAAGGAAAGTTGTCGACATTTCAACTAGTGCAATTGTCGCTAGAGAAAAGAGTGTTGACATAACGACATATGGTTCTAGGTTGACTAGAGGGATGACACCGTAACGATTATAAATTAATACATATGTGTATGTAATATTGTGAAAGCATTGTGCCAAACAAGAACTTTATACAAAAAATTATCTCAATACTTTTAATGGCCGAAATTTTGAATAGGAACTTGGCCTTTTTTCACATTTATATTTTTCTGAAGATTTAACTACTTTTTGTTTTATTTAGTAAAAAATTGCAAATTAAATATTTCTAGTCTGTTATATTTCTATTAGTGATCACGGCGCCAGTTTAAAAGTGCATAGTTAAATAATATAATGGGTTAAAGAGAGATACATAATAGTATAACATCACGTTAAATTTTATGACCAAGGCCCAGTCTACCTGGTTTAACAATCGATGCTTTCGAATTTTTCTTGTTCGTAACTCACCTAGGCCTACTTGTGTAACAAAATATAGCTCTGTAGTTAGAGCTCAAGTGCTTCATCAATTTGACGACTGTGTCAGTGAGTATGTCTTAAGAAACGCACTTTTTGCATCTCCATTTATCAGGAAACTTTCATTACACACTTTCAAACTTCGCATTAAATTTTATCATTTTATCATTGACAGGAACAAAGTAGTTATGAGGGTGTTAAAGCGAATGTATGTGTAAATATAGGCACTAAGTCCATAGGCCGAGCTGTCCTGGAGCTCTATCGTGCACCTAGATCAGTCAGGCAAACGCATACATATACATATAAAAAAAGAGAGTAAAATGCATGCTTGTACGAATGTGCATGTAAAAAATATCATAACGAAGTACCCACGGGCGCCCTTTTGCTTATGTCTGAACTAGATGCTAATTTACTCATTATTGCAGCAAAACTAATGCAATAATGTAGTAAAACTTTTAAAACGAATACAATTTAATAAACGTGTTCATATGACATTTAAGTCGTTTGAAAACGTTTGCAACTGTTTTATAAAATACATTTATTTTACGTAAGATAAAATTTTCGTTTTCAAATGTTTTACAAAATTCAAAATTAAAAACAAACCAAAAATTTCTGTTTGAAACGTTTCGTTCTGTTTTACAAAATTATGCCATAAGTTTAATTTTTCTTCTCTTCTTTACAAGCTCACATATTAATTAATAAAATATTTCATTCAATAAGAATAGAAATTACTGAACTTAAGCCTGACTAGAAATTATTTCTGCCTAAAAGACACTTTTATCAAAAGGTACTTTGATCAAAAGGTACTTTTATCAAAATGTACTTTTATCAAAAGGTAATTTTATCAAAAGGTACTTTTATCAAAAGGTACTTTTATCAAATGATACTTATATTAAAAGGTACTTTTATCAAATGGAACTTTTATCAAAACGTAGTTTTATCAAAAGGTACTTTGATCAAAAGGTACTTTTATCAAAATGTACTTTTATCAAAAGGTAATTTTATCAAAAGGTACTTTTATCAAAAGGTACTTTTATCAAATGATACTTATATTAAAAGGTACTTTTATCAAATGGAACTTTTATCAAAAGGTACTTTTATCAAAATGTACTTTTATCAAAAGGTACTTTTATCAAAATGTACTTTTATCAAAAGGTACTTTTATCAAAAGATTATTTGATCAAAATGTACTTTTATTAAAAGAAACTTTTATCGAAAGGTACTTTTATCAAAAGGTACTTTTATCAAAAGGTACTTTTTTCAAAAGGTACTTTTATCAAAAAGTACTTTAATGAAAAGAAACTTTTATCAAAAGGTAACTTTATCAAAAGGTACTTTTATCAAATGATACTTATATTAAAAGGTACTTTTATCAAATGGAACTTTTATCAAAACGTAGTTTTATCAAAAGGTACTTTTATCAAAAGGTACTTTAATCGAAAGCTTCTTTTATCAAAAGTTACTTTTATCAAAAGGTACTTTTACCAAAAGGTACTCTTATCAAAACCTTTTTTTATCAAAAGGTACTTTTATCAAAAAGCATTTTTATTAAAATATACTTTTATCAAAAGGTACTTTTATCAGGAATGTACTATTTTCAAAATGGCAAATTTAAAAATTTTTTTGGAACGAACTTTTGTATAATTTAATTTTAATTTAAAAAAAAAAAATTTAAAACGTACATATTTTGTAGTGGTACTTTTTTGAAATGAAATATCTTAAAAGGCTCTTTCTTTAAAAATACTGTTACAATTTAAGTGAAAAATTAAATTAAATTTAAGTGAATGGTCCGTCGACTCAAATAGGAAAACGGCGTACACATGCTGCAGGCGGACTAACAGCCTTAATTTGCAAACACGTAAATAATGTTGGACAAGTCAAGCCATATCTAAATAAAAACATAATTAAGCTGCCACCAAAATGTCAATAAGCAATAGAAGAAAAACAAATCATGGTAATTATTTGTTTAACCCTATGCTTTAAAATCTAAATACTTAGATACAAAGATACAAATCGATCTAGATAGTTGTGGCTTGAAATCAACTAAAGTAATTTATCTCTGCATGTTCAAATACAATTTTAATATTGTGTTTTTTCTGTTTGTCTTGTCTTTAAGAATTATATGGGTAGAACAATTTCTGCCACTAACTGGTAAATAATTTTAACTATAAATTATTTTTAACTGAAATACAACTTGAGCTTTCGCCTTAAGATTTGTTAAATTTAATTCATTTTATTTCTTTATTTTTGTTATTTTTTTTATAAATTTTTTGATTACACGAGTACTTTATTTAATTTGACTGGGAGACTGGGTCAATTGCTTGATAATGGCAGCTAGTGAATAGTTAAAATATTGTTGGAAGGTTGTTGTTGTTGTTGTTTTGGTATTGTATTAACTTGGCTTAACGTAATTCGGTCATCAAAACAAACCAAAAAAAAAAAAAAAGAAGAAAAAAATTCTGATCGTGGCAAATTATCATTATTTATCGTTGCCTGAGGGTGTCTTCTTGAAAGTTAAAAAATATACAAAAAAAAACTTCCTTAAAAATTTCAACAATAAATTTTTAGTTAGGTTTTGCTTTTTATGGGTTAGCTGCAAAATTAAAGTGTTAACACAATTTGGTTGTGAGTTTGGTAGAAGAGAAGATACAGACTGGAAACTTCTTGCACTTTTTGACAGAATAATTTCCTAATACGTAGTAGAATGTGAAAATATGTCTTATTACTATTATCTTATTAATCTTATCCATTATTTCGATAATTATTTAAATTATTATAAAAATGTTTAATGCGAACTTTTTCGTGTTCAGTCTGTATTTGTTATTTGTACACATACATTTCTAATCTATCGGTCACAAGTAGTTAGATTCTATTTTAAACGACCATGTTTTAAATGTCAGTTCACCACATACAGTTTTTTCAAACTGTTAAAATTGCCTGCCCGCCTGCTGACCACCGTTAAGAAACTTAAAATTCAAATATGTATGTTAAAAAAATATCCCGAAGCTGGCAAGTTATTTTATCTCTAAAATATTTTTCTGCTTTAAAAAGGAGTTAAAAACAAGGTGATTTATGATTGCTAACAAAATGCGATCTAAAGTGAGGGTGTTAAAGTCATATTTTTGCTTACATATTTCTGTAAGCAAAATATATTCATACGAAAATCTCTACCTTTCACTTGAGCAACGTAATTTATTTTATTTTTTGTTTATTTCTTTTAAATTTTTTTTATTTATTTAAACAAAATCGATTCGATGCAACTACAGTAGCAGCTCGATTTGCTCCATGGACTGACTATTAAAAAGGCCTAAACAGTCAGAACATGAAGCCGGTACGACATGGAAAGTAACTTAACGTTAATTCATAGATACGAGTAAATGTTAGTTACTTTGAAAGATTATATTAGAATTTAAAAATAAAAAAAAGTGATGAATTTGTAAAAAATTACGTGGAAAAATAAGTTTACCTGACAGTCGCTTCAGTCTACTCACTTTTTGCCGGCGGTCAATACTGATTATCGGCCTTGTGCTCTCTATAGACGAATGGCGATGTATTGCACGTGGTAAACAATTCATATTCTTTTAATGATTTTTTTATTGCATACTTTTAGATGTTATTGTTCTAAAAACACTTCATAACAGTATTTTTTTGGAAAGGAATTTCGAAAAAGTATGTATATACGGTACTTTTTCTAAAAAGGTTTTTCTTAAGTTTTTTTTTTCTAAAATTTTCCCAAAGGTACTACATGTATTTTTTCTAAAAAAAATAATTTTTCTCAAAACATACTATTTCTGAAAGGAACTTTTACTAAAAGGCAGTTTTTATAAAATGTTGCTTTATCAAATGTTACTTTTTAAAATTTTATTTTTAAAAGAAATTTTTTGAAAGGTACTTATTTTAAATAATTTTGCAAAAGGTATTTTTTCAAAAAGTACTTTTTCTACATTGTATCTTATAAAAAAAAAACTAAATTTCCTAATCGCAACTTTTTTACAAGACACCTTTTCGAAAGGTACCTGTTCAAAAAGTTAATTTTGCCAAAAGGAACTTTTCTTAAAGGAATCTTTTTGTTCAAAGTACTTTTTCTGAAAAATCCATTTTCGAAAAATTGTATTTTTAGAATACAATCATCGGTTGATTATTGGTTTGCAGCACAGTGTATTCAATAACCAACCAATAACCAACCGACGATATGAGTTTTTAAAAAGATTTTTTCTCATAGGGTACTTTTCATAGAAAGTACTTTTCTACAAGAAACTTATTTATAAGTACTTTTTCTAAAAGGTACCAGCTTTAGTAAGTACTTTTTCTTTTTTTATTAAAGGTACTTTTTCTTAAATGTACTTTTTCTTTAACGTACTTTTTTCAAAATTAACTTTATTTTAAACGCACTTTTTCCTCAAAATGTACTTTCTCTTAAATATACTTTTTCTTAAATATAATTTTTCTTAAAAGTACTTTTTCTCAAAATGTAATTTTTCTTAAAAATACTTTTCCTTAAAGGTACTTTTTCTTAAAAGTACTTTTTTTCAAAGGCACTTTTTCTTAAAGGTACTTTTTCTCAAAGGTACTTTTTCTCAAAGGTACTTTTTCTTAATGGTACTTTTTCTGAAAAATGCTTTCCAAATTTTTTTTCCGAAAGATAATTTTCTAAAAATTACTTTTTTGAAATATATTCTTGAAAATATAATTTCTTCTTCTTTCTTTTATAAAAAAGTACACTTCTAAAAGGAACTATGTATTTTAAGGGTACTTTTTCTTAAAGGTACTACATACTTCTAGAAGTTAATTTTTCTAAACGACATATTTTAAACTTTTTAATGAGTAAATTTTTTGAAAACATATCTACTCTTTGGAAATGCACTTATTCGAAATGATATATTGTCAAAAAAATTTACAATTTTTAACAGGTACTCGTACATTTTTAAAAAATACCTCAGGGAAATACCTCGGAAAAATAATTTCTCGAAAAAATTTTTTTTTAAAAAGAGCTTTATATAACCAGCTACGTTTTCTAAAGGTTAATTTTTTAAAAGGTGTTTTTTGAAAAAAAAATTCCTGAGAGTACTTTTTGTTTTAGTTACTTTTTTTGAAGGTTGATTTATTTAAAGTACTTTTTCTAAAAAAAAAAAACTTTTCCGGAAAGTACTTTTTTAATATATTCTTTGAGAACAAACTTTTATAAAAGGTACTTCAATAAAGCCTACTTATTAAAAAAGTACTTTTTTAAAGGTACTTTTCTGAAAAATAACTCCTTTAAAATTTTTTTTATAATATAACGTTTTATTTTCTAAAAAGTACTTTCTAATTAGGTTTTTTTTTCTAAAAGTACTTTTTCTAAAAGAAAATTTTTCGTGAAAGTACTTTTTCTTTAAGAAACTTTTTTTGAAGGTCGATTTTCTTAAAAAGTACTTTTTCGAAAAGGTAATTTTGCTAAAAATAAGTACTTTTTGGAAAAAGTACTATATTTAACTATTTTTTTTAATTTACTTTTACAAAAAGTACTTCTAGAAAGGGTACTTTTATAAAAAAAGTAGTTTGTTAATAGAAACTTTTTCAAAGGTACTTTTCTTAAGAATACTTTTTATAAGGTACTTTTTCAAAAGTTATTTTTATTAAAAGTACTTTTTTAAAATTTTTTAAAGGTACTTTTTCAAACGTTAAGGAATAAAGGTACTTTTTTTTAAGTTTTTCAAAGGTTCGTTTTGATACCTTCTTTTTTTAAAGTACTTTTTTTAATTTTTTAAAGGTACATTTTGAAACGTTCTTTTTCTTAAAAAGTTCTTTTATATTTATTAAAGGTATTTTTTAAGGTACTTTTTCGAAAAGTAGTTTTTAAAGCCCCTTTTTAGGTATTCGCCTTTGAGGTGCTTATACATATGATTTTTTAGGGTTCCGTACTCCAAAGGTGAAAAGGAACCCTATTGCTTCCGAAAAAAAAATCGCGAAAACGAAAAAAGCGCCAAAATTTAAAAACGCCAAAATGAAAGAAAATCGCCAAAATGAAAGAAAATCGCAAAAATTAAAAAAATCACCAAAATGAAAAAAAAACGCCAAAATGAAAGAAAATCGCCAAAATGAAAGAAAATCGCCAAAATAAAAAAAAAACTTCGCCAAAACTAAAAAAATCGCCAAAATTAAAAAAACGCCAAAAACTAAAAAAAATCGCCAAAACGAGAAAAAAGCGCAAAAAACAAAAAAAAAAATCATTTCAGCTGAATAAACGTCAAAAAAGCAACAAAAAAAACGCCATATTAAAAAAAATGCTCAAAGCCCAAGTCAAAGTCGCGCTTTACTGAATTTATTAAAAATAATGTTTTGAAGCGTTCCTTCTCTAAGAATTGTTTTTTTTTTTGTTGCTATTTCTGGTAATAATTGAAAAATGTTTTAAGGAAACCTCTGTTATAGTGTTAATAACTTGGTTTCTTTTAACAATTTTGTAAATTTATAGTTAATAAATCATAAAACTCATAAATTGTTTCCCAATATTTCTAAGTTATTCATTAATCTTCAGACTCACTCACTCTGATTTTGATTCAATGAAGGCAGTTTAATTTACTTTCTTTGAAAATTACCATATATATTCACTCGGTTTCAAATCCATTTGCATGTTTTGCGAAACATTTATTTAAAAAATTTTTGTTATCAAAAAAGAGTTTAAAGCTAAAAATGCGAACAAAACCATAAAATCTTAATTTAAAAGTTTTCTGTTGCACCTAAAATAATATGAAAGAGATCCTTAAATATCGATATTTTATCATGCCAAATTAAACTTAAGCAAATAAATGATTTTTTTTTAGTTTCACTTTCGTTACAAAATGATTAACACGTATTAAAAAAAATAATAAAAAAAAATATTTAAAAATTATTGGAGCCACCATCAATATTTTATTAAATACATGAATTTTAAAGAAACAAAAAAAATCGTTTTTAAATTGCAATCAAGGTCTTCAAAGCCGTCTGTCTGTGAACGTCTGTCTGTCTGCTTTGTCTGTATTGAGGCACACGAACAACAGAGAATTTACAGTGGGACTTTAAGCTGAAATTCAACAGATGTGTTGCTCTTCTTTTGTTGTAATCTTCAGTTAAATGATGCAATCGATTAAAATCGTGCAACTTAATGATGTTTTAAAAGTTTGTAAATGAAGAAAGAAAAACAAACTTCATATTGAAAATAAGGGTAAGAAAAAATTGTTACACGTTTAGTGTGGATTGATGAGTAGGAAGTTGCCAGAGATGGGCGCGTGCCATAGTTTTTTTTTACACCTTCGTGGGTACAATAAATTATTATGGAACCTAATATATTAAAAAAAAGAGAGCTAGCTAAATAATTTATAATTAAGATTTTGAGAGTGTGTGGGTGGTGACTGTGTCTTTAGACCAGACATCGTGAGTAAAGTGATTTCAGCATTATATACATACATATATACATATGGGTCCTTGGCAATGTAATATTTAGTTAACTCAAACCCAACCAAATTTAATAATACATCAATCAGTTTAAACAGTTTAAATTGTAGCTCATTTTTCTTACTTTTTCTTGCCTGACTGTTGCTTTGCTTCTGCGTGACATTGTAACCAACTTCACTGAAAAAGTTTTTGTTTTACACAATCGTTTAATCGTATAATTGTGTTGAAAATATATTATTAATTCTGTTCATATTGTTATTAAACTCTCATGAATTTAGAACTTAAAATTCATTTGTGTTCCTCTTGTGAAAATAAAAAATTTAGGTTAACAGTTGGATTTAACTCATACCTTTGGAATTTATTATTATTATTATTATTTTTATTTATTTTTTGTATTGTCATGTAACCGTTATCATTTTGATTACATCTGTCATGCGTTAATAGCCCTACAGATTTGAAATTTCAGAACCAAGTGGCTTAAAATATTAACATTCCAAGAACGTCGTTGGTTTGGTTGCAGCAGCGAAAAACTCCACACTTGATTGTTAAGAAAGTAAAACAAAATAGAACTGAGTTGAATGAATACAGTGAGACGGAGAGACGGACGGGTGGACGGGCTGTCGGGGGGGAGGTACTGAAATCCCAATAGATTTATAACCTCATCATAATAATCGTTATTGTTGTTATTGTGGTGTAACATACCGATATTTAGACAAAGACGGTAATGATTGCATGAGTATATTTATAAGTACAGTAGTGTAGACAAAAATAGCAAAAAATTAATTTTTTCAAAAATAAACATTTTAATAATAAAATACTTTGATTTTTTTTTCTGCGATAAATAAATTCTTTTATAAAAATAAAATTGCTGTAAAAGAAGCTTTTAAAAGAGTGACAACACACGATCGAAAATACTTGTGTGGCAACACTGTATTGTTGCGAGAGCAATGAATAGTTGTTATTGTTCTTGTTGTTGTTTTTAGGGTTTCGTACACCAAAGGTGAAAAGAAACCCTATTGTTTTCGCTACGCTGTCCGTCTGTCCGTCACAGGGTATTTTCTCGAGAACCGTAAGAGCTACAGACCTGAAATTTGTACAGAGTGTGTAGACCCTTGGCCGCTACAACAACAAATACATGAGAGTTGGAAATTAAAGGGTGTGCCAAAACGAGCAACGAAAAATGTTAAAATCCCATGTAATATACATACAATTGTATGTATATGCACTTGAAATTTGTAAAGTTAGTGTATTTTTATACAGACTACAACAATTAACACTAAAATTTAAAAAAAATTTATTAAAGGGTGTACCATCAGTTAATGTAATTTCGACTATGTAATTTTGATAACTTATTGTATCTTGGAAACCGTACGAGCAAACTTCTTGAAATTTTCAAAAACGGTAAAACAAAAAAATCTCAAAATTATAAAATCGCCAAACCGAAAAAAAATCGCCAAAATAAAAAAAAAAAATTGCCAAAAAAAAGCACCAAATTAAAAAAAATTTCTAATTCGAAAATAAATCGCGAAAAACCGAAAAATCGCCAAAATGAAAAAATCGCCAAAATAAAAAAAATCGCCAAAATGAAAAAATCGCCAAAATGAAAAAAATCGCCAAAATGAAAAAAATCGCCAAAATGAAAAAAAAATCGCCAAAATGAAAAAAATCGCCAAAATTAAAAAAATCGCCAAAATTTAAAAAATCGTCAAAACGAGAAAAAAGCGAAAAATAATAAAAAAAAAAAATTATTTCAGCTGAAAAAACGTAAAAAACACTGTATTAAAAAAATGCTCAAAGCCCAACGTACGGAACCCTTCGTGCGCGATTCAAAGTCGCACTTTACTGAAATTTTTAACATTTATTTTGATTTATTTTTGCTGCTGCTCTTTGTCTGCGCTCAACTGTAGTCCAGTCATTTGCCTGAACTATTAATCGATGAAGCGCTCTAAAGCTGTAAACATGAATGCATTTAAAATGCTTTATGCATTTTAAAATATTTAAACGCTTATAGATGGACAAAGACACACATGCACACACTTGCACACACTTGCACACACTTGCAATACACAAAGGCCACGTATGCCTCTACAAGTTAGAGCACACAAGCAAGCGCTCTTACCAATATCTTGCCATATATTTCTTTTTTTTTTTTTTTTGCTTTGGCTTATATGTTTTTTTTTGTTTATTTTTCAAACCGGCACTTGGAAAAATTTGACCCAGTTTAAAAGGTTTGTTAGCGTTTCTTTGTTGACCACAATCTGCTGGTTGAACAAAAATCATTGAAAAAAAAAACACAAAGTCAATACTGAAAATAATAATAATAATAAAAATAATTTTGGGAAAAATTAATGCATGTAATCAAAATGTTAATAAAATTTCTTTCTTCACACACATACTTCCGCATCAGGTCGTCTGTTGGTTGCTGTACTTTGGAGCAGTTTTTAAGAAAGTGAAAATGTATCTTAAAAAGTAAATTTTCAGTCTCGAGTAGGAGGTCACGGTTTGTCTTTTTTTTCCTTCTAACTACTTTTACCTAAAATACTCGTAAAATAGAAGTAGATGTACTAGCAGATAAAACTAAAAATAAAAAAAACTAATTGGCCAGAAAATTAATGATGATTTGTGTATGTTTTTGTCTTTTCGTTGGAAATTCTGGCTTTCTTACTTTCTTCTACTTGTTACCAAAAAAAAGTCTCATGTTTTGCAGCAAAGATTTGTTTTAAACGTTTTGACAAAATTATTACACGGGTATTTATGACAGCTGAATGTTGTTGTTTGTTGTTGTTTTTATTTAATGAGTTCTGTCTGTCTTCAGGCTTTTGTGGATGACGACGACATGACATGCTTGAATATATTTTATTTTTTATTTTTCTCTAAATGGTTTTGCAAAAGATAAAAAATTTTTACATTATTTAAGTGCTTTTCTTTTCATATCTAATGAGTGATCGAGTGCTTAAATTTAAGTAGAAGTAAATATACCAAATCTATTTTTAAGATATTCGCCTAATGCATTTTGCTATCTTTTTTTTAATTTCTTATATGACTTTGCAGTGTTTCCCAACTCATCTTAAACGTTTTGAGGAATCATTCTTAAAGTTAAGTGGCTGGCGGTAAGCACTACTTGGCCTAAGTTTGTGTTCTATGGCTTATTTCACTATCCAGCCTTCAGTCAAATTGGAAGACAAGTCTTCCATGTGTAAAATATACCAGATATGGCATATTTTAGGGATTCAAACTTGAAAAACCTAAGAAAGTATATTGAGGAAACTAGGTACCTAACCTGACCAAGTTTGCTAAGTTTTTTATGGTTCTTCATTGGGTACTATCCTTTGCAATATCTATTTTTAAGAGCGCACAATATGCTTTAAAAGCATAAGTGTCATCCGAAACGTATGGGGTCAATATTGATTGCCCTTCTGCTCAACATAACCTAACCTAAGTTAACCTAACCTAAACTAACCTAACAATATTTCGAAATTCAGATGGAAACAGATTTTCGACAGCGTTAGGAAGTCAATGGATCATGGAAAGCACGCGGAACCTTTCATAGACCCCAAATGGTTAGTTAGTGGTCCATTCTTGAGACAGTCTAGTTGTATGAAACGAGCTAGTGCCCGAAGAAAATATATTAGGCCTGCTATTTCTCTTCTTCGAATGACCAAAGAAAATGTGTTGGACCTACCATTTCTCTTCCTGATCTATTCCCCTCAGGGGATTTTTGATTGTGGGTATGGCAATCCCAGGGCCCCAGCTGGGCTGATGTGGCTTTTTCTGTTGACGTACCTTTGCTACATTACCCATAGAACTTATGTGTTACTGCTCAATCTCTGGCCATAGAGCAAAGGATGTGCACATATTTATAAAATGAAAACAGGTCTGTTTATGTCAACCAAAAGACGATAGAGGTGAATCCCTTGGGGTGGAACTTCGAGGTCTCACAAGAGCTACTTCAGGTTGCACGGCTGCCGGTTGCCCGACAGTCGAGCTGCTCTAGGAGTTTGGGTATATGTTTGCTAAAAGGTCGAGCTTGTCCTACCCCACGGGATTAAAGGGACGATTTTGAGCTGTGTGGAGTAGGCACTGGATTGTTGGCGACACAGACATGTGTCCATCTCTGATGAGTGGTTGAGCTGTGCCGCCAATGGTTAAGGAATTCTCTGGGAGAATAGTATTGGCTTCCCAGTGTTAAATCAATGCTAGTGATTCGCGTGACACGGTCAGCCAGCCACTATTCTAGGTGCTGTTGCCATATAACAGATAGTACTGTTTTGACAAAGTCATTACGACAAAGAGTTTGGGTAGCTTGAAGTACCTCAGCAAGGTACTTGAACATAGTACAGGGATAACTATATTCAAAGATTGCAACCTATGTTCCTTGTGGAGTGGGCGCAGGGTTCATTATAAAGGGTGCATGGGGGCGATGGTTTGGCGTCTTACCTACACCCGGTGTTTAGATCACCCGTGAGATTAGGCCTTAAAGGCAGGTACTCACGATAATCTAGAGCACATTCTGATCTATCATGTTCATAACTCTGCGACATTTTTTTTTAAATTCCTTTAATTATAATTAACATATTTATTATACATAATAGTACGATACACCAGTAAACTAATCCTAGTCGCAGCATAGGGCGGAAACAAAATCAGTCCATTGCTGTCTCTCCTCTGCCATGATCTTAACATGCAGTCATATCCCTTTGAATCTGCATTCCGCATGTGTGGATCTTGTCTGTGTAATACTTGGTTTTCCTCCACGTCTCGATCCCTGAAAGTTCCATTTTTGGTAATATCAGTGTCAAGTTTGGATAGCGTGTGGCCTATCCACCGCCTTTTCGAGTGTTTTATCTCAATCTGTATTGTCTTGCTGTTAGTTATCCGCAGTAAGTCCACATTGGATGTTGTGGAATGCCAAAATATTTGGTATAAACATTGGAGGCCTTTATTGGTGAATACCTGAATTTTGTTGCATATAACATTCGTTGCTTTCCAAGTCTTTGAGCCATATATAAGGCTTATAGAGGAGCTTGCTTCTATGTCTGAAAGCCTATCATCAATTACTGAAAACCACTTGACTGTCATAACCCTCAAAGCTTGCTTTCTCTCTCCTTATCATTTAACAATAAGAAAACAATTGAGATACTCTATCAAAACGAATATTTCTGTTCTTTCTCTCCTTCGTCCATAACGCTCCAAAATGTGACAAACCAAGTAGAAGAGATATTGAGTTTTTTTCCGGTAAATGGAATAGAAAGAGCGGCACTGCAACACCTGATAGATCTTTTGTGCCATAAATGTGTAAATTAAATCAAGCTCTGTATGACTCTCCTTATGATAGTCAGCACAGAGATTGGAGAAGCCCGTCTAATATTATCTAAATACAGAAACTCAGAATGAAAAACATGCCCTCTACTGTTACACACTGTCTTAGGATACACTCGCAAATAATGTGTTCCACTGTATCGTGTCATCTTCTAAGCATAAATGACACAAGTGTGAACGAATTTGTTTACTATTCCTCAGAGAATAGTTCAGTCTAAAGTGGCCAGAAAGATAACCAGTAACAAGCCCTAAATAATTCCTGTTAAGGTTCCGGATGCTCAATTGGAGCTCACAAGCTCAATTTATAACAGCAACCATGGCTTCATCTCTGGAATGGAAACTATTCTGACCCTTCTTACTCAAGGTTTCACAGCTGAAACTCAATTTATTCTTGTGCAATTTTCTTTAAAAATTCTCCTACAATTTCTAATTAAGGACCACAGAGCGCGCCCTTTAATCACATTTGACACCGGCATTAAATTGTACTGAAATTCTATCAAATCGGAGATTCTTCTCGTTTAAAGGCGTGATATCTCTCTCCCTTTCTCTTTAAAACTTAAACTGTTCTGTTACGATTTTTTTTAAAGCCAAATAAAATTGAAGATCCTTCTTTGACCTTATGTATACCATCTTACCCTTCGTCTTGTTTATGTTTGCTCTAAACGCCTCAAGGTTTGTAATCAACTTCAAATGTAATTTGCAACACTGTAACAAGTCTTCCGAATTTCCTTTAGGAAATTTAGGCTTCAATTGCCACTTGTTGCAAAAAATAGTTTACACCGATTGACTTAAATTTTTTGTAACATTTGTTCTTATCCTGGTTGTGGTATTTCGGTTTCGACTACGGCATTTTTGGTTTTCGATTAAATACAAAACCTCATAACCAAAGTCGCAATACGGCAACCATGAACAGACTAATTATATAACTGACTTCTTCCTGAATCATTAATTATGGTCCTATCGATCCTATAAAAATTACAGAGCAATGAATTATTCTCTCTCCCTCTCTTTCTCCCTTTAAGCAGATTTAATATAAACTTCAGTTGAATTCATAAAAGTGTTCTTACTTGCAAACGTTTTTTTTCCTTCTCTCCTGGAATTTAATGAAAATTCTTTTAACAAACTTGTTTATTTATTTTATTTTTCAAGCTAAATAGACACGCAAAGTTATTAAACTATTTTTAGCTGGAAAAAAGCATTACAATAGTTTAAAAAAAAATATATATGCATATGTCAGGTGAACAGCAGTTGGTGAAATGAAAACAACGTTGACTCGCAAAGATACTGGAGCACTAGTGAAAATGCAAATTCGAATACAACGAGGATAGCTAAGAAATTTCAGGGAATTCTTAGAGTGATTGTGTGCAAAGTGAAAGTTATCGTACACTTTTCATTCTCAGTGAAGTTGCTTAACTGAAATTTATTTCTTCACGGACAATTCCCTAAATCATTGATGCCCAAAGACGTATGTAAATAATCTTATAATAAGAGATTTCATACTGATATCTAAAGAACTAGTATTTGTTGAAATCATCGGATGAAATATCATTCAAATGACCATACGCTTGCAGCACCATATTCTTGAATACCAAAACAGCTGATGTCACAGCTGATCTCAAATCAACCTAGAATGCGCTCTTATTAAAAATTTGTCATCTGACATTGTCGCCTGACTTTTGCAGATGCATATTTTTTTTATGCTTTCACTGTAAACTGAGGTTCGACAGGACATTCAATATCACAATTCCACCCAGGGCAGTGTGGGACGAAAACGATCCCGATGTGGATTCCAGAAGATTATGTTGGTATACGAATGGATCCAAAACGGAGGATGGAGTTGGTGCTGGAATTTTTGGGCCCAACGTAAAAACCTGTTTGCCCCTAAGCAAATGGGCTACGTTATTTCAGGCAGAAATACAGGCAATCACCAAATGTGTTGACATTAATTTAAATAGGCGCATTAGAGGTGCTCATAAGCTATCTTTTTCCGATAGTCAGGCAGCTCTTAAGTCTCTCCTTTCATGAGAATTCCGTTCTAGGCTAGTTTTAGAGTGCAAAAAGCTATCCATATGGAACAAGGTTTCCATTGATGGGATACCTGGCCACAGCGGTCATCCAGGGAATAAAGAAGCGGATAAACTAGCCCAGAGGCCCTCTGCGGTTCCTTTTATGGGCCCAAAAACGTTTTGTTCTTAAGTCGGTCGACTGTAACATTTCTGATCAAACAAGATGACACTTCGATGGCTAAGGAAATATGGCTGTCTTCTCCTGGTTTAAGGCAGGCCAAAGCTATTTACATATAATGGCATCCTGTACCTCAACAGGAATAATTTACGGCTGGTTACTGGTTTTCTTTCTGGTCACTTTGGACTGAATTATTCTCTGTGGAAAAGTAACCAAGTTCGTTCACCTTTGTGTCGTTTATGCTTGGAAGATGACGAGACGACGACACACATTCTTTGTGAGTGTGTCGTATTATGTGAGAGTAGAAGGCGTGTTTTTCATTCTGAGTTTCTGTGTTCACATGATATTAGGCGGGCTTCTGCAATATCTGTACTGACTTTCATAAGGAGGAGTCATACAGAGATTGATTTAATTTAATTCACAGATCTATCGTACAAAAGATCCATCAGGTGTCGCAGTGCTGGTATTTGGACCAGATCTTCCCCCTATTCTATGCTTCCACACGACATGTATGCAAAGGGTGTTTTTTTTTATAGAGGTATAGAATTTTGAAATGGAATACAACAAAGATGCATTTTTTTTAATTAACATGAAATTTACTTTATTCGAAAAATAATCTTGTGGCATTTTAATCTGGACGTCAAATTTCCAAAGACTTCTTCCAATATTTGTGGCCGCATATTGGCAATAATGCGACGATTGTTGTCCTACAAGTGGTCCGAAACGATTTTATCTGCGTAGACTAGCGATTTCACCTAACCCCTTAGAAAATAGCCTAGCAGTGTTAAATCACACGATCTTGGAGGAGATATTGAAAAGCGGGATCAACGGCAATCTTGTTTTGTGCCCATTCACTGAATCTACGCCTTGCTAGACGATCGTGTGACTTCAATTGTTGCACTAGTTGGATTTCGTTAAGAACTCAAACCAATATCTTCGCGCAAAATCTTCCATACAGAGGATGCAGACAAATCCAATTCTTGTGCACGAAGGCTGATAGACTGAAACGGGTCTTCTTACTCTACGCTACGCTCTACAGCAGCAATGAGTTTTTCTGTATGCACTGTACAGTGGGGCTAAACCGCCTTCTTTCGCGGATTAATTCATATCTCCGCAACTATAATAGTAAGGGCCACTATTTGATGTGGATAAATCTTAGAACAAAGTACAAGTTTCGACAAAATCTTGGTCGCCAAGAAGGGGGGAACGGTGTGGGATACACACACATCGATATAAAGTTGAAATTTTTCTGTGTTTATATATAATTTTGTGCACTTTAAGCGATTGTTTTCAGTTTTCATGGTATTTGAATTTTTTTTTTTTAATTAATCCGCCTTTGGCCCCCTTGTATGTACGACGTCTCTGTGAATGCGTATTATCATTTAAAGCAAACTTGATGCAAAAGCTTTCCATAGTTAATCAAATAGATTGCTCTGATGGACGATTATGTGTACAGTAAAATGGACATAGTGCGCTATACAATTTGGGACCAGAACCATGATTTTAAAAACAAATTTGCATATGTAATTTGGAAGCGTTGTTCAGGCGTCATCAGTCTATTCATAAATCACTTGGCAGCTTACAAAATGACCTCCAGCGAAAAAAGTGTTGACAACCTAAGGTTTTATAATTCTATAAAAAAAAACACCCTTTATTTTGCAGTGGGACATTTCAGATGTCAGATGTAAAAGACAAAAGTCTATGCTGCTATTCTAAAAGATAAAAATCCCCTTAAATCAGCTACGTCCAAGCCATATACACAATGTGCAAACTTTTACAAAAGAGCTTTTGAGCTTTCACAACGACGACAGCACCCAGAGAGCACAACAGCCAATCAGATCTCGACGACGAAATACTTACTCTTACTTTGTAAAGAAACAATAACAAATTTAAGAGCTTTCAAGGCTGTTTACCTCAAATGCAAATGTCAGAATATATTCGTTTGGACGTAGCTGCCTTAAACCTAATTTTAAAATAAACTCCTGCATCATTGTTTAAGAAATCTTTACTATTCCTCCCTCGTACATTTTATACGTCACTGCGATGGCATGCATGTTAAGGCTCATAAAAATAGAATCATAAAACTGACTTAATATGCTAAATTTATTTAAAACTATTCAAAATGTAATTATTATTGGCTTCTTTTATGGACGGCAGTTAGAGCGTGTAAAAAAGTAAAATAGACTGGCCTTCTAAATATAATTTTGATAGGAATCTCTTAGACTCACATTCACAGTCTTTAGTTAACTATTGAAGGCAGTTTAACCCATGAAATTGATAAGAAAAATTGTTAGTTAAACTACGTGCATTAGTTAACTATAGACTGCGCAGTTGGACCTTAAGATAATAAGTTACTTGGAAAAATTTAAATGCAGAAACACACAATCGCTCGCTCCAAGGAAAACAAAACAAAACATCTGTGTGTACAAGTGAATATGTAAAAGGTTAATTGTTCCACCACCACCAACAACAACAACAACAACTATTAACACATCTTATAGAAATTGTTTTATGGCTTTTAAGCTTTTAAAAATAAACTGCAACACAGAGTGGTCATTTAAAAATAAAATAAGGAACAAACAAACCTGCATACCCAAACGACATTCACATAAGTCTGGTTTTTTATTTTCTTCTTATTTAAAAGAGAGATGCGCCTTCAAAGACTTGATTGAAGCTGCCTGCGAATACTGCGGAGCACCGTGAGCCGCCGCCGCGTACTCATTCTTTGTAATTAATTAAAAACTGTTAGCGTTACGCTTGGCAAAACAACCAAGAGTGTTACACAAAAAAATAAAAATAAAAACGTCTTTGAAAGAAATTGTTTAAGAATTCAAACTTAAGCACAGCAAAATACATAAACAGCAAACATTGCAATCTGAAATAATTACGATCAGCAGCACCTTGTGTATGCATGTTGTAGATTCGAAATAACTCGGCATGTATGTATTTTCCGCCAGACAGTTGAGAAATTTTTGCGTTAAAAACTTTATCTAAATGGCGGGAATGTTCTCATATGCTGCAAACTGCTAACTTAAGTTGTAAAGAAGTTTCCTTTGAACTTTTCTTTACACTATTGTTGCAAACTGAATATATACATGAATGGCTCATGCCGATCGACGCCGGACAGTGGTGTCAACGGCGCAATAAGTACTCATCTCTAATGAAAGAAAAACATGAGAACAAAGTGAACAAAAAAAAAAAGAAGGCAGGTGACGTGAGACACCCGCTTAGAGCTATGCTGCTTAGCTACGAGTATATAAAATAAACTTAATGTGTTAAATGCAATAAAATTATATTATATGATAATGTCAAATTCGACCCAAAATATATCAAAACGTTTCCATTTATTTCCCATTATTTATTTTTTTCTAGCGGCATACGATTAAATTAATGTATTGTTTGTGGCCGGCGGCAGCTGTTAGCCGCCTTACAGTCAATCGGCTGTGTTCTCTGGCTTGTGCTCATGTGCAAAAACAATAAAATAATAAATTGAGCAATCTTTCTCATTGTTTTAGTTTTGTTTTTTTTTTTGTTTTCATTCACTTCAAAGAGCGAAACAAAACAAAATCCAACAATTTGTTTCGTTTATATTTGTACTCTGGTTTTAAGTACACAAAAATCAAAACAAAAATAAATTTATAACTGTAATAGTGTGGATTATTTTTGTTACTAAAATCACGTCTTAGCTCCTGTGTCGTGACATAAATAGCATAGCTATAATAACTATATATAAGATTAATAGAAAAGAATAAAATTTCGGCAAAGCGAATGATTCAAGGATTTTTTTTTTTAAAGAGAAGCTACACTTAGGCAATGAATGTCTATTACTATTACTAAGTGCAACATTCTTTAGGAAAGGGATAGTAGTAGAGAAGAGAGGTGGTAAAGGAAGAGATAGAGAAAAGCTTCATACTTTTACATTTCTGCTTTTCTTGCACGTTCTTAATAAGGCAGTGTTGCAGCGCCTCTGGTGTCAATGAGGTGTACTAAATTTTCGAAGCTGTGTTTAGTAGCCACTTTATTGATTATTTTACTTCGCCGATGATTATGCTCCACAATACCGGCGAAGGATCGGTAATGTCATGAAGTTACATAAGGATCAGTATTCCCTGAAGACGGTGAAGTTCAGTGACCAGTGTATATGCCTTGATCAATTGAACTTTCCTACAACAACTGATACAGAAAGACACTAGTGCATATCAGAAGAATGCGTGGTGCTGTTATTTAATGACTTGGTTGGTGATCGAATTCGAATCCTAGACCTTCGGTTTTGTAGTCAACGTCTTAAGTAATTAAGCCAACGCCACCCTCGAATTTTGGTAGTACTCGTATAAGTGAGCATAATTTCTTAAATATAGTAGATCCAGCCTAAGAACCCCTCAGCCAATTTTGCTCATTTATTTGGCCATTGTTGCAAAATAGTAATTTTTGAATATAATCACCCTTATCGGGAATAAAAGGCGAACATTTTGTTCATGTGAAATATTTCCCGTGAACAAAAAATGGTGAACAAAATTAGAATACCGACGCAACAACAACGCGAACATTGGCGATCACAATTTAAGGGAAAGGGAACAAAGTTCACGTGAACTTTTATTCCCGATAAGGGTGAATATTTTGATAATTTTTTTTTCATTTCATCCCACTGTGCAGTTGACATCAACCCAGTGGACCGCGATTTAAAATTGAATTGACCAATTTGTAAATAATATTATGACAAAATTAAAAGCCCATTTGAACACAAATGACAGAAGAATTACCAGACGTAACAATCTCATGACCAGGGTGCGGATTTTCATAAACCAAAAAAATACGAAAAAATTCCCCATAAAAATTAAAAAAAAACTGAAAAAATTATCAAAAAATTACTTAAAATAATATAAGAAAACTAACTAAAAAAATTACCCAAAAGTAAACAAGTCGAAAAATTACAACAAAAAAAAATACTTTAAATAATAAAAATTTACCTAAAACCAGGGATCGAAAATAAGAATTATTCTTGAGTTTTTTTTTATCAAAAAAACAACTACCAGCAACCACCGGACAATAAGGACAATCACACCATTGTAGTTGATTTTAACTAAATTTTTCGAAACTCAAATGATTTAAAATTTTTGATTTAAATTAAAAAAACATTTTTTAATAAAAATCAGGAAATAACTTTTATTTCTGATCGAGCAAAATAAACATGATAAAATAACAATTATTTCTGCTCAAAAATATAAAAATCTAAAAATGTTTATAAAATTCATAACATTTACGGTCCCTGTCTAAAATTAAAATGTGCAAAAAATTACCAAAATTACAAAATTTACCAAAAACTTTTTCATTTTTTAAAACAAAATCGTTTGGACGGCATTTTTTTAAGAACAGCAATCTTAAAAATAACTGCAAAAATATATGAATTTTCATCGAAATTCGAGCCCTGCTTTTAACATTTTATGAATGGCAGCCGAACTGTAGTAGCGTTGCCAGTTGCCAGAATACCATTATGTATGGCAACTCGCAACTAAAAGCTGTTAATTTCAGTTGTCAAATAGCAATAATATGAGCAATCACAACATTCTTAATTAATTTAAAAAAACTAGTCCTTCATTGGAAAGGCGAAAATATGATTTTAATCATCATCATCGTCATCATCATCATCATCATCATAATAATCATCTTTATTATAAGCAATTTCTTAAGCACTTTTGGTTAGAAATTTTCTTAGCTTTTATATGTGCCCTTAATTATGAAAGTGGCCTAAGTCATGTGCATTTTTGCTTCCAAATATTAAATAAATCTTTAAAAATTTTCAATAAACATTTAATAAATATGTGTAAATCGGGACTAGTACAACTCTAGATTAAAATGAGGCATAATATAAAAAGATTTTTTAATTTGTTCAAATGAAATCTGCTAAATATCTCGAGCAAAGAAATATATGACTTAGACCACTTTCATACGGCCCTGTTCTGTAAACTGAGCGATTTGAAACCGCACGATTTTAGAGAACTAACTCCTACAATATAAATATTTTTTTAGATTTTTTTCAATTTAATTCAATTATATAGACTCACAAATATCGTATCTGAAAGAAAATTATCGTGTATGATTTTAAACATGAAAACGAGAAATTTACTCGGATTCGGTTTACAGAATAGGGCCGATAATTAAGGGTACATATTTAGAAGCTTTGTTTACATTATTTTCAGCTGATCAATTATACTTGCGTTAACTTTTAGGCAACTGTAGTGCGATTCAGTAGCTTTTAACGATCCGACAATCGAAATTTTTGTCTATACATTTTGTCACTTGCAATAACGATGGTGTGATTCTGTAACTTTTTTTTTAACGATATTAGGCAGCTGATATCTTCTGTTGATTTTTGTCGATAAAATGAACAGCACACGAATCATTGTCGCTTAAATAACGACACAGCTGACATTAACCTACAGCGAATATCGTTAAAAATGTTACTGTATAGCAAATTCGATAAATTTTAGTTATAATTATTTTAACGATGCGATTATCGTCAAAAAAAAAAGTTAGTGAATCGCATTACTGGAGAATGTTGCCATATGAAACACTAATATTAATTTCGCTTGCGTTGCCAGTGGACAATGCAGCTGAAGTTTGCTGGCCATCTATGCAATAGAGCCATTCATTTGTGTTAGTATATCGAGCCATAACCGCCAAAGAAAGCTTAAGCGACATATTTCTTGAACTTCGTTTTTGACGAAAATCGAATATCCACGATCAAAAATAATCGATTTTCGTCAAAAAACTAAACTCGAAAATTATGTCGTTTAAGCGCTTTTTTGCGGTAATGGCACGATATGGTGAACAAAAAAAAAAAAAAAGAGACGACAAAAATACCACAATAAAGCATCTCAAATTGTTCATCTAAATTTGCATAACTTTTCTAAAATCACCACTGTGCGTGCACTGTGCGCACTGTGTATTTATTGTAACTGGAATCTAGTTTCTATTTCACATCATTTAATTTCATTATGCTTTTGCGCTGTAACTCTTTTTCACTTTTTCATTACTAATCATACATACTTCTTAAACATCTAGCTAGAATTTTATATCCGTTTGTATTTCTCAAGAACTAAAAAAAAAAGAATTTTTTTGTATAAGTAAAAAAAAAATCATACAAACATTTCTTTCGCAAATATTTTATTTTTAAATGAGAATTCTTTAAAGCCTCTTTTTAGTTGCTTTTTATCAGCAACTTTTTTCTTTTTTTTCTCCACTTTTATTTCCTTGGATCAAAGTTGGAAAAGCCGCTTCTGCGCCTTTTTTGTGCAGAGCGCTGAGAATAACAAAATTAATTGCCTGCTGGTGTATTTGTATGGCACCACATAACAAGGTGGCATCTCTATTTTAAATGAGTATTAAATTTCTTTGAGGTTATGTTTGCTGTTTGTTTTCCTTGTTTTTCTTTCTTTGTTGTTGTTATTTGTTAGCTGGCATTTATTTATTTACTTTTTTTGTTGTTGTTTAGCAAATTAGCTAAAAATTACCGTTTTACTATAAATTAAATGAATACTAGAGATTATATTTAAGCTAATTGGTTAAAACTAAATGCATTTTCTCATTCAAAGCAGCAGTAAATAAATTAAAAAAAAGCAACAGCATATTTATGGAAAAAAACATAAAATTTCTTTGCTTGAACTTTGCAAAGTTGTTTGTATGTATGTACATACTTATGGTTTGTATTTTAACGCCAGGTTTAATTAAAATTGACATCAGGCGATAAATTTAAGAATGAGCAAGAGGGAATTTTGATTTCAGTTAGAAAAGATTTGTTCTTCGTTCATAACAAGGCGAATTCAGTACCAGGTGACCTTATTAGCCCGGCTGATTATCAGCTGTTGATGCCAAATTGAGCATTTTGAACCAAAACGTCAAAATTTGCTTAGAAATCTTCTGTCAGATTGGTTTTGTAGCACAGCAAACTACGTGTTGTTTTTTGTGTTGTAAAACTGTTGTAGGGAAGAGTTCATCTGATACTGAATTCGCCTTGGTTCATAAGATAAGAAAAACGAATGCCTTTAAATGCATTTAAAATTTAGATTAACCCTAAAAGGCATTTCAAGTTTTGACTAATTTTTAGTGTTAAACTACGATATAGAAATTTGCTTTACTCAGATACTTCTATAGAATTTTAGGGTTAATTTATTATATCTTATAACTTTATCTAGTTTAAGGACACCTAGTTAAAAAGGGACCTACGTAAAAAAATGAGAGTTGTAAAATATTTCAGGATTTTCCATAATTGTGCTGAACACATCCTACATGTTAAATTAAAGCGTGAGTAACTGGAAAATTAACCCTTAAACTTATTTAAAGTTTTGAATTATTTTTAATCTTAAAGTTCGATTTCGAGCTGTGCTTCGCTCAGAGACTTATAGTAGAATTTTAAGATAAATATTTTGGTATAACATTTTAACCCATTATTTTAATGTTTAACAGGACTTAATTGACCCCTATTTACAAAAGGGGCTAAAAAGACCCATACGAAAATGTGTTAGAAGAGGGTTAAAATTTTTCGCAAAATTTTTTATTAGGATTTCGCATGGAACTGCTGAACACTTTGTCTATGTAAAATTCAAGCGTTCAGAAGTACAAAAAATTAACCCTTAAACGTATTTCAAGTTTTAACTATTTCTGGTGTTTAAAGTTCAAGTTAGGGTTTTATTGTATTCAAAGAATTATATGTAACAGAGTTTTAAGGGGATGTGTGCCAAGTTTCGCAGAAATCGCCTAAGTAACAATATGTGAAATATGATATTAAATATCAATGGGCGTGGCTCCGCCCACTTTTTAAAATACAAGATTGAGCACCTTTTGCAGCTAAGGGTGTGCGCTAAGATTCGTAGAAAGTGGTTGAGTATAAGCCCGTAAAATAGAATGTTAAATTTTAATGGGCATGTCACTGCCCACTTTTTTAAATGCACGTGAAATAGAATATTACATTTTTTATCTGCACGATTTCGCCCAATTTTTTAAATGCAAGATTATGTCATTTTTAGAGCTCAGGGTGTGTGTACAGTTTCGTAGAAATCGTTTAAGTAGTAACACGTGATATATGATATTTAGTTTTTATAGCCGTGTCACCGCCCACTTTTATTAATGCAAGATTGAGTAATTTTCACAGCTCAGGCTGTGTGCCAAGTTTCGTGGATCATAAAATTAAAGAAAAACGGCAGTGGGTGTATTTCCGACCACTGGTGTCAAAGCTATACCCTGTGACAAAAAAATAAATAAATCAACCTAAAATGCGCTGAGGAACAAATAAAAAAATTCCTGACGAACTGATAACCTCCTTTAAAACTAACTAGAAATATTTTTATTAAATTTTTTTTAAGCAAAAATTACCAATTTTAATTTTTTTTTAACTTTACCATAATTTTTATTCTTTTGTGCACATGTGTTGAATGATTTTTATTAAAAAAAATCCAAAAGATCGTTTTGCGTGGAATTGCCTATATACATATCTATATAATTAATAGGCGAACACGTTTCTTGTAATCCCTTTTACGCCGGAACTACTGCACCGATTTTGGAATGATTTATATCATTTTAAAGGAATTTCTGCGCAGATGTGCAGAATCTATATTTTATTGAAATCGGTTTAGTATTTTGGGAGCTATAAGCGTTTAAAGTTGCTACTACTACATGCAAACATAGTACACGCTCATTTGTTAGTTTACACTGTGTGTGTGTGTGTGTGTGTGTGTGTTTGTGTACTATTTTTCATGCTATTCCATATTTTTTCTTATTTGTTATTGTATGAAAGCCATAAAACCAGGGTGGCCGATGACATTTTTCAAAAAGTTGCACCAAATAGGGAATTTATCAAAAAAAGGGGAAAATTAAAAAAAAACGTGAAAACTACACTAATTTTTTTATTTTTAATGTATTATTATATAATTCACTCTAAAAAAAGGGGAAAAAGGTGGCAAGGCAGTCGAAAAAGTGGCAATTTGCCCCTTTAGTCGGTCAAACGGTCACGCTGCATAAAACTTATAGGACGAGAGTTCAATAAATTGAATAAGGTTTAATAAAGAGATTTTGTTTCTGTTTAGAATGCGGACGATTGTATCGTCCGTTTGGTATATCTAGTATTATTATATTCTACACTAGCTTGTTCACATTTTGCTTTAACTTTAAGCTTAAAAACGAGAATTAAATTAATTGGAAAAGCTTTTAGAAGCACCATAGCTTTGAGAATTAGTCCGTCCACAGCATATTCATCAAGTAACTTGAGCTTAACTTTTCCAATGGTGTGATTTATTTTAAGGCCCATTTATCAAATAGAAAACTTGTTTGGAAATTAATTAATTAAGTGATTTGAATGCTATTCTTGGGTTTTCATTCATCAAGTATTCTATAGCCATAAAAGAAACGAAACGAAACGAACAATTTGAAATCGATCTTTTTCCAGATTCGGTTGGCATTATTAATTTTAAATCAATAAAATAGTTGAATTTAAATTTCAAAAAAAAAAAAAAGACATTCTTCTCGAAGCCAAAGGCTGGTGATTGTATTGTTTCTTAAAAGGCCCGGCTGGCAGCAGCAATAAATGAAAAATCTACAATATTTATCATTATTATTTGGTATAGGAATTATTTTTTTGGTTTTATTATTATTATTTTTTTTTTTGTTTTCTTAAAGATTTTGTTTTATGGCGTTTTGGGTTAATGAACTAGAAACGAATTCTATTTTTTTTTTATAATTCTAAGCTTTGCTTTGTTTCATTTGTTTATATTTTGTCTTATAGCTCTTCTTGTCTTTTATTTATTTATATTTTAAACAAATATTGTTTTTTTTTTCTGTTGTGTCGGAATATTATTTGAATAATTTGGCAATTCTAAAACGTTTATTTTGTGTTAAATATATTTTTTTAACCCACACTCACACTCATTCATTTAAATTTTAAAAACAGCAAAAATTAAAAAAAAATATATATTTATGTTCATCTTTAATTTTTTATTTTAATTTTTAAATGTGTTGAAGCAAAATTGCTTGGAAATGACTTTAAAGAAATATGACTGGTAATAAAACTTAAGGAATCTGTTAAAAAATACAATTCTATGGCAAATAAAGAAGTGTTAAAGCCATTTTAAATTAATTAATTTTTTTCTTCTAATGTGCATATTATTCTATTTTATGCGGGTTAAGGTTATTTTTTGATTTTAAAATTTAAAAAAAAATATTCGCTGAAGAATATAAATTGAAATTTTTTACTTAATACACCGCAACATGAAATTAAGTGTGAAAAGTAAATTAATTATTATGTAAAGTAAGACAATAATAATATTTTAGTTTTTAAAATATATTCGTAAGTCACATCAGCAAAACTTATTGAATTTTTAAGACAACAATATTTTATATAAAATATAATATAAAAAATTATTCGATCAATATCTGTCGAGTATTCCAATGATGTTTCTTGTTGAATTATTTTTACGAGTATATATTTGGACTGAGACAGAACTTTAAGATTAAGAATATTTCAGTTCGTTGTCCGCATACATGATTTTTTAAAATTATTTATTCGTATAAAATTTTTTATTCTTTTACTTTTTTGAAGCTTTTATTTGTAATTTTTACAATTCAAATATTATTCGATTAAAATAATTTTAATCCATTTTTGGCCAGACAAGTTCCTATTAAGATTAGTTTAGTGTTTATTTTACTTTATTTTTTTATTAGTTTATTCGAATGAAATTTTTATTCGTCAGTTATTCGAATACAAAATATTTATTTGAACTAAATTTTTTAACTCTTATTCAATCGAATACAAATCTTATGAGCCTTTATTATATGAATATGAATTCCTTATTTTATTCGCATACAATCTCTTAGGGCCTATTTCACCAACTTATTTAAATATCAATTCATATTTAAAAGTCATTTTTCCATACAAAAATCAATGAAAATCGACATTTAAATGTGAATTGATATTTAAATAGAGTTGGTGAAATTGGCCCTTAATCTCCGTTTATTTGAATTACATTTTTTTCATTGCTTATTTCAATTAAGTTTTCAGCATAATAAAAAAATTTTTTAAACCGAATAAAATTTATATTCGAATAAAATTTTTATAAGTTTTTAATTATAGTAAGCAAACAAATCAAACGGTCTTTACGCAAACAATAATTATTTTTTGCTGTCCGAATAGCTTTTTTTTATTTATTTATTCGAATAATTTTTTTTATTCTTTAATTTTTAGAAGCTTTTCTTTGCCATTTATTCAATTAAAATATATATACGAATAAAATAATTTGCTAGTTTTTTGTTCGATTAAAATTTTGCGATTCATTTTATTTATATTCGAATAAAAGTTTTATCTGATCTTTCTTCTTGCAGATATAATTTGTAATAATTTTTGTTTCTTCAATTGATTTGTTCAATTGAAATAAATGAAATAATAAAATAATTTAGTTGTTTCTTATTCGAATATATTTTTGTATTAATTTTTTATTCGAATAAAAGCTTTATATGCGCTTCTTGCCGATGAAATTTGTATTAACTTTCCTTTTTTGAAATCATTTATTCAAATAAATTATTTATTCGGAAAATAATATGCTATTTTTTTATTCGAATAAAATTTTGGATGCATTTTTTATTAGAATAAAAGTTTTATATGTTTTTCTTGCGCATAAAATTTCTATTACTGTTTTATTTTTTTGAAGAAAATTTTTATTCGTCGTCGCTTATTCGAATATATTTTAGTTATTTAAAATAAATTTTCTATCCGCGATTTAATTGCTTGAGAATTTTTATGCATTTCAATTATTTTGTTATTTGTTCGAATACAAGTTCTCATACACAATTTTAACAATATGAGTTTTCATATTTTTACTCGATTACAAGCTTTAATTCTCCGTTTATTCGAATTAAAGTTTTCTCCATTGAAATTAATCCAATAAAATTTTTATTCGATTAAAATTTTATACATGTTTATTTTGAACAAACGGTTTTTTATAAGCGTTTTTTTAATTTTTATTTAATTTTGATATATTTTATTCGCTGTTTATTCGAATAAAAATTTTTTATTTCATATAATTTTATGTAAATGAATTTAATCGCTTATTGGTTATTTTTTGAAAAAATTTTTATAAAAAAAAAATTTTTGCTATTTATTCGAGCAAAATTTTGTATTCGTATAGTATTTGCTTTAGCTCTTTATTTCAACTGTTGAACCTCATATATTTATTCGAATACAATATTTTTTATTCCGTTTGCTTAGATTAATTTTTTTTGCATTATTTATTTCAATTAAATTTTTTAATCTCGTGAAATTTTTTCACCGAATAAAATTTTTATTCGAATAAAATTTTTATACATTTTTAATTCTGCTAAAATTTTAAATTCGTTACTTCGTCCCTCAAAAATTTTTCTCTGCTATTTTTTGTTTAAACATTTTAAGTTAACTTTGATATAATATTTTATTCGTTGTTTATTCGAATAAAAATTTTTTATTTCTTATAATTTTATGTAAATGGAATAAATCGTTTAACGGTTATTTTTTAAAACAAATTTTTTATTTAGAAAAAAGTGTTTTCGCGTTTTATTCGAGCAAAATTTTGTATACGTATATTTGCTTTAGTGGTATTTTTCCACTATTGATTCTCATATATTTATTCGAATACAATCTTTCATATTCTATTTGTTTGAATTAATTTTTTTACCATTCGAATACAATCTTTCATATTACGTTTATTTAGATTATTTTTTGCATTGTTTATTCCAATTAAATTTTGTAATCGCATGAAATTTTTTCAACGAATAAAATTTTTATTCGAATAAAATTTTTATACATTTTTAATTCTGATAAAGTTTTAAATTCGCTGCTTTTTTATTTAATTTTTTGTAATATTTTATTTGTTGTCTTATTTAATTATAAATATTTAATCGAATATAATAGTTTATCCGATATTCCCTGAATTAAGCTTTTAATTTTCAAAAAAAAAATTTTTTTTTTCTATATTTATAAAGTTCGAACAATAATAATAAAACTTACAAAAAAAATTTTTTTGGTTTTTCGCTTTTTGTACGAAGAAAATTTTTAAATTTTTAAATCAACGTTCTAAAAACAATCCTGCAAATTTTATTGTTAAAGCAAAAGAGTGGCAACACCAGCAGCGAAAATTCTATATAAAAGTGTTGCAAGTGTGTGTTGGTGTTAGTTTCAGTCATGCATTTCTCTATCTCTCTCCCTCTCTCTCACTCTATCAGAAAGTTTCGTACAAATCGGTCCGTTACAGCAACATTAATAAATTCAGTAAAGTGCGACTTTGACTCGCGCACGAAGGGTTCCGTACGTTGGGCTTTGAGCATTTTTTTAATACAGTGTTTTTTACGTTTTTTCAGCTGAAATAATTTTTTTTTATTATTTTTCACTTTTTTCTCGTTTTGGCGATTTTTTAAATTTTGGCGATTTTTTTTTAATTTGGCGATTTTTTTAATTTTGGCGATTTTTCATTTTGGCGATTTTTTTTCATTTTGGCAATTTTTTTCATTTTGGCGATTTTTTAATTTTGGCGATTTTTTCATTTTGGCGATTTTTTTTCATTTTGGCGATTTTTTCATTTTGGTGATTTTTCCGGTTTTTTGCGATTTATTTTCGATTTAGAAATTTTTTTTTAATTTGGTGCTTTTCTCGTTTTGGCGATTTTTTTTTGATTTTGGCGATTTTTTTTCGGTTTGGCGATTTTATAATTTTGAGATTTTTTTGTTTTACCAGTTTTGAAAATTTCAAGAAGTTTGCTCTTACCGTTTCCAAGATACAGCAAGTTATCAAAATTACATAGTCGAAATTACATTAACTGATGGTACACCCTTTAATTAAAATTTTTTAAATTTTAGTGTTAATTGTTGTAGTGTGTATAAAAATACACTAACTTTACAAATTTCAAGTGCATATACATACAATTGTATGTATATTACATGGGATTTTAAAAATTTTCGTTGCTCGTTTTGGCACACCCTTTAATTTCCAACTCTCATGTATTTGTTGTTGTAGCGGCCAAGGGTCTACACACTGTGTCCAAATTTCAGGTCCGTAGCTCTTACGGTTCTCGAGAAAATACCCTGTGACGGACAGACGGACGGACGGACGGACGGACAGACGGCCAGACGGACATACGGACAGCGTAGCGAAAACAATAGGGTTCCATTTCACCTTTGGTGTACGGAACCCTAAAAATGTGGCCCTAGAAAGTCACTGCATGTCCTTCTGCATGGCCAAGTAACGGTATTAAGAATCTTACAAATTGTTTTTATTACAAAAAATGCAATAAAAAGGTTTTGCAGTTATTTTTTAAAATTAAAAATTTCAGTTCTCAAATTTTTATTAGCCATTGTACGTACTCGTTCGTACTGCTGCATTATTTTACAGTTACATTTTATTTATTTATTTTTTTTTTGGTCCGTCTGTCTGTCTATTTATCCATTTTATTGATGCCTTGAAAAATCTATTTTAAATTCGCCTTTCAAAAATTTTGCAAAAAAAAAAATTATTTAGTTAATTTAATTATTATTTTTCGAACTGTATTTGTTTCTATATTCTTATGAATTGAATAGGCTAAAGTTCGTAACGCTTTTTTTAAGCCAAATTACATGTGATAATTATTAATGAACAAATAACATCAAAGTTAGTTGTAAATATTCTGACAACAACACATAGTTGAACGGAACAGCCAGCCGTTTTTCGAAGGCCACTAAACCTTCCTCATCAGCGTTCTTCTGTGTTTTGGTCCACTGTGTGTGGTGTCAGTTGATGTAGATGTCTGCCTTATATACGTAACTTTATTGCAAATGGAATATGTGAATTTGTTTGACAATGGTAAGACTGTTGTAATATATATAGAAGATGGTAATATATATAGAAGATGGTATATATATATAGATGGTAACTTGCGTATACATTACGAAACACATTGGCAAATTGAAATGCAATGAATCAAACAAATTCACATATTCCATTTGCAATAAAGTTACGTATATAAGGCAGACATCTACATCAACTGACACCACACACAGTGGACCAAAACACAGAAGAACGCTGATGAGGAAGGTTTAGTGGCCTTCGAAAAACGGCTGGCTGTTCCGTTCAACTATGTGTTGTTGTCAGAATATTTACAACTAACTTTGATGTTATTTGTTCATTAATAATTATCACATGTAATTTGGCTTAAAAAAAGCGTTACGAACTTTAGCCTATTCAATTCAAAAAAAAAAAAAAAAAAAAAAAAAAAAAAAATTATTTATTGCCCAATATTTTTCAAACGGTACAAGAATTGTTTTTAAATTTTATGTTGCGTGTTCAATGACCATCATTGTATTTTTTTTTATGCAAAATATTATGTTTTATGTTTTATATTTGTATGTTTGTCTGTATGTACGTATATATTTTTATGGATCCAAACGATTATTGATCTCTTGCTGAGTTTCGCTACTTTTTTGTTTGTTTGTTTGATTTTTTCATTCGAAATTCATGTCAATTAACGGTATCTATTTATTTTGGGACAAAATTTTATTTCTTTGGGATTTCGTTGCTTTGGCATCTGAGACTGCAGACACAATGACACAGTCTTTCGAGTTATTTTCGTTTTCGTGATTTTCAGTTTTTTTTTTGAATTTTAAACAAAAAAAAGAAGTCCTACAGATTCACGTTGTGTTAAGCTGATGTTCGTTCGATCGATGACTAATGTTAAATGTATCTGCAAAAGATTTGAAGTTTTTTTTTAATAGGTACTCCTTTTTGGGCTGTTTTGCATTTTTTTTTTCTTCTTCTTCTGGTGGGCAAAAAGGGCTTTAAGAAATCATGACTAATGAAAAAAAATACATAAATAAATAACAATTGGCAACAGTAGCAGAAGAATTTCAAATAAATTTTCTTGGCAGGATATTTTTTTTTGTTTGTTTGTTGTTTAATCTTTGGCTCTGATCATTTAGTAACTTAGAACATGAATGAATGAAAGCCACGCTACAGCAGGCCATACTTATTATATGGTTTTACTTGGTTTTTGCAAAAATTCCAGTTCTTTTCAAGCCATCACATAAATATTGAAAGATTGCGGGCGATATTTTTAAAGTTTTATTTCTTCAAATAAATTAAAACTCATCAGGTTCTGCTATTCTCACGGCTAATGGCAGAATTAAACAAACGGTTAAGTATCTTAAAAAAACAGCTGATCGTTTTAGTTCTTCTTCCTCCATTTCTTTGGTACGTTACTTAACCTAGAGAGACCAGCTGATATTGTTTCTTTTTTATTACTTGAAAACCATGCAAATGGTAACCGAAATTTACTGTCACGTTGACGGGCACGTCTTAATCTAGGACTCACCATCTTATACAATCGCATAACTTTTGAGAAAATACCACCCGGGTATGACAGAGTTTAAGAAAATTTTCAAAAGGCAAAAAATAATTCACTAGATCAGTGTTGTATTTTTTCAAAAGTCATACGATTGTGAGTCTAAGCCTTAAGTGACATTTATAATAGTGTTTTCACACCAAAAGTTAGAACCAGGCTTTAACGTTAAAACCATAAACAGCTGATTTTGCATTCACACTGCAAGTTTCATAACTTCAGGTCTTAACTCACAGACTGTCTAATAACTTTGTTCAAAATAAAATAAATCTCCTGCAGAAATGTGTGTATTTGTTGCTGTTATTTTTTTCTGCTTTTTATAACACTTCTTTGACAAATACATTATAAGATAAACCAACCTTTTTTTTATCTATTTTCACTATTCTCAAAACTCTTGAAATTTTCAAAAACGGTAAAACTCAAAAATCAAAAAATTATCAAATCGCCAAACCGAAAAAAATCGCAAAACACAAAAAAAAAATTACCAAAAACGAAAAAATCGCCAAAATGAAAAAAACACCCAAAAACAGAAAAAAAATCGGAAATGAAAAAAAAATCGCAGATGAAAAAAAACGCGAAAAGGAAAAAGCCCCAAAAACAGAAAAAATCGCCAAAATAAAAAAAAAACGCAAAAATTAAAAAAATCACCAAAATTAAAAAAATCGCCATAATTAAAAAAAAATTGCCAAAATAAAAAAAACCCAAAAACAGAAAAAAATCGGAAAAATTAAAAAAAATCGTCAAGATGAAAAAATCGCCAAAATGAATAAAGCGACAAAACTAAAAAAATCGTAATAAAACTTCAAAAAAAAGCAAAAAAGCCAGATTTTATTAAATTAAAAGTAAATTTCTAAGACTAAAATAAATCGCAAAAAACCGGAAAAATCGCCAAAATGAAAAAAAAATCGCCAAAATGAAAAAAAAACAGAAAAAAATCGACAAAATTAAAAAAATCGCCAAAATTAAAAAAAAAACCCCAAAAACAGAAAAAAAATCGCCAAAACAAGAAAAAAGCGACAAAACTAAAAAAAATCGTTTAAACTGAATAAAACTTCAAAAAAAAAGCAAAAAAGCCAGATTAAAAAAATGCTCAAAACCGAATGTACGGAACCCTTCGTGCGCGAGTCAAAGTCACACTTTACTGAATTTATTTTATAATTTTTTTTATTATTGTTGCTGCTGCATTCATTTTTAAGTTGAAAATCTCTCAAGCGACATTTAAAAATAAAAAACCACCAAAATTAAAAAAAAATCGTCGAAAACCGAAAAAAATTATAAAGCCAAAAAAAGCGTTAAAACTAAAAAAGTTAAAAAATATTAAAAAAAAAATCTCTACATCATTTAAGATATTTGATTAAATAGGCTAATGTTGTTATAGTGTTACATATTTAGTGTCCGTGCGGAAATTCTTCGTATGCGAGTCAAATTCGCACTTTAATGAATATATTTTTAAATTTAAATAGTTTTTCAGCAATTAGTAAAATAGTACAAAAGTGGAAAAGTTCATGATACAAAAATAGTAAAAAGAAAGTTTTAAATACTACTTTATTGTACCATAGTGCAAAAAGTGGCAACGCTGTGTATGATACATATATAGTGAAACCTCTCATAACCGGACTCAGCGTCGTGGTATTTTTGTCCGGTTGTTAGAGGTGTCCGCATATGTTTTATTTTAATTTTGGGTCTACAAATTTTGTCCGATTATTAGAGGAGTCCGGTTATGGGAGGTGTCCGTTATGAGCGGTTTCACTGTACAAATATGCATATCCCCTATAATTGATAATTCGGATTTTACGCGTTAATGCAAAGTAGAAACAATAAAAGCTCACCTTATATACGCTGGGCATGAATATCTCACTTTGAGCTTCTTTTTTTTCATATGATTATGGCCAAAAGTCCATAAAAAATTCCAAATAAAATTCAATACCATAATGATACGATATGTAGTTAATTGGTTTGTTTTTGTTATGTTTTATTTTATATTTAAAATCGATACAAGCAGAAACTAAAAGTAAAAGTGTAACTGCCCTTCAATTAAATTTTTGGAAATGTGAGTGAAGAAATTAAAAAAAACCACAACAAATTAACAAAAAGATGTTTTTTTTTTGTATATCTTAAATGATCTTTTATTTCGTTTGCTTTTAAAGTTGTTCTTTCGGTTTAAGAAAAAGGGCAAAGGCCAAATTGAAATTTCTTTTTCACAATTTTAAATATTTTTGGTTGAAAACTTGTATTGAATTGAACTTCTTTTTTTGGTATTTTCTATTTTTTTTTTTTTGGTTAAAGAATGCAACAATTTTTGTGGGTTTGAAGCAGACAAGTAGAATTGACGGGGGGAACTGTGAGGAGACAAAGTAACAGCCACAATAAATTCCAACGATTTATTTCTAAACTAAAATCGTTCAGAGTTAAATTTAATTATGGAAGTGTGGGTATTCTTTAATTATAAGTGTGTTAAGGCTCAGTTAGCCGACTGTAATGGAATGTAACTGCAACGTAGGAAACAGCTGATCGAGATTTTTATGTGAAAAGTAAAGAAAATGATTATAGTAATGTAATCGGAATTTAAGAATAGAATATGTGCATTACTTTTCACATAACAATATATGTTTATCAGCTGTTTTCTACCGTTGCAGCTACGAGTAGCTGAGACTTTAAAGGCTTGTACTGTTACATTCTGCAGTAAATTTCATGTAAACGTATAAAAAGAGAATGGGAGCCTCAAGGCTCAGTTACCCGACTGTAATGTAATGTAAAAGTAACGTAGGAAACAGCTGGTCTATATTTTTATATGAAAAGTAGTTCACGTTATATTACATCTCTATAACCGTTTTCATTTCTTTTCACATAAAAATATCGATCAGCTGTTTCCTACTGTTGCAGTTACTTTACATTGCAGTCGGGTAACTGAGCCTTCACACTCGCCATACTATGAATCTCTCACATTTAATTACCACAAGTGTAGGTATTCTTAAAATATAAAGGCCCCGGCAGATAGCATCCGTCATACGTTAAACTTCGCCCTTTTTCAACTGACATTAAAGACTCAGTTAGCCGACTGTAATGTAATTTAACTGCAACGTAGGAAACAGCTGATCGATATTTTTATATGAAAAGTAGGTTACGTTACATTTCATTAATTTTCATATAACAATATCGATCAGCTGTTTCCTACTGTTGCAGTTACATAACATTATAGTCGGCTAACTTAGCCTTAACGCAATAACGGAGAAGGTTGGCACAATGAGTACTTTACGGGCGAAAGCATTTGAGTAGCTTCACTAGGTTGGTTCTGGATTTTATTTATTAAACTCAACTTTGTTTTATTTATTTCGTTTATTTCTTGTTGTTTTATTTTCTTTTTGCTGTCACAAAACATAAAAACCTAAACCAACCAATATGTGTCAAACTACGTAACGTACGCAGAAAGCTAAAAGTTGCCCAATTTTTGTACTTTGCGTTGACGGACACGTCAACCTCATAATAAAACCATGTATTTCAACTTAGCTGTTAGTTGAAAAAGGTGAAGTTTAACGTATGACGGATTCTGTGTGCCTGGGCCTTAAAGGACCCAAACGTTCGCTAACTGAACCAGAAAAATTGTATAAAACTAAAAATTCCTCAAAATTAATATTAAGCAAGATCATGTCTCCTACGATTCCCTCACCCATGACACTGCAACAAATAAAATACTTTTACTAAACAAACAGCCAAATAAAGAATACATATATGTTGTTACAGTGATGACCCAAAAAAAAAATTATTTGAAATGATAAAAAGCAAAAGAAAAACTAAACCTAACATCCATTATAGTAACTATTCAAATAAATAATGTAAAAAATAAAACATCTGAAGGTTTCATTAACATGTTTCGGTGAAAATGACTTTGAAAAAACTAACAAATCGTTGAGAATTCCATAAAGTAGAAAAAGGTCGTTTTTATCAATGTTTTATTTTTTTCTATAAGAGCAAATATTTTCAATAGTAAATCGATTACAAAAAAATATTTCTTTTTCTTTAATTTTTTTCTCTTAGCGAGAAAAAAGTGATATCTCTTCAAGTATTACTCTGCTACAGATTTTTTTTTTTTATAATAGTAACGAAAGGCTAGAATTAGTCATAAGAATTTTTTCTGTATTATATTTAGTCATAAGGTAGGATTCTCAATTGAAAGAAAATTCTGCGGTACGAAAAATAATCCCGGGTGTTCCAATAAGTTGTGGGATTTCCTCAAGCCCGCCATTTTAACAGTTGTGATGACTCAACCGGTAACTATTTGACAGATGAGAAATGAAATTGACACCATAACGAATGTGGAACGATATGAAAATTATTAAAATTTAGTACCGAAATGGTAGAAATTTTCCATTCAAAAAGTCGCTTAAGCGACACATTTTTTGGACTTCGTTTTTTTTTTGTACGAAAATCGACTATTTACGATCGCAAATAATCGATTTTGGTAAAACAAATGAGGTTCGAAAATTATGTCGCTTAAGCTATTTTGGCGGTTATGGCACGATGTGAAGGCACAGGTCGTGTATAGTCAAGTCAGTCACAAAAACATTTTTAAAATACTGTTAACAACATCATGGGCATATGGTCTTAGTTACTGCGCCCATATTTGTGCAACACCATGTTATGCAAATTAATGTGCATAAAATGAAAATAAAAAAAAATGTAATGGGCGTGACCCCGCCCTCTTTTTTAAATGCAATATCGTGTCGCTTTCAGAGCTTAAGGTTTGTGCGGAATTTATTAAGGTTATGTAAGAATTTATGAAGTAGAAGCACGTTAAATATAATATACAATTTTAAGGGGCGTGGCTCCGCCCGCTTATTTTAAATATTAATTGTGTCATTACGGTAGGGCAAAGTGTGCACTAGCATTAGTAAAAGTACATAAAATGAAAGGAAAAAATTTAAAGGGCGTGTCTTAGCCCGCTTTTTTTTTTTGGTAATAATGGGTGTTTTTTATTGAGGTATAGAACTTTAAGTTGGCATCACTTTTTTAACTGGCGGCCATTTTGTCAGCTGTCAAGTGATTAATATTTAGTTTGGTTTGCCATTTCATCATGAACAGGTTGACAAAAGAACAACGCTTGCAAATCGTGCAAATTTATTTCGAAAATAATGGTTCAGTTCGCGAAGTTTACCGCAAGCTCCGTCCATTTTATGGTCGACATAATCGTCCATCAGAGCAATTGATTCGGTTAACCATGGATCGTTTTCGCACTACGTTTACTCTATGTGATAATACGCATCCGCAGAGACGTCGAACAGTGTTGAAGAGGACCCGAATGAATCGATTCACCACCGTGCACAGCAATTGGAGCTTTGTCCATCAACTTTATGGAAGATTTTGCGCAAAGATCTTGGCTTGCGACCTTACAAGATCCAGCTTGTGCAAGAATTAAAGCCGCGAGACCATGCAATGCGTCGTGATTTTGGTGTATGGGCCGAAAATGAGATTGATCTCGATGCTGATTTTCATCGCAAAATTTTGTTCAGTGGTGAGGCTCATTTTTGGTTGAATGGCTACGTCAACAAGCAAAATTGCCGCATTTGGAGTGAAGAGAATCCACGTGAGACCCTTGAGACGCCATTACATCCACAAAAACTGACTGTTTGGTGTGCTCTATGGGCTGGTGGAGTCATTGGGCCATACTTCTTCCGAAATAATGCTGGAGAGTCAGTTACCGTTAATGGAGACCGGCTCTATCTATCTATCATGGCTCTATAAGCCATGATAACCGACTATTTTGTTCCCGAATTGGATGGCATGAATGTGGATGAGTTGTGGTTCCAACAAGACGGCGCTACATGCCACACAGCGCACGTCACAATCGATTTATTGAAGGAAACATTCGATGAGCGCATAATTTCGCGGAATGGACCTGTTAATTGGCCACCAAGATCGTGTGATTTGACACCATTGGATTATTTTCTTTGGGGATATGTGAAGTCGCTCGTCTACGCCAACAAACCAGAAACGTTAGGGGACTTGGAAGCCAACATTCGTGGCGTTATTGCCAACATACGGCCCCATATGCTCGAAAAAGTGGTTGAAAATTGGACCTGTAGAATTGGCTTTATTCGAGCCAGCCGCGGCGGCCACATGCCCGAAATCATATTTAAACATTAATGGCATAAAATTATCCTTCCAATAAAGCCAAATTGATGGACATTAAAACGATTTTCTTGTGTTTTATTTCAATTCGAAGTTCTATACCTCTAAGAAAACACCCTGTAGGACCAAATGAAAGCTATAGCTCTTCAGTTAGAAAAGGAATTTTTAAAATCGGCTTAAAAATTTCTAGTGTTATGAAGTAACATATGGACATAAAAATACAGACGAATTGATAACTTCCTCCTCTTTTGAAGTCGTTGAAAACTGTTTTAGCCTATTGGTGTAAGACGTCTACGATGAAAATCTTAACGTTTCTGTAATAGATTAAGGGCCATTTTTACAACTTGCCTTTAGTTAAAGGACGGATTTTGTGTGCCCGATAAATATCTTTGCATTATTACAACTTAAATTTTGTATTGTTATTATTATCAATAATAATAATAATATTTAATGGATAAAAAAAAATAATAAATGAAGATTTTATAATGCAAAGTCATTTAACGGGCAGACAAAAACTTTCCTTTAGCTAAAGGTAAATTGTGAAAATGACCCTAAAATAGACTTTTAGTTTGATTTAATCTATTATAAAAACGCCAAGATTTCTAACGTCAACAACGTCTTACACAAACGGCGGACTTCAACACAATGATGAATGAGTTCGTTAAGCAGCAACGAAATACATATCGTTGCCTTAACCTGGAAAGGCCCTAAGTATTTAATTTTTCGAGATTACACTTCGATAGGAGGAGAACATCTAATAAATTAAAGAATTCAAAAATCTCGATTTCAAAATAAATAATGAGTTAGGGCTTTTCTATATTAAGGTAACGATATAGGGCTTTGGCGACGTTTATAACCTCGACAAATCTTAGATATTTTGGAAGGTATATAAAAATTTGCAGAAACGTTAGTTAAAGTGTACAAATAGAGCTCAAAGATGTCCACGTTGATAAATAAAATGATTTTTTATAAAAAAAACTGAGTTTTATACAAAAAGTGACGGACTAAAGGTTCAATCGGACTTGCCATATCATAATGTCATTGCCACATCATAATGTGTTGCTATAACCATAAATATATTTGCTTCACTTATTGCTGCTGCCATAACCATAAACAGCTGTTTATCTTTTCATTTGTTTATTCATTTCAATAGTGCAACAACAAATATGTACATATGTATGTCTAACCAGCAAACAGCTGTTTATGTTTATGTCAAAAAAAAAAAAACTAAAATTCAATTGGTTTCTATGGTTACGGTTTTGGCTAAGGCGTTTGGCGTTATGGCGTCTCACCTATAATCAAATATAGTGTTGCCCATAAGTTTGGTTCGAACAGCTGTTTTGTATGATTATGGTTTATTATTATTTTTCTTTTGTTTTTGTAATTAAAATTAAATAAAAAACTAAACAAATAAATATAAAACTCACTTGTATTGAGCCAGCCACCGAGGCAGAAGAAAAACTCATGTTGCTGGATTCTTGAGTTGGCGACAAACGTTTGTTGCTGTTGCGTTGCATTAATTCTGTAAAATGGTTGTTATTAGCATTGTTGTTGTTGTTGCTGTTGCTGTTATGATGAATTTCCTTAATTGATTTTGTTGCAGAATTTATAGATTTTCTAGAATCATTTAAACATTTTGTTGGATTATTATTATTAATAATTATCGCTTCATTATGATGATGATGTTGATGTTGATGATGATGATGATGTTGGTGACGAGAGTGATCATTAGCATCATCATTATTATTGTTATTGCTGTTATTGCTGTTATTACTGTTATTGTTGTTGTTGAGTTTTGTCAATTGTTGTGCAACCGTTTGTTGTGGCATGACTGCCAAAGTAGATGATGATGTGTTTATTGCTGTTAATGATGATGATGATGGTGGTGATGCTGATGAGGATGATGACGTTGCTGCCTTGGGTAATGGTGGCGTTAATGGTACAGCAGCTGATGAAGCTGATGAGGAGGATGAGGTTGCAATTGTAGCCCCCGAGATGTTTAAGGATGATGTTGTGGTTGGCGACAGTGAAGATGCCGTCGATGATGATGATGAGGTTAATGATAATGCTGGGGATGTTGATGATGATGTTGACAAATTTGTTTTTGTGGCGTTAAACACAGACGTTGATATTTTGGTTGCCGCCGTTGTTATGATTTGTTTTTGTTGTGAATTTAAAGTGTCATTTGTGTTGGCTGTTGTGGCAGACGGCGACATAGAAGAAATATTGTTGTTATTGTGGACACCGCCAGTCGTGTTGGTGTTGGTATTTATACTTAATGATGTTGCATTTGTAGTTGTGGCAGCTGAAGCAGAGGTATGATTGTTCATAATAGTTGGCGTTGCACCACCACTGTGTTGGGCTGTGACAGTGGCTGACATGACCGGATGTAGGCACAATTGATAACGATTAGTGGAGTTTGAGCTGCTGCTGCTGTCGTTGCTGTCGTTTTTGCTGTTGTTGTTGTTCGTGGTTGTATTATTGTTGCTGTTAATATTAATTTCTTTATGCTGTTGATGATTTCGCATGTTTGTTATTATTGTGGCTTGTTTTTTGTTTTTGTTTTGTTATCTCTTCCCCATTTGTCTCGACAACAAGAAAATTATTTAAAATTTGCACGTTTCTTTAAAAAAATTGTATTTTTCTAGTGATTTTTTATTTTCTTAAAGTTTGTTTATGTTGAGATTATTAAAATGTAATGACATTTTAAGGTTTGTTTTTTCTTTCTTTATTAGCATTTACCTGGTTCCTTTCTAAATCTAAAGATTACGTGAATTATTGAAAACCGCTTCTTTATTTTGGAAAAAAAATATTTTAATTTATTTTCCATTCAATTTAATGTGATATTTTTTTATTCATAATTTGTTTTCACTGGTGGCGAATTGTTGTAAAAAAGTGCCTGCAATGGAATGGAAACAAAAATATTTTTTGTTTAAGTAGTTCAATTGATGAATGAATTAATTTAAAAAAGAAATCCAATTTTATTATGAATTTTGAGATAAAAAGCAATCAATCATTAAATTTCATGTTTTTCATGCCAAAAAAAAAATTGCAGTCAATCAGTCTGTTTCAGCTTTTTTTGTCTTTAAAATCAGCTGATCGGAGTTCTGGCATCCATACAGAGATGCCAGACAATTAGAATATACATACATACATATAGTTTATTTCACGATTTGTCAGGAATCGTTAACAAACTAAAGGATGAGTTACCCGACTGTAATGTAAAGTAACTGCATCAGTAGGAAACAGCTGATCGTTATTGTTATGTGAAAAGTAATGTAAATGGTTATAGAGATGTAATGTAACGTAACCTACTTCCCATATAAAAATATCGATCAGCTGTTTCCTACGTTACCTTTACATTACATTGCCGTCGGGTAACTGAGCCTTAAAACTGAGTACGTGCGAGACCATTTTAGTCGTGTACTGTTTACTCCTATGGTTGGCATTAATAACCGCTTATGTCAAAAATCACTTTCTGCATATGCTTCAAAAACCCTTTTAAAGGAAAGTGGGAACTCGTAGGATAACGTATTTCTTTAATAAACAAGTAATAAGTGAAAAAATATTTTCAAAATCATAACATGTGTTAAAATAAAACAACTTATGTGCAAAACTATTGAAAAAATATAAAAACATGTAGACACATAACAAAGTATTTGATAAAATATTTAAAAACATATAATTTTTTCAGATATAACTAATACATAATAATATAAAATATAATCATACAGAACAGCATATGTGTAAAAAAAAATCGAGAGGTAGAAAATATTAGTTAATATTTAAAGGGTTTTGAATAAATATATTGCAAAATTCATTAGCATTATTTGTTTAATAGCTCAGATATGAGAAGGTAAATAAAAAAAATTTAAAATGAATTAATTAAACTAATAAAAATTTTTTTTAAGTTAAAATACAGTTAAAATAACAACGTTAACGTTGTTAACATATAACAACGTATGTGAAATTTTTTTTGAAAACCCCTTAAAATGCGCTAAGATATAAATAGTATAAGCAAATATGTTGAAATAGCATAAAAATGTGCTCAGATATAACAACGTATGTGAAAAAGATTATTTAAAAAACGTTAAAATGTGCTCAAATATAAACAAGTTTTTAAATTTTTGTTGAAATAACGTTAAAATTTATTTAGACGTAATAACACATATGGAAAACTGTCTTTTAAAGCACTAAAATTTTTTAAGATGTAACATCTGCCCAAATACTCGTATAACAAAGTATGTATAAATTTGTTAAAATTTTATCATAGCAACTTATGTGAAAAAAATTATTAAAAAAAAAACTTTAAAATGTTTTCAAATATACATATAAAAGTATGAAAAAATTTATTGAAATGATAAATGTGCTCAGATATAACAACGTATGTAAAAAATTATTGGAAAAAAAAACTTAACATGTGCCCTAGTATAACAAAAAACATAAAAGTTTGTTTAAATAACGTTGAAATGTGTTCTGATATAACAACGTATGTGAAAATAATTATTAAAAAAGCTTAAAATGCGCCCCAAATATAACAAAGTAGGTTATGTTTTTTAAAATATGTTCAAATATAACAACGTATGTCAACAAATTATTTAAAAAAATACTCAAATGCTTTCAATTACAACGTATGTGAAAAAAACTTAAAATTTGTCTTAATATAACAAAAATTTAAAAAATTTTGAAATTACGTTAAAGTGTTCTCACATATGTATAACAACGTATGTATGTACATATGTATGTATGTATGTAAAGAAATTATTTAAAAAAACTTAAAATGTGCTTAGATATAAAATATTATATAAAAAATTGTTAAAATAACGTTAAAATGTGCTCAGATATAACAACGTATGTGAAAAAAATATTGAAAAAACCTTAGAATGTGCCCAAATATAACCAAGTTTGTTAAAAAAATTTTGAAATAACGTTAAAATGTGTTACATTTTTTTTTTTAATTATGATCAAACGTGTTTACATATAACAACGTATGTTAACAAAATTATTGAAAAAAACTTAAAGTGTGCACAAATATAACAAAGTTTGTAAAAAAATTTGAAATAACGTTAAAATGTCTTAAAATTTTTTAAAATGACGTCCAAACATGTTTAAATGTAACAACGTATGTGAAAAAAATTTTTTTGAAAAAACCTTAAAATGTGCCCAAATATAACAACGTTTGTAAAAATTTTTTAGAAATAACGTTAAAATGTAATAAAATCACACTCAAACGTGTTTAAATATAACAACGTATGTAAAAAAATTATTGAAAAAAATCTTAAAATTTGCCCAAATATAATAAAATGATGTGGAAATTTGTTAAAATAACGTTTAAATTTATTTGGGTACAAGAACGTATGAGGAAAACTGATTTTAAAAGCTCTACAATTCGTTAAGAGCTAATGTTCATTTACTTACATACATACATGGTCTTACATTTAATAACAGAAGCTTATTCAAACCCAGCGCTGGAACTTAAATTTGATCATAGATCTATCTGCCTAACTCTTACGAACACATATGTATATGTATAATGAATCGTGTGGTTCAAAACAATATCAAACTTAAACATTTATCGAACAACAAATAAAATCCCAGCTCATGGATATGTCAAAAGAAGAAAATGTGGTTGAACAGGAAGCACATTAAGGTGGACAAGGCAAAAGTCTCGGAGTTCGATCAAAAAATACAAGACTTTCCACAGAAGTAAAGAAACTAGAATTACCCGGTTATCCACGGAACGAGGCTACAAGAACTGTTCACTGGAAATCTTTGATTGGCGCCATTTTCTTCCGAAATAGAGAATAGGAGAACATTGTCATCATCACATTAGGTTCAGTACCAGCTGACAGATATTTTGAGTGGAATTCACAATAGCGACATGCTTGAATGAAAATCTGTTCTATCAGCTGTTTCGATTCCAGTCGAAAAATAAGAATTACTTGTAAAAAAGTTATTAAATATATTAGAATGTTATTATAAATTTAACATAAGATTAATTTGATAATGATGTTATTGTCTTGCAAGGCGAAAAACGAAAAAAATAAAAACAAATTTTAACAAATCATTTTATATTTGATAAAATTGTTTATTTACTCTAAACACTTGCGTCATTCATTTTTTTCTTAAGAAAAATCTTTAAAATTTTTTGTTATTTTAATAATTGAAAACATATTTTTGTTTTTTTGTTTTTTTTCAGCATCTTCTAAATTCTTCAAATATTTTATTCGACAAGGCAGGAATGTATGAACGTAAGTGACTTTTTATTTTATTTCTTTATTTATTTTTCTACTTGTATACGAGTATTTCTTAAATTTGATAAAATATTTCTTTTATTTACATTATTTGCTTTTTGCCAGATATTGTTGTTCATATTTTATTTATTTATTTTTTTTTTGTTTAAACTTTTGTTTTACACGCAAAAAAATTTGTTTTGTTTTTTAAATGAAGCATTAAGAATAAAAGCTTAATTATAAAACACGTCAATGTACCCGGGTACTTGTGGCCAGCATTGTGTTGTGCAGTTGTAATTGTGTTTCTGTTGGTATAGCAAATAGAAAAAATATGCTTTGAAAACAAGAGAGATAACACCCAGTTAGTGGTTCTTAAACTTTTTTTTTTTTTAAGTACGGCTAAAATTCGGGTTAATAAATTAGGGAATTCACAATGAGTGGTTTGAAATTTTAATGTGGCAACATTGTGCACCTCTCATTGTGAGCTGGCAACGATGTAAATCACAATATACTTACTGAAGTATTAAAGTAAGAAAATTTTTTAAATTATAAATTATTGTTGGATAAATTTATTAAAATAGCTTTTGCTTTGCAAAATGCCTAAAGACAGCGAAAAATACAAATATTTTTGCATCAACTACAGCTGCAGCGCTGACAGTTTTAATTAAAATTACTTTATTGCTATATTGGAAATGACATGCTTTTATACTTTAAAATTTGCCATTTGATAATAAATTTCATTTACACTTGCCAGCCCATATTAAAATATTCAAATTGTAACTTTGCAATATTAAGACATATGTACATATTTTACAACACTATTGTGAACTCCCTAAATATATTTAGCCGCTTTAAATTAGTTTGTAATTTTTTTGTGTAACCAGGTTACACCAGGTTACAACATCCGGAAATATCTAGTTAAAGCTTTTAAATACCTGTAAATCTTATGCATTTTGCTTGTGGTGTGACACATTTTTCTTAATTTCCACTCAACTTGAATTTTGTTGGAAAAAAATAAAAAATAAAATAAAATAAAATTAACAACAGGAAATACCCTCAAAAAATCAAGAAACCTGTCACAATTTCTTTTAAAAAAAAAAATAAAATATTTTATGTGTGAGTGTAACTAAAAAGTGTGTAGCTGTTGCAAACTAACAAGCAAGTAACAAGTTGTTGCAACAAGTTTCCACACATAATTTTCATATGAAGCTTATTATTTATTACAATTTAATACATATTGTTGTAAGTGTGAGGGTTTTACTTTGACTTCTGTTCTTCGTAAAATAGTACCTGCTTCTTTTCGGAATACGCCTAAATACCTTGTATATACAAGGCAAGTTTTTATTTTTTATTTGTTGCAAGTTTTAAATTTCGGCAAGACAAAATGAAGACGAATGCAAAAAAAAATTAATAAAAAAAATAAAATGCATGTCAAATGAAAAAAAAAATAATTTAATATAAAAAATTTTCTCACTCAAACACACCTTTTTTGAAATTCAGAAAAAAAATTGCTTAAATTTGCTAATAAATTGCCTTGAACAACTTGCATGCGAATTATGAGAATTAAAGTAACTGATTTAAATTAAAAGAAACAAAAAATTCGGTTGAACATTTTTGGCAATGAAATAATTTTATAAAAAAGGAAGTGTTAATAATGCACTTAAGTTCAAATTATTATTATTTCCGGAAAATGGGGAAATCCATTTAATGCAAATTAAAGAAATTTTATAACGCCTCACTTCCGTATCACAAAGTAACAACCCAATTCATGAAAGTTTATGAAATTCAAAATATTTGTTGAAGTAGAGTCTTAGAAATTTCTGAACACTTCAAAAATTCATTGTTGCGCAATCTGGACCCCTGATATGGCTTCGCCTTGAGGTAGGCTGCTGGTTTGAGAAGCGAAACTTACCCCCTTGGGTCGTAGTTGGTCCCGTTGTGTTACCTGAAACGGAGACATGAACCTCTTTTAGGTTTCTCTATTCGGTTCAGTGCTGAAGCAACCCCACGACCTGATAAATTAGCTTATCCGTCTAATGCCGTGGTCGGCAACTTATTTCACTACATTTTACCAGTCGAAGTAGCAAATATAGTCATAAAATTTTTACTTTTCGCTGCTTTTGCTTTTTCCAACTGTTTAAAATGAACCAATGCTTTTGCTTGTGCTTGTGAAAATAATCACAAGTCGAACCAGAAGCAGACAACTAATCATGAACAACAATTCAGCAGTGAACGATTTCAAAAGTTTGAATTTGATTTGCTGTTGCTTTTGGTTAGTTTCGCTAGTAAAAGCATAAGCAGTCTGTGTGTTTTTGTAAATACCAAACAGTCACAGTCGAAGAAGCAAAAGCTCTTGCTTTTAGAAGCTTTCAGCAGGTTCGGTCAACTATTTTGTGGTGTGTGTCATGTTTTTGTGTTTGCTATAAATATGATTTTGTAGAAAATTTTCTTAAAATAAATTATAAAATTATTCGGTGTTTATTCGTTGGGGTTTTTCATTTGTCCGTTACATTATTTTGTGAGGTGAATGAATTATTGTTTTATCATTTTTCAGTTACAAGTAAATAATTTAGGTTTTTTTTGTGATGCTTAACAAAATTTGATTAACGTGGCTTTAGTGTGAATATTTATACTGCAAGCCAGTTGGCCAAATCGTCGCCGTTTTCTAATAGACAATTTAAAGGAAATCGTCTTGTGTGACCTCGCCGCCATTTCTATGAAAATTTCGTCAACGATTTGTATAGAGTTATCTTCAAAACGTCTTGTACGACTTACCATTGTCGTGTAGCCGTCGTCAAAGATGTCTAAAGACGTGGCCAACTGGGAACATTCATCACTCACACTCATACACACATACATATCAGAGATCTGCATGATTATGAATTAAACGGCATAATTTTGCCTTTTCGAAAAATGAATATTTATCTAGCATTCAACATTACAAAATGAAAAATGCTAATGCATGATTCATATTCACAACAATGCATGCCATTGCTTGCAATTTCTGTTTAATCATATGATTCACAAAAGCAGTGAATCAGTATGCCTGTTTTGAATATTTCTTGAAAAACTTCACAGAGAAAACAGTGCCTACTAGAAATCTCTATAGTTTTTTTTCAATAAGGAAATCTTATTAATTTCATAGAGAAAATCAAGAAGAAAAAATCAAGAAGAAATGTTGTAGTTTTTATGAGGTTATCTTATTGATGTTTTCAATAAAAAATTAAAAAAAAATTGCGTCTTTATTCTCTGTACTTATGTATTTTCATTTAAATTCTATACCATATACATATGTATATTGTGGATGTTATTTATTTATACATACATATGTACATACATACACATTATGTTATTTTCTTAACTAACTTACTCACCAAGTATTGAACCAGCAAACTTCTACCTGATAGACATGCTAACAAGCAGCCTGAATAACCATTGAAATTATTGTGCAAATATTCCTACACAAAAATGAAAAAGATCATGAAAAAAGTTGTCTCTATGTCTATTTATAGATATGAAATAACAAGACACCTCATAAAATCAAGAAGGTTTCCTTATTAAAAAAGTCAATAAGATGCTTTACACATAATTATATAGGAACCTACTAAAATCAAGAAGAAAACCTTATTGAAAAAATCAATAAGATAGCCTAATAAAATCGAGAAGAAAACCTTTTTAAAAAAATTAATAAGGCAACCTAATAAAATCACTAAAAAATCCCTATAGTTTACAATTTATAAGAAAACCTAATAGAATCAAGAAGTTTTTCTCTATGGATTGTTTTTTAGTGCCAAAAATAACGGAAATTGAGTAAAATAAGTTGTGAATAATAAGATTTGTTCTTTATTTTATGTGGTTTTCTTCGTGATAAAATTAATAAGATTTACCACATAAAAACAATAAGGAATCTCTATGAAAAAATTTTCGCTTCTTTCTGCTGGTATACCCCTTAGTCTAAAAACGTTTCAAAGAGAAAATCTTATTGATTCTATGAGGCAGTTTTTTCTCTGTGCTTATTCTTATTATTGTACCTGAATTCATTATGTTAAATTTTCTTAAAACTCGTTTCAAAAGTTCTTTAAATTTATTTTAAAAATTTATGAAAACATATACGCACTGTTTTATTAATTTAAGACTTTCCCTCATGTGCAAAAAAAATTAACGTGTGCTTCAAGTGTTTTATATGGAAATTTTGTTTTAACGTACACTTCAAGCACACATTAATTTTTTGCACATGGGGGTTTACCTGTCCAACGTGCTATTGTGAATGAGTAATTTGATTATTATACAAAACAATCAAACAACAGTAAGAAGTTTTTATTTACTTTTGCAAACAGTGCTTAAAAAACATGAGTTATACCCCTTTTAGACACGCAAAGTCTACTTTGTAAAGTCTCAATTCAGCTGTTTGAAAGACAGAGGGAGGAATACTATCTCTTTCTGTCTTTCTCCCAGCTGAATGAAGACTTTGCAAAGTAAACTTTCCGTGTCTAAAAGGGGTATTAGTTAATGACAGTCTGTTGTTAGAGAGTTAACACTGCAAGTAACATCATTAGTACATACATACATATATAATGATGTTAAAAAGCAAAACAGAATTATTGTAAATGTGAGTGGACAGCAAAAGTGAATCAACTCATGCAGTTCTCTGATGCATATGCATGTACATGTTGCCAGGTAGTTTTTCTTAAGACTATTTTTTTTGTAGTTGGGTCGTTGTAAAACTCCACAACATTTTGATATTTGATATTTAATTTAGAAATTTTTTTTAAGTGTTCTTTTTTTTCTTGAAATTTCCGCAGCCCACATTGCCACAAAATAACGAGTACAAACAACAGCAGCAGTATGCAAGTCTTTTGTGTACGAATGCAAGCAGCAGATTCATTAAAATATATTTTTCATTTGTGTGCTGCACTCGTCTGTCACGTGAGAATTATGCGAATTCATTTGACAATAAACTATAAAAACTTAAGACAAAAAAAAAAAAAAAAAAAAAAAAGAATAATAATAAAACGAACACTTGTTTTTCGCATCCGCATTTGCCACAAACATATTTTTTTCACTCCTTTTTTTCCAAATCATCACAAACAATTAGTTCTAAGGAAATGTTATTAATTATGTTTTTCAGCCTTTGCAATCACAAGTGCTTTTTACAATTTATGGCGAATTTCTAACAAATGTTTTCTTTGCTATTTTTTTTTGTGTTTTGTTTTTGTTGTAATTTGCTGCCTGGGAGTTACAAATAAATAAAAAATTAAATGTACTTGAACTTGCTTCATTTGGAAGACCGACCGACCTCAGCTGTAGAAGAAATCAAGTGAATTTCCGCTTGTCTCTCTGGTTACGTTCTTTTGCTGCTTCTTCTTCTTCTTTTCCGCTTCAAGTTTAAAGCGAACATTTAAGTGTTTTTTTCTTTCTTTATATTTCGCTTCAATACTCGTATTTCTTGTCGAACTTTATTAAGTGTCATAATGCTGCCATTGAGGGCTTGGAATTTTTAATTTCATAAATACCCATACCTTGGCATTTTCACTACCTGTCTTGTGTTTCATTTTAAGCGCTTCTCTTGTTGTTGTTTTTTTTATAAATTAAGCTTATAGGAATTCTTTTCGGACAAAAAAAAATATTTATTAGTTTCTTTTTATTTGGAGTTAAGAAATAATTAAAAAATTATTCGCAAAAAAAAAAGAATTTTGTGCTGTTATTTAATTATCTTTAGTTATTTTAGAAATTTGTCCCATATGTGGTTTCACATTAAACGTTGTCCAACCGCGGCCGCTTCCTTAAACGGATAATGCACAATGGGGTTCGGTAGTCAAATATTCGGTGTGAAATATTTTAAAGCTGGAATCGCACCAGAGCGAGAATTTAAGCTTTCAGTTAAATTGTCTGTGGGTATGAGCAGCCTGCGCATAGATGGCGCCACAGTTGCTATATTTAAAATATCCAATGTGAAGAAATTTTTTTGAAACAATTTCAATGCGAAATATAAACTTTTCTTGGCTAACTGTTTTTAGGTAATTTCTTAGCATTTTTATACTCTATTCTTTCTGCGAGCTTTGCTCATTTCTTGCAATGACCGATTTTGCTAAGTCACAAACTTTTTCTGATTGTGATGTTTTTTGCTTGAACTTTATTTTCTAGGAAAATATCCGCAATTTTGTTAAATATTGGGCTCAATATTGTTTGCTTAGCATTTTTGTTTTCAATATTTTTTTTTTAATTTTTTATATATTCATGAAATATAAATATTTTGTGAAAAGATTATCAGTCTGTTTTTAGAAAACAAATTTGCTCCTAAAAATGGCGAACGAGTGACAAAAAAGAGCTTTCAGTTTTCCTATGTATTTTTGGTTATACGAAGAAAGATATTTTTTCATAAAAATCTCTTAATCCATTTAAATATTATATATTATAGTATATAATATATAATAAATAATATATAATATATAATGTATATAATATATAATATATATAATATATAATATATATAATATATAATATATAATATTTAATATATAATATACAATATAAAATATATAATATATTATATATAATCTATCAGATATAATGTATAATACAAAATATATAATATATAACATATAATATATAATATATAATATATATAATATATAATATATAATATTTAATATATAATATACAATATAAAATATATAATATATTATATATAATATATCAGATATAATGTATAATACAAAATATATAATATATAATATATAATAATATAATATATAATATATAATATATAATATATAATATATAATATATAACATATAATATATATAGTATATTATATATAATATATAATATATAATATATAATATATAATATATAATATATAATATATAATATATATTATGTAATAAATAATATATAATATATAATATATAATATATAATATATAATATATAATATATAATATATAATATATAATATATAATATATAATATATAATATATAATATATATAATATAAAATATATAATATTTAATATATAATATACAATATATAATATATAATATATATTATGTAATATATAATATATAATAAGGAATATATAATATATAAGATATAACATATAATTTATAATATATAAGATATTTAATAAATAATATAGAAGTAATATATAAGATATAATATATAATTTATTATATATAAAATATAATACATATATAATATAAAATATAAGACATAAAACATAAAATATAATATATAAAATAATGCGGCATATTTCATTTTATCTTGTATTCGCATTTGTGCAATCATCTCTTAATAGAAGAATTATATTTTTTATATATTTATAAATAAGTATATTTTCTTGTCGTAAAACTAGCTTTTTCGATTTATGATGTTATTGAAGTAAATGGGCGATATGTGTACTTGATTTGATGTGAATATTTTTTCAAGTAAATTAAAGGAATCTTTCACACAGTAAGCCATCTTTTCTCAGTCAGACATATTTTCTATAAGAAATGAGTCAACAATATTTTCTATAAGAACAGAATATTTTATCTATAGCAAAGATAAGCTGCCACACACCAACCAACTAAGGAAGTCTTGTTAGACAGTCGGTCATATTTTCTATAAGAATAGAGCCAACCATATTTTCCATAAAAAGTACAATGTGTTGTCATTTAGTCGTCCATTTTTTCTATTAGAACCGAGGCAAACATCTTTTTTATATATAAACAAAGGCAACCTTGTTTTCTAAAAAAAAAGCTGAACAGTCACACGGTCATTTTATTTTTTTTTATAAGAATAGAGTCAACCATATTTTTATAAGAAAGAAGACTTGTTACACTGTCAATCATATTTTCTATAAGAGTAGTGTGCTGTCAAATATTCGACCATATTTTCTATAAGAACAATGTATTGTCATATAGTCCTTCTTTCCTTAAGAATAGAGTAGCCATATTTTCTACAAGCATGCAGTCAGCCATCTTTTTTATAAGAAAATATTCAATCATCTTTTCTATAAGAACAATATGTTGCCACTCAGTCAACAGTCTTTTCTGTAAGAACATATTTTCCCTAAAAACCTTATTTTTTAAATGTAAACGAAATTATATATTAACTTAAGCCTTAACTTAAATATTACAAAAGCAAATGAAAATTAAAAATGACAGCTGTCATAATGCCACAAAAAAAAAAAACAAACCCAGTGTAAATCAACGATTTAAATTGTTTAAATTGAAATTATTATTTTGAATTGCCTAAAAAGATTTAATTCCAAAGAAAAAAAAATAATGCGTTTAATTATTTTGAAATATACTCGTAGTATATATTTCTTTTACATTTTAAGTAGTTCAAAGATAAATTTATTTATTTAAGAGTATAAAATTAAATCAGGGAGGTTGATAAGGTTGGAGATAAAGAAAGAAGCATGTGTATGTATTTATTTTATCATCTCCATTTTTTTGTGTTTTGTTTTGCCTTTTTTAACTTTATTTATAACTGACGAGTATTTAATGTTCTTTTTTTGCTCAACTTACTTTTGTTAAGGAATTTTTCTATAATTTCGAGATACACTTCAAAAAAAAAAAAAAAAAATAGAAAATGAAAATTAAAGCAGAAAAACAATACAACTGTTTAAATAAAACGACAAGGTCGTCGTCATCGTTTAAAGCAAAATGTTATATAAAATGAAATGAAAAAGGTAATGACAGTTTAAAATGAAATAAGTATAGTGGAGAAGTCGAGAGCCAGACGTTCCCTGGGTTTTTTTTTCTTGCTGATTGCAAGATTCCTTCCAAATGCTACTTGACTCTTAACAATTTGTGTCTCCCCATTATTTTAATTGATTTGCGAACACTGTTTCTAAAAGTGACGGTCTTAAGTGTGTCCATGATTGAATTTTCTCAATTGTGTTTAGAAATATATTACAATGACATGACATTATTATTTATCAGTTAAGTTTATGTTAAGTTGTTAAGGTTGAGTCACTAGAATTAAATTATTGACTTATTTACATAAACAATAATAAAAATACACTCCATGCTTACAATTGAAATTATTGGCGGAAAATTAATTTAATCGGAAAATATACTCGTAATAATTGGTAAATAGGGCGATTAATTAGAATGAAAAAAGCATATTAATCGAATATCGATTAATCAAAAAATCTAATATTTTTATTTTTGCTACCAGTGAATAAGAGTTTATTCCTTTTTTCGTTAGTAGAAAATCTATTATTCGGTATTTGAAATCCGATTAATCGGAAAATTTCAATGATAGGTAATCCTATAAATTGTATTGTAATTGTAATTGTTTTTTTTTTGTTTTAACTAAAAATATTTCATTATTAAAATATCAATTTTTTTAAATTTTTGATAAACTGAAAAACCGATTAATCGGATAAATAAATAACTTTAATGCAAAATAAAATAAAAGTGTCTATATGTTCTAATAATTCGTTGTATTTTTGGCAAATATCCGTTCATTCCTTTTACGGTTAATAGGAAATCGATTATTCGGTTTTATAAATCCGATTAATCGGTTAATTTTAATGATATATAAACCTATAAATTGGAATCCTTTTATTTTTGCTTTAATTAAAAATATTTTATTATTAAAATATCAATTTTTTTTAAATTATTAATAAATTGAAAAACCGATTAATCGGATAAATAAATATTTTTAATATAAAATAAAATATACCATATAGAATAAGCTAACAATTCATTTTATTTTTGGTATATAAGCGTGCATTCCTTATGCGGGTAAAAAAACTCGTTTATTCGGTGTCGGATATCCGATTAATCGAAAAAATTAAAGATTGGAAAACCTATAAAATGAAAATTGAGCAGTCAAAATATTAACTAATGATGAAAAAACATCATTGGTAAATAAATGGCATGCCTTTTTCGGTTAGTATAAAATCGATTATTCGGTGCTACAAATCCGATTAATCGGAAATTTTAAAGACCTAAAACACTATAAATTGGAAACTAAGTAGTTATAATAACTCATGATAAAACAAAATGATCGGGACCCCGATTAATTAAGAAAACGATTAATCGGATAAATAAATGATCGTTATAAAAATAAAGCAATATTATAATCGATTAATCCAAAAATTTAGTGATCGGTAATCCTATAATATGGAATCGTTTTATTATTTTATTATTAAAATATCTATTTTTTTTTAATGATTGATAAACTGAAAAACCGATTAATCGGATAAATAAATAATTTTAATACAAAATAAAATAAAATTGTCTATATGAGCTAACATAACAATTTATTTTATTTTTGATAAATAAGCCTTCATTCCTTTTGCGGTTAAAAAAAAATCGATTGTTCGGTGTTGGAAATCCGATTAATCAAAAAAATTAAAGATCGGAAAAACTATAAATTGAAAACTGAGCAGTCAAAATATAAACTAATGATAGAAAAAATCATTGCGAAACCGGTTAAATAAATAACGATTAATCGAATAAATAAATAATCGTTATAGATAATTGTATAAAATTATCGATATGTTCTTACAATTAATTTTATTTTTGCTACAAGCACATAAGAGTAATTTTTTTTGGTTAGTACAAAACCGATTATTCGGTGTTGAAAATCCGATTAATCGTCAGATTGAATGCTCGAAAAAGCTTTTGATTGAAAACCTTGCAGTCAGAGTTTTAATTAATAATAAAAAAATCATTAGAAAATCGATTAATTAAAAAATAGATTTGTCAGGCAACCGATTAATGCTATAAATAAATATTCGTTGTAAAAATTGCATCGGACTGTCTATATCATCTAACAATTCGTTTTATTTTTGCCATGTGCGAATGCAAGATTATTAAATTATTAGTTAGTATAAAATCGAGTATTATTCATTGCACGAAATCCGATTAATCGGAAAATTTTATAATCAGCAAACGATTAATCGGATAAATAAGTTATTGTTATAAATAACTATATAAAATTATCTATATGTTTTTACAATTAATTTTATTTTCGCTATTATGAAATAAAAGTTTATTCCTTTATTGGTAGTAATCGATTATTCGGTGCTCGAAATCCGATTAATCGGAAAATTTAATAATCGGTAAAATTATAAATTGGAAACCTAACAATCAGAATATTAGTTAAAAATAAAATAAAATCATTGGGAAACAAATTGGCTAAAAAATGGAGCTGTCGGACAACCGATTAATCGCATAAATAAAAAATCGTTACAATCGATTAACTATATAAAATTGTATGTTCTTACAATTAATTTTATTTTTGCTATGAGCGAATAAGAATTAATTGCTTTATTTGCAGTAAAAAATCGATTATTCGGTGCATGAAATCCGATTAATCCGAAAATTTAACAATGGGAAAACCTATAAATTGGAAACTGAACAGCCGGCATATTATACATATAATGTTAAAACAAGCTCAGTGAGAAACCGATTAATTGAAAAATCTAGATGTCAGACCACCGATTAATCGGCTAAATAAATAATCCGTATAAAAAATAACATAAAATTAGCTACATATATGTTTTAACTATTTGTTTTATATTTGCTACAAGCGATTACAAGTTTGTTCTTTTTTTTGTGAAAAAAATTTAAATCTGAAAGAGTTTTGAATTTGTTCAGAAATCTTTATCAACAAATGAAAAACGATTAAATATCTAATGGGAAACAATGTCAGCAGTTATCGAATATACAAATTTATTTATTTTACTGAAGGCTATATAAGATTCGTAACTTCATTGCAACTACGAGATATTAACTTGTTTTCTACTTCTTTTATTTTACCAAGCTCTATCTTAGTTTTCTAAAGCTTTAATTTATATAGAGTTTTAATTTATGTGCGCTATTTTTTGTTTATATTTATTTATATCATTGAAATACAAATGAATAAGATATTTATTACTGTTGCAGAAAAAAAACGACTTTTAATTCAATTATAACCAACTTTAATGTGCATATGCGAGGGTGGTTTTAAAATTAGCGTATTATCACTGTTCATTGCAAGCTCTTGCTTATTCTTAAAACATTTTTCAAACTCTTTTTAAACGAAGTGAAATCGTGATTTTTGAGGATTTTTGGCTTTGAGTCATGTGCAAAATTGTGCGGGTGATATTTTGAAGTTTTAAAGAGAAAACTGTACGAGGGAAGCAATTGTTAGCATTTGAAATACTTACTAGCTTGAAGGTTGTAGATTGCAGAAACAACGTGAATTGTTTCTAGGCCTCAGGCAAAAATGCTTGACAATTTTTATTTTAATTGCATCATAAGCTCTCGTCAGTCTACCCAAGGCTAATTCATATCAGGTGATCTTAATTTAACAGCTGATGATCAGCTGTTAATTTCTCCTGTGTCAAATCAAAGCAAAACATTCGAAAATTTTCTGACAGCAGGCAATTTTACACTAACAAATATTTAAGGCAAATATGCAGAGTTGCAAAACGATATCAATTCGCCTTGAACCCCTCTCTCATTTTTCTGATACTCAGACAGATTTGACTACGCCATTTTTTATTGTTGGTTCCTTATTTATTTAATTTTTTTTCATAATTCAAGGCTTTTTAATCGCCTAACCACCCTCGTAAACATCTCAGGAGTGTATGTATACTATTTATTCAAATTAGTAAAATGAATCACAGACACATTAATTTCACCACAACGCAAATAGCATTTGAGTTATTTAGTAGTCTGGTTATACATAAGTTTCGTGGAGTTGTCGTTAGAATTTTTATAACTTAAACCAGAACTTGATACTTAAAGTAATAAATCTAAAAGCAAAAAAAAAAAAAAAAAAAACTCTGTCGCTTCACTGCTATTGCTTTGCTCTGGCTTAACATTTTTTTTCTACAATAAATTGAAAATGTTTTGAACATATACATACATAGATAATTCATTTTTCCGAAAAGAAAAACCTGTTACAATTTCTTGTAGCAGTCAAGTCGTGATTTTGCTTTTATCAAATTAATTACTTCCATATATGTAAGTAAGTGCGTTCGTTCGCTGGTAAAGGGTCAATGTTATGTAAATAACGCAATTTATTCAACAAAAAAAAAAAATAAAATCACTGGCTTAAAAAAATTAAAACCAAAAAAGACACTTTACATTTTTCACCAAGTTTATGAGTAGTTTGGCTCTGTTCGTTGCATTTTTTCTTCTTTTTTTCCTGCCAGCTGTTGTTGCCAATAAACAAGGTGCTGAAGAATGTTGTGCGAGTGCATAAAATGGTTTTTGTTTTAAAGTGCTTGAATCAAAAATGAATAAAAAGAAAACAAAATACGCATATTTACCAACTCTTGACAGTTTGTTAACATTACGCACTCTAATAAATTGCTTTGGAAATCTGAATGTTGTTGTAAAATTCCACAACCAGCTTGTTGAGCAGCAAAGGAAAGGAAAACTCAAAATACCACAAATCAAAAGCAAAATTAATAATAAAAAAAAATAAACAAGTAAATAAATAAAAAAATTAAACCACAATATAGTTTTTGTTATGGTTTTTCTATGTTTCTGTAACTTGGCTGGAACTGGCAACAGCAACAGCAACAGCAACTCACTCTTCTGCATTAATTGCCACCTTTCAGCATTCCACAGATTTAAAATTAAAAAAAAAAAATAACAGCGATAATGAAAGATACCAACAATAATAACAACAACAACAAAAACAACAAAAACAATAAAAAACCACAACAACTACAACCGTCGTCAAGTAATCAAAAAGCACGCCCAATATGCCCACATTAATGCCAAGACAGACAAATCCAACCAGCAATATTGAAGGCAGTTGTTAAAAAGAATGCAATCTTTTTTCCACTCACACTTATACCACAATAACAAAGTTCTAACGTCTGAATGTGGATTGTTAAAAGTTTCGTCTGACTCTATTTTATTAAAATAAACAATAAAAAAAATAATTTTGAAATATCCTGCAGTTGTGGTAAAAGAATTAAAAATATTGATGAATTAACCCACTACCAGCCAATAACAGGCAACCCTCGGTTAACGCGATCTGGTGGGGCAGAAAAATGCACGCAAGGTTCATAGTTCATAAATTTCTTCGAAAAAAAATAAATTTTTTTTAAAGCATCGATTTTGAATGAATTTAAGGATTTCTCAACATGTTGCCAATATTTTGTTTTATACGTCTTGCAACATGTTGCTACAGTTAACAATTTATTAAATTGAAGTCTGTGTCACTTAATACGAGCAACTTTGTATCTACGATTGTAGTCGAAAGTGCTGATGGAACGAATTTAATATTGATATTAGCTGCGTTCGAGAACTTTTTGATTTTTTTAAATTTTTTACTATTTTTTTTCTAGATTTGATTGGACTTCGTGAATAAATTGGATAGATTATCATAGCGAAATTTTTGTTTGTATGTATATGTATGATTTTGAATATTTTTTTTTTGCATATACAGGTAACTCTTGTTATACACGATCTGGTGGGATCGAACAATGTACGAGTACATACGCGTAAATCAAATTAGCCTAAAATAATGTTCAGTATTGGTACAAAATATTTTTTTGGGGCCAGGAATTTAGCATTTCACCTTAATCGAAACATAAGCTGAAGGCTTTTCTCCATTTGTCAGGCGGTACGAAATTTTTAATTTTTTCGCATAATGAATGGCGTTATTTTTATAACAAAACTAAAAATATTTTAACGGCCCTTTTAAACAATGTGTAATTAAAAGCTAACAGGCACTTTAACGGCAAGTTTTGTTTGAAAAACTGTCAGTTAAAGTTCACGTTAACTCTTAATCATACATTGTGAAAAGGGACGTAAGTTGTATTAACTATGCTGTTGGTTTATCATAAATCCTAGTGCAAGATTTCGCGTAAAATTACTTAAATCATAATTTTTTTAGCGTGTTATATTAAATTAGGTTTGAAAATTAAATATACGCTTGCTATTATTAATCCTTGTTATATCGAAATCGCTTAAAAAAAGTAACGCGTAAATCAAGGGTTAGCTGTAATACTTTAAATGTGAAAGAGAGAGAGAGAGAAAGAATGCAAGAGAGAATTTTTCTTCCACCTTAACACCAAAAAGGCTTAATCGACTTGTATGAATTTCGGTAGATGGATATTATATTGTCTAGATTAAAATAAATGGTGGTACGTTTTAGGGGGTAAATCGGGTACTTTTTTGGTACTTTTTCTGTTTTTGCTAAATTTGGTATAAATACATGAGACAATTTCAGTTTCTTTCGGGATGCTAACTAAGTTGCAAGAAGATGCTGGTAATTTATATGAATTATTAAAAAAAAAGTTATTTGAGTTTCTTTATGTAGGAAAATTCATCAGTCACCCTGTATTCAGAAGTAAACTTTTAAAATGCCGAAAACCGTTTCGAAAAAAATATCATACATAATCTGGCATTGCCAAATTAAAAAAAAAAATGCTTTATTCCTTTCAATTGTTGTTGCCAAATTGAAAAAATGGCTGCAATTGATAAGTTGCGTTATCAATGAAGAAAATTATTCCCTCTAAATGTCAAGGGGTTAATTAACTCTTTGGGGAGCAGCATAGAACCTGAGAAATTAACTAAAAGCTCAGCTTTCAAAAAAATATCTCTCTTTTACAGCTCTGCCTTTTTAACATGTGAACAAGCATTACAACTGTTATGTGTTTACATACTTTATATGCACTGGTGATGGCCGCCGTGATTAGCGTGAATGCCAGATGATGAATGATGTCGTTAATTTGAGAGATATTTTTTTTTGCTCAAGAACTTTGCCATCATAAGCTTTTTGTGATATTGTTTAATTTTACTTAGCACTCACTTACTTGAGCGTGCCTGAAAAATTAGTCACGATGTCATCACTAAATTTTTTATATTTTAACACTTTTAAAATAGTGCTTTCGTAAACATTCACTGTTGCACACTTTTTATATGGGCATAAGTTTGTTGTTTATTCTGCTGTATGAGATTCAAGTCACTCGGTGACGACAAACCCAAAAAAGTCAGTCAAACAGTCAAACAGTCAGTCACAGTTACATGACTCGATCAATATATTAAATAGCAATTTTTTTTTGTATATTTTTTTTTTGTCATATTTCTTTAGCTTTTTGGACTTTGGCAGCGTAATTTTTTGTTAAGCTTTAAAGAAAAAAACTTACATACATAAAAAATGGTATTTATTTTTATATATATTTTGTTTAATTTTTCTTTTGATTCCATATTTATGTATAAGCAACACATTGGCTGATGGACAGACAGACGACGGAGGCTCTGTCTGCCATACGACGACGATTTGAGTGGCCTGATATCCAACCATTATTAATTTAGTTCAATACCATTGTAACTTAAAAAGCAAAAATAAATCTATAAACAAAAAGTTAACAACTACGAACAAAATATATACACACATACATAAATACCCTATCGGAAATTTGGCTAACTTTAAACTAACTTTAAGCTAACTATTTCGCAACTAGTACTGACCGACACTTGGATTACTTTGCAATGTAATCAAGTAACTATTTTAACATTGCGATGTCCTAGGCGTTAGTCAATTGTCTCACTCTGCACTACTTTCAGCTAACTTAAAGTTGACTTTTTTTAAATCACTTGGTAGTCAGTAAATTAAAAATTTTTTTCTGGGGTTCGAACATGTAACATCACACGTTGTGTACTCAACGCGCTACCACTCGGCTAAGCTGCCATCTAAAATAGCAACAGCAAAATGTTAATATAAAACTGAAATGAGTTTTAAACTAGCTGAGAATAAATTTGTTGGCTCTCATCAAATTCGATTACCCACTCAACTTAAGAATTAATTTTGGGTTTGTTCTGGATGACTTTGCAGCTAGCTTTTAGTCAGTCTAAGAAAAGCTAACTATAAGTTAAATATTTTTGTAGTCAAGCACACATTCTCCGACAGGGTATATACATGCATACATACATACGTAGGTACGATGTATATGTATGTGTGTATATTGATCGTTAACAAATTAAAAACATAATGAAGAAAACATGTTGAGAAATTGTACAGAAACCGCAATTTAAAGCAAAATAATCGTAGAAAAAAATAAAAAATAAATACAAAATGAATTAAGCAACCAATCGATCGGCCAAGTTAAAAATGACGCATACCTGGGATATTTGATTAATAAATAAATAAATACAAAATTTTTAGCGTGCAATAATAATCATAATAATAGAAATAAAATTCATAATAATTTATAATTTATGAACCAGCAAAAAAAAAAAAATTAAATCCAAAGGAGTTGTGATTCGGAACTAGTAAGGGTACAGTAAATTTTCAATTATATAACGATATGCAAAATGGAACATTTAGTCATGTTTTTATGCCTTGCATCGAAGACATCTCACAGGGGATTCACTCTTAATAATAATTCCTAGTCTATATGAATTTCGTTCCTGGTTAAGCAACTCATCAGTAGACTTCAAGCCAAAAGTTTTTGAAATATATAAGTAAAAAAAAAAACTTCGTATGCTTATAGCAAGACTATTAAGATGTTATTAAGAATTACAATATATCAGCATAATAAATTTTAAAGCCACAAACAAAAAGCTTTCAAAACAAGCAACTTTATGCGATTTTGCATCCATTATTCGATTGCTATTACCTTTTTTACAATTAGTTGTCGCATTGGGTAACAATAAAAGTATTTAAATATTGTTATTGCTTGTAAATACTTTTATTGAAAATAAGAAATGTATGCAAAATCAAATAAAGTTGCTTGTTTCGTAAATATTTTTGTTTTAGTCTTTAAAATTTTGTGATTTGTTTTAATCTGTACCCTATCCTATCCTATCTACCGAATTTTATACAAATCCATTGTTCAGTTTTTGTTTTAAAATGCAACAAATATACAAATATTCCAGCTCGCAAACATGCACTCCTTCACATTTATAATATTACAGGTAACCCTCGACTTACACGGTGTTTCATTTAAGCCATTTCGATATCACACAGATTAATAATAGCAAAAAAAAATTTAATACGCATTAATTACGCAAAATTTAAAAAAAAATTCAACTTGAAAAATATTTTATAAAAATTTTTTTAAAAATATGAAAAAAAATTGAATAGTTGTAGCAAAAACGTTGAAAATTTGGTTAGTCATAGTTAATATATTAAGTGTTCTTGATTTAATGCAATTCCTGGGTACGAAAATAAAATTTGCATGTATTTCATATTTTGATTTAGCCGAAGTACTAAATTACTGATCTCAAAAAAATATTTTATACCAATGTTCAGTATTGGTACAAAATATTTTTAAGCCAATTGGACTTACGCGTACATTGTTCGATTCCACCAGATCGCGTATATCGAGGGTTACCCGTATGTGCAAAAAATATTCTAAATCCAACATACAAACAAAAATTTCACCATGATAATCCTTTCATTTTATTCACGAAGTCCAAAGAAAACCAGTAAAAATATTAAAAAGTTTTAAAAACTCAAAAAGTTCTCGAACGCAGCTAATATTAAATTTGATATTCGTTCTATTAGCACTTTCGATTACAGTCGTAGATAGAAAAATGTTCATACTAAGCAGCATAGACTTCAATTTCATTAATTGTTAACTGTGGCAACATGTTGCAATACATATTAAACAAAACTTTGGCAACATGTTGAAAAATCCTTAAATTCATTCAAAATCGATGCTTTAAAAAAAAATAAATTTTTTTTGGAAGAAATTTATGAACTAAGTATCATCTAAAAAATTTTTAAATTTAAGGATTTTTCAACATGTTGCCAAAGTTTTGTTGAATTTAAATTTGATATTAGCTGCCTTCGAGAACTTTTTGAGTTTTTAAAATTTTTTACAATTTTTTCTGGTTCTTTAAATTTTTTATTGACATCTACATGAAAATATTGTATTGCGTTAAGACCCTAAAATTGATTACTGAGGGGTTAGCTGGATCCAAGAAATTTAGCATCGTAATCGAGAACTTCTTGCAATGACAAGCCTCTCTGTTAGTCTCTTAAAATATGTTAAAAATGTTGAGCAACATTGATTATTGCATACGAAAAATTTTACCTCTAATTAACTAGCCTTTAAAACTATGCTACAATTTCTTAAGTTGGTAAAAAACTCTCCAGATGTTTGTTGTAAATTCTATGCGGAACAAGTGCCACTCATATTATTTCCCATGAAAACTTAAAATGTTGAAGATACATGTCAAATGTTTTTCCCAAGATAAACAGAGTTGTACTTCTGCAACATTTTTTCATGAACAACATTTCACGTGAAATGTTGAACAGAGTATCGGGCTTAAAGCTGAAGATTGTAAGTATTTTGCATTGTAAATCCTCTGCGAAATATCGAGCCATAACAGCCAAAAAAGATTAAATGATATATTTTTTGAATTTCGTTCTTTTAACGGAAAGCAATTCTACGATGGTAAATAATAGATTCTCGTCAAAAAAAATTTAAGCTCGAAAATTATGTCGCTTAAGCTTTTTTGGGTGCTATGGCACGATATATTATATACAAATAATAATAATGAAAGCGGTGTAGGTCATATAGTAAGTGAATACGACGTCAGAGCATACACTGATGTATCAAGAATGGCCTACGGTGTTGGCTCTGGCGTCTTTTCAGACGATTTTGGTACAGAATGCTCCTTTCGTCTCCCTAACGAAGCCGCAGTATTTCAGGCTGAAATTTTAGCGGTAAGGGAAGCGGCTAGAGTGCTGATTGATAAGTAGGTACAGGGTAAAGTGGGTATATTTGTCGAAAGCCAAGTGGCCCTTCTATCCTACATCACTTCGTCTATTCTAGTCGGGCAGTGTAAGAGTTTGCTATCTAGACTGGGTGATCAGGCTGACCTCACCTTCATCTGGGTTGCAGAACATAGCTATTTTTTTAGGTAACGAACGGGCGGACGAGCTGGCTACAGCTGGTTCTGCTCTGAATGCCTTCAATGCCGAATCGGTAGCCATGCCGTTTGATGCTATTAGCAGCGGTATATATTCAAGCACTATTTCTATAAGTCTGAATGTAGATGGCGCCATATAGTCACGTCCAAGTTTGCTAAGAAAATGTGGCCTTGATACAATAATAGGCGCTCAATACAATTAACAAATAGGATTCGTAGGTACATCTCGAGGTCGGCAGACATGCTAGTAGGATAGGTCTCTCCTATAATAAGCTCTGCCGAAGTTGTCGGGAAGCAAAGAAGAGGCAGTGTTCCACTTTCTTTGCGAATGTGTAAGCTTTGCAACTCTCGAGACACAAAGTTTTAGGCAGTCATGTACTAGACGATCTTGCAGATTTATCTGATATTGGGTTAAGTGACCTTATCAGATATCTCAACACGACGGGTGGGATCTATTAACGCTAACCGTATCAGAATACTTAGATACGGTTCTACATAGGTTGACACCGATGAGTGCAGTGTTTCTCTAAAAAAGGAATCATCTAGATTCTATTTGTATGCCTGCGTGTAGTATGCAGCCACGTAAACCAACCAACCAGGTTAAATAAAAAAAAATTCAGTGGAATCACTTATTTCACGCTTTTGCGGCTTAAACTAAATTAATTAACCCCGGACCAAAAAAAGGGGGTGATATAAGTTCCCACGATAAAAATGAATGCTTACTAAAGCGAAGAAATTTCGAAACAAAATTGTTCGATATTTGTTCGCAAATCTAAAAAAATTCGAATGTTCGTTAAAGCTCCGAACTTCGCACTACTCTCGATCGAATGTTTTTTTGGGACAAAACTGAGCGACAGGTAAACTTTTTTCGATTAATTTTTGAGTGTCACTCTCGGTAGTTTTATACGATAAATGTTCGAGATATGTTCGAAATCAATATCACTAACGAAAGCCGTGGTCGACTGGGTTTGTAGTGTGTATCTGTATATCTGTGTGTCTGTGTCTGTCCGTGTCCAGGTTAGGTTAGGTTAGGTTAGGTTTATCTGGTTGGTCCAAAGACCTCACATAGACCGGGATTGATCTTTAGCGATACCAGCAGATGGTCTGTCCGTGTCCACGTACAGACCAAACGGCTGGACCGATTTGCATTTAGTTTTTTCTGTTTGAAAGGTGACTTGATCGAGAGGGTTCTTAGTTATGTTTGAAAATCGGTTCAGCCGCTTAGAAGATATAACATCTTTTCTAGATATATCGGGAATTTTTAAAATTTTTAATTTTTGTTATTTAAAATAATGTTCATAACAAAAATTATATGCTTTAGATCACTTTCATAATTTGACAATTTCATGCCTTAGGTTTTGTTTTCTATAAACAAAATATGTACTTATTTGAAACTCTAGTCCAAGTCTTATACAAATTAAATTTTAATTATTTGCAGTTCACAGAAATAGCAAGTCTCCTCTTCTCTTTTTTTTCACATAAATTTTAGATAGTACATAGATACAATATGGCCAGCATGAATATGTCATTGTACTCTAACCCAAACCTTAAAGACAACCTCATGTTGAAATAAAAAATAAAAAAAGTTACAACAACAATTACAAAAAATAGAAGTTTCCTAACGTAAAAATAGACTGGCAACAAACAATCAGTTCTCGGTGCAACAAAAAAAAAAAAAACCAAACACATACAAAGTCATTTACAGATAAACGAAAAAGTGTAAAGAAAAGATACATTTTCACGAAGAAAACTAGAAATAGGTGTCTTTAGTTTTCTCAAAAACTTAAACAAAAAAAGTAAAATAATTCTTTTAGTTCCTTTAATTTTTTCTTTTGTAGAAATTCATGCGATTGTAGAAGAGTTTTATGCAGTTTTTTCCAATAAAACTATCATCTTTAAAATTGCAAACTCACACACACACACACACATGCAAACAACATATCCCACTTGATCACGGCTTTCGTTAGTGATTCGATTTCGAACATTTATCGTATAAAACTATCGAGAGTGTTACTCAAAAATTAATCGAAAAAAAGTTCTCCTGTCGCTCAGTTTTGTCCCAAAAAACTTTTGATCTCGAATTTCGTCAGCAATATCAAAAGTGAGAGAATATCGAACTAATATCGATATCGCAAAAAGGCAGCTGAAAAAGTATATTTATTTTTTAATTTAATTTTTGACCTGAGATTTTATAAAAAAAAACGAATCGCCACTAAAACGAAAAAAAAATTCGAATATTCTCTAAAGCTTCCAACTTCGAACTTTTCTCGATAGTTTCTCGAATGTGTGACGGTAGCCGAGTGGATGTTTGCCAGCTGTGTTAGTGTAGAGGTACCAAGTTCGAGGCATGACAGCTTTGTAAGCTAAAAAATAAAATAAGAACACATACCTACATACATATGTGACCTTCTCCGAGAAAAGGGAAATAGTGTGTGAAAATTAAGTTTTGAGACAAACGCATTTAAAAAATAAAATTTTAATGTTTTTCTCATTTTTATCGATTTTGACAAACACCCGTTTTTTGATACACTATGTCCCTTTTCTCGGAGAATAATAATTGAACAGAAACAAATATGCCACGATAGCCTAGTGGATCTATCATGTTCAAATCCTGCAGCGGCCTTGCAGCGTTTAAAACTCCATAAATAAAATAAGTAAAATTAAAATAAATAAATTAAGAAATAAAAAATAAAATTTTTACTTTTTGTGCTGCTTTTTTGCGATATCGAAATTAATGCGATAATTCCGCACTTTTGATACTGCTAGCGTAACTTTGATATCGCACGTTTTTTGGGGCAAAATTGAGCGACTGGTGAACTTTTTTTTGATTAATTTTTGAGTGTCAATCACTCTCGATAGTTTTACACGATAAATGTTCGTGATATATTCGAAATCGAAATATCAATAACGAAAGTCTTGGTCAACTGGGATATAAAACAGAGAAGTTTGCTTAAGTATGAGTTGCATCTTGGCTGGATATTTTCACTGTGTTGGACTCACTGACTCTGGTCTATTAATGCAACAAACAGCCGCAATATTGCTCCAGTACTACACCAACCGAACCTCACAGCACCGTACCGCACGGCACCGCACCGTACCGCTCACCCTCACCAACGTGCTGGAGCAAAAATATTTAAAAAGCAGCTTGAGGCAAACTTGTTTACCCAGGGATTGTCAAGTTGAAGTTGTTTTCAGCTACGAGTGGTAGTTGTCCGTCTGTCTGCTCCTCTGTTCATATGCACGTCCGTCCGTCCGACCATCCGTCCGTCCGACCATCCGTCCGTCCGTCCCTGAGTTTGTCTATTGGTTGAAATAATCCGGTTTTTAAGTTTATAAACATGTATCTAGTCATTGTTGTGGCGTATACTTTTTTTTATTATTTTAATTTTGTCTTTCTTTTATTCGTTATAAAGAAAAAGAACTCAATGTAAATTTGTTGTCGTTGCTGCTGCTGCTGCTGCTGTTGTTGTTGTTGTTTTCTTTTTGTAAAAGATAGATTCGCACAAGTTTTTTTCCTCTCAAGCTGGCTTTTTTTTTGTTGTAAGTTATTTTTTCCTACAACATCATCCTATTGTTAGAGCTGAAAATAGATACTAAAGGCAGCAGCAAACAACAACAACAAAGTTGTACAATTTAAGTCTGTCTTGAGAAATTGGAGGAGTAGAAAATACATAGCAATATCCAGCAACAACAGCAACAACAGCAACAACAGCAACAACATCAACTGCAATAATGTTTAGCAATGTAACGAGCAGATGTTAATGGAGTAAAAGATGAGGACAACGATGATGATGATATTGATGATGATCATGATGATGAAGTCTTGGCAGCAACTAGAGTTGTTGCCCAGGTAAAGGACGTGCAGAGGAGGAAATGCATGTACAGGCATGCATACATCTTTAAATGTTGCCTGCATATGTAAATATAAACAGAGTTGTAATCATTGAACCCTAATGAGCTAAAGAATTTTTACTAAAAAGCCACCATCACATCACGTATGTTAATTTCTTGTAAACCAGAAGAATTTAAAGGAGTTTTTCTTAATTTTTTTTTATATTTTCTTTGCCTTCTTATTGGCAAAAAAAAAATATGTATGTGAGATTTTAATATTCTGGCTTTTATGAATAAATTTATCCTGCAAGACAAGTCGATAAATCTTAAAAATAAATAAAGGAAGCAGACTAAGTTTATGTGAAAAATATAAAAAACTTTGAAAAGCAGAAGCTAAAATCTTTTAATGTTCATTTTGTTTCCCAATTTTTACGGCCTATACCACGATGTCGTCAGAAAACGTTCGATCGACTACTGATTTTAAAAATTAAAACACACTTTTTGTAAATTTTATTGCTTTTTTCAGTACAAGTGGGCTATTGAACGTTTAATGTCGACAGGTCGTTAAAATTAAAGAAAAAAACTTTGACCCTAGTTACTTGTTTAAATCTCGTCCCAAAAGTGATTTTTACACGTGGAAATAAAAAAAAAATATTTTGAAATTTTTTTATGTTTTTCATACATATTCTGGGGGTATACTCTGTAATTCGAAACGAAAAAAAATGCTTTCGAATTTACATGTTATAAGCATATAAATTCGAAAGCATTTTCTTTCGTTTCGAATTAAAGAGTGGACCCCCTGATGTGGACGAAATTTGTCGTTCGTCCCAGTTGTATTCCTAGCATAACTTGTGCTGGTCTCTTTGCAGCAGGGCCATTGGGTTCAGATGAGGACTTAGCCCTAATGCGACATAGTGGCTCTATAGGAGTGTGATCAAACAAACTCTTACAAACACATCGGTAGTATAGTGGAAGTCAACAGGTATAAAGCGCAACACTAAAATTTTGGAGAAGGTTCAACGAATGTGCCGCATAGGTATAAGTGGTGCTATGAGAACTACATCCGCCAGGGCATTGGAGACCATTCCTTATGTCCAACCTACAGACATTCGTATTAGATACGAAGCAGCTCTTGCTACAAAACGTCTACAAGTGATGGGGGAATGGATCGGACAAGACAACATACCACACCATCCGAACATATGGACATCACTGAACGGATACGACCAGACTTTGTAAATGTCCGAATGGGTATGTGCGACTAGGGGTCTAATCGCCGCTTTCGATAACGAAATGATTCGATCATGTTTTTTTTTCAGTTTGAGATTATAACATTCGTTATCGAACAATATAATAACAAGGTTCGATATCGAATGTCATAAGCTCAAACTGAAAAAAACGTGATCGTATCGGCTAGTTATCGAAAGCGACGATTAGAGCCTAGATTTATAATATAATGCACGACATTGATTCCAGAAATGCACTCCTGAATCAATCGAACCCTAGGACAAACACCATTGGGAGTTTGCTGCTACACGGATGGCTCGAAGCTAGGGAAAGAACGGGCCTAGGTTTCTTCGTAGAAGAATCTCAGACCCAGATTAATATCCCCTAGCCTGATCACAATACAGTCTTCCAGGCGGAGGTTTGTGCGATCACGGAGGCTTTAAAATGGATCAGTGTGAACATTAGGCCCACAGAGGTCAATATATTTATCGACCGCAATTCGGCAATTACGGCAATCATAACCGCAAGAGCAAACTCTAGGAGAGTTTTGGATTGCAAAAATATGATAAACGCTTACGCAGTACATTCGTCTGGTGCACTATGGTGTTCAAATAAACTGGCGCAAATTCAAGAACGTTACGCACAGATACTCTATTTAATTCGAAGACTTTCAAGGCAACGAAGATTGACTTAGAAAATTGGGCGAAGATGGCCACAGGACACGATGGAATTGTGATACTGTAACTAATCTAACCAAGGTTCTATGGGCTGACCCGCACGAAGACAAAACAAGGGAGCTGTTGAAACTAAACAAGCCCGAGCTAGGAAATTTGACCGGCATCTTAATGGAGCACCCTAACTACGAGGGCATTTGTACCGGATTGGAGCCACGAATTTCAATGAATGCAGGGCATGCATAGAAGACATGGAGACAATGGAGCACTTACTTTGTCATTGTCCAGCTTTCGCCCAGCAGAGATGACACCTTACCGGGCATTACCCATCCTAGAGGTATTGACTGGAAAAGTTTGAGGGACTACGTGAGCGATGAATGAATTAAGTCAAATGGGAAGCACAGGACACTGCGACCAAAGTAGATCCCCTGCCAGGTGCTAGAACACCTCATCTAGACCTAGTCTCCCGATGAATCTCAGGATTGAAAGTGGGTCCAGAGTTGACCAATCCTCCAATAGGTGCTTGCCCAATTGGCAATATCTTCAGAATATGCTCTGGAGTTTCATTTTCATAATCACAGTCTGTTTAGTTGTTTTCTCAGTCTACAATGGCCTGTGAGGAAGCCTGTGAGCATTCTTAGATTGTTTTGTTTTCGCAGGGACATGAAAGCTATGAAACAATTTTAAGTGAACGATACTGAGTTCCTGTAAAGGTGGCGTTCGTTTGTTAATTTATGTGAGAGCGCACAACAGACCTATTACTGGCTTATATGTACTTATGTCCCCGGACATGAGCGTAATGGTTCCTCTTTTCAACCTAACCTAACCTAACCTTGCAAATCAATCTCCGATTAGCTCTACTTACAGACAACTTTGCGATTTTGCTGGTTTATATAAAAGTCCATCTGAGCAAGCCATGCGTCGAACTCTCCAAAATATGGCAGCAATGTTCGTACTGTAGAGAATATCGCCGTTGTAAACGAAAGTGTGGAAGAAAAATCCAATTTAATAGATTCGTGGTCAGTGGCAGGATCTCTGGGACTCTGTCTTTCAACTACTTGGAACATTTTCCTCAAAGATCCAGCTGGTGCTTGAAAAGTCCCGATACCATAATATGGTTCGTTCTTTCGCCGGTAGGGCTCTAGAGCAGTTGGAAACTAAATCGATCGATCAGCACTGTTTTTCGTTTTTGGAAATCGCACGATTTGAAAATGTGCGATTTACGGAACATCCCTGATAAAAAAAATTGGTTTGAATTCTTCATGAAAAAAATGTTGCAGAAGCTCAACTCTGTTAATCTTGGGATAAACATGTGAAATGTATCTTCAACATTTTAAGTTTTCATGCAAAATAATATGAAAGGCACTTGTTGCGCAGGGAACTAGCAACAAACACCTCAAGAGTTTTTATCAACTTAAGAAATTGCAGCACAATTTCAATATTGTTTAAATGTCAAAAGTTTTTCCTACGATGTTGCTCAACATTTTTCAGTTTAACTAGGCTTAAGAAAGTATCAATTAACCCCATCCTAAGGATATTATCATATAAAAGTGACTGGCGAGCTTCATAGAAAGTGTTTGAACTTGGACTGGTCTGGTTCACGTGACTAGTCCTGAGACTGCAGAAAATATTTTACTGGAAATTTTCTTTTTTTTTAAACACTATCTCGTGTATAGCAACATGTTGCCGAACTATTTAATTTTCATTAGCGAATTACCTTCTATTTTAGTTTATCTCTATTGAAAACAAATTAAAAAACGGAATCACTTCTTCTGCTGCTGTAATACCCACCCACTTTATTAACAATGTTATCAGCCAGCAAACTTCAACGAAATGACTTATTATTTTCATTGTTAATTAGTTCATTTCAAATCTAATCAAATTGTTGTTATTTCCTGATTTGATTTTTGTTTTTAATTAAAACGAATTGCAAATCTTTGTGCAAACGACAGTGAAATTGTGGTGGCCTGTTTGGTATGCTCGTATCTCTAAAGATTTAGATTACGGAAAACATTTATCTTAAATCTAACAAATATTTTGCGCTTGTTGTATAATTAAAAATATAATAATTTTTTGCTTCATGCGAATAAATGAAGTTATCAAACGTTAGTTAGACAGGCGTCGTACATTCAGATGGAACAGATGAGCCAGAAAAGTCACCAGCAAACACCTTTTAAGAAAGTAATTAATAAAAAGAAATGAGAAAATAAAATATAACAACAATACATACATACATATAATGATAGCCAATACCACAAGACGTGACCACTGCAAATGTTTAGCAACACACAGAAATTCAATTAAGTCTTAAATGACTGCAAGAGCTGCCACAAAATATTGGAAAAAAACCCTTGAAAAAATTTTGCAAATTTTAATGCCAACTATTTTGTTTGTTTCTTAAGGCTTCTAGTAAAAATAATTTTATTTATATGCCTTTGCAACATCTGTTCATCTGCCCGCCCGTGTGGTCGGTCGGTCATGCTCTCATCTGCTACTGTTTGTTGCACATACTGACTTACAAATGATTTTTGGCCGAATTGTTGTTGGTGTTTGGCAAAATGTATAAATAAACCAACTGCAGGCAGCAGCCCAAATGCAAATTGCTCATTTTATTTTTAGTGATGATTGACAAAATAATTTGTCGATTTTCATATTAAAAACTTTGATTTTCGTCTTTCAACTGCAACAGAGTGCAGGCATGTGATGTTAAAAACGCCTTTAAAAGTGAACGTTAAAAGTGAAATCTTGAAACAAATAGTAAACAGATGGCTGTTTAGTTTTTTATTTTTAAATCAATTTGTATCACGTTTAAGAGTACTAAGAAATTAGAAGAAGTCCTATTAACCACAAATCATTGAGGAAAATTAACGACTTAGTTTTTATTGTAATTGAAATTCTTTTATGTCGCCATATTTTTATGACAAGTAAAATTATCCAGTTAAATTAACTTTATGCAATTTTTGTTAAAACAAATTATTATATTTGCTTAAATCACAAATTTAAGAGCCGCGGGCTGCGGGTCGTTTAAATATTGTTGGTATTTTGTATGTAAACATTTTGTTTATAAACAATGTTTTCATTCAAATTAACAACAATTCATATACGACTTACGACTCCGCCAATAGGTAGTAATCTGAGCAATTTGTTTTTAGTGGACTTGTTTCAAACTCTTTTAGAAACTCATTTTATACTTAATAAGTCTAATTGTGTTGCAGCAATAGGTCAACATAAATTCTAGCAACAACTGTTGCAACTTACTTTGGCAAAATAGCCAGACTTTGTATCGTCCCCTGTCAGTAGCTCGTTTTAGGCACAAACCTTTAATCAAACCCCTGAATATAAATGGGTTTGATTATAGGTTTGTGTCTTAACGGAGACAAGCAAAATGCCGCCCGTGGGCACTACTTAAGCACACGTACGCAGCGTGACCGTTTGACCGACTAAAGTGGCAAATTACCACTTTTTCGACTGCCTTGCCACTTTTTGTCCCCCTTTTTTTAGGGTGAGTTATATAAAAATACATTGAAAATAAAAAGTTTTGTGTAGTTTTCTCGTTTTGTTTTAATTTTGCCCCCTTTTTTGTTGATAAATCCCCTATTTAGTGCCACTTTTTGAAAAGTGTCATCGGTCACCCTGCACGTACGGAAGAATACAATTAAAACTCTCATATTATTACTCTCTTTCATATTATACACTAATACATAAATAATTAAATAATATAAAGATGTATGTATGTGTTTGCCTGACTTTGGTCTAAAACCAGCTGTTGAAAGAGTTCCCCTACAAGTCTAAAAATAATGTTCATATGTTGCAATTAAAAGCATAAATGCTTATGCAACATTTTGTGTAGAATAGATTTTTTTTTGGAAAGAAATGCTCAATTCACAACCTATGGCCTGTTTCACAATAACGAAACGAAACTTTCGACTGAAAATTTATATTGAAAACAACAATAAAATATTAAAATTTGTTTTTGTTTTCAATATAAATTTTCAGTCGAAAGTTTCATTTCGTTATTGTGAAATAGGTCACTATTGTCGGAGTCGCTCGTCGTACTTGAATGTTTCCAGTACGATGTTTCATTCAAAACATTGTTTATAAACAAATGTTTACATAGAAATTATCAACAATGTTTGTCTGTACGACCAAAATAACTCCGACAAAATAAAATAAAATTGTTTGTTGTGAAATTAAAATTTTTTGTTTGAGACTTTTTGAGCTCTTTTCAAAAAATTTTCGGTTGATGTTTACTAATTTAAATTTCTAAGCAGAAATGAAATGCAGATCTAAAAATGCTTAACAAATTTTTTTTTTTTTGGATTTTCTAGTTTCGTTTTGCTTTCACAAGAATATTTTCAAGTGACTAGAATACGATTTGTTGTGCTCAAAAGTGAAAACGAGAAAATCAAAAAATTTAAAAGCGTCTTTTTTCAAATGTTTTTCTTCCAAACTCGAATTCTGAATATACTCTGGCAACATGCTGCCAAAACATTGAATTATGGAAGTACTAAAATTTTTTTGCAATTATGTATGTATGTATGAATTTATTTAAAAAAAATATTAAATATCAACTCCTAAATAAAAAAAATACACTAGCAACATGTTGCTAGAAAATTTAATTACTGCAGTATTCTTAAATTTTGTTAAAAATTTAAAAATTATGAAGATATATGATTAAAATAATAAATTAGCATTCACCCTTATCCGTAATAAAAGGCGAACATTTTGTTCACGTGAAATATTTAGCGTGAACAAAAAAATGGTGAACAAAATTACAAAATAGTATACTGAGACAAAATCAAGGCAAACATTAGCGATCACAATTTTAGGGAAAACGAACACATTTCACGTGAAATGTGAAATATGAAAGTATTGCAAGTATAATATTTTTTATAACGTAATATTCAACATACAACATTTGAATAAATTAAAAAAACATATATTTTTTTATTTTATTGTGCAACATTTTCTTTAAAAAATCCTATTAATTTTGGTTAATGAAGATGTATTTAATATACATATATTTAATATTTGGAAGCAAAAATATACGTAAGTTAGACCACTTGTAGGCACCTATTTACGGGCTGTTCCACGATGTCACATGAAATTGTTCGATCGAAAACTTGTATTGCAAACAACAATAACATTAGAAAATTTGTTGTTGTTTTCAATATAAAAGTATTCGATCGAACGATTTCTGGTGACATCGTGGGACAGGCCATTAAAGACCTGCTTTATTTTAGGGCTTAGTAAACATGTTGCCGAAACATTTAATTCTTATAACATTCAAAATAAAGAGCTAAAGAATAGTTTTTTTACCTTCTCTGAAAAAAAATTAATAAAATTATTTTCAAATACAATCTATAATACTTGCTTTTTTATAATAAAAATGTTTTTATTATTTTAAACCATTTTTAAAATTATGGGCAGATATTTAAAGTCCTATTTAAAGCTTAAGAAACATGTTGCTGAAACATTTCGTTATTATAGCATTCAAAATAAGGGGCTGTAGAATAATATTTTCATTTATTTTGTTTAAAACCAAATTTATTACAAATATTTTCAAATAACTACAAGCATTGCTTTTTTTAACTTCGACATTTTTGTTTCTTCAAAACAAAATTTCTTGCAATTATTTTCAAATATCTCTAATAGTTGGCTGATTTTAAATATATATTTCAACTTATATCATTTTGAAAATTAGCTCAGGAAACATGTTGCTGAAACATTTCAATATAACAATCAAAATAAATGAAGCATTATTTTTTTGTTTTGTTCTCTTTAAAACAAAATGTATTAAAAGAATTTTGAAATACGACTACATATCGTAGCATAATCACCAAAAAAAGCTTAAGCGACATAATTTTTGAACTTAATTTTTTGACCAAAATCGATTATTAGCAAACGTAAATGTCGATTTTCATCAAAATAACGAAGTCCGAATAAGCTGTCGCTTAAGCTATTTTAGTGGTTATGGCTCGATATATACAATCCTTGCTTTTTTATAAAATAAAATATCTTTTTAACAATTAATGGGCACATATTTAAACTTGCTATTGATTTTAAAGCTTTGGCAACATGTTGCGGAAACATTTTATTATTATAACACACGAAATAAAGGGCTGTTGAATTAATTATTTTTGTTTAGTTGGCCTTCTTTTTAAAACGAAATCTACTTAAATTATTTTCAAATATCTTCAATCGTTGTTTTATTGTATTTTCTTTTTTTATTTTTTTTTCAAGTTCAGGCCAAGTGAAGCATGAACTTTAACTAGAAAACTGACCCTTATAATAAATGTTAATAAAATAAAACCTAACGGACGAATTTGACTACGAACTTAATATTTTCAAGTTTTATTTGAAAAAGAAAAATAATAAAAAGAGTTATAAAAAACTTGCAGGTACTCGCATTAAACTAAATTAAAATTAATTCAATTTGCCTAAAGCTGAAAAATTAAAGGCTTTTGGAAAATTTTTTTGTATGTATGCGCATACCTTCAATGTTGCGTGCACTGGGTTTGCATGATAATGAACTGTTTTATTTAATCCACTAAATACTGAATATGAATATGAGTACGACAACCTTTATATGTATATTGTATTTATGTATTTATACTCTCGTTTGTATACAATATATTTTTTGTTTGCAGATTGATAAAATTTAATTCACTTTTTGTAATTATTCACACTTACTTTTTTTTATAAATATATTTTTTTTATTCAATTAATTTGAAAAAATGTGTTGTTTAAAATTGTTTGTTGATATGATGTGCCATCATGAAATTTATTTTCAAATATTTTTCATTTTATTTTTTTTTTTTGTTTACATCATCAATTTTTAACATTTGCTTGTTATATAAAAAAAAATAAATAAATGATTAATTCATAAAAATTGTAATAAATATTTTTTGCAGTTTTATTTCATGTTTTTTTTTTTGTTGTAAATTTTTCTTTCACAATTCTTAAGCTTGTTGCTGCTTTTTTGTTGTTGTTTGCTGGTAAAATATAACACACGCGATTTTGGAAAATAAGCAAAATTAATTCAACTTAAAACCGAATTTCCGCGCTTTATAAAAAAACAAAAAGAAAAAAAAAAGAAACGTTCGCTGGAATATTTTTGCCTTTATTGAGGAATTTCAATTACACATGTGTTTTTTTTTGTTGTTGTTGCAGTTATCGTTAAATGAAAACACCAACAGCCAAGATAAATAAAAAAAAAATAATAATAATAAAATTGAATTATTATTATGAAAAAAATAAAATATAATGCAGATGATGATAAGACTGGTTGTATCTTAAACACACATACACACACACACACACACACTTGTACTACGTTTACACGCGCTTACTGAATTTTTAAATTTAAAATCAACTCTGTCTTGTTGTTGTTTGTTTTTATTTCCGTTCAAAACGCGATTTTCTTACGCTTTTCAAACCAAACTGCATAAGATCATTATTAAGACTAAACGTATAAATATCAGACATTCAGGAAAAAACCTTTGTCTTTCTTAACGTGTTCGTAAAAAAAAGAGCGAGTGTGTCGTTGTTGTCTTTCAAGAAAAAACTAAAAGTGAGCTTGCCTTGCTCACTATTATTATTATGCGCTCTTAAAATTAAAATTATTTGAAAAAAAAAGGTAAGAAATAAATGTATGGTTCACCTTAGACCGCATAAAAACCATGTGTTTTACTTTTTTCTATCTTTTTTAGCCCATAATTTCGTTCCAACAGATACAATTGGAAGACATTTGCAAATCTTTTTGAAGCACACACACTAACACTTGTACACACATGTACACACAGATACAAAAGAAACTGTTGAGCACACAGGCAAATTACATATGAGCATTAGGGATGCCAGATGTCATAAGTTGCAATACATTGAACTAAAATCCCAAAACACACAGAAATATTTCATATTAAAATTTACGTAAACAAGGTTAATTTAACATTTTTGCACGCAAAGAAAAGATATGGTTGTAAAATGGTTGAGAAAACAATATTATGTTCTCTGAAACAAATGTGTGGTCGTTGTTAGTTATTGTTATTTTAAACATTAATTTCGTTACGATAAACACAGTAATGTTTGAATTTAATAATTACATTATTATATTCATAGAAAGTGCGATATGGTTAGAGTTTAACAATATAGTTTTGTAAAAAATTTATGACTACAATTTAATTTGTATTATTGTGTAAACATAATATAATGTAAATAACAATATAATGTTATTCAAAACCATACTATGTTAAGTTAAAAAAAATCTTTTTCAGAAGCATCTTCTGTCAGTTCAGTGTTTCGTTTGTAAGCTATCGGTAGTGCATGCGTAGTGTTAAATAAATAAAAAAAGTATAAACAAAAGGGTAGATAAATAAAAATAATATGTACATATATATGTATGTATGTATATCTCTTTATACAGATATACATACATACATTTTCTTTCAACAATATTAATTTATGTTTATTTCGGATTTACCGCACAGCTGTTTTAAACAAAAGATTTGTCAATAAATATATGATTAAAAAACAGAATATTATTATTACATAAAATAATACTATGGTCATATTTAATAATATTATTATAATATTAGAACATGGTATGGTAAGTATCAGTTAGATTTTAGTCACATCTAACAATACTGTTTTCTTATTTACAGTAATAAGATTAGGTATAACAAAGTTAATTGTTTTTGTAGATAATATTATTATTAACTCAGAAAATAATATTATTTAAACTTTGCTTTTCCATTGACAATAATATGATTTGACTGCAACCATATAATTCAATCATAATATGTTGCTGTTTGATTATGGTTACCTCAACGATATTTTTTCTTTGCGTGTGGGCAATGAATTTTTTTCATGTTAATTCAACGTGATTTAGAGCAAAGTCAGCCAAACACATACATCTTTATATTACTTATGTATTAATGTATAATAATAGGTCGTCCCTACCTCTTGTTTTGTGTAGTTGGTTTTTACTGTTTTCCACCTAGCGCGCTGTTTCCATGTGTTTGATATCAATTTTGCTCGCGTTTTTTCGAATCCAGGTTTATTTTCTGAAATTATTAATTGTGAATTATAATAAATACTCATTTATAATTCTTTTAAATCGTGAATATCACTCTGTTAGTACAACAATTTTTTCACATAACCTTAGAATCGTCGACTTCAATTTCATAAAACGCGCATATCTCTGGGAGGGAACACTTTTGGGGCATGGGATCGGTTTCATTCGATGCTCAGATGTTGTTCACATCAAAAAAAAGTGAAAATTCATTTTTTTACCCTTAATACGTATACAAAAATACAAAAATTTCAAGAAAGTACTTTCATGTGTAAATGTAGCGTAAAACAATGCTGCATTTTTGTGAGTGTAAGACACAGGTTGCAAAATAGACCGTCTTGCCTTACATGCCTAAGTACGTGTAAATAAGAGAATAACGAAGTTCCCATGGGCGACATTTTGCTTACCTCTTACATATTTAGAGTAACCTTCAAAGAAAATTTTTCATTTTGTATTAACTATATTTCATATTGATTTAATATAGCAGTACTGCTAAATTAAAATGATTTTTTTTTTTGGGTGAAAAGTGCAATGCGCATTGCCGTTTACACGCTATCAGTGCAATTTTTACACATATGTGATTTTTTTTTATGGCCAGTCTTATCAGAAACTGCCGGTGCAGCGAATAAAATACATACTTTCGGCAATTTGTGTGGCCTATTGTACATAGAAGAAATGTGTATGAATTACTTTTATTTTTTGTTTATAAAAAATTTGTGTAATCTCCGAATTCTTCATTGGCAACACTGATGCCAATAATTGGTCTCTGGCATTAACTGCGATTACGAAAGGGATAGGGCAAGTTCTTATGGTGAAGTGAGTTTTGAAAACTCTGCTATTGTGCATTTTAGTTTAGTTTAATAGCATCGTTGCAGCGCCTGTGCTGTTGAGTAGACTCATTATTTTAAGCTATACACTTATCCCTGGACTTACACGATACTTTTTTACACGATTTCACTTTTACACGATTATTTTGGTTTTCGTGTAAATTGACAGATTTATGAAATACCTCTATTTACACGATTTTTTAAGTGTTTTATTGAATATTTTATGAATTACATTAATTGTGTTTTTGTTTTTATGAATAGCATTTATTTTGTTTAATGAATAAAAGTTTATTTTTATGTGTTTTGAGTAAACGCTAATGATAATTTAAAAACTTGTTAATAAAATCAATTTTTTACGCTATTCTGCCTTTATTTTTGAATTACACGATTTTTCATAAAAAAATTTCAAATTTCGATTTATACGTCTTTCTCAGGAACGTATCTATCGTGTAAATCGAGGATTAGGTATATAACAATTTTGTTAGTTGTTTTATTTCATTACTGCAAATATCGACGAAGGAGGGCGCTGCATATCAGAAAAAACTATGATGTGGTCCGGAGAAAAATCTTAAAATAAATTTTGGCTTAACAAAAGTCCTCAGTAGCAACATGCCATACTTGTATGCAGCCCTGCTAGAATGATGATTTTTATCATATTTCTGATGATTATTTAGTCAAAATTTATTTTTTTCGGCAATTTCTGATTTTCTTCCGAAAGCTTCTGGCAACACTGCTGTTAGTATGTATTAATATAATTTTTACTTTTTAATTTTCCTACACTTAACTAAGCAAGATAATATAAATGCAGGCCTAAAAATATTAAAATGAACTCTCCCCAATTATTGGAAATTTTAACGATTTTCTTATGCAAACAATCTGGTAACATATTTCAAGTTACTAATGCAGACTTACATATCTCTTATAGAAGCAATCAGTGTTTTTTTATTTATCATTTACCTTTTATTCTTACCTGTATTTTAGGTCTCTTATTTTTGAGTCCCCGAAACTCTCTTTATCTATCGCGCTCTTTTTTTTAGACCCCTTGGGTTTTCTTTTAGTTGCATTTGATAACGCTGTGTGTGTGTGTGTGCTTTTTGTTGTTATCAATTTAAGAATTACGCCAGGTAAAAATAATTTTTTCAGAACATGTTACCAACAATTTTTGGGTAATTTTGGGCATATTTGTTGCAGGTTTCAGGCAAAATTAAACCAAATGGCTTAAAACTCACATATGTGAGCCAGATAAGATCTTTTAAGTATTTTTCATGCTGGATTAAATTTAATTAAATTTAAAATAAACTGAAATAAATTATTTATGCTCTCTGCTAACAAATAATTTAATGTTTTGGCAACCCTGTGATGAGTAAAATAAAAACAAATAAAGATTACTAATTTTGCAGTTGCTTTCTTTGTCTTCGTTATTTTGTTTCCAATATGCGTTCAATTAACTAACACTTTGTTATTGTTTTATATTCTTTTTCTCGTAATTATTGCAAAAAATTCAAACAAAATAAGAAGAAAAAGGAGAATACATATCGACATAAAGTGCATACGTTGTAGGCTGCTTAATTAATTTCCAACGTTGCATATAAAAACAATTGCAGTCGCAACAATAATAAAATTAACCAATAAAAACAAGAACAAAGAATTGATCTTCAAGTCAACACCATCATCTACTTCCTTCGAAAGCCACAATGTTACGAACTGATTTGAATACAAACACCCAACAAACACAAAGTCAAAAGTTTTGAGAATTTTGACCAATAGAACCATTAACGCAGCTAAAAAAAATCGTTTGTTGAAGGGGGGAGAGAGGGGGAGCATTAGAACTGCTGATTTTTATGAGTAATATTAAAATGTTTAATGATTCGAGCATTCGAAGCATAGTTGTTTGCCTTGATTGGTCTTCATACATCAAGTTTCCGAGAATAGGACTCATGTTGGAATGATTCGCCAGCTCTTGTATACATATCGCACTTGTTTCTCTAAAGCGAGTCAACCGAAAATTTACAAACTTTTAGTAGAGGCACAACTACTTTTATTTTCATATAAAGGGTGTTTTTTTATTGAGGTATAGAACTTTAAGTTGGCATCACTTTTTTAACTGGCGGCCATTTTGTCAGCTGTCAAGTGATTAATATTTAGTTTGGTTTGCCATTTCATCATGAACAGGTTGACAAAAGAACAACGCTTGCAAATCGTGCAAATTTATTTCGAAAATAATGGTTCAGTTCGCGAAGTTTACCGCAAGCTCCGTCCATTTTATGGTCGACATAATCGTCCATCAGAGCAATTAATTCGGTTAACCATGGATCGTTTTCGCACTACGTTTACTCTATGTGATAATACGCATCCGCAGAGACGTCGAACAGTGCGCACCGAAGAAACAATTGCCGCTGTAGAGCAAAGTGTTGAAGAGGACCCGAATGAATCGATTCGCCACCGTGCACAGCAATTGGAGCTTTGTCCATCAACTTTATGGAAGATTTTGAAGATTTTGAATGTGGATGAGTTGTGGTTCCAACAAGACGGCGCTACATGCCACACAGCGCACGTCACAATCGATTTATTGAAGGAAACATTCGATGAGCGCATAATTTCGCGGAATGGACCTGTCAATTGGCCACCAAGATCGTGTGATTTGACACCATTGGATTATTTTCTTTGGGGATATGTGAAGTCGCTCGTCTACGCCAACAAACCAGAAACGTTAGGGGACTTGGAAGCCAACATTCGTGGCGTTATTGCCAACATACGGCCCCATATGCTCGAAAAAGTGGTTGAAAATTGGACCTGTAGAATTGGCTTTATTCGAGCCAGCCGCGGCGGCCACATGCCCGAAATCATATTTAAACATTAATGGCATAAAATTATCCTTCCAATAAAGCCAAATTGATGGACATTAAAACGATTTTCTTGTGTTTTATTTCAATTCGAAGTTCTATACCTCTAAAAAAAACACCCTTTACTCATATGTAAATATGCAAATATTCGTATTAATTTTAAACCGAATACGTATAGCTATAAACAACCAATAACTATGTTCATACATATTTTTTAAATTACGCACCAAAGAAAAGCCTACAACTCAAATTTATAGCCTGTATCAGCTACAATCATATGCATAAGTATGAAAATACTCTGACTACTTAATCGGCTACACATGCCTATATACAGGGATATTTTATTTACACTCACACCTAAAGCATGTCTTCAAACAGCCACCCACACATTTTCCATTCCATTTTATGTACTCATGTGTATGTATACCAGTGGTAGGCGCTGTGAATGTATTGGTGAATTTTCAATGTATTGAGGTTGCGAGCTACCCACCAAACACCAAGCCACACAGTTAAATATTAATTGAAAATAAAACATTTTCTAAGTCAACAGTCAATTGAAAACAACTTTTTCAAACTTTACTTTGGTATGGTCCACAGATAGTAATGATTTTTTTTTTATTTTATCCAAATAAATGTTTTCCATTAAACTTATGAAAATTGCTATGAAAAGCATCATAATGTCTTTTAATGACTTATTCGATTTTTTTCCTTAAGGGCCAATCCCACGATGTCGACAACGTTCGACTTGTCGCGCACCTACATCCAAAACAAAAACAAATTTTAATATTTTGTTGTTGTTTCAAATGTAATTGTGCGACAAGTCGAACCTTATTGACATCGTGGGGCAGGCCCTAAATCTTTGATAACATAAAAGCCATTGTACGAGTGAGTATGTTACCAAATGCGTTATTGAAATAATAAAATATTTTTTTCAAATTATCAATTTGAAATGAATCACGTGTGTTTGCTGTATAAATATTCTTGAAAAAAAAATATGTAAGCCTGATGACGACTAAGTTAAAAAGCACAAATGTGCAAAGAAATGCCGATTAAAGATGTATGCGATGGCGAATAATGCATAAATATCCCAAGTATCATGCGTATATATTTTTTTGTCCGATTAAATATCCATATCCTGAGTATAAGTATACTAAGACTATAAGTATGAGAGAGAGAGAGAGTCAATGCGCATGTGATTTTTTATTTTTAGCTATAGCGTATTTTGCCTAAATGAAGTAGAGATGCTGTTGTATATTGGAATCGGCCAAAGTCACAGTTTGCTTGAGAGGAAATATGTGAGCGTACGAATTGTTTGGGCTAAAATTATGATTATACGCAGTTACTGAAATTAAGACTATTTACTTATGTAAATTTTTTTTAAACTCATTGGCATTATCTGGTAGGCCGCGCATTTTTTGACGACAGAGTAAATAATATGGGCATTTCCAAAGGAATGTCAACTTTTTGTAGCGTTCGACACCAAGCAAATATGCTTATTTTTTTCAAAGAAAACTAAATTTTTTTTTACTTCTTTATATATTTGTGTAGGCCGTCAGCAGTTCTACGTTAGGATAATTTTTAAGAACACTCGAGTCACGTTGTTCAGAAATACAAGGTTAATTGCTTGCTGTCGCACGAGACAAAAAAGTGGGATTTCTCGGAGAAATGCCCATATGATGTAAGCTTTTTACAGCTTTTATCGGTTTCTTGCAAAAAGTGAAAATTTTAAAATTGTTACTTGGCCTCTTTTAGAGGAACAAGTGCCACATCGACATGTTCGACATTCACAAACAAAATTTGATGTATCATACACACACTTTTCAAGCTTTCTTTCAACTCCTAGGCTTTTTTTACTTCTTATATTTTGGCCTCAAATTAGGTTACTTTCTTCTAGTGAATATTTAAATAGTTTTTAAGTGATTTTTCTTATGTTATTTTAACTATTTCATATAATATTTAAAAGTTTATTTAACTTTTCTCCCTTGTTTTATAGCTTTTAAACTTATTAGCACATTTTTAAGATTCATTAACATTTTGTTTATTTACTAAAATAACGTTATAACTCAAAAATTTTAGTTTGCCAAAAAAAAAACGAGTTCAAAGTTTTCAATTCACACACAATTTAAGGGAAAAAGAAAATGAGTGAGTGCACAAGGTCCTATGTATTAGGTCTATGCAACTCTACAAAAATACAGCAATAGAAAAAACAACACTATGTTTAAGCTGTCAAAAATACACACAAACATGAGCTAAAGTGTATAGTGCAAACAACTTTTGACAGTTTAAACTCGAAAAGATATAAACATGTCATCAGGACTATTGCATTGACCTGATAAATAGGCCTTGAGTGTGTAATATTGGAAAATAAATATAAATAAATAGAAAAAAATTTTTTTTATTTATTAAAATGGACCTCACTAGAGGGGTTCGCCTTCCATACATAAAAAAAATTTTAAAGTCACCCCCTAGGATTAAAGATAATGTAAAAACAATTCCAAAAATATTTTTTTTTTTATTTATTTGCCACGCCTAAAAATACCGCCCTTTTAGTATTTTGTTCACTGTATCGCCATTTTTAGTCCGATCATAACAATTTATATACCGGTGTTCATGGCTCTCTAAGGGATAAATTTCTATCTTTAATAGTTTTTTACTACCACGTCATATTCTAGTCATGAATTTCGTTAAAAAAATTTAGCATTACGGTGAGTACGAACCGAGTTTTAAAGTCATGATCAGAATATGATGTGGTAGTAAAAAATTATTAAAGACAGAAATGTAGGCCTTAAGGAGCAATGAACACCGGTATATAAAATGTTATGATCGGACTAAAAATGGCGACACAGTGAACAAAATACTAAAGGGCGTTATTTGTAGGCGTGGCAAAGAATAGCAAATATTGTTTTGGAATTGTTTTTACATTATCTTTAATCCTAGCGGGTGACTGACACAACTTTTTGTTCGAACCACTCTAATATTTATTTTTCTCTCAAGAGTTAAATAAACAAAATAGTTCTATGAAATTTTGATACAATAGCGATGAAAGGATTTATTCTACATCATTAACTCAAAAATCCCATTTTGTGAGTTATGCTGTTGTTTTAGTAAATGAGCATTGTGTATCTTGCAATTATGGCTCATGTTTCCAAATCTTTTTTTATTGCATTTTTAGTGAAAAGTAGTATGTAAAATTTAAAATTTGCTGGAACGTTTTCCTTTCATTAAGCCAAGAGCTTTTATTACATACAAGCTGTTCTTATTGTTTTTTTTTTTGTTAGTTTGTTTGTTTGTTTCTTTTGTCTACCATAAACATAATAGTTCCCCTCTAGTCAGCCTAGAACCGTATGTCTGTACGTCAACACTCTTTTCTCTAGCGACAATTGCACTAGTTGAAATGTCGGCAACTTTCCTTCTATGCGCGAGTAGAGAGAGATACGTTAGAGACAACAGTTCTAGTCTATTTCTGGTGACATTGTCAATGAACGCGTCAATAGTTTGTTTTTTTTATTATGCTATGCAATAATGTTAAGCTTAAATTAGACGTGACATAGCCATAACGCCATAACCATAACCAAACCAAAATTCAATTGGTTTCTATGGTGAGAGTTATGGCGAGTCTCTCTCACTCTCACTCTCACCATAGAAATCAATTGAATTTCGGTTTGGTTATGGCTATGGCGTTATGGCTATGTCACGTCTAATTTAAGCTTTAAAAACTTACATACATATACAGGGTGTTTTTTTAGAGGTATAGAACTTCGAATTGAAATAAAACACAAGAAAATCGTTTTAATGTCCATCAATTTGGCTTTATGATTTCGGGCATGTGGCCGCCGCGGCTGGCTCGAATAAAGCCAATTCTACAGGTCCAATTTTCAACCACTTTTTCGAGCATATGGGGCCGTATGTTGGCAATAACGCCACGAATGTTGGCTTCCAAGTCCCCTAACGTTTCTGGTTTGTTGGCGTAGACGAGCGACTTTACATATCCCCGAAGAAAATAATCCAATGGTGTCAAATCACACGATCTTGGTGGCCAATTGACAGGTCCATTCCGCGAAATTATGCGCTCATCGAATGTTTCCTTCAATAAATCGATTGTGACGTGCGCTGTGTGGCATGTAGCGCCGTCTTGTTGGAACCACAACTCATCGACATTCAAAATCTTCAAAATCGTCCATAAAGTTGATGGACAAAGCTCCAATTGCTGTGCACGGTGGCGAATCGATTCATTCGGGTCCTCTTCAACACTTTGCTCTACAGCGGCAATTGTTTCTTCGGTGCGCACTGTTCGACGTCTCTGCGGATGCGTATTATCACATAGAGTAAACGTAGTGCGAAAACGATCCATGGTTAACCGAATTAATTGCTCTGATGGACGATTATGTCGACCATAAAATGGACGGAGCTTGCGGTAAACTTCGCGAACTGAACCATTATTTTCGAAATAAATTTGCACGATTTGCAAGCGTTGTTCTTTTGTCAACCTGTTCATGATGAAATGGCAAACCAAACTAAATATTAATCACTTGACAGCTGACAAAATGGCCGCCAGTTAAAAAAGTGATGCCAACTTAAAGTTCTATACCTCAATAAAAAACACCCATTATATGTATGTATGTATTTAAGTTTGTTGCAACAACCCTTATAAAATTGTAGACGAGGGTCACTAAAATCTACTAGTGGATCTTTAGTTCAAATCTCTCCACATGGTCGTAAAAGAATAGTGCTGAAGTCTACTGGTAGATTTTCAATGACAACCCTATGTGATGGTCAATAGGCGATTACATTGGCTGGGGTACACCTAGTCAGTAGTAATATTGACAACGTCACTAGTAAATCACTACAAGTTTACTATTTACATTGAGCAAGGAATAATCGATATTGTAGACTAGAACCCCTAAAATTTACTACTGAATCTTTGGTGCCAATGTCTACACGTTGTCCCAAAGGAACTACTTAGTCAGTAATGCTACAGTCTAGTGGTGGATTTGCAGTGACAAGCTAATGTTAAATCTCAATAGATGATTACATTGGCTGGGGTACACCTGGTCAGTAGTACTACTGACAATGTCACTAGTAAATCAGTACAATTTCACTATTCACATTTCCTGCGGGGTCATTAAAGATTGCATATGTATGTAAGTATGTATGTATGTGTGTATGCATGTGGTAAATGTTATTTGGCTTTTTGTTATTTAATTTAATTTTGCTTAATTTTATATTTATCGCTTTGCCTTAATTTTATTTATCTTCCAATACTCCACATCGTATCTGTTATTTGTTTTTTTTTTGTATCTTTGTATCATTTTGTTCGTGGTTTGTTTGTTAACCATCACCATGGCCATAATTGTGTAACTTAAATAGAGAATAACACAAAATACAAATATAAAAGAATTGTTAGTTTGGTTTGGGCAGAGAAGGCATGAGCAAAGCCAAGCCAGCCAAGCCAACAAAGGCAAAAACACAAAGCACTTTTTCAAAATACATAATTTTAACTGAAATTTGAAAATTTTGGAAAGGAAAACAGGTATTTCTGCCATACAAATGCTCTGACAAAAACTCTAGCATTCAAATGTTTAAGAACAAGTTCTGCTCTTAGCAATAAAGCAAACTTTTCTCTTCAAACTAATGCTCATTTGTTTTTCTGCATAAATCTCTTTTTATGCTGTGAGTGCAATGTTGTGCATTTCTTATGGCTTTTAAGCATTAAACACATTCACCACAGCAAGCTACCGACTACAAAATGTCAAAAATAGAATACACATGTTTATATGAGAATGATTATTTTGACGGCAACAAGGCAACGGGCTACGGGCTACGGGCTACAGGTTGTTGTCTATGCTGATTTTGTCGTTGTAGTCAAATTAAACTAATTTCTATTTCTTTGGCTACAATGAGCAAATGCAGTGTTGCCAGTGTAATACAAAATGTAGAATGAATGATATCGTACAATTATTTCATATTATTTACCAGAAACAATATCCAAAAGTGGATTTAAGGAACAAATTGATTAATTTTTGTACTTTTACGTGAAATAAGTACATTTTAAAAGAAAAATTAATTTTTATAAATGCAAAATATATGAAAGTGGCAATACTGACCTATGTATTTGTACTTAAATATCAGGTGTAGATGGTGCTGCTGTCGTCTCCAAAATAATTAGGTAGCTGGCTACGAGGCGACAAATGCTGCTGGCGGCATTTGAAGTCGTGTGTTCGTGTAGCCTGCTGTGGTGAATGTGTTTAATGCAATAATCTTTGTTTTTATTTTTGTTTTTTGTATTAATGCTATAAACACAATCAAAGGCTACCATCGACCATCCGACTACAAAAGTAGCTGGCTACAAAAATAGCCAAGTCGCCAGCTACTTAATTCTTTTAACGACTACCGACCACTAACTACAAAAAATAAACATCTGTTTTGACATATGTATTAAAGTTAACCAAAACAAAACAAGCTTGATTTTTTTAAGTGAATTTGTGTGAAAAAAAAATTTCAAATGTCTCAAGAAAATTTAATTAACTTTATAAGTACTATTGCTAAAATAGTGGAAACAACGACTTCAGTGTATAAGTGTATATGGCCGGCCGCGTACTTCTTCTATTAGCTGCTCGTCCACGTCCATATTTGCAGTAAATTGAACTAAACATTTACATTAATATAATATAATAAATACATATAAACAGTAAAAATGACTATTATATACTTACCAATTTCAATAAAAAAAAAACCAAAAAATAAATATAAATGAAACAAATGAACAGATGATTATTATTTTTCAATGGTGCCACTATAATAGTTTTTCGCGTTTTTAATAGCGATATTTAATGTATTGCGTTTTTAAAACCACCATTTCATGCATTTATTGTATTGGCAGCTCTAATCTGTTTTTTGTAGCCAAGAAAAATAGAAATTAGCCTAAGTTGGCTACGGGCTACAAAAGTAGCCGTGTATTCGGTAGTCGTGTAGCGGCTAAAAGAATTATTCTCATAAGCACGCATGTATTCTATTTTTGACATCTTGTAGTCGATGGTCGGTGGACTTGATTGTGTTTATAGCATAAGGTGAAATGCACTTTTTGGTCTTCACCGACGCCAACCTGTTGCTAAGTGAGTTGGCTCTCATGGTCTCTCTTTTCTTGATTAAAAAACATTAGCAGTTCTCTTAAAATTTAAATAATTCTTCTCGATTTGTCTTAAGTCCTTTGTGTCAGGGTTGAGATATATTCAATGTATCTGTCAGTTAAGGCTCAGTTAGCCGACTGTAATGTAGTGTAACTGCAACGGTAGGAAACAGCTGATCGATATTGTTATGTGGAAAGTAATGAAAATCGTTATAGAGATGTAATGAAACGTGACCTACTTTTCATATAAAAATATCAATCAGCAGTTACTTTACATTACAGTCGGCCAACTGAGCCTCAAGTAGTATTCAAAACAATCATACTAATTCACTGCTCTTGTGAATGATATGAATAAACATAACTTGCAAGCAATGGCATGCATTTATTAACAATAGTCTTGTGAATATGAATCATGCATTAAGGCCGTGATACACTATCATACACAGTCGTACGACTCATTCACTGGAAAATCGGATTGAATTCTGTCACACTCCAAAAAAAAAATCGCAACAAAATCTCTTATAGGTGCCACACTATTCCACACAAAAAAGATGAAAAAACATTTAAAATAATTTTTGTTTAATTATTTTGCATTTCTAAAGAAATAATAACGCAAAATGTAATTTTCAAAATGTATCTATCTATCTTTAAATAAATGAAGCAGAATTTGCTGTTTTCTTATCAACTGCCGTACAAAATGCATCTCTGATCTAATAGAATTTATCAATTTATGAAAATATTCATAAACTTTTGGAAATCGGACAGACTTGTCCAAAAATCTGTCATACATGTCAAATTTTAATCCACACTATCATACTTTTTGAGCACACACGATTTTTTTGACAGGTCGAACGACTGTGTATGATAGTGTATCAATGCCTTTAGCAACTTCAATTTTTTTAATGTTAAGTGATAGTAAAATATTTATTTTTCAAAAAGACAAAATTATGCCGTTTGATTCGTAATCATGCAGATCTCTGAAACATATGCGAAGAAAGAATCACACAGGAAATTAGAAGCATGCATTAGACTCTAATCATTACAGTCAAATAATTAGAGCCTTTTAATTAGCAATAGCGTCAAAACTTTGCACAGCTCCAAAACTTAGTATTTGAAGCTGTGTTTAGTAGCTTTTTATTGGTTATTTTACTTCGCCGATGAATCTGCTACACAACGAAGGAGGGCGCTCTGATGTTAGATACATTAGGATTAGTATCTGCTGAAGTCGGTATAGTTCAGTGACCAGTGACTATCCCTTCATCACTTGAACTTTCCTACAACAACTGATAGAAAGGGACGCTAATGCACATCAGAAAAATGGGCATGGTGTTGTTATTTTTAATGACTATTGGATACCGGGGTCGAACCCAGGACCTGCGGTTTTGTAGTCAACATGCTAACTACTTCCGCCAACGCCACCCTCTAATTTATTTATATTATTATTATTTTTTTTTTGAAGTAAATGAATAAAAATAAGTAAAAACCGTTTGTTCGGACCGGTTTTACTTTGAAAAACAATTATTTAAAAAATTTAAATTTTTGCTCAGTCACTGTCAGACTTGTTAGGAAATAATTCAAAATAAAATAAAAATTTTAACTTCTTTAGAAATATGTTTATATCTCCTGCACTCTACAAACATTTCAGTGTGAAATTTAACCAACTGGCCTGCATTGTTCTCTCCATGATTTAGTTTCGTCACTTAATTTACTTACCTGTTGTTTCTGTTGCTTATTTAAAAAAAAAAATATCAATTTACTAAATTATGTCTTATATCTTTTCTTTTTTGTGACTCGCTTAGGAAACCACTGCTTTCGTGCAGATTTCCAAATTCAAAACATTGTGCTGGTCATGGTTAATTAACCAAAATTAACAACAAAAAAGGCAACAAGCAAATATATCCAGCCAAGAATTTAAAATGATAAGTTTATCATGTAACCCATAAACATTGTCGTGCCTCATGTTTCATCTCTCAGATATAACGATAATTCTTTGACAAAAGTACACCGTAAAATTTTTTTTGTAAATATAAAAACATTGTATATAATTTACACAGGAATGTCAAACAAGCAAATATGCTTGTTTTGTCAAAGAAAACGTAACTTTTTTTACTTATTTATATATATTTGTGTAGGATATCAGCAGCTCTAGTTGTAAAATTTTAAGAAAAATCGTGTCACGTTGTTCAGAAATACAAGTTTAATTGCTTGCTGTCGCAAGTGACAAAAAAGTGTAATTTCTCGGAGAAATGCCAATATGATAATTATTAATGAACAAATAACACCAAAGTTAATTGTAAGTATTCTGACAAACACTAGCAGAACGGAACAACCAGCTGTTTTCGAAGCTCGCCGCACTACATTGAATGAGTTACATATATTTGTATAGCATTATTATGTTTCTAGGAGTAATTTTTTAATAAATTGAACTCCAGACAAAGTTCATGAATGAACACCAAACTTGGCCAAAAAAAAAAAAAAAAGCTACAGCCAAGTAGTTCTGGGATCCTTTTGTTTTAAATTTGATTCATTCAGGACACATAAAAAATTTTATTCGTTAAAAAACCTCTTTTAATATCCCATGCCTCAGCTGACCTTGTATTAAGTGTTCATCTTCTTTGCTATTACTTAAATTTAAATAAAATAATAATCCTAATAAATGCTGATTACATTTTTTAATTAAGTTCTATTCTATTGTGAATCTATTATTATATCTATTGTGAATTTAATGTGTTAATCAAAGTGTTGCGCAAGTTAAAAACTATTGTGAATTTCAAGGAAAATTACGATACGTTTGCAATCAATCGTATGTTATTATTCCACTGCGTTTATACATTGACGTATAACGTAATTATATTTAGTACGATTGTGAATTTCTATCATGAATTTTTTTTTATAAATTTATGTAATTGAATGATTCTTTTTTTGAAATTGAAATTGAAATGTTGTGATTTCTCCGAAGAGTTGATCACAATTGGCCACCGAAATCCTTGGACTTGTTTCTTTAAGGCTGCGTGAAAGATAAGATTCAAGACATCTAATATTAAAGACCTCAAGGATGGAGTTCCTAAAGTTATCGAGGGCATAAGGCCGCAAAAATGGGAATTAGTGATGGAAAAATTCATAAAAAGAGTGTGGTCCTACAAACGAAACTGTGACGACCATTTGGCTGATATTATATTCCATTATTAATGTCCTATCCTCCTCCTTAAAATTAAATAGGCATTCGATGACTTCACTTTAAAAATATTGGAAGACACTGTACTAAGAAAATTGCTTAAATATTTGTGCTTAGCCATTGTTTTTATGTCCTAGCTTTAGTTGCCATTAGAATATATGGAAAGTTCCTTGCCAAAGAAGAAAGAATTACAAGCAGGACATACTTAAGGCTAGAATTAACTATACCATCAAGCGACTTTTGAAAAAATACAACCTTGGTATGATGGAGTTTATGAAAATTTTCAAAAGACCATAATAATTCATTAGATCAGGGTTATATTTTTTCAAAAGTCATACGATTGTGTACGATAGTGAGCATTGGCAAAGGGGGAGGGGGGTGGGAGGGCAAACACCTCCCTCCCCATTAGTGGCCTTTCCATGCCTATGATAGTGAGTCCTAGTCTTTATTTAGCATTGTTCTCCCTACTAGCAAAAATAAAATAATAAATTTCGCTTTACCTTTTATTTAGTGCAAAAACCTGTTCATGCCTTTTGTTAATCACTGTATTACAAAGAAACTTCTGTATGAAAATATTTTCTTTAAAAAAAAAAAAATTGAAAGCATCAGCTATTGCTATTTTTTTTTTATTAACTATTTTGGTCAATTTACATTCTCTTTAAATAAATGGCCGTTAAAAATCTCATTCCATATGCTTAATTTATTTTATTTTTTTTATTATTTTATAGTGTTACTTAAATAAAAGACCTCCTCATGTCAATAGTTTTGAAATATTAATAAATAAATACATATGTATGTATGTACATATATTAATTTAAATATTTCAATTTTAAGCATTGATAATTTTTAAGTGGTTTGTCTGAGTAGAACAGGAAAAGTTTGCAGAATTCTCTGTTCAATTTTGATTTGATTTATTTATTTTTTTTTATTAAGAGTTCAAAAATTTTATATTGTTTGAGTTTAAATTCTGATATTGTTATTTTTATAAATCGTAAATAAAAAAACAAATTTGCATACTCACAAGAGCTGTTTGATTGTTTTATTTTTACTACCAGATTCGATTTGACCTTTCATTATCATGGATGGATGGAGTCTGACGAAATCGCAGAAGCATTTTTTTTTTTCTTAAAGATTAATATTTTAGCATAATAAAAAAAATAATTATAGCACATAAAAAAACTATGCTTTTAAGTACTAAAAAAAAATTTAATTACCAACAGTGTGACCAGATCAGCTAAAGAAACTTTGAAATAATGCTAAAAAGCATAAAAGCTGCAAAAAAAATAATGCTAAAATTTAAAACATATTTGTTTAACTAATAAAATATAATTTTTACTAGAGTAATTTTCAAATCCTATAAATACGAGTATTTTATTTCATTTAAATAAAATAAAGATAAAAATAATAAAAATTTTAATGACCAGATGCTAGAAAAAAATTTCAGCTAAATCAGCCTTAAAAATAATGCTAAACAAATGCTAAAAATCATAAAAAACACTGCTAAAAAAATGCTAAAACTTAAAACATATTTGTTTCACTAATCAAATATAATTTTTCATAATTCTTAAGCCCCATAAATATAAGTATTTTATTTCATTTATGGCATTTTCTTTTCTGGAAAAAAATGTTACACTTAATACACTTTGCAATGAAAATTCGCAATAAAATGATTTTCTCAAATATACATGTTATATAGAAACTATTGTACCCAGCCTGCAAGCTTAAATTTTTTCTTTAAATGAACGCTAAATTGTGTTTTTTTTTTTAATAAAAAGTAAAAAAAATCACTTTTTCTAGAAAACAAAAAATACCATAAGAAAAAAACTATTGAACTTGCAGTCCATCCCTGGAAATTTCCGCTAATTTTGAATTCAAAGTGTTGGAAAATCCGTAAAATTTTGGAGTTATTAAAAAATAAATAAAAATTTTCGACAACAAATCTCTATTGATGTATTTAAACGATTTAGACCAATCAAAACATTAGGGTGGTTGCGAACGCTCTGTTGTAGGCCTATGTAGATAAAAATACAACTAAAATAATGTCAGTAAAGTGCGACTTTGACTCGCACACGAAGGGTTGCTGCGTACGGCACTTGTTTCTTTTTGGCAATTTTTGGCAGTTATTTTAGTATTGGGACTTTTCTAGTTTAGGCGATTTTTCCGGTTTTTGATGCTTTTTTTATGATGACAATATTTTTAGTTTAAGCGATTTTTGCAATTAACGCGTTTTTTTTTTAGTTTGAACGCTTCTTTTCGTTTGGCGATTTTATTTCGATCTCTGGCAATTTTTCGTAGTTTTATTTTTGCGACCTTTTTACTTTTGGTAATTTTTTGCATTTCAGCGATTTATTTTAGGCGCTTTTTAATTTTGACAGGTTCCGTACGGTGCTTTCTTTTTGCTTTTTTTGCGTTTTTTGGTGATTATTTTAGTATTAACGCTTTTTTTTTGGTTTTTGGCGATTTTCATTTTGGCGTTTTTATTCGGTTTTTGGTGCTTATTTTGTAACACAACATTTTTAGTTTAAGCGATTTTTTTAGTTTGCGCGTTTTCTTAGTTTTAACACTTCTTTTCGTTATGGCGATTTTTTTCGGTCTCTGGCGATTTTTCGTAGTTTTTTCTTGCGACCTTTTTACTTTTGGTAGTTTTTTGCATTCCAGCGATTTATTTTAGGCGCTTTTGCATTTTGACGGGTTCCGTACGGTGCTTTTTTCTTTTTAGCAAATTTTTCGGTTTTTGGCTATTATTTTAGTATTAACGCTTTTTTTTTTGGTTTTGGCATTTTTTTTTTTGGTTCTTTGTACTTTTTGTAATACAATATTTTTAGTTTAAACGATTTTTTTTTAATTTAGGCGATTTTCTTATTAATGGTGGTTTTTGTAGTTGTGGCGATTTTTTCTTTTTGGCGATTTTTTTAGTTTTTTGCAGACTTTTTTACTTCTCGTAATTTTTTTTTTTTTTGCATTTTAGCGATTTTTATTATTTTTGGTGACATTTTTGACAGTTTAACGCTTTTTTAATCTTGGCGATTTTTCGTTTCGAAATTTTTTTAATTTTCGGATTTTTTTAGTTTTAGCGTTTTTGATTTCAAGAGCTTATTAAAACACCGTTTAATAACTTTCATATATTTGTTGTTGTAGCGGCTAAAGTTTTACATATTCTGTGAAAATTTCTGGTCCGTAGCTCTTGCGGTTCTCGAGAGAACAGCCTGTGACAGACGGACATCGTAGTGAAAACAATTTGGTTCATTACGACCTTTGGCGTACGCAACCCTAAAAAGTAAAAATAAAAACAATATTTTCTTTGCAAAATGAATTCCTTGATGCCTAGAAACACAACTGAGACGAACGACGGACGACTTTTTCGTTGCAAACTTTCGTCATCAGCAAAATGTGAAAATAAAAAAATTTTTAAATTTCGCAAACTTTTTAACGGTTATAAAGTTTTCTCAATTTTTTTTCCGTTTGTGAAAATAATTTACTTCTGTTGCAAATGTCCAGCCCCTCGGAGTTCATTTTAACGAAACTCCACTGTATATGTTGTACATACAGCGCTGTTCGAAATCGGTGCCAAAAATCTATAATTTTTAATTTTTCATTACTTGTAGAGACTTGGAATTTGCAACACCTCTCATTCTGCTCAATATTACCTTACAAGTGGCCACGAATAGATAGAGACAAATAGTTACTCCCTGTTCACACACTTCAGCTTTTGTTGATCAACTCGCAATTCAGCTTTAAGAAAAAAAAGAGACGGAAATACAAATATCTCTTTTTAGGGTTTCGTACACCAAAGGTGAAAAGAAACCCTATTGTTTTCGCTACGCTGTCCGTCTGTCTGTCACAGGGTATTTTCTCGAGAACCGTAAGAGCTACTGACCTGAAATTTGGACAGGGTGTGTAGACCCTTGGCCGTTACAACAACAAATACATAAGAGTTGGAAATTAAAGGGTGTGCCAAAACGATCAACGAAAAATGTTAAAATCCCATGTAATATACATACAATTGTATGTATGTATATACACTTGAAATTTGTAAAGTTAGTGTATTTTTATACAGACTACAACAATTAACACTAAAATTGAAAAAATTTTAATTAAAGGGTGTACCATCAGTTAATGTAATTTCGACTATGTAAATTTGATAACTTGCTGTATCTTGGACCCCGTAAGAGCAAACTTCTTGAAATTTTCAAAAACGGTAAAACAAAAAAATCTCAAAATTATAAAATCGCCAAACCGAAAAAAATCGCCAAAATAAAAAAAAATCGCCAAAACGAAAAAAAGCACCAAATTAAAAAAATTTCTAAATCGCGAAAACCCGGGAAAATCGCCAAAATGAAAAAATCGCCAAAAAGGAAAAAAATCGCCAAAATGAAAAAATCGCCAAAAAGGAAAAAAATCGCCAAAATGAAAAAATCGCCAAAATGAAAAAAATCGCCAAAATAAAAAAAATCGCCAAAACGAAAAAAAAAATCGCCAAAATGAAAAAAAATCGCCAAAATTAAAAAAATCGCCAAAACGAGAAAAAAGCGAAAAATAATAAAAAAAAATTATTTCAGCTGAAAAAACGTAAAAAACACTATTAAAAAAAATGCTCAAAGCCCAACGTACGGAACCCTTCGTGCGCGAGTCAAAGTCGCACTTTACTGGATGTATTTTTCTTACAGTTGAATTATGAGTTGAGCAACAAAAGTTGAAACGTGTGAACCGGGACTTAGTATAACAGTGCCATGCAGCATGACATTTGTTTTTATAAAATTTTAAGCCTGCTAACCTCAAAGTTTTAAAAACATCTTTTTTTTTGCAATAAAAATTAAACCAGTTTAGCATAAAAATCCCTGAAACTTCATATTATTTTTGCCAATTACGTGTTCCTTCTTTTTTATTTATATACATATATGTATATAGTTTTTTTTTTTTAAGTAAACAGATGAAATTTTATGATGATTCATAAAAATTAAAGTGTTTGCCGGCTCGTTCAGTTGCCCTATGCTGCTGCTGCTGCTGCTGCTGCTGCTGACTATGATGTTGTTGATGTGGACGCATAGAGACTACGCAATGTAAAATAAATTTTCCCTATTGATATTTTTTTCGCGCTACAGCATGAAAGGAACGTGTTCCACATTTTAAATTTCCATGTTCACTTTTATTATTATTTTTTTATTATACAATAATTTTGTATTTCGCATGTGAAACAAAAATCTACAAATGCGAGCATGTAATTCGCAAAAGTGGAATGCGACAGACGAGAGAGCGCGACGAGTGTGTTTAGGAGTGCAAGTGACAGCTTGCAGGAATTAGAAAAAAGTGCATTTTATTGTTGCTTTTGTTTCAATATTTTTTTTGTAGCAATTGTAAAAATTCAAACATTTTCATTTGTTTTCTGAGTTTATGTTTGAGTTTTTATGCACTACTGCTCCATTTTTCACCTTTTTTTTTTGTTAAATTTATTTATTGGAAAAAAATTTTGATTTAAAAACGTGGGCGTTATTTATTCCCTGTCTGTTTGGATATGTTTGCGTGTGTTTGTGTGTGTGTGTGTTAATGCATATAAAGCGGGAAAATGTAACATTTCAAAATCAGAAATTCAAAAGTTTATGAGTTTTACATATTTTTTTTAAGTTGTAGTTATATATTTCTGGAAACACCGGCTAATAGAGTGCATGTACATACATACACACACACATGTATGTATGGTTGTATGGATGTCTGTTTGGGTGTGTGTGCTGACTTAGAAACACTTATGCAATTGTTGTTTCAAATGACAATGTCTTAAAATTTGATAACTTTTAAACACTATTAAAAAAAAACACCCAAAAACTGAACAGTGGGATTTCAGCAGGTGAAAAGCGGTAGAGTTTTTCAAAGGACAGAGGCTCAGTTAGCCGACTGTAATCGATATTTCGACAGTTGATCGATATTTTTATATGAAAAGTAGGTTACGTTACACTACATCTCTATAACCATCTTCACAACTTTTCACATATACGGTCGATCAGCTGTTTCCTACTGTTGCAGTTACATTACATTACATTACAGTCGGCTAAAGGCTCAGTTACCCGACGGTAATGTAAAGTAAGAGTAACGTAGGAAACAGCTGATCGATATTTTTATATGAAAAGTAGATTACGTTGCATTACTTTTCCATAACCATTTTCATTACTTTTCACATAACAATATCGATCAGCTGTTTCCTACTGTTGCATTTACTTTACATTACAGTCGGGTAACTGAGCCTTAATAGAATGTAACTGTAACAGTAGTAAGCAGCTGATCGATATTGTTATGTGAAAAGTAATGTACATACATATTCTTATATTCCAGTTACATCTCTATAAACATTTTCATTACTTTTCACATAACAATGTCGATCAGCTGCTTACTACTGTTACAGTTACATTCCATTACAGTCGGCTAACTAAGCCTTAAGCCCTGTTCACGTAATTTAAATGAGTCCTGCCTGATCACGCGTTTTGGGTCATGATCACGAGTAAGTTTTTGTTTCAATCTGGGAATAATTCTTTTCCAAGAGTAATGGGTGTTTTTTTTCAGATTCACAATTTTGAGTTGGAATCACTGCTTTGTTGGACAACCGATTTAACAGCTGATATTTGCTTCTTGTTTAGTTTGATTTACATTTCATCATGGCTAGATGTACACTAGAGCAATGTTTGAAAATTATTGACATTTTCTATTAAAATAATTAATGGTTCTGTTTGTTGATTTTCCATTCAAAATTGTGTTCAGCGACGAAGCTGATTTTTGGTGGAGTGAAATCGTAAATAAACGAAGTAGGCGTATTTGCAATGAAAATAATCCAACGAAGCCAATTCTTCCACTGATTTTCCAAAAAAAAAAAATTGTGGGTCCAAATTGCAGACAAAAACCTCTTAAATTTTTATTTTTTGACAATCGACTCGTAAATGAAAAAGTTATGCATAATAATTTTTATAAAAATTATTATAATTATATATGAATACTGCGAATATTTTGACCTAATTTTTTGGCTACCTTACTTTTGATATTTTTCCGTTCTGATAGCGTAAAATTTTTAAGAATCTATTTCAAGAAAAAATTTAGGTTTTGGACAATGAAAATTGATTCTGATCCACCGTGTGCCGATAAACCAGAGACAAATGGGCCAAATCAGACTTACATATTAATCGCTTCAACCATCATCTATCCACTAAAACCAGTTTTTTCGATATTAAAAATACTTTTCTTTTCTTTATTTTAATTTAAAGTTATGTTGCTGTAGAATAACACACGCCGTATAATACATTTTATGGACTTATGACGTTTTCTTTTCTAGAAATAAGTGCATAATAATTTTTTTTCTTTAAATTAAAAAAAAAACTATTTAACGTTAGCATTTATGCAATTATCACCCCTATATCGTGAATATGTATTCTCTCGAAATATTTCCCGTTTCTCTAAAGTTGCAATTGTGAATTATTTCCATGTAAAAACACCAGCATGTTAAAGAAAGAAATGTGGCATCGCTGATTTTTGTTCTCGTGGGTTTTCCGCAAACAGTAGAGTTGTGTCCGACAGCTCTTTTTGAACTAGCTGGTTCTGTTGGACACACATAACTCCGGTCGAAACATCAATGTAAATTAAATGGGTTTGAAACAACTTTTAATTCGAACGCTCTCAAACTATACGCGTAAATAGTTTAGTTACATCAATTCACAATAGATTATTCGAATGTTGCCACAGATGTTTATTTTATTCCCTAACATATGGCAATGCCAAATTATTATTCATGGGATTAAAAAAAATATTCCCTTGAGATTCGCTATGAGGGTGTATATTATGATCTTAAACTATTGAATAACTTCTCCTAATGATCATAGAATTTATTCCTCCTCTCCTCCTGAAGGATAAAAAAATTTTGCCCATATTTTTAGAGAAGAAAATGTCGTTAATTTTTTTAACAAAAAACAAAAGTGTGTTTTTCAAGAAATTTTTTTATATGCAATTTGACATTTCTCTCTTTGAGAAAGAGCGAGAAGAGAATTAATTTTGTTCCGAACAATTTCAGCTTGAATTGATTTAATTTTAATTTTAATTTTTTTCTTGACAAAATTTAACTGTGCTGCCACATCATATTTTAGGAATAGTAAAAGCACAGAGTATACTTGCAGTAAGTCAGCTTTCTGAGCATTTAGACTCTTCAGTTTTAGTTGCTCAACTTTTGATATTGCCGAGTCTAAAACAAGACAAACAATTTTGCGTTTATTGTTTTGGCGCCATTTTCATTATTAATATGTTTTTAATTTATAATCTGTTTATTAAACAATTAAAAAAAAATGTATGTGACACCAATAAAACAGCAAATTGTAATCCTCAGTGGCTGAGCTGCCACCGTAAAAAAACTAATGTGCCTCGTTTGCGGTAGCTTTGATCTTCCGGGCAAATTATTCGAAATGGGAGAATAGTGTTGCAATAAACTCTCAGTAAAAAAATGTTTCCGGACAAAAAATTTTGTTTTGAAACAATGGGTAAATTCACCTTGAATTTTTCATACGTTTCCATTTTTAATTTTTTTTTTTAAGAACAAAACTCTTAAAAATGATTTTTCTATGCCACCGTGCAACGCTTTTGCTATTTGTCTAATTGGATATAGGACCCATACGAGCAAAAGAGTATGTAAGTGTTTCTTTCTGTTCTGTGTGTATGCCAAAAACCCATGACGACTTTCAAATAGCAAGTAGTCGTATCTGTCTGTCTGTCCGTCCGTCCAATCGACTGACTCTGAACGCTTTAAAACCAAAATACTAATTTTGCCTAAAAAAAACTAACCGGTTTCCTTTTATTTAGTTTTTGGTATGTTTGTTTTTTTTTTAAGATTTTGTTACAGACCCAAAATATGAAACAGCCTGACATACTGTCCGTTTGTCTGTCCATCAGTCATTTATAACCATGGACCGATCGACGGACAAATAAGCGAAATCATGTTCATATCATTACACACACTTGTAGTTTTAAATGCTTAAAAGGGGCAATAATAATATTTCTTTTTTTATAATTTTGGTTTCAATTTAATGTGCCTTTAATACGAGTATGTATGTATGTTTTTTCATATTTTGGCCATTTAATTATTTCATTTGCCAAAATCTATGAAGTTCTGTTCTTTTAAGAGAAACAAAAATAAAGCAATACCTTTTTTTATTATTTGATTTTTTTCAAGTCATGCATGCAAATTAAGTTTAAATTTTTAAAAGTTCTAAGATTTTTTTGCCTTAAAAAAATTAAAGAATGCTGAAGTAAATTATTCTTTTTTTTAATAATTAAAATATAAATGAAGAAAAAATGTGCTAAACTCCCACAAACAAAAATTCTAGCGACTCCCCATTTGGAAGTGGGCGAGCGAAAGCGCAAATTTTTTCTTGTCGATTCTTTTGCAAATGAAATGCAACATTGTTAAGACTTTGGTTTATAAAAAAAATTGAGCAAATAATTTTTAGAATTTGTGAATGGTTATTCCAGGCGCATTGACACCAAGTGATATCAATGGTGATCAGCTGCTAATTTTTCTTGTGTCAAATCAAGGAAAACGTGCGGAAATTTTCTGGCAGCAGGAACGTTTGCACTAACAAAAATATGTACATGTATGTAATAGTAATTTGGCTTACAGAACGATATGAACTTTAGCCTAATAAAATCATAAGTACTGAAATGCATGTATTTTATACAGAGTTGCAAATCCAGGCGGTATGAATTCGCCTTGGGTTAGTGCGAATATGATTTTTTATCGCTGTGCAAAAGTGCACAATAGATAAAGGCTTAAAATGATATTGAAAGTAGATTCTCGTAGGATTTTTTGAAGTTGCAAAGAAAACATGGAAAACATGCTGCGATCAACCGTATCAAAAGCTTTTGAAGGACCAAAAAATTTAATCTATCTGCATTCGGTTCACACACATCCAATTTGATTTGAACGATTGTTTAACAATCACCAACTTTTTTCTCACCACTGATATATCGAGCCATATTCGCCAAAAAAAAAGCTTTACCGGCACATTTTTTGGAGCTGATTTTTTCCAAAATCGATTATTTACGATCGCAAATTATGCGAAAGCTTTTGGCGATTATGGCACGATATGATGATGACTTTAAAAGTGAAACATTTTTTCTACAGCTTTACACAGATAAGGCAAAATAGGTATTGGCTTAAATTGGCATTAAATTTTTGTAGGCACTATTTTTTTCAAAAGCATGGGAAATATACAAAAAAGGGAAATGTTGAACCTGGACGCAGTAATATTTATCTTTATATTTTTTCGTTTGCAGTAACGAATGAATAACATTATGTAATATCGTTTTACAATAGGGCACAGCTGGGTTTTATTCACCATTAAATTTTATACCATGTAGCATCTCTGCATGCAAAACACACCTCATATAAGCGAAAAGCACAAAGAAGCATAAATAAATTCAGTAAATTGTGACTTCTAGTCACACACGAAGGTTGCCGTACGTCGCTTTTTCTGTTTTTGGCGATTTTTTAATGTTTGACGTTTTTTTTTAGTTTTGGCGTTTGAGTGTTTTGAAAACTTTTTCGGTTTTCAGCGATGTTGTTTTTTACAAATACATATTTTTATTTTTAGCGATTTTTTCGCTTTTTGGCGATTTCTTTTTAATTTCGGCGATTTTTTTTTATTTTTTTGGGGACATTTTTACTTTTGATTCTTTTTTTTAATTTTAGCGATTTATTTAATTTTTGGTGATATATTTTATTTAGGCGTTTTTCGGTTTTTGGCAATTTTTTTAGTTTTTGGACGATTTTTAATTTTTAGTGATTTTTTTGCATTTTAGCGATTTATTTTATTTTTTTGGTGAAATTTTCCGTTTAAGCGATTTTTAAATTTTTGGGATTTTTTTGGTTTTTGCGATTGTGTTTTAGTTGTTTTTCGACCTTTTCACTCTTGGTGATTTTTTTTATTTGCATTTTAGCGATTTATTTTATTTTTGGTGAAATTTTCCATTTAAGCGCTTTTATTAATTTTGGCGATATTTTGTTTCGACATTTTTTTTTATTATTTTGGGATTTTTAGTTTTAGAGTTTTTGTAATTGTAATTGTCTGTATATTTTATTAGGATTTCAACATGTTACGTTGCCCGGTTTAGAACACCCTTTAATTCTTAACTGTCATATATTTGTTGTTGTTGTACATATTTTGTGCTGATTTCAGGACCATAGCTCCGACGGTTCTCGAGAAAACAGCCTGTGACGGACTTGGTAGCGTAAACAATAGGGTTCCTTTTCACCTTTGGTGTACGCAACCCTAAAAAAAATCCATAAATATGAATTTGTTATTTTATTTATATTTTTTTCAACCCACAGCGAATATCGTATATTTTTACTGGATATCAAAGTCGATCGTTTTCGTAAATTTTCTTATATGTGACCTTCTCCGAGAAAATGGACCTAATTTGTCAAAAAACGGGTTTGGACTTAAGAGTGGGTGGATTCTGGTACCTAAAAGGGTGGTAGAATAAGATGAAATGAGTTTATCTCAAAACTTCATTCTCACACACTAGGTCCCTTTCCTCGGAGAAGGTCACATATGTATTTATTATAGCGATACGATTATCTTAATAAAAGCTACTGAATCCAGCAGGGGTCCAATCGTCACTTTCGATAACGAGCTGATTCGATAACGTTTTTTAGTTTTAAATAATGTCATTCGTTATCGAACAATGTAAATATATTGCTCGATATCGTAGGCCATAATCTCAAACTGAAAAAACGTGATCGAATCAACTCGATATCGAAAGCGTTGATTAGGCCCCAGGTAAAGAGTAAAGAGGTATATTTTTCTCTCCCTTCTCAAAAGGGACAATCTAAACCTGGAAAAGTTAGAGGGATAAAATGAGCTGAATAAATTTTCAAACAAAAACAATTTACAATTAGTGTTTTTATGGGAATTGTTAAAATTTAAGTTTAAAATTTTTTTAAACGCACTAATAATCCCAAATTATTATTTTACTTATTGGGTAAAATATTTTTTATTAAAAATACATTGAAATTGATTATTGAGGGGTTTAGCTGGATCCTATGCGCATTTCACTGTTGCTAATGCAGATCATCAGGGAACCTTTACCCAAATTTCTTAGAACAACTAGAGTTATTATGTTATAAACTTTCATTTAAACAAAAACAATTTACATTTACTAAATCTGAAATGCAAAGGTTTCATGATCTTCTATTCTGTGGCGCCATTCAGTAACTTTTAACGATCCGACAATCGTAATTTTTGTCTATACATTTTGTGGCTTGAAGTAACGATTGTGTAATTTTGTAACTTCTTGTTTAACGATAGTACGCAGCTGATATTTTCTGTGGATTTTTATCGATAAAATCAACAGCACATAAATTATTGTCGCTTAAATAACGGCACAGCTGACATTAACCTACAGCGAATATCGTTAAAAAAGTTACTGAATCGTACTATATACTGATTTACAACAGCAATTTGATATGATCAAGAATATGAATATATTGGGGCAAATGACGGCATTCGATTTCGTTAAAAATTTCTATACAAACACAATTAAAATTGTATGAAAAAATTTTTTTCGATATCGAATGCCGTAATTTGACCCCTAACGGCTCCGCTCTCTTGTTCCCTTTGCGAAGTTTTAGAACTGAAAAAGGCTCGTGTGCCGACAAACGAACAACTGGGGCGACGAGAGCTTTTTATTGAAGCATCACATGTATTGTTATGTAACCTCTTGATCACCCATATACATAAATACTCGTATGTGTATGAGTGAGTATGTTTGACAATACAAAAAAAAAAAAAGATAGCCATTAGAAGCCTATTTAAAACCTAAAATATATTTTTATTAAACTGGACATAAGAGTAGCGTGTGAACATTAAATTGTTATTGCGAGCTTAAAAGTTGCTGTTCGTTAACATCAAAAATCTAAAACAATTTTTTTTTTAAAGCTTCCGTGTGCGTTAAATTCATTGGAAAACGAACAAAAAATATGGCTTGGTTTTCTTGGCTGAGAAACAAAAAAAAAATTAAAAAGAAAAAAACAAAACAAAAACAAGAAACGCTCATCATTACAAATCAAAACGTACGAAAAATGTTTTTTAACTACAAACAACTTCTTGTCATTTCGGAGATTTTTTTTCTTGCAGTTGGCTTTTTGCTTTTTATTTTTTATTTATTTTTTGGTCATTTCTCTAACAAGTTTGTGTTCATCACACACATTGAAAGTGGCCATTTAAAACGTTTTTAATTTGTGTTTTATGTATATTACTTGGTTCGTTAGTGTATTTAGATGATGTGCACAGTGGGTGGGAAGGGGACTTTTTTTCGACCAAAAAAAATTTCCGCCAAAAAATTATTTTTTTTCTAACAAATTGCATTATTACATTAACCTTAAATTAAAATTCATTATAAAAATTCACTAAAGATAATTTACTCTTTGCCATAGTGCAATTCAATGTTTGTATGGAATTCAAAGAAATGTGCTGTTGCTTTTGTTGCTAATTTCTGGAATTGTTGTTGTTATTTTTTTCTTGCATTTTCGTTACAATTATTTGGAATGCGTATATTTATGTCTGTCTGTCTGTTTGTTTGTTTGTTTGTTTTATTTTTTCTCTTTTTGTCATTTTAATTTATGACGGTTTAACGTAATTTGTTGTCATCGTTTGTAAGTTATGGTTAAAATTATTGTTTAGTATGGGCTAATAGCAGCTTCGTGTGACCACCATCTAAGTTTAAAGCTAAAGAACAAGTTTTTCATTATTATTGTTCGAATTACGGTTTCTAAAAGATGAATGAATGATTTCTTATCTTTTAACATTTATGTATGTAAGCGAAAGTGCTGCAACAATATATCCAAATACAAGATTTTTGATCTAAACCAAAAATTGTTTTAATTTGTTTTAGTTCAAAAGTAAAAAACTTTTTTTTAAAAAAGGTATGGAAAGGTGTGGAATTTTAGATAAATTAAAAATTTCAACGAAAGGTGAAAAACAACAAATAAATGTGACACTTATTAAAATAAATACATATGTATATTGTTTGTATATATGTGACCTAATTATATATTTTATGCCTACTCTTAAGTCGGCTTGGGTGTGTGTATTTTTTTTAGAAAATGTTTAGTTTCACTGAATTTTGTTAAAATAACTGAAAATGAAATCTGGCAACATTGATGATAATCAGCTGTTTGATGTCGAATTGAACCGCTTTAGGGCCCAACTATCAAAACCGGTTTTTTTTAATACGTTTTAGATGGGTCTGCCTAAAAGTAAATTGTGCTCTATTTTGTGATAGATAGTAAAATTATATATGTATGTATAACATATCGTTTCATAACCGCCAAAAAATCTGAAGCGACATAATTTTCGAAATAATTTTTTTTTTTCAAAATCGATTATTTGCGATCGTAAATAATCGATATTTGTCAAGAAAACAAGCTCCAAAAAATGAGTCGTTTAAGCTTTTTTTTGGCGGTTATGGCTCGATATTTGTTGCACACCAAAGGTAACTAAAAAGGAACAATACAATGGCTTAATATAACGTTTTTTTTAACGTTTTCTAGGAGACATCGTATAATTGCATCCTCCTTGAAGATCTTAGTACGTTACAATTCCAAATCAAGGACTTATGGCCACTTAAAAAATTATTTCTGCATGTAAATGCTCCAGTTTTTCTTCAGTTTTTTGCTTCTCCTATAAAATATCGAAAATTCGAGTCTTTCTTTTATCAAGCCATCGAATAGCTATCGCTTTCGTTACGATGTCCGTCTGTGCATCACAGGGTGTTTTCTCTACTACTTGAAATTTTGGAAAGGCAGTGTATTTTTATGCAGACTGCACCAATTAACACTGCAATTTTAAAAATTAAACTTAAAGGATATTCTATCAGTGAATGTAATTTTTACTACGTAATTTTGACAACTTGATGTATCTTGAAAATTTTCAAAAACGCTAAAACTAAAAAATTTTAAAATAAAAATTCGCCAAAACGAAAAAAATCGCCAGAAACCAAAAAAATCGCCAAAAAGAAAACAAGCGGCAAAACTAAGGAAAATGCTAAAACTTAAATAAATCGCTAAAAAACCGAATAAATCGTCAAAAACGCCAAAATTAAAAGAAAGCCAAAAACCGAAAAAAGTTTACCGTGTACCTCAAATTTTAATTACAAAAAGCCTACATCAAGTAAGATTTTTTTTAAAGAGAAGTAACACTCAGGCAATAAATGCCTACCACTACTACCAAGGGTTACCTTCTTTAGGAAAGGGATAGTGATAGAGAAGACAGGTGGTGAAAGAAGAGTTAGAGGAAAGCTTCATGCTTTATACAACTCTGCTTTTCTGCACGTTTCTAATAATGCAGTGTTGCAGCGCCTCTAGTGTCAACGAGGCGTATTAAATTTTCAAAACTGTGTTTAAAAGCCATTTTATTGGCTATTTTAATGATTCTGCTACTCAATATCGACGAGGGAGAATTTCTGATGTTACATTAGGATTAGTAACTGCTGAAGTCGGTATAGTTCAGTGACCAGTGACTATGCCTTCATCACTTGAACTTTCCTACAACAACTGATACAAATGAACCCTAATGCATGTCAGAAAAATGCCTGCGTAATGACTGTCGGAGACCGGGCTTGAGCCCAGGACCGTTGTGTAGTCAACGTGCTAGCTAATTCAGCCAACGCCACAATATTCGTTTATATAGGATAAATTTCGGATAGTGTTACAAGTGCGAGTGCAAATTCTTATTTTACTGAAGTATTTGTATTGTCATTACAAGGACCAAAGTGGGCACAAAGTTTCATGGAAATCGGTTTAGTAGAAGCAAATATTTATGTGCAATATAATATCAAATATTAGAAGACGTGAACACCCCTACTTTTCCCACTGCAAGATCCAGTTATCATAATCCAGTTATAAATTTTTGTAGGGGGCGGGGGGCATTATGACTAGCGATTTTTATGAATATATTTATTACTTTTGGTAACGCTCCCATTTTCTCAAGTCATAGGATCAGTACGTTTGGATCAATTGTCACCAAATTTCTGCAGGGTCGCAACGAAAGAAAATGCTTTCGAATAAAGACGCTGCTTACGCGACCTGGGTCGAACTCATTCAGTCGGCCGTGACACAAACCTATGATTAAATTACATGTAATTTAAATGGATTGGATCATAGGTAAACGCCCAACCTACATTGCAAGCTAGTGCGTAGTTTATCCCAGAACAAGGTACAAACTATCTCTGAATTAGCTACATACTTACATAAATAGTTGTGTAGTTAAAGTTCATTAAAATTCCTCAAAATACATGCATACCTGCATATAAAAAATTCTACTGCTGTCATATTTTTATTAAACACCAACTGATTGGGGAATTTTTCCTCAACCCAAAAAAAAAAAAATAAAAAATTGTATATGCCATATGCCGCTGCTGCTTTGCATTCAGTATGGCCCAGTAGTTGCATATTTTAAAACGTATCAACATTCATTTATTTACAAACGAGTAGATGTTTAAAACATACTCACTTACTCACCCGCTCACTCACCCACTCACTCACTCACTCACACGTACCGTTAGTTAGTTAACGTTTTACAATAAACTGAGTTTGAACATATTGCACAAAATTCCAAAGAGAATTGCAACAAAAAACATATTGAATAAGAAAAAAAAAATTAAATGTGTATTGGCACGATATCAATTTTCACATCCTTATGAAAAACGGCAACTGGAAGAAATACAATATTCTAGGCCACACATCATGAGGCCATTGGACATCCTTGTTGTTTTGGCCAGAGCAACGAACGACTAGCAGAAAACCAGGTTGCAAACGATAACAAAGGAGGAAACTTCAAAAAAATAAAAAATAAATAAAAAACGAAGAAGCTCAAGTTCAAGAAGTCAATTTCAGTTTGTGTCTGCGCCACTACCACTACCACTGTTTCTGTTTCTGTTTCTACTACTGGTGCTGCATACGGCCAATTACTTTGCTGGCCATCACATCACGGTGACGACAGTTGATGATGATCATAACATTGGGTCAAAATTAACACCACTCCAGAGAGCAGCAATGCAGCACATCCACTCGGATGGATGGATAGTGGAGCATTGTACGGATTTTTATTTTTAACTGTTTTATTTTTTCTCTCTAGCTTTTGCTTTTGCCTTTATTTATTATTAATTAGTTTAAACAAGCAGCCAATTAATTCATCCGTACGTAAATACTACAACGAATTTCGTGCTGCCGAAAGCAGGGCCTTGAAAGCGTAAATTATTTGTAAAAGATAAAAATCTTAACAGAATTTATTCATTTATTGGGGAATCCTTTTGTTAACACTGTCTGTGATAAAGGTGAAAAAGAAACTCTTAATTATAATCACCCCTATGGTGAATTACAAATGCAATTTTTGTTACCGTAAAATTTTCATTCCCTCGAAGGGCAAAATGCTATTGTGAATCTCCCGTGAATATTTTTCCCTGCTATCAGTTACAGTGAACGTAAAAAAGGGAAGAAGATTTGCAAAGCTTAAAAATTAATTGAAAATCCAACAAATTTAAGTTTAATAATAAGAAATACACAAATTTTAGGTTACAAATTAATTTTTTCTTTTTAATTTAATTTAATTTGTTTTTAAATATTTCAGGTGCAGTATGCCACCGCGCTGCACCAAAGAGATTCATACTGCCTGAAAAAGATGTTGCAGGGAATTATTCTTAATAATTGTGAACTTCATTCACTAATCTTGTCCTGAAAACAAATATTTATAACTTTTCATATTTAAATCAAAGGAAAATATCGAAATAGGGAAAGGTGAAAAAATTCCAGTGAAAAATATTATTCATGATAACGGGAGCAAATTTCTAGGGAAAAATTATTCACGATTGCAATTTTGCGAAAAGGGGAAATATTTCGAGGGAAACAATGTTCACGATAGAGGTGAATAGCAAATCGAGTTCTTGAAAATTTGCATCTTTTGCTGAAATAATGTCTTCTTTATATGAAAACATCTATTAATTATCTGTTTATTACGCTTATTTTCTCCAAGCTCAGTATATTGTTGCATTTGTGTTTTTTTTTTGTTGTTGAATTTATTAGTTGCATTTATTATAAAAATATTATCAAACCGGAATCTTGTAAAAAAATTTCAAAAATTTTCTTTTCCGTTGATTTAAGTATTTAGTGTTGGATTGTGTGTAATTTTATTATTTGAACATATTTACATACGTATGTATGTATGTAATATTTTATACATATTTTTAAACAAAATGTGTCATTGCATCAATACAAATGCGTTAGTCGTACGTGCCAAGTAGTTCTTTGATTTAATAGAAACGAAAATGTCTGTATTTTTTCTATCCAAATATTTTATTTTGCAGATAGAATTGACAAAAAAGAAAAGAAAGCAGAATTAATTTCCTACCATAGTGAAATAAATTAACAAGTAATGTTGATATCAAATTCGTCAAATGATGATCAAACCCATTATATTGCGTTTAGATTTGAGCAAAATCTTGTACTTGCTAGGATTTCAGGTCAAATCTAGTAGATTTCCTATACAAAATTAAATATAGTTCGTGATTAGATTTTGTAGAAATCTAAATAAATATCTGTAAGAACTTAGTGATGCAGCTATGGTTTTTTATCTCTCAAATTTGTACTAAAACAGGTTTGTGAAACAACTGCATTGTAGCCAATTCACACACTTGTTTAAGCAGACCGTAGCTAATTCACTCACCGTTTGTTGTACAGGGTAGTAAAGAATAAATAAAAACATTAGATTTTTGTTAGATTTCCTACAAATCTACTGAAAAATTAGATTTCCTTTTGTATGGGAAATCTGGAAAAAAGCAGCTTGACTCAACTCGAAATCTCGGAAATACTAGATTTCGAGACAGTATAAATGCACTATTAATGGGTTTTGTTTTGGATAAAAAATCTTGATTACATTCAAAAGAACGTTGTGTAAACGGTATAGATTTTCATAAAGATTTTAATTGAAATCTGCTAAATTTCGTGCAGGTGTAAATAATCTATTAGACTTGTGTGAACTCGTTCGGTAGTTACTTTTAAACACAAGTGTACCTAATATCAAAGGTGAGATTTGTTTCTCCTCAAACGGATTCTGGGAGACTTGGATCGAACTCGTTCAGTCGATCATTTCTGACACAAACTTATTAAAAAAAACCATTTAATTTACATGGTTTTGATCATAGGTTACTGTTTAAAATGAACTAGTGAACGAGTTCGACCCAAATCTAGCAAAAAGTACCTATAATCACTAGTATCGTGAACATTTTTTCCTTCGAAATATGTACCTTTTTCGCCAAATTATAATTGTGAATAATTTTTTCCTACAAATATGTAACAAGCAAATTTGGAAAAAGCAGAAACAAACAAAATTCTATTTATGTATATATTACTTTTAATAACTGAAAATATCATGAGAAAAATATTTGAAGTGTTGACGAGAAAGAAAACTCCACATTTGGAATTTGTATTAAAAAAAATAAAAATAATTTTGGTTTACAAAAGCTTTACGAAAGAAATTTTGTATGGGAATTTGTTTGTTAAACGTTTTGTAAACCTTACTAATTTTTTTTTTTCTTAATAAGGACTTTAAGATGTTCTACTGTGTTTTACCTAACAATGGAAACTGAAATATGTATTTCTTCATTTTGACCAGCTATGCCTATCGAATCATGATGCTTCCCGTATATTGACTGCTGTATGTTGTAGTCGATATCTAATTTTGTTACATATTTTCTAGTCAAAAGATTAGTCAAGTAGCTCACACGAACTGCAGGGCAAATAGTTATTGTGACCACGACTTGCATATTTGCATTATGTGGGTTGTAATATGTCACCTATGGCGTCCAGACTTTGTTATTGTTACCATTATTGCTGTCGTTTTCTTTATTTTTATTATTATTATTTTTTCTTTCTCAGAATCAGTAAATGAGTGTTGTGTGTCACTGAACATTTGCTGCAAGTCCACATTTTCACATTTTTAATCTTGTCTAAAAACATGTTTATGATCATTTATTTATTTATTTATTTTTATTTGTGTGTGTGTGTTTTAATTCGTTTTGTGAATTTTCATCATTTCTATTAATAAGAAAACACACACATTTAGTGCAGTATTTAAATGTAACATAATTTTTTAAACGGCCTCTCTTGATTGTGTCTAGTCAACTGGCTAACTCCAAATGTTTCAGCATACACCTCATCTAGGTGTTGTATAGCGTAAAAATGAAATATTCAAACGCATGACAATTGATTGCTGCAATTCTTTTTTGTTTTATAAATAACAAAACCATGAATACGAGGGAAGCTATTGCTATTGATTTTAAATATTATAATTCTGTTAGTAAAGATGAGTGCGATTACTATGCATTAATATACAAGTAGGTATAACCGCGGTAATCAGGACAATTAAAAATCAAAATATCTAAATGTCCAAATTTCCCGTATAAGAGAAACAATTTAAGAAAACTTTTAAAAAGATAAGCTTATCCTATAGGCTAAGTAGTGGTGCGGCATAGCACCACCATTCCTAAACTAACCTAACATACACCAATACAAAATTTAGCAGAATTGAACAAAAAGTTAAAAAAAAAGTTTGGTAAAAAAATCAGAGAAAATAAATGCTGTCGGTACTTTTTTAGCTTATAATTAGAACTCTCATTTAAATTACCAAATACATACATATCGAAAATACACTTTTTTTATTGAAGTTAATATTTTATGGGCCTATTCACAGTTTAGGATTATCAAAATGCCAAAATTGTTAATAACTTTTAAGATACAGTCTGCACAATTTTATCGTAAGCGACAATTTACGTACAAAAACATATTTGAATATTTAAACAAAACCTCCTGAAAACTTTAATTTTTGTCACTTTCGATAAAATCGAAAATAAGGCTCGATATGTATAACATTTTCTGAAGTTTTTGAAGAAATAAGACATTTTTTAGATTTACTTGAACTGTAGTGAATTTTTAATCAGAAATAGTTTCAGGCTTAAGTTCAGTACTTTCAATTCTTATTGAATGAAATATTTTTATTAATAAGTTTTTGAAGAAATTTAAAAAAAAAATAAGAATTTTTTAAGTGCTTGTGACTGCAAAAATTAAACATTAAGTACACGAGTTGCTTTAAAAAAAGTACTAAATTGTTTAAAATAGTTCTAAAAATCTAATTCATTCCGTATAGTAAATTTTTAAACCAAATGCAAAAATTATTCAAAAGTTAACGCGTTGAGATTTTTGTGTCTCCCTGTGTTCAATATGTAGATTTAGCAATTGTGAATGAATTTAAGTATATGGTTATATCAAAAATGTACATATTTCTTTCAATTCAGAGTTATTAATACTTTTTTAAAATAAATATAAAGGAAATAATAAATTAATATTATATTAGTTTATTTATTTACCATATAGAATTATATTCCTATATGGAAGACAGTGTTTTAATAAATTGTAATAATTGAGTGATTGTGAATGCTTAAATTTCATTTTTGTTGGTCCTTTAAACTGGCAGTACCCTGTTACCTCTTGTTCACAGAGAAGCAGGTCGCCTTAAAAAGTCGGCGGCGGTGGCCAGCTTGGGCCGGCTGACATTGACAGCCGCTGGTTTTGATTTTGATAAGATTTTTAAACATATTTCTATAACAAAAATACATTATATGTGTGATTTGCCACTACAAAAACAATTAGCCGGTTGCAAGTTTGAGCCGAGGCTATCCGCTAGCATTGGCGACGGCGGCTTGAAGTTATGTTAAAAGTCGTCGGCGGCTCTTGAGCCGGCTGTGAGCCGATCGGCTTGTTTCTCTGCTTGTTCTTTTCCATTGATAATTTTTTTCTCATCTGGTGAATTGTTGGACAATAAAATTTAATATTTTTTACTATTTGCCTGACGTAATTTAACAAGGAATTTTAAAGCATTTATATAGTAAGTATAAAAGAAATATTACCAATCTTACGTTGATAAATAAATGCAGATTTAATACTAGAAATGGCTCAAAGTAAACTAAATGACTTTGCTGGTAAATTTGGCAAAGGTGGACCACCCGGCTTGACGACTGGCTTGAAACTTTTGGCTGGTTTGGGTGCAGTCGCTTATGGCATAAACCAATCTTTATATACAGGTAAGATTTAACATTGATTTTATATTAAAAATTAACTAAACATGAAAATCAAAAACCGACCATACCTAACCTCAAAATGTAAAATAATTGTCATTTTCATTATTGTCGGCAAATTTCATAATAAAAACGTGATGTTGCACTCAGTGCAACATTTTGTGATGTACCCAAGTATTCGCTAAATTTGTATGGCATTTCATTTAGTTTTAATATTTAATTCATTATATTCTTTTCCAAAATTGTTGCATAACTTCAAATATCCATATCGCAATTGTTTTGGTTGTTGTTGTTGTTGTTGTTGTTGTTGTTGTTGTTGTTGTTGTTGTTGTTGTTGTTGTTGTTGTTGTTGTTGTTGCTTAAACTGCGCCTTTCATATGAATAATTTTGCCCTTGTTTAACCCTTTCAGTATATTGTATCCATATGGATACACGCATTTTTAAAGTTGTTTTGTAAAACCCAGGACATATAATTAACTTGAACTTTTATTGAATATATTAACTTAAGTTCTTTTCCTTTATTTAAATAAAATTTTATTTCGCATTGTTTTGTTTTTTAATAAAAATTGTAGGTTTTTAAAAACCTTATTTTTATTAATTTTTTTTTATCAAAAAGTTGGTTTAATATTTCACCTATTTTGTCGACCAATACAAATTTTTTCTCTCATTTTATGTCATAAATACACAGAAAACCTTTTCCCTCAGCATTTTGCATCAATATTTTTTTATTCAAATAATTATAAAAGCTGTGGGATTTTTTTCAAAACTCGTGTATCCATATGGATACAAATTTTAGTTGTGGGTATACTTTAATGTAAACTTTGTATAGAAATGTAGAACAGTGTTTTTTATGTTTTTATGATTGATTTGTACAGAATTAGTAACATAATTGACAATTTTACAAATAAGTATATAAAAGATATATTAAGGCCATATACGGCAGGAAACCCATAAAATGGACATTTTATGTAGCACCAGAGAAATGACTTACAACTTTCGGGCGAAGCAGAGGAGTTTTTGCCATATAGTTACACAACTTTCAAGAAATATTCCTGAGCAAAACAACCACACAAGTTATTTTAAAAATTAATGTATAACTTTAAGTTTGTGAACTTACATCAAAAAGGGATCTGGATCCCAGGAAGAGTTAAAGAAAATAGATTTGTTAAAATTTACGTAAAGTTGGAAAAGAATTCAAAACAGAAGGTCGTGGAAACTTCGACTACCGCATAAAAATATCAGACAATATGTAACTGCTAAGATAGCTTAATGAAGGAATTGCGCAACTAGTTTCTACTATACAGGGCCATAAACCTCTGGATGTATTGGATAGATTTTGTGGTGAACAGAAGAAAAATGTAGATATTTCGAAACCAAACATAGTTGCACTATCGAAAAAATAGACAAACTGGATTTTATTCTATCATTGTATAGAATTTCCATCATATATAGAAAGTGGGTTTTAAAAATGTTTGACAATTTTATTGATTTTTGGTGAACTAACAATAACAAATGCATGGACTTGCTGGGTTTTCGTAATAACGTTGTAAATGGGCGGATTTACGTAATCCATTACGATTTCACCGAAATCAACATTGACCGGAAAATATTGCAGATACAAACGTGAAGGATGCGAGTGATAAACGCGACTCAAAATTGATATGCTTTAAGGCGTATTATTATAAAGAAATTATTGGTTTTTCATTTAGGTAATTGCATGATTCAATATCAATTGAAGTTTAATCGATTTTGCATTTCTTAATTTGGCAGCTACATATATATATTATGAAGTTGTTTGCTTTCAACTTTTTTAGATTATTACTGCCTTATTCCTAAAAAGTAATTTTGTTTAATAAAATGTTTATAAAACAAATTTTGTATGAAAAACTGCTTTGTAAAAAAATCAAAAATATCTTTTATGAATAAGGCCCTTACTAATTAATTACATTTTGCAGAAATGTTCACTTACGTAAGTAAAAAAGTTGAAAAACTAATATATATTTAAATATAAACGAACATAAAATCAAAGAATTTTTCTATACCATTAAGTAAATTTGTATCCATATGGATACACTCCAAAAAGCAGCTTTGGAGTTGCAAATTTGTAAAAAAAAATGATTTATTATTGTTTCTAAGACCAATAGTAGCAAAAATCCAAAAAATTAGATTTTTTGGACCATTCAGTTAAAACTTGTAGCGAAAGGGTTAATAAAAAAAATATTTTCAGTTGATGGTGGTCATCGTGCTATCATCTTTAGCAGAATCGGTGGCATACAGACAGACATTTATTCCGAAGGCTTACATTTCCGCTTTCCATGGTTCCAGTACCCCATCATCTATGACATTCGTTCACGCCCTCGTAAAATCTCTTCACCCACCGGTTCTAAGGATTTGCAAATGATAAACATTTCATTGCGTGTCTTGTCTCGTCCCGACTCATTGCGTTTGCCCATACTTCATCGTAATCTGGGCTTGGATTATGATGAGAAAGTTTTGCCTTCCATTTGCAATGAAGTTCTTAAAAGTGTTGTTGCCAAATTCAATGCATCTCAGTTAATTACCCAACGTGCTCAAGTAAGTTATGAAATGTTTAATTTTCTGATCTTAGAATACAAATTGAACTTTTGAAATAATTCTGTAAAGGTTTCCTTACTGATTCGCAAAGAATTGGTGGAACGAGCTCGTGATTTTAATATTATTCTGGATGATGTTTCCTTAACTGAATTGAGTTTCGGCAAGGAATATACTGCTGCTGTTGAAGCCAAACAGGTGGCCCAGCAGGAAGCACAACGTGCCGTGTTCTTTGTTGAACGCGCCAAGCAGGAGAAACAACAGAAAATTGTTCAAGCTGAGGGTGAAGCAGAGGCAGCTAAAATGATATCCTTTTTCAAAACAATTTTTAAATTAAGAAAAAATTTTACATCGTCATAATTTTTTTTGAAAAACACAGTTTCATATTTGAAGAATTTCTGAAAACTGTAATTGCAAACTAAGAGCCCATTTCACCAACTCTATGGAAATGCCAATTCATTTTTAAATGTCGATTTTCATTAACTTTTGTACGGAAAAATGACTTTTAAATATGAATTGATATTTAAACAAGTTGCTGAAATTGGCCCTAAGATCAGGTTATCGTTGCCTTTAAAAGTAGATGAATTATTTAAATTTTAGGCGAGAAGTAATAACATATTTGTTTTTATGCTTTCCTCGACTGGATGCTAAAATAATTTCATACGTTTTGAAAATATTTTAAACATTTGAATACTCTTTAAATTTCGATTTTAGTTTTACCTTAAAAAAATTTAAGTTTTCATAAAATTCTCGCTTGGTAAACATGTTTCTCTCATACAAATCAATGGTTTTGCCATAACTGACATGTTTACTTAGGTCTTGCAGTGAAACAGAATCCAGCCTATTTGAAATTGCGTAAATTGCGTGCTGCTCAAAGCATAGCCAGAACAGTAAGTTTTTTTAACACGACACCCTTAGAAATTTCTAATATATAAATAATTTTTTCTTTCAAAAAAGATTGCCAGCTCTCAGAATAAGGTCTACCTCTCGGCTGATAGCTTGATGTTGAACATCCAAGATTCCGGTTTCGATGATATGACTGAGAAAGTCTACAAAAGTAAATAAACTTTTATTAACATCTCTAAGATAGAAAAAAACCAAGCATTACACAATAAAAATAACACAATGTGTTAACAAAATTAACAAAAGAAAAAAGTCTTGGAAAAACACTCAAAATTGAATAATTGAAAATTGGTTTTTAAACAAAAATATTCTCCTTGTTTCACACATTAAGCTAAATATTTTGCAGCAAACAATTGATGATTTGAATATATTTTCCTATCTTCTCTTTGTTGTTTCTCTAATATATTTTTCTTTTCTGGAAATTATCCCAATATTTAGCTGCCGATTTGGATAATTTTCAAATACAATATTAAGCAGAATTTCCAGAAATTTTGAATGCTTTTAGATCATTTCATTTTCTTTAGCTTTTAAAACTTTTTCTTGTTTTGAATAATTTTTTACTTTTAATGTTCATTTATTCATATTTAAGGAATTTTCTATTTTGGATTTAGATTTTAAGCCTACAATTGAAAAACACATTTTTTTATTGATTTAAATAACATTTAAAGATGCCTTTTCAATGGGTTCACTAGTTTATAACTAAATGAATAGTTTTTGTTATGTATTCACATAAATTTGTGTTCCATTAAAATTTATCTTTTATTATTAGCTTTCTTCTAATATTGAACAAAAACTAACAATAGTTCTTAGTAGCAAACAAAAAGATTTTAATTTTGTTGTTGAAACTAAATAAAAAAAAGTACTTTTAATTTAAAGAATATGGTTTTGGTTTGTGTTTCTCATAAAAAACTTTACTTCTCGAACATTTTGCAGTTGACGAGAGTTGGTTTGGTGGTCCCACAAAAACTTTTGCATCTGGCAAGAACTCCTCGGAGAAATCAATAGGGAATCTTGCACATCAAACCGCTAATCGTTTGGCCTAGTTAATGTTCAATTTAATGGGCAAACTAAAACGGATTTTTCTATCATGTGCCGTGATATTTTTCAGAAGAAATATAAAAATTCTTGAAATTCCTTTACGAGACGAGATTATTTTACAAAAGCTTAGAATTTTTTTAAAAGCAATAAATTTTCGCATCACAACAAGTGCAAATAATGTAAATACAACACTGTGTTAGTGATAAACTGAATTTTTAAGTACTAAGTATTTAATTCATAACATTAAACCCTTCAAATGCAAATTGATATTTGTTCTCAATATATAAATAAATAGTTTTAATTAATATGCTTTATTATATAAATCTAAATTTTGTTTACATTGTATATGACATTTTCGGAAATGTGGGAAAGAAACAAACTAATTTAGTTGAAGTAAATTCACGATGCTAGCAACCGATTTATATATACGTATATATATGTAGATATAAACATTACTTATGAATAGCAATGCAGATAACTAGCTTTCTGGTTGCTAAGATACACTGCTTAGAAAGGTAGAGAGTTAGTGCCCGGTAACCATCTGTAATACAGTTATCAGCAACTGCACATGTCAACTGTATTCAGGAGGCCTACTCTGTACTTCCAGTCAAAATAAATCGATTTCCAATTTCAATATAAACAGATACATTCAAATCCAATTACTAAGTATAGTTTAGTTGCGAAACACTTAGTTAAAGTTTTCACAAGTATTTTCGAAATTTTCGAACTAGTGAATTTTTGTATTTAAATAGAATTCACATAATACTTAAGCTTACAGTACATAAAAACTTGATTAAAACTTTAAAAAGGATTTTCGAAATTTCGAACTTTAAAATTTTCGTTCCGAAATCAAAAAAGTATGCGATTTTTAGGCATACAGCAAATAAAAACTCAGTTAAAATTGTCACAAGTATTTTCGAACTTTACTGAAATCAAATGCGTACATGATTTTAAAGCTTACATTTAATGAAAGCTTAGTGAAAGTTTTGAGTAGTTTCGAAATGATCGAACTTTTGAATTTTCGTAATTGAATAGAATATTGATATAATTTTTAAGCTTTCATTCAGTACACAAAAACCTGATTAAATTTTTCAAAAGTATTTTCGAAATTTAAAATTTTCGTAAGTAATTTTAAAGCAAAAGAAAAAACTGTATTAGATTTTCACACACTTTATTTCTTTTTGATATTAATTTAAATATATAATAAATTATTTATTGACGATTATTTTCTTAATATCAAATGCAATTTTATATTGCATGTACATATTTCTTTTTATTAAATACGTGTGTTTAAATAGTTAGAAATGTGTAGTTTAAAAATACTGTAAAAATGCTCATAAGATCATAAATTTATACTATAATTATGTGGGTAGATTTGTTGGGTTAAAGTTGTAAAGATAGATAATTTAATTTTCTTTTTTATATTTATTTTTTTATATGCATGTATGTATATGGTTTTAAGGAGCTCAAATTGGTCATTATTAGAAATTATAATCTATTCATATTCTTAGCCATAGTTTACACGAATACTTTGCTTAATTATTAACTTTTTTTTCAATTCCCTTAGCTTTGCTACCTGCTTAACTTCAGCTTTTTCACTTTAAATTCAAGGCTGAGAGTCTTAAAAGTTGTTTAAAAATTTTGTTGTATTGTGTTTCTCTATATCATCAAATTTTGATTTTGATTTGATTTTATTGATATAAATATGGAGTGAGTAATTTAAATTGTTTTTAAATGTAGTTTCCCTAATTGTATACCAGTAATTGTTTTTTTTTTGGTAAGAATTTAAAAATTTAATGCAACAAGAAAAGAAGTTCTCTAAGGGAGTAGAATAGGCAGCATTTTAATTGTTTTATTTATAATAAAAATATCAGGCAGTGACAGATTTGCCATCATCACTTGAAGAGGGTCTGTCAGTTTTGGGACTTTGTTCTGGTGCTGGATTACGTTCGCGATAACGTCTTAAAGTCGATGTGGATGATGAGGGAGCCGATGTGCTTAATGTATAATTAGAAGGCAAGACAACATTTAGCAAATCACCAGCCATCATACTTCGGCCGCTAACAGCTCTGCCCGGCAAGGCGGTATTGTTCGAAGAACTCGTCGACGACACTGATGAAGAAGAAGTCGAATTTGAAGTTGTTGCAGCCACTCCTGCACTAGTTGCTAAATGATTTGTGGCAGTGGGTGAAGAGTTCTTCGAAGTGGTAACATTTGCTGCTCCATTAACCAAGGATTCAGCAATGGCAGTTAGTGGAGGTCATAAATTCGTAGTCTGTACCAGACCGCGCTCCAAATTGAAACAATCCAATACTGCTGCACCCACCGAACTACGTCGAGCCACCATGGAATTGACTATAGTCCATTTGTTGAGACGTATATCATAACGTTCCACCGAATTGAGCGAGGAAGAGCCATCATTGCCTCCTAAAGCATAAAGTGCACCTTCTACTTCTACCACTTCATGCGTGGATCTGCGTGAGTGCATTGCTGCGATGGGCTCCCAGCTGTTGCGTCTGATATTGAATCTTTCACCGCTAGACATGCACATAGTACCATCATTGCCGCCAATGCAGTAAAGGTAGCCATCGCAAGAAGCCACACCACAGCTGCTGCGCCTTGCCGTCATACTGGGCACCGGGTACCATCTGCCCACTCTGGGATCAAAGCGTTCAACACTTGACTGATAATTTGTCGAGTCAAACCCACCCAAAGAATAAATGCAATTTTCCAGTACTGCTAAACGACAATAACGTCTGCGAGTGCCCATAGCCGGGCAAGAGCTCCAAACCGATGTCAAGGGATCGTAACGCTCTGTGCTGCTCAAGCAGGAGGCGCCATCATAACCCCCACACACATAAATCAAACCGTCAAAGGCGCAAATGCCCAAACAGGAACGCTTCGTGCCCATGGGCGTTATATACGACCACTTGTTATTCGATGGATTGTAACACTCAGCCGTTGCCAAATCATTTACTCCGTCATAGCCCCCCACCACATACAGTGTCTTGTGTAGGGCAGTGACACCAGATCTAGAACGTCTCCACAACATGGGCGCAATAGTAGACCATATGTTTGATCTGGGATTGTACACTTCGCACTCGTTGTGAATGGCAAAGAGGCTGCCGCCACCCACTGCAAATATATAAGGTTTCATGCCATCCGGTCGCCTTTCCATAGTGCGTTGGCTGCTCATTAAACTCCTTTGTTCAGGCAGCAGGTGGTACTTCATCGCTTCCAGTAAAAGTTCTTTGCACTGCGAATCATCTCTAATCAGTGGCTCCGTCTCCACAATGGTCATTAAAAAGTCACGGCTTACTAGCGGCAAACGTACGTGGCTCATTAGTTCAGCGATGTGATTTTGTCTCTCGGCCAATTCGTGTTTAATCCAATTCAAAACGGCATGGAATACTTTCTCCTCGGAACAAATGTTGAGTAGATTATTTGATATTAAATCCTTGACCTGTAAAATAAAAATTGAATTTTAGCAAAATTTCAAAGAATTTTCAAGGAAGAACTAAAGTCTGCTCTAAACAACAAGCCTAATGGAATTGTTCCTAAAGAAAAAGATTACAAATTGGCAATTTTTTTACCTCTTCGAATGGCAACAACAAAAACTCTTCGGTACCCACAACTTGTTGGAAATTCTGTAAAGCATATTTATGGGATCTGGTATGTAACTCCTTGCAGCAATGGGCATCTACAAAGAAGGAGGGTGACAAATTATATTATAAATTTTTATTTAGAAAAACATTCCAAATTTAAATTCACCTGCAAAACTTCTAATGCCTAAACAATTCGAGGGATGCAATTGACGCAATAAAAACTTGCAGCAGGCTTCACGCACCGAATGCATTTGCAATAGACTCGATGCCGGCAACAGCACTTGGACATTCTGTTCCGTGATAGTGATTTCACCCGTATAAATGTAGTCAATTAAATCCCTAATGGCAATAACATCAATGTCATGCAGTCGTACAATACCCTGGGTGCGTTCTAACATGTCATCTAAGGGAGGAAAGAAAGGAAATAATAATTTAAATGTGCATGCATGTATGTACATGTCATTGTACTCATATGCTAAATGCTTTGGCTAAAAAGATAAGAAGGCAAGCAGGCAACTTAAAGTTAAAGTATAATTATGGTACTTACCATTGAACATGGCATAGAAATAGGGAGATACGGAAGCTAAAACTACCTTGTGGGCATGCAAGGTTTCACCGCCCACCTCCAATGTCACGTCGCACAACTAAAAGAAATAGAGAAATTACAAAAGCAATAGACTTTTAATATGCGAAATTTTAGTTTTACAAATTATCTGTAGTTTGTTTAATACATTTTTAGTATGAGTTTTATCATTTAACTAGACTTGGGTAGACTTGTATCGAACTCTTTCAGTGGCTCGTTTTAGATATAAACCTCTAATCAATCCCATGTAATTTAAATGGGTTTAATTATAGGTTTGTGTCCAAAGCGAGCTGCTGAAAGAATTCGATACATTCAAGTCTAGACTTGGGTCGAACTCGTTCAGTCGGTCATTTTTTATACAATCCTATGATCAAACCCATTTAGTTTAAATAGGTTTGATCACAGGTTCGGTTAGCACGGTGCTGGTAAGGAAGGGTGAAATTTAGAGTCCAGCTCACGTGGGTCCAATACAATGATCCCTTTGTGCTACCTGTGAGTTGAAGAGAAGATAGTGAGAGAGGGTGATAGGGAAGTCATAGTGATAGAGAAAAGCGGTGGTGAAGTAAGAGATAAGAGAGAGTGCTTCATTATTTTAGAACTCTACTTTTTGCAGGTTTTTTTTAAATGCAGTGTTGCAGCGCCCCTGTTGTCAATGGGGCGCATTAAATTTTTAAGCTGTGTTTTTAGTAGCCATTTTATTGGTTATTTTACTTCACCGATGATTCTGCTTCACAATACCGACGAAGAAGGGCGCACTGATGTTGCATTAGGATTAGCATCCGCTGAAGCCGGTGTAGTTTAGTGACCAGTGTTTATGTTTTCACTAGAACCTTTTCTACAACAACTGACACGCATTTTTCCGATGACCAATGTACATCAGAAAAATGCGTGGTGTTATTATTTAATGACTGTCGGAGAGCGGGCTCGAACCCAGGACCTTCGGTTTTGTAGTCGGTTTTGATCATAGGTTTGTGTCTAAAACGACCGACTGTACGGGTTGAATCCAGGGGGTCTACTCTGTAATTCGAAACGAAAGAAAATGCTTTCGAATTTGTATGCTTATAACATGTAAATTCGAAAGCATTTTCTTTCGTTTCGAATTACAGAGTAGACCCCCAGTTCTATTTAAGGCCTTTATGTATTAAGGTAACGATATGTAAACAGTAAAAAATTTTGGAGTAATTTTAATACCAATCCGGTGTATAGATACATATACATATGTATATAACAAAATAGTATGAATTTTGGTTTTACATATAAACCAAGGCCTATTTATCAGGTCAACGCAATCATCCTGATGATATTCTGTGTTTTCGTGTTTAAGCTGTCAAAAGTTATTTGCACCATATACTTTAGTTCATGTTTGTGTGTGTTTCTGACAACTTAACTTCGTTGCGTAGCAAAATCATCGGCGAAGTAAAATAATCAATAAAATGGCTACAAGACACAGCTTCAAAAAATTAATACGCCCCATTTAACATCAGAGAGGCGCTACAACACTGCATTATGAAAAACGTGTGAAAAGCAGAGTTGTAAAAGAATGAAGCTTTCCTATATCTCTTCTTTCACCACCTGCCTTCTCTCTCACTATCCCTTTCCTAAAGAAGGTAACACCTAGTATTAGCAGTAGGCATTAATTGCCTGAGTGTTACTTCTCTTAAAAAAAAAAAAAAAAAAAAAAAAGTTGTTTTTTGTATTGCTGTGTTTTTGTAGAGTTGCGTTGACCTGATAAATAGGCCTTGATATAAACTGTTGCGGAATTAATTTAAATTTTCGATTCCAAAATAGTTTATAATTAAAACCGCTGAGTGTAAAAGAAAAGTAAACCACACATTTTTACTGTGTACATATTTTTTATCTCCTCTGCCTAAATCCGTTTTTACAGACTTCTCGGACTTAATGAATTTATGCCAAGCAAAGTTTAAATTTTTCGGTTTATTGTTTATTTAAACTTACAATAATTTATTTTTTTTAACGGTATGTGCATTTATGCATTCATTCCTTCCTAATGTAATGACCAGGTAAACCAGAAATATGCTCTAAAAAAGGTGTTTTATGCGCATTCAATATGCACTAAAAACTTAAAAATATGCACTAAAAAGTAAAAAAATATGCTCTTAAAAATAAAATAAATGAGTTTAATTGTAAATGAAACTATATTTTCAATTGAAAAATTCAACAACATTTGCATATAAAATAGGAAAAAAAAAACAAAAGAAGGAAACAAAATTAACAAATAATAATAACTGGGTTTGAAGTGCAGGTTAAAACAAAATTACCATACAAATTTTGACTAAAACAAATTATACAAATTAATTTTTATTGGATGCTGTCATAAGAATTTAACTTCAATTTCAAAAGATCATGAAATAAGACAAGTATTTTATTTATATTTTTTATTGCAACAAATAACAAAATATTGACCTAGAATTTTCCAATAAAAATCTTTGCCTGTTAAATGTATAATATTCCTTCAACGTCTACTCGGGCAGAGTGCGTCACAAATAGCAACACTGAATTTGTATTGAAACTAACGTCCGTAAAACTGAGTAATATATGTATAAGAAAAATGTATACACTACATGGAACATTGGAACAGAGATTTAGATGGCGAAAAATAAAAATAAAAACTTTGACCAAGCCCTTAACTTGTAAGCATATTAACCGAGATAGGAAAATTTTTTCTTTAAAACTTAAATTTTTATTTCGAAAATAAAATTTTAATAAGTTGCGCCAAGAGGGTTAAAATAAAACAAATTCTTTAAAGTATCAAAATATGCCCTAAAAGCGTAAATCATGCTCTAAAAATTCGAAAATATGCTAGATATATGCAAAAACATGCTTAAAAGGGGAAAATATGCAAAAATATGCACTAACAAATAGTAGATGCCAAAATTCAAAAAAAGTTCTGAAACGGATAAATATCTTGTCTCCGCATTAATACGTTACACAAGAAAAAAAACATGCAATTGCATATTTGCGGTTTCCCTGGTAATGACATTTCCAAGTCTTCTTTTACAAAGAGCTAACTTTTTTTGCTTTAAAACGAAACTTCGTTTGTAATAATTAATATTCTTGCAAGAGCCATTGGCAAGAAATAACAAACGAACAAAAAATCAGCTCAAGGGGGCTGAAAATTGTAGTTGACTTTTTGTATGCCCTAAAATAAATGCACTCGACTTGCATCAAACATGTTACATATGTATGTATGTACATATCGTTAGCTGAATGGCAAAACTCACATAGCTGCACTTGATTCAAGTGATTACTTCAATTATTTCTTTATTTTCACTTTTAATTTGGCTGATTGTTATGGTAAGTGTTTGAAAATTTGCATGAACATTTCGAGCCTTATTTTCGATGTTATCGTAAGTCCTAATATACACTCAGCAAGTCTTATTGCTAAGTTGATTAGTTTTTTAGGAGGGAGAGACGAGGGGAAAAGAAACGTTTATGTTCCCCTCGTCTCTCTCTCTCTCTCCAACAACAAACTAATCAGCTTAGCAATAAGACTTGCTTAGTGTAAATTAGGACTAAGCGACATGTTATCGAAAATAGACTTTTTTTATTGAAATTAAAATTTTATGGGATTACCCATAGTTACGAATTATCAAAATGGCAATATTGTTGATAACTTTTAAGATACGGGCTGTAAAATTGTATCTTAAGCGACAATTTACGTGCAAAAACATGTTTGAATATTTAAAACAAAACCTTCTAAAAAATTTCATTTTTGTCGCTTACGATTAAATCGAAAATAAGGCTCGATATGTCAGCCCATTATTGGTTTGGAGCATACACCAAAAAGTCAGAATGGAGAAAAACGACAAAACAATATTAAAATAGTTGATTTGGAGCAAAATCAATGCGAAATATCTCGGAAACCATAATTAATTTCGCAAAACCTGTTTTGGATTCAGAAAGGGGATATTCAAAATATGTATGTATACCCCATACCTAACAAATTTTTTTAAGAAATGGTCGGTGGGTCAAACCAATAATGGCCTGACGATACGTATTTGATTAAAATTTCGATTTTGAATTTTTGTTATGCTGTTTTCTTTTTATAGCTTTGCTATTTATTGCGTGATACAGGAGTTAGGACGTGATTTTCGTAACAAAAATAATCGACACTATTAGTCCCCGTCCATACAGTGAAACATTTGCTTCAAAACTTTTGAGTTTGTCGATGAACGGGGAAAGAGAAATGGAAAAGGGTACTTTGATTCATGTACACGAAGTTCTTGTTGAGTACGTCATTCTCCCCTCATTCTCATGAGACATATATGAGAAAATATTTTACAGCTTAAATTAGACGTGACATAGCCATAATGCCATAGTCATAACCAAACCAAAATTCAATTGGTTTCTATGGTGAGAGTTATGGCGAGTCAACTATAATCAAATACAGTGTTGCCCATAAGTTTGGTTCGAACAGCTGCTTTCTATGGTTATGGTTATGACACGTCTGATTGAACCTTAAGCTGCAAAACAAAAACTTCAAATGTTTCGCAGCAAATGTTTCACTGTATGGACGAGGACTTTCAGTTATAAATTAATTTTTGTTTTTATTTTTTTGTGCTTAAAAGCAGAATGCGAAAATAAACGAAACAAATTGTTTGATTTTGTTTTGTTTCGTTCTTTGAAGTGAGTGAAACAAAACAAAACAAAAACAATGAAAACGACTGCTCAATTTGTTATTGCACATGAGCATAAACCAAAGAATACAGCCGATCGGCTGTAAGCCGGCTAAAGGCTCAGTTAACCGACTGTAATGTAAAGTAACTGCAACGTAGGAAACAGCTGATCGATATTTTTACATTACATCTCTATAACCATTTTCATTACTTTTCACATAACAATATCGGTCAGCTGTTTCCTACTGTTGCAGTTACTTTACATTACATTCGGGTAACTGAGCCTTAACAGCCGCCACCGGTCACAAACAATAAATTAATTTAATCATAATTATTTCTTAAGTGCGGCCAGGCTTTTTTATGTTGTTAGGCCTTCGAGAGTTTTTCGTCTCGCTCGCACTGGTTGACTGATCTGCCACGGATAACCGTATAATCTTGCGGTTTTTTGTGGAATTTCTTTAACAACCACGTTGCTACTTCCTATGTGAAGGCATAGGTCGTACAGTCAGTCAAGGAATTTTTTTTGGAAATACTAGTTGTGTTCATTTACTAAAAATTTTTACGAATTTGTAACAATTGTTACTGGAAAGTGTTCATTAACCCAAAAAATTTGCAACGAGAGAGCGTCGAAAGAGCGTAAAAAATTGAGAGACAGAAAAATTCTTGCAAGTTTTTACAAGTAAAATTTTTACTTGTAATAATTTTTCAAACAGCTGTTTTATGATTGTGTTTGCAAAACAATTTTCTAAATTAAGTTGAAAATAAAAATATTTTGGAAAATTTAAGAAATTGTAAGTAAATGTAAACTTTTAAGACGATAAAAAGTATTAAAAAGATAAAAAAATTTATTTTTGTGTAACTAGCAACAACAGAAGCAAAATAATATGTCTAATGAAATTGAACTAATATATATATGCATTAATATTTTTCTACAGCCTCTGAAACACAAAGTATACAGAGGTGAAGAAAGTGAGTGATGAAAAAGGCTAAAATCAGCTACGACACGGGTTCAGCGAGAAAGGGACAACTGTAGTATATTTGTTATTAAGTTGCTAACAATATAATCAAAACAAACAAGAGAAAATGTGTACTTTGTGAAATAAACAAGACGACATTTTTACAAAATTAAATGAAAGATTTTGTAGTGTTGAACTAGAAAACTCAATGTGTTGAATGTTATTAGTGGTAAAAAAGTGATTAAAATTAGTTTCCACATAATTAAAGACATCATTTTCAACATTTTCATAAAAAAATAATAGTTTTTACCATTTACTTCCAAAAAGCATATAGCGAATAAGACCACAAAGAATAAAATGGAAATACATTTGAACGAGTGAACATTTGTTCAAAATTAAATCAAGGAATTTGTTGTGTTGAATTAAAAAACTGAATGTGAAAATGTTTATTAGTATTTAAAAAGTGATTAAGATTTCCTTTCAAATGATTACGGATTTAACTTTGAGCTTTTTCGTTCATAAATGTTAATTTTAACATTTTAATTGCAAAAATCTCATAGCGCATGAGGACACAAAGAATAAAATACAAAAACATTAAACCAATGCAACTACGAATGAAGCTTAAAGAAGACACGGGTTCGGTGTGAGCGAGACGTCAGAATTTGCAATTTTATCTTCCGTCTCGTGACATCTCTGTGTACTTTGTGCTCTGAAATGTTTTTGTTTTTCTTTAATTTTCACATACCAGCTGTTATTTTTAGTGTTGTAAATATTATGAGTACCTAGCTACTCGGTGATTTACACTAAGACGATATTTACACTGTGATTCGTAAAGCAGCTCTGGGCGAGTCAACATCACGCGTCGTTGGCAATTATTTCTTAAATGCAACCAGGCCACTGTTGTTTATTGGCCTTCGAGAGTTTTGCGTCTCGCCGCATGTGATTAATGGTTGGCGTCGGTTAACGGTATCACCGCGATATCCCGTTGGTTTCCATTAACCACATGCAAAAACAAAAACAAAAAATAATAAAAACAACCACCACAAGGGAGTGGATCTTGGAAACTCCTACTTCCTATATGAAGGTATAGGTCGTTCGCAGCAACCGAAGGAAGCTCCTACACAACAAAACAAAATTATCACCACAAAGGTGGCACCATGGATTAAGTGTCCGAAGCCACCTTTTTGACATACATAGTATGTCAGCACAGGAAGAAGAAGAAGAAGAAGATATTTACACTGGGCCTTTTCTGGTTATCTGTGCAGGCAGGCTTTTTAAGTTTGTTGGTGAGAGGTGTTGAGAAGCATGCGGAGTAAAACAAAAGGCACGAAATGATAATTCGAGGGGGTTTTTGATATTTATCTTTGTTTTTTCGTACTCTCAGCATTAAGCATGTATATTAAAGTCAAAAAGTTTTGAAGAAAAAAGTCTTAATGTAAATGTGCGTGACTTTTCGAAGGGGGATTAAAAGAAAATTGTATAAGCAAGGCAGGCTAAAAAGGCATAATTTGAATAGGCACTAAGCAGGCAAATAATTCGATTAGTTCAGATATATATTTGCAAATAAATTTGAATTAACACATAATTTATTAGTCACGACAATGGTGAATATAAATGACCATAATCACATCATTTTTATAATAATATACATATATGTACATATGTATAATATGTCCAGAAAAGATAGGGGTAGTTATTGAGTACTCATATATACCTATACATTACAACACTACTTTAACTTGCAAATTTTAGCTAGTAAAGTGTTCATTTACTTTTTCACATTTTTGAGAGTAGTTTTGAAAAATTTCTTGTTACTCTCTCGTTACTAATTTTTACTAGTAAAGTAAATGAACACACCTACTGTTAATAACATCTTGGGCATATGGTCTAGTTACTCCGCCCATATTCGTGCAACACCATACTATGCAAATTTACTTTGTATAGTATTGTTGAAATAAATAAATAAATAAATACATAAATAATGATATGCTGCTAGAAAAGAAAATAATGGGAAATAAATGGAAACGCTTTGAAATATTTTCAGAGAATTTGACTTCATTATACCTATAATATTATTTAATTGCATTGTTATTTCACACATGAAATTTGATTTATATAGCTAAGCAGCAAAGCTATAACCGGGTGTTTTAAGACACATTTCTTCTATTTTTTTTTTAGAAAAAGTGCAACATTTTTTAACTTTTTATTAACAAAAATTTAATTTTTGCGTGCGTTTAAAGTAAAAATTTACGCTCGTAGGGGGTGATACAATAATTTCTCATGAAATTTTTATTAAAGAAATTATTTTAATGCGAATTTTTATTGCAAAATGCAATAAATGTAACATTTTTTCCCCAGAAAAGAAAAGGCCATTAGTTTCGTGGTTTTGCATTTCAGCTGACGATATGCAAATATATTCATATTATTATGGTGTATGTTGCAACTTAAAAGCTCCTTCTCATAATCCGTCTACCTAAAGACTTATTCTAATGGGATTATGCAGTGTATTTTTTTGTGTATTTCTTTTTAATAACACTTCTTTCTATTCCTATTCCTGTTACATTGCAGTTTACTTCCTTACCACCTTTCCATACATTTCGTAGGTGCTGAATTCAATTCAATCTGAGAGCAAAGTATGTACTGTTTCATACACATTCACATATGATAATTTGCAATATATTGTATATTCAAGCAAGCAGACATGAATGGCTAAGGGTTCCATTGCAGCAAACAAGTGCTAAAAGATGATACAAGTCAATAAACCCTACAATTTATGTATGTGTGACGTGATGATACTACCCGAGACTTTTTATAAAAATATTTGCAACAAAAATAGCAAAAACCATATGCGCCACTCTGTCTGGCACGTCTCAAACTAAATATATTCAAGTATTACTTTTATAAACCGTTTTGTTATAGATTACAAATACATTCTTTTTTTTTTTGCCTTTAAGCACTTGTAGGGATTCTTCCCAGCTAGCATTTGGGTGATCATTTTTGGCAGAAATATCTTATATGATTCTCTACAGATCGCTTTTGATGATTAAAAAGTGATTTATCACTTGGGCGATTGAAAGAGGATTCACTTATGATTTATCTATATGATCAAATAATGATTTCTTGAAAATAGAGGAACATCATGCAAACCGCAAAAAGGTGATTTAAATGATTTAATATGAAAATTGCTCAAAAATAATCAGCAAATCGTATCATAACTGATTCTTTGGTATGATTCATCTGTAGGGTACCATTTTCTCACAACGGGAGTATCACTTATGATCGAAAAATGAGCTCATATACGGTTATTTTTCCCGTCAAGCTGATTCGGAAACGATTGGATTATGATACAAAATGCTACCTGGGATTTGGTGTCAAAAAGTAACGTGTATGTATCTGTATGTATGTGTGTATGTATGTGTGCATGAGCGTGTACATGCCCTGCAGAAAATGCGAATAGTGAAATAGTAGTGATTTACTAGTGACATTGTCATTAGTACTACTGACCAGGTGTACCTCAGCCAATGTAATTATCTATTGACATTTAACATTAGCTTGTCATTGAAAATCCACCACTAGACTGTAGCAATACTGACTAAGTAGTTCTTTTGGGACCACATGGAGACATTGGATCCAAAGATTCATTAGTAAATTTTAGGGGCTCCAGTCTACAATATCGATATTTCCTCGCTCCATATCAATAGTAAAATTGTAGTGATTTACTAGTGACATTGTCAATAGTACAACTGAATAGGTATACCGCAGCCAATGTAATCGACCATATGGAGACATTTGAACTAAAGATTCACTAGTACATTTTAGTGAGCCTCGTCTACAATTTAATAAGGGTTGGGCCAACAAACTTAAATACATACATACCTACATACATATGTACGTAAGTTTTTCACATTATTGCATAGCATAATAAAAAAAGAAAAACAAACTATTGGCAATATCAACAGAAATAAATTAGAACTGTTGTCTCTAACGTATCTCTACTCGCGCATAAAAGGAAAATTGTCGACATTTCAACTAGTGCAATTGTCGCTAGAGAAAAGAGTGTTGACATAGAGACATATGGCACTAGGCTGGCTAGAGGGTGTTTAGGCATTGCTTGATTTTTTAACAGTGTAATTGATTTACAAGTAAATTTGTTCATTCACCTGCGAGTTTGTACGCATTTGATTTATAGCTGCAAATGATGCCACACAATGTCCTGGATTCTGATGGTGGGCCTGCGGTAGGATTTCTTCATTTGGTCCCGGTGGGCTGAGATCACTGGGCGTTTGTGTGGAATTGTTGCTGGTGGTAGTGACATCTTCACTATTGGCAGTGTTATCGGTGGAACTGTGGTGATAAAAAAGTAATGAAAAATTAAGGAATTTAAAATTTAATGAATTAAGTCTAACAGGAAGAATGTTAAAGTTTTTTTTTTTTTTTTGGTACACAACAAAAATTTCAAAAAATAAAGAAAAAAACTGAACCGACTTAAAAAACGTGTTGAAAAATTAAAAATAATTTAAATTATTATTCGAACTCCATTTGTTTCTATATTTATAATTTGAATGGGCTAAGGTTCGTATCGCTTGTTAAGCCAAATTACATGTGATAATTACACTAGTTTACACTGAAAATGTACACTTGACGAGAGGTGATTTTTCTTACGTATTTTCTTCCGCTGAATTCGAAAATCAAGGTTAAAAATTTTTTTATGGACTAGTTTTTGAGATATTGTGATTTTTTCAGTTTTTCGACCTTTTTTCACCTGGCCCATAATATCTCGAGCTAGACTTGTCCGATTGGGTCGTTGTTGGTACTCAAATGAAAGGTATTGAGATGACAAATAAATATGTATAATTGGATCTTTCATTGGTATAGCGGTTCAAAATATATCGATGAAAATAGGGCACATTTTCACAAAAATCATATTTTACAGTGATTATATACTGACAAAAAAGTAAAAATCGTTAAAAAATCGTCTGGTTTCGGTCCATGTACGTAAAGATAATACTTTTACGTAAGAACTAAGACCAACTAGAAGAAAATTGACCGAAAAATTAAAAAGTTATAAGCAATGGATTGAATAAATCCAAAGTAAAAATACATAAATATAACAAATAACACAGGTCAACAAAATGAAATTTATTATGTAAGGTCAAAGGTTTCATAGTAAATTTGTATATACTAAGTACTGTGTATCAATCCCTTTGAATAAGTTTTTTTGAATTGGCTCTGTATCTCGAGATTTTCCGTTATAAAAAAAAGAGGATGCTGTATCACATAATTGGTATTAAATCGAGAACCAGTTCTTCGATTCAATAAAAAAATTACACAGAAGGCTAGAAAACAAATTGACCTTTAAATTACGTCTATATGAATTTTTTAACAGTCTTATAGTTTCAGAGATATTCAGAAAGCTTTATACAAAAAAAAATAAATTTTTTTAAAAAAATTTAGAAAATCGTTTGTTTCTTAAAAGACTCATTAAAATTTTAAACTGAAGAAAATTTTATATTTTATTACTAATTGTGATACATTCATATGTTATAAATAAAACGAGCCAAATTTATTAAAAATCATTCCATTAATTCTGAATTTATTCACAATTAAGTGCTACCATACGTATATATTTTACGGAATTTTTTAATTTTTATTTATTTTATTATTATTATTTTATTCTTTAAAATATACTCGTATGGTAGCACTTAATTGTGAATAAATTCAGAATTAATGGAATGATTTTTAATAAATTTGGCTCATTTTATTTATAACATATGAATGTATCACAATTAGTAATAAAATATAAAATTTTCTTCAGTTTAAAATTTTAATGAGTCTTTTAAGAAACAAACGATTTTCTAAATTTTTTTAAAAAAATTTATTTTTTTTTGTATAAAGCTTTCTGAATATCTCTGAAACTATAAGACTGTTAAAAAATTCATATAGACGTTATTTAAAGGTCAATTTGTTTCCTAGCCTTCTGTGTAATTTTTATTGAATCGAAGAAAGTCATGTGAATGTTTGTATTCCACACACTTTTCCCCATAATTTAGCATAAACTTTAAATATAATTTGCATGCTCCAAAATATGCTGAGTTCTCGATTTAATACCAATTATGTGATACAGCATCCTCTTTTTTTTTATAACGGAAAATCTCGAGATACAGAGCCAATTCAAAAAAACTTATTCAAAGGGATTGATACACAGTACTTAGTTTATACAAATTTACTATGAAACCTTTGACCTTACATAATAAATTTCATTTTGTTGACCTGTGTTATTTGTTATATTTATGTATTTTTACTTTGGATTTATTCAATCCATTGTTTATAACTTTTTAATTTTTCGGTCAATTTTCTTCTAGTTGGTTTTAGTTCTTACGTAAAAGTATTATCTTTACGTACATGGACCGAAACCAGACGATTTTTTAACGATTTGTACTTTTTTGTCAGTATATAATCACTGTAAAATATGATTTTTGTGAAAATGTGCCCTATTTTCATCGATATATTTTGAACCGCTATACCAATTAAAGATCCAATTATACATATTTATTTGTCATCTCAATACCTTTCATTTGAGTACCAACAACGACCCAATCGGACAAGTCTAGCTCGAGATATTATGGGTCAGGTGAAAAAAGGTCGAAAAACTGAAAAAATCACAATATCTCAAAAACTGTTACATAAAAAAAAATTTAACCTTGATTTTCGAATTCAGCGGAAAAAATACATAAGGAAATATAAATCTTATCAAATGTACATGAAAAAAATTTTATTTTGTAAACTAGTGTTATTAATGAACAAATGACATCAAAGTTAGTTGTAAATATTCTGACAACAACACATAGTTGAACGGATCAGCCAGCCGTTTTCGAAGGCCACTAAACCTTCCTCATCAGCGTTCTTCTGTGCTTTATTCCAAATTTTTCATTTATTTTTGAAAATTTTTATTTTCACTGAACTTGTTGGAATACCCTACAAGAAATGAATGGCGGAAACTAACACAAACAAAATTTTTTCATTAACACATTTGCAAAAATTTTACATGGAATGCATTCAATACTGACTAGTCATTTGATCGGAAGTGATGATGGATTTATTTATTAATTATAATTGCTCTACACTAGCATATAGGTTAGAGTGAAACATTTACCGCCGTATTCATAAAAAATATTTTAGGATTATTACAGGTTTATTTGACAAATTTCTGATAGAATTACGTCAAATAAGCGCTTAATAAACCTAAAATATTTTTTATGAATATGCCAGTTAAAGTATATATGTCAAAACTTTTAAATATCGAATTTTATTTAAAAAGAAATACAATTCATTCGGTCTGTGAAAATTAGAGTTTATAAAAATTTTAAAAAAAGATAAGTAAAATAGTCAATAAAAGAAATTCACAAAGTTTAATTTAATATGTATATTTCTCTTAAAATGTTTAGATAAATGTTGGAGATGATAGATACCGCTTAAGTTATTTAGAGTTTTTGTTTATTTATATACTTTGTTTTCAATATGTTATTTACTTGTGTATTTTAAAGTTATTTTTTATAATAAAAAAGCAAATAAAATAATATAAAAATTATATTTGTTGTCAGTATATCAATAATGTATGATTAGTCAATTGTGGGGGATATACTCGTATTAATCAATTATGATCAGTCAAACTTGACTAATATTTATGCTATCATTGATTAGTAAAAAGCAGTAGAGTGAGCAGTGCGACTATATGTTTTATATAGTCGTTAGAGTGAGATGCAACATCACACGTACACAGAAAAGTTTCTATCACATTTTTCATTTTGTCCTTAATAATGTGATAGAAACTTTGTTCAACGCAATGATGAATATATTATGCATGACTTCCGATCAAATGACTAGTCAATTGACTGATACTATTCTTGTAGGGTAGCTAATAGAGCCTTCACACCTGCACGAAATCTAGCAGACTTTAATTAAATTTTTTATCAAAATCTATAACTTTTACGAGTACCTGAAGCTTTTATGACATACATCAAGTTTTCGTAGCCAAAACAAAAGCCATTGACTTGAAATGTTTCCTAATACTACCAAACAATTGCAACTGTAATTCTGATAATCTGCCACGCCTCAAAATACAGACAATTTAGTTTTTTGTATATTACCTCGCTATTAAGTCCGACCGAAAAGTCTCCAATACCAATGTTAATGGTTGTGGTTAATGGTTTCTTAAGCGGACGATAAGTTCTGGATACGGCTATCCATTTAAATATTCTTTCATTACTTTTGAGTTATGGCAAACAGCGGAAAGTAAAATGTCTTCAATATTAAAAAAAAAAATATCCTGCCTATCATGCCCTCCCCCAGGGGAGTCTATTTTTGACTACGAGCTTGGCAACCGCGGGGCCCCAGCTGGGGTAATGTGGCTTTTTCCATTGACGTACTTTTGGTACATTACCCATAGAACTTATGTGTTACTACCCGATCTCTGCCAACAGAGCAAAGGATGTGCACATATTTATAAAAGGAAGACAGGTTCCTGTTGATGTCAGTTAGGTGCATGATCACCTAGAACTGCCCCTGAGTTCAAAAGATGGTAGTAGTGAAGCCTTTATGGTGGAACTGCGAGGTCTGACCAGAGGCTACTTCTGGTGCCACGGGTGCCGGTGGCCCGACAGTCGAGCTGCTTTGAAGATTTGAGTGCATGTAGCGGTCGTCAGGATACTTTGCTGAAAGGCCGAGTTCGTCCTACCCCACGGGGTTTAAAGGATGATTTTGGTGTGTGTGAAGTAGGCACTGGATTTTTGGCGACACAGGCATGGGTTCATTTTGGATGGGTGGTTGAGCTGTGCCGGAATTCTCTTGAGGACTTAGCTATGAGTGTATACACAACACCTTAGCGTGGAAGCCAGAGAATTATCGTGGTGGCTGTGGTTGCTACCAAAAGATACGCTGGGAGAATAGTCTTGGCTTCCCAGTGTTAAATCAATGCTAGTGGTTGGTATGACGCGGTCAGCCAGACACTATTCTAGGTGCTGTTGCCAATCAACAGAAGCAGCTATGGCACGAACATAGCAGCAGAGTTTAGATAGCTCAAATTACCTAAGCAAGGTAATTAAATATAGTACAGGGATAACTATATATAAGGATTGCAACCTGTGTGCCTTTATGGAGTGCACATAGGTGCATTCCTAAAAGGGTGCATGGGGGCGTTGGTCTGGCGTCTAAACCACACCCGGTGCTTTGGCACCCGTGAGATAAGGCCGTAAAGGCAGGTGCTCACGGAAAGCTATCGCACATATGCCTATCATGCCCAATCGGCAGTTTAAATTTCTTGCTGTATGTACTTTTTAAATCTAAACTAATTGATGACTACGGGTATGGGTAACTTCCATTTCCTTAGTGTCTGTTATAGCCGTTCCTTTTTTTTTTTTTTTTTTTGTAATAAATCATTCTTGCTTTATCAAAAGTTTTAAGCCATTTTTAATGATTTTACGTAAGTATCTATGGCGCTGTGTTTTTATCAATTAACCTCATTTTCGAATATGTATTTATTTGTTATATTTCAAATAACACAAATTGCATAAATACTTGCGGATTCAATGAGCTTAACATTTTTTTTGTATTTCATCCCCAAAGTTTTGCTCCCCACTGACAACAAATCAAATTGTATTAAAATCACAGCATATAATTCAGGGCATTTTTTAGGCTTTTTACGGCTGGAATTTTTATTTTAAGTGTGTGTGGGTGTGTGTATGTGTGTGTTTGTTGTTTGGTTGAGTGCGTGTTTGCAGACAGTAGATCAGGCTTGCCACTTTAGTGCAACACTTTTATAGCTGAACTCTTTAAAACACTTTTCTACAAATTAAGATAACAATTATGAATTTAACAAATTTATTTGTTGTTGTTTTAGAAATCTCTAAATGTCTAGATTTCATTGCATGTAAACAACACTTCAATAGACTTCAATCACAATTCAAAAAAGCTTACAAAACCCCAATGTTTATAGACAAACTCTCGATAAATTATTGACAATTACAAAATTACAAGCACAGTATGATAAAAAACTTTTTCAAAAACAACAACGGGAATTTCCCGTTATTGTTAATGGCGTCGTCGACGTCACATCAAGACGACAGTAAATATTGTCATTTCTCTACGCTTTATCGCCAACAATTGGCTGTTATTGACAATCTCTTACTAATTTCTAAGGTTTTGTAAATTAATGGAGTATATTAATAGTAGTCAATTGTTGTCGACAAATAGTAGACAAGTGCCAATTTTTACTGTCGTCTTGATGTGACCTCGATAACGCTATTCGCAATAAGGAGCAATATTTTTCAGGATTTCTTGCCTATTTCGTCTATAAACATTATGCATGAAGTGTTGCTTAAGGCCATCATCCTTATTCCAGTTGTCGACATCGACGTCACTTATCAAAAAATTGGTGCTTGTTTACTCGCTTTCGAGAACAATTTTGTGCTACTGGCAATATATTTCCGCTCACTAAGGTCTAGAAAAAAGCATAAATCTGCCAATTGGAGTCAGTTGTTTTCGACAATGGGTACATAACCCACAATTTTTTGGTACTGTGTTAAAGTGACGTTGATATCGACAACTGGACTCACTATCGTACACAATAGCACGACTTACGAAAAAATACATCACTGATCTGATGATTTGTTATTGTCTTTTGAAAATTTTCATTGACTCCATCATAACAGAGTTGTATTTTCCCAAAAATCTAGACATTTAGGCATGCGAAACCAAACAATTCCAAATACGTATTAAAATATAACGTATGTTTAACCTAATGGACTTAATATTAATATAAAAAAAGTCTCTATATCGTAAAAAATTTCAAAATATTTCCCTTTAAAAACTCTTTTAAAAATATTTTAATTTAATGATCAAACAGAATAAGTCCGTAACTTCAGGGAAAATCGCGGTCAAATTAACAAAGCCCATAATAAAAGCTACGGCAGTAACTTCAATTGCTCTCTAATTTTTGTTTTATTTTCTTTTGTGCTTATTTTTCTTTGTAGCTTTGAATACAAAATGTATGAAATTTATTGAAAGTGTGGCAGCATTTTTGAGAGAATATTTACTTATATGTGAGAGCATAAGAAAAAGCGCTGTCAAAATAAAATAGATTCTATCTCTCGACTACTTTCTGGGGCTGTTTTTGTGTCAATTTGTATGGAAAATGTGTTTATGCCGCAATTCTGTTTGATCATTTAAACTCAAGGCCACAAAATGTTAATATTTTCATTGTAGTTTTATTTAGAATATATAACATTAAATGGCAAATATTTTGAAATTTTTTCGAAAAAGTATAGAAATTTCTATACAGAGAAAAAACTGCCTCATAGAATAAATAAGATTTTTCATAGAGATTCCTTATTGTTTTTATGTGGTAAATCTTATTAATTTTATCAAGAAGAAAACCACATAAAATAAAGAAGAAATCTTATTATTCACAACTTTTTTTAGTAAATTTCCGTTATTTTTGGCACCAAAAAAACAATCCATAGAGCAAAACTTCTTGATTCTATTAGGTTTTCTTATATATTGTAAACTATAGGGATTTCTTATTGATTTTATTAGGTTGCCCTATTAATTTTTTTAAAAAGGTTTTCTTCTTGATATTATTAGGCTATCTTATTGATTTTTTCAATAAGGTTTTCTTCTTGATTTTATGAGGTTCCTATATGATTATGTGTAAAGCATCTTATTGATTTTTTTAATAAGGAACTCTTCTTGGTTCTATGAGGTGTCTTGTTATTTCGTTTCTATAAATAGACACTCAGACAATTTTTTTCATTTTTGTACAAGAATGTTTGCACAATAATTTCAATGGTTATTCAGGCTGCTTGTTAGCATATTGTTTAGAGTGCTTGTCTATCAGGTAGAAGTTTGCAAGTTCAATACTTGGCGAGTAAGTTAGTCAAGAATATAACATAATGTGTATGTATAGAATTTAAATGAAAATACATAAGTACAGAGAATAAACACGCAATTTTTTTTATTTTTTATTGAAAAAATCAATAAGATAAAGACAAGATTTCTTCTTAATTTTTTCAAAAAGGTTTTTTCTGAAATTAATAAGATTTCCTTATTGAAAAAAATCCATAGAGATTTCTTATTCATTTTGTTCTATTTTATGAGGTATTTAGTAGGCACTGTTTTCTCTGTGTATATTTTACATTTAAACTTTACTGAAATATTTTAAAATTTCGTTCGAAAATTTATCAGATAATTTTAGTTTTTTGCTTTTAATTCTGGATTTTTTTTTTGCCGAATTTAGTAATTTTTTATTCTGTTGTCTTGCGGCAACACTGTTGTAGAGGGGAGTTTTAGTTTATAATTTCGACAATGTAATGGTGACATCAAGGCGCCAATGTGTCGAGTAAATAGTCTATCTGTTGCCCCGTTAAACGTTAATGGACAGCACTCTGTGCAATAAGTAACGACAACAAATATATTTTATTGTCTGGGAGGGGAGTTCAAAGCTAAAGAGAATTGAATAAACATGTACAGTCACACAGATAATAATACGTACTCTTCAGTGAAAAATTTATGAATTCAAAAATTTTAGGACCACCAAATAAATACTTACAGAAAATATATAAATGCACATACATACATATTTATTTCGACATTTAACATTAAAACTAAATAATTAAAATTCGTGGAAAAGGCAAAAAATTACATTCGAGTACTATTTTGCCTCAACTGTTGATTACTCATGGAAAATATGAAGTCTTGTGAGTTGTGATTTGGGCCATTGTCTTGTTGGGAATGCCAGGGGATTCTTCCAAACTTCTTTTCAAAATGTCTAAATACATAAACTGATCGATATTTGCTTCTACAATTTGCAGTTTACCAACTTTGTATGCAGAGATACAGCCCGATACCATTAACGAATTACCGCCATATGCGTTACAGTCAATATAAGAGGGTTTCCTTTGCTGTTCTCTATTCGAAATGTTATGCGATATGCGTGTGTCAAAACATGCCTGTTAATTTCTTTCAATACAAATCCTCTTTATCCTTCTACTCATTTTAGAAAAACTCTCTTCAGACTACACAGATCAATATACAAGTGAAACTAAAAGAAATTAATTTTTTTTTTAATAAACTTTTGCAGAATTTGAGAAAATATAATTTCTTTCCTTCATATAATGCGACATTTTTGTTTATTTATTTCATAAATGGGCCCAATTCGGAAACAAATTTCAATTAAAAACGTACAGTTTTCATAAAATGAAATTTTTTCTATGTTGTACGTATTATTATCTACGTGACTGTACACATGTATATTGAATTGTGAGTGCGTGCGTCCGTGTGTGAAATGTTTGTTAACAACGATGTTAACCACAACACAACATGATGGCAGCAAGTAACAAATACAATGACGACATAATCAACCCTCGGTTTGTGGATTCAAACAGAAAAAAAGGATATAAAAAGCTTTTGGAGGGAAATTATCTGAAACATTCAATATCATCCCTGCAGAAAATGCGAATAGTGAAATTGTAGTGATTTACTAGTGACATTGTCAGTAGTACTACTGACCAGGTGTATCCCAGCCAATGTAATTATCTATTGACATTTAACATTAGCTTGTCATTGAAAATCCACCACTAGACTGTTGCAATACTGACTAAGTAGTTCTTTTGGGACCACATGGAGACATTGGAACCAAAGATTCACTAGTAAATTTTAGGGGCTCCAGTCTACAATATCGATATTTCCTCGCTCCATATCAATAGTAAAATTGTAGTGATTTACTAGTGACATTGTCAATAGTACAACTGAATAGGTGTACCGCAGCCAATGTAATTGCCTATTGACATATAACATAGGGTTGTCATTGAAAATCTACCAGTAGACTTTAGCACTATTCATTTACGACCACATGGAGACATTTGAACTAAAGAATCACTAGTACATTTTAGTGACCCTCGTCTACAATTTAATAAGGGTTAGGCCAACAAACTTAAATACATACATACCTACATACATATGTACGTAAGTTTTTAACATTATTGCATAGCATAATAAAAAAGAAAAACAAACTATTGGCAATATCAACAGAAATACATTAGAACTGTTGTCTCTAACGTATCTCTACTCGCGCATAAAAGGAAAATTGTCGACATTTCAACTAGTGCAATTGTCGCTAGAGAAAAGAGTGTTGACATAGAGACATATGGCACTAGGCTGGCTAGAGGGATGTTACTTGTACTCATAATGACACACATACACACGCACACATACGCACAAACTAACAGATAGTACCCAACAAACCAAAATGCTATGGAAATAGTTTATAACAAACTTACTACCATAAGCCTCAAGCTTAGAAAAGTGTAGTAAACACTATTGTGAAAGGTTTATTAACAACAAGCTTATAATTGAGGAGCTGGTGAACAAGACCAGACTAGTCCTCCTCTGTGAAAAACAGGAGAGGCAAATTACTGAACTACATACATAGAGATTTGTAAGGAAAAGTCAGTTTTCCTTATTTTTTTAAGGTATGATAGAACTGGTTTTGAATGAACATATTTCGTGACTGTACTTGGACAGCCCGAAAAAAAAATTAAAAACAAAATCATTTACTGAGGATATGTCTAGTTTTGTTTGCCAGCTCCTCAATTCTAATTATAGAATATGCTTCCAGGAAAATAGTTTTCTAATCATGCTTGTGGTAGGAATATTTAAAATTAAAATTTATATTCTAATATAATAATTACCCTATTTTATTCTCCATTGCATTTATATTTAGCTTATGGAGTGGTTTGTTGGGTAACTGTCAATGAAAATTATAAAAAGAAGTAGTGGGGTTTTTAAATATTTTTTTGTAGTTTATGAAACATAGTTCTGCATGTGTATATACATACATACATGCACATATGTATATTTCTATATTAGGGTGGTTCGCTTTTCTAGTAAATTTACTATTAAGATTTATTTTTTATTATATAATATCTATTTTTTTAAGCTCGAGTTTTTTTTAATTAAAATTAACAATATTTATTTTTCAATATTGCGGCACGAATTTGTGTGTCTTCTGCAGGTGAAAATTTTTTGAAGACACACAAAGGCGAAATATTGAAAAATAAATATTGTTCATTTTAATTAAAAAAGACAAAACAGATATTATATGTGTGTCAAAAAATGGGTTTGGATTTAAGAGTGGATTCTGGTATCTAAAAGGGTGTAGAATAAGATAAAATGATTTTTTCTCAAAACTTCATTTTCACACACTAGGTCCCTTTTCTCGGAGAAGGTCACATACATACATATATACAAAATAGATATTATATGATAATAAATGATCAAATGAAAGTTTCAAAGATTTTTATTTTTATTTGAACTGGTTGATAGTAAAATCTCACTGTGGCACAAAAATCCCCACACTGTAACACTAAAATCCCACTATGGGGATTTTTGTGTCACAGTGGGATTTTAGTGTCAAAACCTCCGGTTAATTTTTTTCTGGTTTTTAGCAATTTTTTTTAGCTTTTTCTTAGTTTTGGAGCTTTTTTAGTTTTGGCGCTTTTGTTAGTTTTGGCGTTTTTTCGCCAAATTCAAATATCGATTGGTGTAAAAATATTCCCACTTCTACTTTTAAATGGGAATTCATTCCCTGATTGTGTATTTTTTATATGTGACCCGGTCTCTGAAAAGGTGGCTTATGACTTAAAAAAGGAGAACAACTACCGAAACTGACGAAATGCATTGTTTATCTTTAACAGCTGATTTCTTGAAATTTTGTTTTTGAGTCATAGACCGGGTCACATATATTATTTTTTTGCTTTATCTCGTTTTTTTATGCAAATTAAAATCTGCCAATACTCACAGATTTGATTTGACCGGCAAAAACATGATGACATGAAACTGTATGTATATTTTATCTATTGTATTGATCCTTTTTTACAATGTGTATGATGAGTTTATGTGGGTTAGTTAAATGTACAAAAAATCCTTTTTAGTAACACATTTAAATGCTGGTGGCTGTTGTCTTTTTCGTTTTCATCAGTCTTAAATTTTTGTTAACGAAACCAAAACCTGAAATGATATGAAAATTATACAAAAATATTAGAAAATTTAATTATCATAATTGTTATAATTTTTTTTTTTTTGGGACAATCATGACCTTTGATTTAATAAATTTATAGCCTAAATTAGTATTCATTGAGGGTAGTTGAATTTATGTTATTAATTTGCAAAAGCAAAAAAAAAATATAACAAAAAAAAAAACTACAAGCAAGTAAATATTTTAACTTAATCGTGTAGTTCTAAAAGGCAATTAACGTATTAATATATTTCTATGCCACCTCACCCTTTTCCCTGTAGACATGACAACACCACCCTCTCTTTCCAAATGAAGCAGGCCTTGTGTTTTTTCCACATACATAAATAATTATAATTATTATTAAATTGAAAACGCCACACTCTTCCAGCACAATTTTACACGCAATATTAGTTTGTAGCAAAATAATTTTTTGTTGTTGTTGTTGTTGATGTTTTTATTCTGCCTTTGGAAGAGAGAACTTTGAAGTTTTCTTTAGGTTAAATGAATTTTATCTAATCGGTGTAGGTAATCAAGCAGCTGAATTAATCAAATGTGTTTTTTTTCTACTCTTTTCCGCTTGAGAAAATATGACAACAAGGTATTATTTTCAAAAAACGTTGAATGCTTGAGAAAATCAGGCAAAATGCAACACATTTTTTTATCAGTAATCAAATCAAGCTTGACATTGCTTGAAGCAGGTTTATAGCTTCTAATGAGATTTATAACGCTCATTATATGTAGATATGTACATGAATAAATCTTACAATATCCGCCTGGTTATTGTCTAAGGTTTTAATTTTAATCAGCTTTTTCATGGAAATATTTTTATATTTCGTTAGATACATATATGATCCTAAATATAAATTTTTAATGCTTCATTCACTCAGATCGAAAGTCAGCCAATCAGGCATGTACTAACACAATCTCATGACTTAACGCCCAATTTGCTACGATAATTTAGATCTGGTAGCTGGTTTCCAAGGCGAATTGATACAAGGTGGTCTCGATTTGCAACTCTGCGTATTCGCCTTGTATATTTGTTAGTGTAAAATTTCCTGCCGTCAGATATTTCCTAACGATTTGTTTGATTTGACAGCAGAGAAGTTATGTTAGTCAGCTGGTGAATTAAAATCACCTTATGTGAATTCGCCTTGCTGGTTTCATTAACTTTTTGCGAAGCGATATATTTTTTTCGTTTGCCGTAACGATAACGTGGTTCTGTAGTTTCTTTTTACCGATAGTGTACATCTGTGTTTTGCTCAAAATTTAATTGTATATCATGTGGCATCTCTGCATATGAAGTGTCATAATAAGCGAATAGAACAAAAATGAATTAAAGAAAAACTTGTGGTTTTATTATTTTTACTTCAAGCGACAGCGAATATCGTTAAAGTATGTTACTGGATAGCAAAGTCGATAAGTTTTACTTATATTTAATGGAAATGGAACTAACACAAGACTGATCGGTCCCCAAGTGATAGAGACCGAGTTCTACCACTTCGTATGAAGCGGACCAGTCACTTTTACATTCACATGGCCTAGGATGGGGTTAATTGATACTTTGTATGCACCTTATGACTTGCCACTGAACTATCTCATGGGGACCTAATCGGTGTGGAATAATATAAATTATTTAAAAATATCATTTAACTGTAACAATGAATGCTTATAATTTTTTTATTGTTACAAATGCAATTATAATTTATTTTTAAAGAGATATTTTTTGGGACTCGAACTGACAACCTCCGGCATGACAGGCTTACACACTATCCACTCGATCACAGAGGCACTCATATTTCAAAACTATAGATACCAGTTAGTATCTAAGAATAGTTGCGGAACTGGTTCCAGAGTGTCTTGGCGGTACCGTTGGAGGGAACAATGAACATTATGTTTATACTGTTTGATTGGTCCTGGATCCACCCACATCGAACTTGTTCAGTACCTATGATACTAGACCAAATCCCAATTAAATTGATCACGTCTATACATCACGACAATGGTGAATATATGTATAACCATTTACAAAATATATCCCTTTTCACCATATACTACTCCTTACTTTTGGTAACACTCCCATTTTCTCAAGTCATAGGACGAGTACGTTTGGATCAATTGTCACCAAATTTTTTCCATGGTAACGACACAGCTGACATTAACCTAAAGCGAATATCGTTAAAAAATTTACTGAATAGAAAATTCGGTAAACTTTCTTTATAATTATTTTAACGATGTGATTATCGTTAAAAAAAAGTTAGTGAATCGCACTACGGGTACAGCTGTTTGTTGAAACCGTTATTTTCTGAGAAAAGAATTGAAATAGATTAAAATAATATTTGAGACTTCACTTTTTTAATAAAAAATTTTAATTTTTTTAGTGAAGCTAATAGTCCGGTCGGCTCTGATCGTCTATTACTTTTTTTTGCTGCAGTTAAAGAAAACGTTAAACGTTTGAATTAGAAAACATATGTTACTAATCACGATTAAACTCTTTCTTTCTTTTTTACTAATGAAGTTGACAAAGTAAAAAAAAAGGGGAAAGAAAGTATATTGTTGGCAATAAAACTCAAACACGAACATTATACATTCATATACACAAATCAAATTGTGCACTAAGAAAATTAAGTTCGTGAATGATTGTAATTTTTCTTTTTCGTTTTAGTTGAATTATAATTTAAAAAGATAGAAAAAAGTTTTTGCTCTTGATTGATTGATATTTAGATGGAAATAAAAGTAATAGACTGATTTCGTAAACTTGTGTTTATAAACTATCAATACGATACTGTTGGACTGGTACTATAAAACATTATGCATGCTATTGCATTATTTTCAATTAAAAGCGGAAATCACTCTTCGTTGCATATCTAAAACTTTGATATATACATAAGTATGCAGTAACTCTGGGCTACAAAGCGTGAGTGTTGTTTTTAAACGTTTAACAGACTTAGGGCTAATAAATCAGTTAAAGTTTAAACTCTGGTTTAGTTAAACTAAACTCAAATTTATATGTAGTTTAAACTCAACAGGAGTAAATCAGTGAACCCTACTTTATGTGTAGTTTAAAAAATAATATTGTGGCAGCACTAGAATAAATGTCAAAAAACAGCAGGCTATCAATTCTTTGCACAATAAAAAAAGGCAAAAAAGTTTAAAAATTTTAATTAAAGGTCGCCAAATTTTACTGAGAAAGGAATTATATTTATGTTTGACGAAGTTGAATAGTATAAAAGAATAATGGAGTGTAAGAAAACAGGTCGAACAAGATCTGAAGAAAAAGTAGAGGCTTGGAAAAAAGTTGAGTGCTGTTTTAATGCAAAACATATGGTATGTAAGTAACAAAACCATATGGCCTATATTGATAGTTTAAACGCCCAATTTTATGGGTTTACAGATGGCTTAAATACTATATTGATTTATAGGTTTGCTAGTTTAAACACAGTTTAAACCAAAATTAGAGATTAACTTGCACTTATTTATTACCCCTTATTGTAACAGCTAACTTTTGACATATTAAAGTGCACAATAAATAAATAAAGCTGACATAAGCAGCAGGCAATAATTATTTGAACGTGCACGTCGCCACTTAAATACATATCTATGTGATTGAAGCATTAAAACTTTTACTCATTTTAAATTGTCAAGTTTTAAATTAATATAATTGCAGTTTAAATTTGAGCTTTTTATAAATTTTAACAGTTCACTATACATTCTCACATATAAATAATTTTACTATACGGCGGCAGTTTTGTGGCGGCGCTTCGCCTTGAAACTGTGCCAGCGCGGAAGTTTAGTTGTTTTGATTTTGTAAACAAAACAAAAAACAGCTGTGTTTGAGCGCTAATGATTCTGGTAAGAGCTGAAATGTAACTGTTTGTAACAGTGTTCTCCTTGTTATGAAATGTTTGCTTTTAACCCGCGATCTTGACTAAACATAAGTTGGGAAATGTTAATGTTAACACTAGTCAGTTTTGTTGTCTAACACCAGATGTTAACATGTATGTTTGTGTGTTTGAATACATGTTACACTACGTCTACACCTGATATATTTTTATCATGACAAATGTCAAATTCTATATAAAAAAAGAGCTAATATAAAAAAAAATTATTTTTCAATATAAAATATGACTTTTGTTATGATAAAAATATATCACGTGTAGAAGTAGGGTTAGGAATCCAATGTTTTAACACAGAGCTGAGCAAGAATATTACATAGTGTCCACACCTGATGAATTCTTTATCATGATGAATGTCAAATTGATATCATCAGTGCTGCTCTAAAAGCACATCAAAATTTAAGAAAAGCCCTAAAAGAGTAATTTTAAGATATAAAAAGCGTAAAAATTACTAACATGAAAAACGAATGAAGATTCAAACGAGTCAATTTTAATAATGTATTCAACATTATTTCCGATATATTCTATAGAGAGATATATCGGCAATAGTATCATCTTTAATGAAATATATCATATGAAAAAGGTATGCTTTACACAGCAAAAATAAATACAGCAAGTTTTTATTAAAGTAATTTTAAGAAATAAACAAATTTCTTAAAAGCACTACTTAGTGCTTTTTCTTAGTTTAGCACTAACGCTCAAAATTTGGCGTTATGAATCCTCAAAAAGCACTAAAAATAGTGCCAAAAGCGCCAAGTTGACATCGCTGGATATCATGATGAAAATTCATCGTATAGACTAAATTTATTAATATCAAATCAGCTTTATGATATAATTATCAGAGATCATGGGCTGATAAATTCATCTTGATATCAAATGTCATTTTAAATGTTATTGTGCATTTTAACGTTTATTTATTAAACATTTTTCGTTTAAACAAATTGGCACAACAATTATTTGTGACCAAAAAATTAAACAACACGCAAATTAGATATTTTTGGCAAGTATTTTACAAATATTTGTTTGATTCATCATGATATAAAATCATCAACGTCTACCCCTTTGTGATGATATTAATGAAAAAATGACAGTTGCTCTGCCGGCGTCATATTACGAGTTATGATATAAAATCATTTGTTGTGGACACTATGTTAAGCTGTCAAATTTTGCTTTTTTTTTCGTAGATAATAGCTCTGTTCACTTACTTTCTTGGTCCGGGATCACACACGACAACTTCTGTTGATCAACTTTTAATTCAGCTTTTAGAATAAAAGAGATATTTTTATTTCCTTCTCCGTATTACGAGTTGATCAACAAAAGTTGACGTGTGTGATTTTCCAGGGAAATCAAATCTGTAAGTGACACCGTGGGGGCTTTCATTCTTGCCTGAAAGGAATTTTGTAAGGATGCATGCTTTTCCTTTTTTCTCGTTTTCTACCGTTCCTAATTATCTTGGTCGCCCCAGTCGATTTTTATTTTCCCAATTTTGTGGCGGTCTGTCAATCTTTTTGAGCCATTTTCGAATGCTAAGTATGCTGTACGCAGAATTTAAGTGACGCAAATCTCTTACATTGCAGAATATTCTACGCGCTGCAGTCGTCGAATTACAATTTTTGTAAAACTCTCGAGCACACAATGCTCGGTTCGACCCCTCCCCCCAACTTTTGACAACATTCGTATGGAATCGCTGCATTTACATAATAAGCCAAACAAACAAATATAAACTTTTTTTGAGACCTTTTGTAAAAGAAATGTGTCTGAAACAAATGGATGAATTCAACTTTAGGGAAACAAACACTTTTTGGGGGAAAGTTGGGTGTGGTTGTCTGTACACAGAAAATTAATGCTGACCTTAATTTGTTTACGTGTGCTAAATTTCATTAATGAGTTTACATATAAACAGGACACACATAAAATATTTTTTGACCGGAAATGATGTTGCTGTTTATTACAACTATTGGTTCGGCTTATCCTGTATGCAACCAACTTTGTTATATGATTCCTTTAATTAAAGTGCTTTCAAAGTAAGGTAACATACGTAATTTTACCTTTAAAGAACTTTAAAGAAAAAAATTCTTATTGACCATTTTTAGTAAGCTAGAATGCTTTAAAAAGGGAGGAGGTTTAGTCAATATAAAACATCAAATTTAACAATAATTTATTATACACACACATAAAGTATTTTTGTTAAATAAATAGTATATTTAAAACTAAACGAATGTACGAGTATCTATTAATGGTTATTGACGGCAGTTATTTTTTTTTTGCAATTTTTATTATTTTTTTAGTCTAAAACTCGATATTTTTGGAGTTTTGCTTGCTAAAAAAGAATTAACTACAAAACTAAGCAAAGTATTGTATTTATTTATAAAATTATTACTTCTTTTTAAATGATTAACATAATTTTTATTCAAATATTCTATCATTAGCTCTAAAATCCAGTTTGTGCACATGTCTTTATGTTAGAGGTGAGCGATAGATATTTCTATACCTGTTACTTAATCACACAAATCAAAAATCAGTAGTCACTACTGTTACTGAATTCTCCAGGTACCATACAGTTTAAATATATTGCTTATTTATAAAAATGATTAAGGCTTTATTTTATAAAGGCTTAATAAGCAAAATTTTGTACGGAAATCTGTTTTGAAAACCATTTACATATAAAGCCTTAATAATGAAAAATCATTTAATCTAACAACTACAGAGCTAAAATTTTATTCTTTGCAATTTCATTATCTCTTTATCTCTTGTCTTCGACGAAATTTAATAAGTCAAAAATAGTTCGTTGCTATTTTGTTCTCCGTTGTTCCTTCTCATATACATACTCGTATTTCTCTAAGATACATAATTTAAGAACTATGTATTAATTTTTAGTGCATTGTATTCAAAAATTTAACTAAAACTTAGTTTTTTAAGAAAAAGGATATATAGGAGGTAGTCATGTCCTTGCACCGAATGAAGCAAAATTTATAACACAGCCAAGACGCATAATTCTAGAAATACTTGTAAATTTTTGGTGCATTCTAATCATAAATATAGACAAAATCTAGTTTTTGAGTAAAAGGATATGTGTGAGAAGTACTCGCATCCTTGCACCGAAAAAAATACAAAATCAGCGACAGAACTAAAATGCATAATTTTAGTAGGTTTCATTGATTTTTGTGCATTCTAATGATCAATGTAATAAAAAGGTAGTTTTGAAGAAAAAGGATATGTGGGAGGTAGTCGTATCCTTGCAGCGAATGAAGTAAAATTTATAATGGAGTTGAGACGCATACTTTTAGAAATATATATTAATTTTTAGTGCATTATAATCATAAAAGTTGGTACAATGCAGTTTTTAGGAAAAAGGATATATGGCCGATAGTCATATCCTTGTACCGAATGAGTCAAAATTAAGAGCGGAGCTTATATGCAAAATTCTCCAAATAGTAATAAATTTGCACTGCATTATAATCATAAATATAGACAAAATCTAGTTTTTGAGTAAAAGGATATATGAGAAGTACGCAGATCCATGCACCGAAACAAATACAAAATCAGCCACAAAGCTAAAAATGCATCATTGTTGGTAGTTTTTATTGATTTTTAGTGCATTCTAGTCACGCATGTAGTAAAAATGCAGTTTCGAAGAAAAATGATATGTGGTAGGTAGTCATATCCTTGCATCGAATGGAGCAAAATTTATAATAGAGTTAAGACACATAATTTTGGAAATATTTATTAATTTTTAGTGCATTCTAATCATAAATGCAGGTAAAATGTAGTTTTTAGGAAAAAGGATATATGGCCGATAGTCATATCCTTGTACCGAATGAGTCACAATTAAGAGCAGTGGTTATATGCAAAATTCTACAAATAGTAATAAATTTGTATTGCCTTATAAACATAAATGTAGGCAAAATCAAGTACATATGTATGTATATGAAAAAAGGATATTTGGGAAGTACGAATATCGTTCACCCAAGAAATACAAAATCAATAAAAAAACCGAAAAGTATCATTTTATTAATATTTATACCTTTTTAGTGCGTTACAATCATAAATGTAAGCAAATTTTAGTTTTTGAGATAAAGAATATATAGGAGGTAGCCACAACGTTGCACCGAATGAAGTAAAATTAGCAGCAGATGTCACTCGCATAATAGCATAAATGATAATTAATATTTAGTGCAATTTAACCGCAGATGTAGGAAAAATTTAGTTTTTGAGAAAAATTACATATACATATGTATATGGGAGGTAAGCATGTCCTTGCACCAAATGAAGCAAAAGGTATGACAGACCTATTACTTGTTAATTTTTAATGCATAATAATCAGAAATATGGTCCAAATTTAGGTTTCAAGAAAAAGGACATATGAGAGGTAGTCATGTCCTTGCACCACATTAAGCAAAACTCATACCAAATGTAAAGCGCATAAGTTTGGAAATTCTTATTAGCTTTTAGTGCATTATAATCATAAGTACATATAGGCAAAAATTAGTGTTTAAGAAAAAGGAATTATGGGAGGTAGTCATGTCCTTGCACCGAATGAAGTAAAATGTATAACAAAGTTAAGACGCCTTATTTTAGAAATACTTTTTAATTTTTAGTGCACTAAAATCAGAAATACTGGCCAAAATTATGTTTTTAAGTAAAAGGATATATGGGAGGTAATCATGTCCTTGCACTGCATGAAGTAAAATTTATACCGGAGGTAAGACGCATAAGTTTAGAAAATTTTATTAGCTTTTGGTGCATTATAATCCTAAATGTGGGCAAATTTTAGTTTTTGAGATAAAGGATATATGGGAGGTAGCCACAGCCTTGCACTGAATCAAATAAAATTAGCAGCAGAAGTTAGTCGCATAATAATATAAATGATAATTAATATTTAGTACAATTTAACCATAAATGTAGGAAAAATTTAGTTTTTGAGAAAAAGGATATATAGGAGGTAGTCATGTCCTTGCACCGAATGAAGCAAAATTTATAACACAGCCAAGACGCATAATTCTAGAAATACTTGTAAATTTTTGGTGCATTCTAATCACAAATATAGACAAAATCTAGTTTTTGAGTAAAAGGATATGTGTGAGAAGTACTCGCATCCTTGCACCGAAAAAAATACAAAATCAGCGACAGAACTAAAATGCATAATTTTAGTAGGTTTCATTAATTTTTGTGCATTCTAATGATCAATGTAATAAAAAGGTAGTTTTGAAGAAAAAGGATATGTGGGAGGTAGTCGTATCCTTGCAGCGAATGAAGTAAAATTTATAATGGAGTTGAGACGCATACTTTTAGAAATATATATTAATTTTTAGTGCATTATAATCATAAAAGTTGGTACAATGCAGTTTTTAGGAAAAAGGATATATGGCCGATAGTCATATCCTTGTACCGAATGAGTCAAAATTAAGAGCGGAGCTTATATGCAAAATTCTCCAAATAGTAATAAATTTGCACTGCATTATAATCATAAATATAGACAAAATCTAGTTTTTGAGTAAAAGGATATATGAGAAGTACGCAGATCCATGCACCGAAACAAATACAAAATCAGCCACAAAGCTAAAAATGCATCATTGTTGGTAAATTTTATTGATTTTTAGTGCATTTAGTCATGCATGTAGTAAAAATACATTTTCGAAGAAAAATGATATGTGGTGGGTAGTCATATCCTTGCATCGAATGGAGCAAAATTTATAATAGAGTTAAGACACATAATTTTGGAAATATTTATTAATTTTTAGTGCATTATAATCATAAAAGTTGGTACAATGCAGTTTTTAGGAAAAAGGATATATGGCCGATAGTCATATCCTTGTACCGAATGAGTCACAATTAAGAGCAGTGGTTATATGCAAAATTCTACAAATAGTATAAATTTGTTTTTGAGAAAAAGGATATTTGGGAGGTAATCATGTCCTTGCACCGAATGAAGCAAAATGTATAACAAAGCTAAGACGCCGTATTTTAGAAATTCTTTTTAGTTCTTAGTGCACTAAAATCAGAAATACTGGCCAAAATTTTATTTTTAGGAAAAAGGATATATGGGAGGTAGTCATGTCCTTGCACTGCATGAAGTAAAATTTATACCGTAGGTAAGACGCATAAGTTTGAAAATTTTTATTAGCTTTTAATGCATTATAATCAAGTTATTACCATTATAATCAGTATAAAAAGGATATACATATTCGAGGAAGGCATGCCCTTTTACAGATTTTTATAAACTGCAAGTTTTTCTTGGCTAAATTTCATCTTTAAAGTTTTACCATAAGGCGAAAAAGCCCAGTGTGCTGTTGACATCGTTCATTTTATTTCAACACTATGCTCGTATCCAAATGTATGTATAACACTGGTTTACAAATTTTTAATTTGGAAAAATACCAAGAACGACATATGCCTAGATGAGTTAATTCGGACCTCCTGAACAGAAAAAACGCTGTAATTTTTTTTTTCTAAGTACCGTTTTTTAGATAACGGTACTTTTGAGTTTTTCGGTGTATGGTCCCACTCAAACCCTTGTGGAGCCCAACCCAAAAGTCCGATCGAGATATATGGCATATCGTTGAAAAGGTAATTGAATGCCTTTTCCGTCAATATGCGTCAAATTTCTATCTGAAAAGAAATGGTTGAGTTATGGCACCTCAAAGTTCAAAATTTGCCTATTTTTTACGTTTTTTTCAAAATTTTTAAATTTTGTTTCGTTTTTTTTCTCCGTTATAGTAAAGATGTGGAACGTTTTATTTTTTTACCAAATAGTTTATTTAGTTACAAGCATTTTAAGCGTAATTTGAAGAAAAATGGATGAAAAATAAAGTTTTTATTAAGGATTTTGTGTAACGACAATATTTTCATTTTCATTACTCACACACTATATTCGGCGTCCATCAGTTTTAACGTATTTACAAATATTGTGAAAAAGTTGCTAAAAGACAGTCTTGCCATGAATTACCTTAAACAAAAATTTCCGAGAGCCACAGCGAGAAAAATTGAAGCTGGTATATTTGATGGACCTCAAATTCGGGCTCTGTAGGGTGACCAAGCATTTATTGAGTGTTTAGGTCCAGCTTATTTGGAGGCATGGGAAGCATTCCAGGACATCGTTCACAACTTTTTGGAAAACTACAGAAGTCCTGATTACGCTGAGAAGATCGATACATTACTGCAAAAATTCAATGCTATTGGTAAGCGTTGAGTGAAAGCATGTATATCAAAAAGGCCGTTATCATTTAAAAATTTATTCTTTTTAACTCTTAGGTTCAAATATGACACCTAAATTACACTTCTTATTCAGTCATTTGGATATTTTCCCCACGAACTTGGGCTCCGAAAGTGATGAACAAGGTGAAAGATTTCACCAAGAAATGGAAGAAATCGAGAGACGTTATAAAGGCTGGTGGGATGAACAAATGATGGCAGACTATTGTTGGTTCCTCATTCGCGAAGATACATCCGAAAAAAAAACGCAAAAGTTCAAGTCGCTCGTCATTTTAATTTAAATTTTCTGAATTCATGCCGAATATAATGTGTGAGTAATGAAAATTAAAATATTGTCGTTCCACAAAATCCTTAATAAAAATTTTATTTTTCATCCATTTTTCTTCAAATTACGCTTAAAATGCTTGTAACTAAATAAACTATTTGGTAAAAAAATAAAACGTTCCAGATCTTTACTATAACGGAGAAAAAAAAACGAAACAAAATTTAAAAATTTTGAAAAAAACTTAAAAAATAGGCAAATTTTGAACTTTGAGGTGCCATAACTCAACCATTTCTTTTCAGATAGAAATTTGCAGCATATTGACGAAAAAGGCATTCAATTACCTTTTCAACGATATGCCATTTATCTCGATCGGACTTTTGGGTTGGGCTCCACAAGGGTTTGAGTGGGACCATACACCGAAAAACACAAAAGTACCGTTATCTAAAAAACGGTACTTAGAAAAAAAAAATTACAGCGTTTTTTCTGTTCAGGAGGTCCCAATTAACTCATCTAGGCATATGGCGTTCTTGGTATTTTTTGGCTGTAAACCAGTGTAATGGAAATATTTAATTATTTTATTTTATATTTAAACAGATTTCCCTACTAAATGTGTTTGAGAATATTTTAAACAAACAAAATTAAGTTAATTATGATGAAGGCCATAAAAAGGTCTCATTAAACCAAAAAGCTTTAAAAAAATTATAAATAAACAAATATATATTTACATACATATTTATATCTGTGTATAAATAACTAATAAAATCAATAGATGTATGAATGTTTGTACGAGTATATATGAATTAAAAATTTTATAGACTGGGTTATGGAGTATAAACAATTTTAGAAAATTGATTTATGTATTTGTGGTGCACGAAGAAAGACAGAACTACCCCCCCACCCCCTTCCCCAAGGGAGAAAACTTTTTTTAACAACAATTTAAATAAAATTTTTATACAATTTCTATTAAAGTTAAACATATGCACATAATCGGTTGATTTGGCTGCATAGAACGAACAAATTGTGCTAATTTTAACCCAGTTTTTAATTTGTAGGAGCATGACATACAAGACAAACAAAATACGACTAAACGGGCACACAGCAATTGTTCTGCTTGCAAGAGAGTATTTAATTTAATTCTATTTTGCTGTGAATGTGGTTAGTTTTTTATTTATTACATATTTAACTCTATTGTTGCTGGTGTTATTGTTGTTATTTTTGCCATTTGTTAACCCAAAAGTCACGTTTTTAATCTGATAGATACTTATTTATTCAAATGCAAACAACACTGGATACAAAAGTTGGAAAAAAGTTCTTTTTATTCTTTCACTATGGCACGATTTGCTGTAACAGCAGAATGGGCAGTTGCATTACGAGTAAATGTAAGCAGATATGTTGCCGGAAGAATATTAAATGGAGTAGAAGAATATTTAATACCATTTGTGGGAGATAGAAAAAGGTACAGTGTGTAATATGTGCACATACACCACACACACACTGCAGGTGTTTTTAATTCTTTTAATTTTTTCTTTTTGCTTCCTATCTAATTCATTCCGTTTTCCTATTTTTTACACTTCATTTGTAATGGCCTGGTCTATTTGTTAGCATTACTTTACAATTGAAAAGTATGTGCGAGTAAAATGCTTGCATTTGCTAGTTTTTATATTTTACAGAGGAGAGCAGAAAAATAGCATGGTTAAATGAAAATTAATGGAAGTTAAATTTTGCATACATTACTGAATTATACAGAATCAACGTAAAAATGTGCTCGTATTTGAAAGTCTTAATTTACACTAAGCAAGTCTTATTGCTAAGCTGATTAGTTTTTTAGGAGAGCGAGAGAGACGAGGGGAAAAGAAACGTTTATGTTTCCCTCGTCTCTATCTCTATCAAACTAATCAGCTTAGCAATAAGAATTGCTTAGTGTAAACTAGGACTAAGGGTTGGTGTTCACTACCAGAGTTGTCAGATTTTTTCCGACTTATTACAACAAACTGATTTTAAAAATCGCCAAAAAGTCCCTGAAATCATTTTTATGTATTATAGCTATGCTATTTATGTCACGACAAAAATAATCGATACTATTACAGTTAAAAATATATTTTTGTTTTGATTTTTTTTGTACTTAAAAGCAGATTACGAAAATAAATGAAACTAAAAGTAAGTATTGTTTTTGCAAATAATCACAAACTAGAGAACACATCCGATGGCCTGTAAGCCGGCTAACAGCCGCCACCGGCCACAATCAATATATTAATCTAATCGTACTCCGCTAGAAAAGAAAATAATGAGAAATAATTTGGCGAATTTGTCATCATCATATAATATAATTTTATTGCATTGTAATTTAACACATTAAGTTTGTTTTATATAGCTAAGAAGCATAGCTATAACCGGGTGTCCTTAGACACCTCTCTTTTCTTTTTCTTAATATATACAATATATAAATTAATTTGTTTTTATGTAACACTTTTTTTTAATATAAATTTTTTTAAATAATCATTTACAAATTTAGCAGAAAGTCACCAAAAGTGGTAATAAAATCGCCAAAAATTATTTCTTGTAAATTAATTACTACAATTAATATGAGAAAAATTATTAAAATCAAATTGATTTAATTTTTTGCAGACGAATTTTGGTAGGACTTATTTTTGAAGCTACTCCTGCAACACAATGGGTCTTATTACGACTGTCGTATTTCGACGACGACTGCGACAATTTTGTAGTAGATTAAAGAAAAATTACGCAGCAGTCGTTAGGCTATTACAATATAGTCGTAGGAGAAGTGGTAAAATAATTTTTCTGAATTACAAAACTTTTGAAGTTCATGTTGTGTGAAAATATTTGATCAATTCACAAGGTGTTGTATTGTCATAATGTTTTAAATTATTTCAATATAATTTTATTTTTGCTTTGAGGGTGGCTTTGGCTGAAGTAGTTAGCACGTTGACTACAAAACCGAAGGTCCTGGGTTAAATCCCTGTATCCGACAGTCATTAAATAACAACACCACGCATTTTTCTGATGTGCATTAGTGTCCCTTTGTGTCAGTTGTTGTAGGAAAGTTCAAGTGATGTAGGCATAGTCACTGGTCACTGAACTATACCGACTTCAGCGGATGCTAATCCTAATGTAACATCGGAGCGCCCTCCTTCGTTGTGTAGCAGAATCATCGGCGAAGTAAAATAATCAATAAAATGGCTACAAGACACAGCTTCAAAAAATTAATACGCCTCATTTAACACCAGAGAGGCGCTGCAACACTGTATTATTAAAAAAAACGTGCGAAAAAGCAGAGTTGTAAAAGAATGAAGCTTTCCTCTATCTCTTCCTTCACCACCTGTCTTCTCTCTCACTATCCCTTTCCTAAAGAAGGTAACACCTAGTAATAGTAGTAGGCATTAATTGCCTGAGTGTTACTTCTCTTAAAAAAAAAAAAAAAAAAAAAAAAAAAAAAAAATATTATGACAATATGAATTGGACAATTGCTTTAATTCTTATATAAACAATATCTGCAATTTTATACATCCGATTCTAAAAATATGCCCACCACTGTGCGTGTTTTATGAGTGTTGTGTAATTATGTTCACTTAAGTACAACTAACTTTCGCTTTAATTCTACCCAGTAACTTTGAAAATTACAAAAACAAACTTGCAACAGTTACAACACAGGCAACAAGCATGTGGACTACAACCATCCACAAAACACTTGGGCTTTTTATTCATATAATTTTCATAAATATTCATAAGCAATGCAATGAATGCAGCTTAATATGCACTTTGTATTGTTGCCTTTTGAAAGCGTTCATTGTAACTACAATTTTTATTATTTCACTGTAACAATGAAAATGGTTCGTTTGTTTATGTATTGTTTTCCTATTTAAGTCTACTATTATACACAAATTTGAAAAAGGGCTTTAGTTGATTTTTTTCTAAACTTTTTTTATTACCACTATACTTGGTCTTTTGCCAAAAAAAAAAAATAGAAGAAATAAAAGCAAATATGTTGAGAAGGAATTTGTTTTACAGGGAAAGTGGGGAAAATGACATTTGTGCCATTTAGTTTATTTGGCATAATTATTATTGCTTGAATTGGCAAAAATTAAAGTTGAACAACGAGGGAATACATGATTTAATATTTGCCTAAAAAATATACTGGTATATTTGTACAAACTAATCAATATATTCAAAATATTGTGTGAAAATCTAAGAATGAAAAAGGAGTAACAAACCCCACATATAAATTATTTAGTTTAAAAAGAAACAAAACAGCTGATCGCGGTGCGAGATCGCCACATTCCAAAATGGCGACTGCAAAGCGAATCCATACCAGGTAAACCCATTTCAGCAGATGATAATCAGCTGCTAATTTCTGTGTTGTCAAATATTCCTAATTTTTTTTTTAACAGCACGAAATTTCAAATTAATAAATATCGTTTATGTTTTTATTGCAGTGATGCATTTATTTTATTTCAAAATGAGTTCAACTTATGGAATTCGCCTTAAACTACCTAAAGCTTAAAGCTTAAATTAGACCTGACATATCCATAACCATACAAAACAGCTGTTCGAACCAAACTAGTGGGCAACACTGTATTTGATTATAGGTGACTCGCCATAACTATATAAACCACTTGAATTTTGGTTTGCTATGGTTATGGTAGTATGGTATGGCACGTCTAATTTAAGCTTAAATGCAGGTATAAAAGGCCGAACACAGCATAGAATCAGATAGTCTACATTTGGCTATTTCCTGCAGTTAACACGACTAGTCCATACCTGCATGTAGAGACTAGTGCAAAGAGGAGTAGCAGCACTCCAAAACTAATCCAAGTATATGAAAAAAAGGTGGGCGATTTAACATTGCGATGACCTAGGGTTGGACCATAGAATTCAGCTTTGCATTACACCGGACCATGATGTAACTAGTCCATTTAAGCCACAATTTACCAAGTAGTTCAGAAGTAATTTGTAATACTTGCGGTGTACTCTGCTTTTGAAAGCATTTTTTTCGTTTAGAATTACACGGTAGACCTCCTGGGTAAATGAGTGCTGATACGTTATGTTCAATCAACATGTTATTTCTTATCAGAATGAAAAAAGTATCGTTTTAAGTACTCTTTGAGTATTGGCCGTCAAACAACTGAATGCGTACAACTAAATATAAAAAATACGCTCATACGCAAAACACACGCATTGATTTGAAACCGAATACGTATAAATATAAACATTCAACAACTACATATGTTTAAACACATTTTTTAAATTACGCAGCACAAACGACAACAACTAAAATTTATATAAAAATAGTCGGCTACATATGCGCATATACAGGGCTATTTTATTTACAACACACTCATAAATCATATTTTCAAATAGCCACACACACCCACACATTTGCCATTCCATTTTATACACACAAATTTATACGCTGGCGAATTATATATAAGTATTCCAAGTATAATGCGTATATTTTGTTTTTGCCTGATTAAATATATTAAATATGAACATACTCCGACTATAAGTATGAGAGAGAGAGAGTCAATACGCTTGATATGCGTGAGCCTTTTTATTTTTAGTTGCAGTGTATTTTAGTTTTTCCAACAAACGAAGTAGCGACCGCTCTTGTATGTTGAAATCGGTTATAGTATTAGTTGCTTGAGAGAAAATATGTGAGCGTACGAATCGTGTGCGCTACAATTATGATTATACTTAGTTACTAAAATTAATTTTTTGAGTACTCATTATCATTCCGAAGCTTCTACTTGTGTACGCTGCACTACGCGGTAGCTGGTATGTTCAGTCACCATATTGTTTGTTAGCAAACATTCCCAGTAGGTACGCAACGCTTCCATCTGTTTAGGGAGGGAATATCTTAAGCGGAATGGTCCTTCTACGTTTGCAATGTGAACCCATCATATGGTTTTCCCAAACAAACGTCACGTGCGTCTATTGATACGGACCATCCATCACTCGTAGCGTATTGTAATAATTTATTTAGAATAAATATTTCGTAAATGTGAATAAAGCAGTATGTTTTTTTTATACTGATTAAAAAAAACTGTGGTCTGGATCAGTGATCGGCAAAGAATCGTTTTTTCGCTATTCATACTGACTCATGAAATTTTAAATATAAGTGAGCAGACATCATTTAAACTCAACTACTCTCATTTACGCATACTCACGATGACATTGATTTATAAGTATAGGTTAAAATAAAATATGAATGCTATGTGTGACATCATAGTCATACCACACTCATACTCATAAATCGCCTCAGTTTGATTTCTAATTTCAGGAAAATACTTATACTACTCACATTGATTCAGCTCACTCAACTCATGCATGTATGTTAATTTAAAAGCTTAGTCATTAAACAGTTTGCAAGTAGTATACAATAGTAGCAAATAGCGTTGTTTTTCAAATCGAGCAAGAAAATAAAAATAGCAACAGAGAACTTTAATGTTCGTATGCGAAGTTCGCATTGTGAATCATACTTATTTTGCATCGTCCACAGGCATTAAGCTAAGTAAGGAGTGTCGAAATCAACAACGTCATAAATGTTGCTAAGTATGAGTTCGCTGCGCACTTCAAACTTTCTAGTGAATATGATTCATAGACAACATTGCAATAAGTATGAGTGCGTATAAGTACAAGAAATTGTAATTCATGATTCAACTCTACTCACTTTTTCACTACTCATTGCTGTTCTCTGGCCTGGATCTCAAGAATTAAATAAATTTTTGTGAAGAACGCTGGGAATATCTTTACACGATTCTCCTATAATAATAATAAGTACAAGGTAAGAACTTCAATACCGTTTTTGTAATAGTTGCATACGTAAAGCTTTCTGAATCGGTCTTTAAAGCTATTTTATTATATTTTTCGTTGCCCTGTGTTATTCAAAAACTGTTTTAGAAAGTTAAGGGTCATGTTAAATTACCTTTAACAAGAGCAACAAAAAAAAAAAAAGAAACAGTTACCGTGGTGCCACGCATGAGTAAATCTACGTTTTACCCGTGAGTTAAAAGCTTCTACATATAAAGCCCATCTCCAATGCTTTGTTGTATTCATTAATGCATGTTAAAATATGCAAATATTAGAGTTACTGTTGTGGTCATTGGCATTCAAACTCACGAAAAATATTTATTTATATGTGACACGTTTTTATGACTGGTTTTATGATGTTTTTTACGTTTTTATTTAACTACTTTTTAAATAACATTCTCTAAACAGCAAGAAAAAAATAATAATAATAATAAAACGTTTATTGTCGCGAAAAAATTTCACTATTCATACACCGCATTGACCAATTTGTCCAACCACTCACCGCTCACCACTCACTATTCAATGCAATACAAATCCCATTGTAAGTTTTTATGCAAAAATCATTAAAGAAAAGTTTTTACAAAAGATTATTTAGATATGGTGAATAAAGTACAATTAGTTTTTTTATTAATTTATTATTACATATTTAGTATTTTGGCCCTTTGTTGTGGAGGGGCATGCTGATGTCAACTTCAGGAAATATTGAATGCTTTGCAATGCCATCAAACTCTCTCCATACTAATAATAACTGGCAGACAAGCAACTAGACAGTGTATGTACATTGTTTATTCTTGTCCAGCAAATATTGACTGTAAACATTGACAGTGTTGTGGATATTTTTGGTCTAAAAAGTTAAGACTTTTAAAAATTTCACACGCACATATGTGCTCGTATGTATAAGGCTGGGTATTTAAACTTGGTAACTATGGATTCATTCATGCATTCATACTTTATCCCGCAAGACCGACCGACCAGTATACTTACATACATGTATCAAAGAAATCTTTAACGTTGTGAAATGTGATAATTGCCGTTCATATCATTCGTTATATGAGTATTAATGGCTGGTGTTTGTTTTTATGTTGAGCATCTATGCACATAAATGGATATGTATGCATCAGAGAACAGCAATGAGTAGTGAAAAAGTGAGTAGAGTTGAATCATGACTTATAATTTCTTGTACTTATTGCAATGTTGTCTATGATTCATATTCACTCGAAAGTTTGAAATGCGCATCGAACTCATACTTAGCAACATTTATGACATTGTTGATTTCGACTCTCAATCCTAACTCAATGCCTGTGGACGATGCAAAATAAGTATGATTCACAATGCTAACTTCGCATACGAACATTGAAGTTCTCATTGTGTGTTTCTCTGTTGCTTTTTTGGAACGAATTGAAAAACAACGCTATTTACTACTATTATATACTACTTGCAAACTGTTTAATGACTAAGCTTTTTAATAAACATGCATGCATGAGTTGAGTGAGCTGAATCAATGTCAGTAGTATAAGTATTTTCCTGAAATTAGAAATCAAACTGAGGTGATCTATGAGTGGGAGTGTGGTATGACTATGATGTCACACGTAGCATTCATATTTATTTCAACCTATACTTATAAATCAATGTCATCGTGAGTATGCTTTAATTAGAATAGTTGAGTTTAAATGATGTCTACTCACTTATATTTAAAATTTTATGAGTCAGTATGAATAGCGAAAAAACTATTCATTGCCGATCACTGGCATGCATGTAAGTATGTCGTTTTGTTTTTGATGACAACCAACCATTGTCATTTTAGTAGATTTTCAAGGTTCTTTTTTTATAATTTTTAAATTAAATTTAAAAAAATAAAATCTTACTGCATTAAAAGCAATCAAAGAAGAAAACACCTAAATAACATGAGTATTAAAATCTTCTAAAAGATTGCCTCATAGCGTTTGCGGTTTGCTATTGTTTTCATTCAGTTTTATTTACAAAACTGATGATATTTGACATCAAACGTTATGTTGTAAAAAGTGTGTTGGTTGATTCATTGTTGCCTCACAGCAGTATGCAAATTTAAATGACAGATATGATTTAAGAGCAGAGAACTTATTGACAGCAGTTGCTTAAACTCAAGTATTTGGCACGTGATGCTAGAATTTGATTCTTAGACATCACAATGAGGAAAGTAAGTTTTCCTATAGTTTGTATCCATTAATGATAGAATAAAAACTAAAGGCCGTGATACACTATCCTACACAATCGTGCGATTTTTGAGAAAATATAATCCTGGGGGTGTACTCTGTAATTCGAAACGAAAGATATTGCTTTCGAGTTTACATGTTATAAGCATACAAAGTCGAAAGCATTTTCTTTCGTTTTGAATTACAGAGTAGACAGAAGCCCCGGTGTGGTGGAATCTAAGAAAAAGTTGTTGCTGGTTAGATCATTGAAAAGCATCACAACCTGCTCCAAATTTTCGCAAATGTAAAAGTAAAAAAAAAGTTCCCGATCTACTTGATTTTTTGATATTTTTTCTTATAAAAAAATGTTTATATAATAAATTTTTATATGCTGAATATTTTTCTGGAAAACTACTTTTTTTTACTTATGACATTGTTTGAGTGAATGAGCAACATGTTTTTTATACAATTTTTCCATAGGAACTTTCTGGAATTCGGTAAATGCACAGACAAATTTTTTCTTCTTTTAGCACCTTTAATTGAAAAAAAAATACAAAGAATCAATTAAAAATTTGATGCAGTCCAAAAGTTTAATTGATTAAACATTTAATTAAACTCGCCTGGAAAAATTTTAGGAAAATAACTCAAAAATATGAGTACTTTTCAGATAAACTCTATACTCCAGTCGTCTGTCTCGTTTGTAGAAATAGTGGGTTAATTGAGTGAATTAAATGTTTGCTTCAAAGTTAAATTAATTAAAAAATTTAGCTGCTACAATTAAATTTTTAATTGATTATTTGTATTTTTTTTAATTAAAAGTATTAAAAAGGGAAACTTTTTTCTGTTCATCTTAAACAAATTTTCCAAAAATGTATTCAATTTCATTTCCCAACAATAAAACTTGTATTTGCTGTATTTTTGCTTAAAAAAATTTTTTGTCATACCAAAAGCTCTTGCCTCAATTTTTTTTTTCAAGTCACTTGAATGCAAGGACGATTTTGATGTTCATTTTCGCTACGCAGCAATCCTTGCAAGTCATAAGCTGCCGCACAAACTACACAAAATAACAATTGTCAACATTATACTTGCAAACAGCAACAAAGTAAAGTACTCACATCTTAACAACTGTATTAAAATTTAGGCTGTAACTATTTAGAAAACTTAAGCAAAAAAAAAACGGAAGGTACTTGACACAAAAATTGTTACTGAAATTCAAAAGAATAAACGCAGCACAAAAAAGTAACTATAAACTACACCTACACTTACAACTAAAAGCTTTTTAAGAACAATTACAAAATACATATTTGTGTACTTCAACAAAGAAAAATAGAAACCATTGTATTTGAAAGCAACTTGATAGAGAAAAAAAATAAAAAATAAAATTTTGGTCAACAATCACCGAGTAATGATACCTTAAAATAACATTGAAACATTAACTTGTGTTGTAGATTTTGTGTGGTTAAAACAAATAAAACTGGTATTAATAAATATACAAATGAGTTCATACAGTTAAAAGCTTCCATTGATATCTTAAATGACAACTGAGAGAATTCCAAAAAAAAAGTTTTGTAAGCCAGAAGCAACTTTCTTCTTGATCAGGCATCGCCAAAACACTGCACACGGAAATTGCTCTCAATAATTTGACGTACAAATTCTACATAAAATTGAGAGTAAGAGATAGAGCGTGCGGTATTTTAGCGATGCCTGTGCTCATTGGTTCCATTTTAGCATTTCCAGTTTTTACAAATTCTTCTGTGGAAAATTCTAGCAGATACTTGGGACCGATTTAGCACTCTCTCCCATCATCATTTTCTGGCAACACTGCCTGTGCTAGAATAATTAATTTCTTCTCTCCTGAATCAAAGTGTATTAATACCAAATGGCCGTATCAGCACAACTGATCGTCAGCTGACTTTAACCCATCCGTCAAACTCTATATAAAATAGCATAAAATTCTAACACGAAAAATAGTCATACAACAAATTTTTATGTATGTTGTAATGATAAGGCCATTTATCATTTATAGCAAATCAAAATTTTTAGGGGGTGTAGTCACGCCCACTTTTGCAAATATTAGTGACCCATCCAACTTTTTCGCATGCAAGATCACCTCACTTTGATGTTAGTCAAATTGCATAAGAATCGGTCAAGTAGAATATGTACGAGAAATATTATAATATTTAGTTTAAATGGGCATGGCGCCGCCCACTTTTTAACAGCCAGTGGGGATCGCCTATATAGAATTAGATATAATTGAATACTCTTCTTTAATGGGCGTGTCCGCGCCCACTTTTTTGAATGCAAGATAATGTCCATTTTAGGGCTTAGAGTTGCATGAGAATCTGTTAAGTAGAAGCACAAAAAATATTATAATTTTTAGTTTAAATGGGCATGACTCCGCCCATTTCTTAACACAAGATTATGTGTGTGTGCCAAGTTGCACAAGAAATATAATATTAAATTTTAGTGGGCGTGTCTCCCTCCGCCTATTTTATTAAGTGCGAATTTGCGTCATTACGATACCCTAGGTGTGCACTAAGTTTCTTAACAAACGGATAAGTCAAAGTACATAAAGTCAAAGGAAATATTTTAGTAGACGTGTTCTTGCCCCACTTTTTTTTGGCAATGGAACCAAATAGAAGCTATAAGGTAAAAATAATAATTTAAATCGGAATAAAAATTACATTATAAAATACAGACTAATTGATAAGCTCCTCCTTTCTTGAAGTCGTTAACTTATTCAGTAAACTATTTTTTATTAAAAACAAAAAAATTAAATATTATCGTTAGCTAAAATGCAAAAAGGGGTAACTATCAAAAATATAATTTTACAGGAGAAACAAAAAACTAAACAAAAAACAGAGCAAACGTGTTAAGTGCGTCATTTTTGATCGCAGAAGTGTAATATTTTGTCAAGACATGTAGTTTAATGGCATTCATAATAATCAATCAAAAACTCAATTTTGAATTTTTTGTTAGTTACGCCTTTTTGCATTTTAGCTGACGATATATATTCACTATTGCTTCTGCATATCTGGAATTCGCTTTTGTTGTTTCCTTCACTTTCACACAGACGAAAATGTTGCCGGGACATTCCAATATTATTGCATAATACCAACCATACATTCATATGTAGTATGTGTATGTAGTAAAGAATATGAAAACAAAGCGTGTCGCCGAGTAACGAACACAAAAATGATTATCTTTTCCCCACCCGTAAATTGCTGCAAAACTAAATGTTTTCGTGTCTAAACGCTGACTATTCGTTGCTTTCCCAAGAATAGAAGTGTTGCCTGCCACACAAGTATTTTTGACCGGGTGCAGTCAATATAATAATTATGTTTTTTTGGGAATTGTTACAATTTAAGTTTAACATTTTTTAACACACTAATAATCTCATATTATTATTATTTTGCTTATTCAGTAAAATGTTTTTTTTTATTAAAAATACATTGAAATTTATTATTTTTGGGATTTTTTTTTTTATTTTTAAAAATATTTATATTCTAGAAAGAGTTTGATTATTTTCTGCTCCACTGGAAAATTTATAGAAAATGGCTGACCATTTTGCTGAAGTAAAAATTTCAATTGGTCGAAAATAAAATTTCTCTGCTACATATATTTTTTAGTCATTAAATCGTTCACTGCGTGTAAAATATTAAATTATAATTTTAGCCTCGCTCAAGCTTAAATGAAAAGTGAATTATTATGAGGTACTTTTTACTAATAATTGTTTCATACATGTGATACATTTTAAAGAACCAATTTTAGCAAAAGACAATTGCAATTCTTGCATGATATTTTATTATGAAACAAATTTTTACAAATCAGCGTGGAAATACCAGCATTTTTTTTAATGGTATAATAATTTGTCATATTCCATTTCATTAAAAATTCATGTTAATGCCGATGCTCTTAGAATAATGTATAGATTTATAGACTTTTCATTAAATATTAATGCAGTAAAGAATGCGATTGTAATGGTTTTGTATTTTTTTTTTATATATTTTGTAATTTATTTAATGTTGTGAAGTGTTAATTTAATATCAGTTAATAATATCATTAATTGTCTGCAAGGAATTCAATTCCATAGACAAAAAGTAAATAAATAAATAGTTAAATGAGAAATTTTTAGATTTAATTGAACTGTAGTGAATTTTAATCAGAATCAGGCTTAAGTTCAGTAATTTCAATTCTTATTAAAAATATTTCATTCAATAAGAATTGAAATTACTGAACTTAAGCCTGATTAAGAAAATATTTCGGATTAAATAAATAAATAAAATAAATAAATAGCTGTTAATCTCTGCCCAAATAGAGGGACATGGATTGCTGATGAAATTCCAGTTAAATATGTCTTTCCTTCTTTAAAAAATCACCATTAGTTAATAACAATATTTCATTCTATAAGAATTGAAAATATTGAAGCTTATAAGCTTGATTAAGAAATTATTCCTGATTAAAGTTTATATAATTTTTTTTTTGTTTTAAAAACTGTACCTTCTCATGAATTGTCCTATACTTACTATGTATAATAAAACCAGAATTAACTTTGTATTTCGGTTACTGTATAGCGTATCAATATTTAAATAATTCACCACAAAAAGCTTTTGCTTATCAGACACGTTTTGTTATTCGTACTTCGAAAACCCACGCCAAAAAAAAAAAACAGGTAACATAAAATGTGAAATTCCCTAAACAATAACCTCCCTCCAACTGCCCTCAAAGAACCCACCCTTCCAGCAACCGGCAACCATTCTTTTGCGCTTAAAAATCAAACGAACATTTCGTTAAGTTTTTTTTTATTATTTCAATTTAATGCAATAACGTGTATGTTATTTACAAAATGAATGTTTGGGTGTGTGTAATTATGCCTAGAACGTATATATGTATGTATGTATGTATGTATGTATGTATGTATGTATGTACGTATGTATGTGGTGGGTCGTCAACCTGAGTAGTTCGCTCTTGTTGTTGTTGTCGTTATTACTGTAAGTTAATGCCAACTTGTAACATCGTCATCTACTCATTCATAATTTTACACACTTCACCAAAAATTTAAAGATTATACCTGCAGTTACAGTTTTGTCGTTCAGTTTGTAATTTTTCCAAATTCATGTCGTGCCATAACCGCCAAAATAGCTTAAGCGACATAATATTCGAACTTCATTTTTTTTACCAAAATCGATTATTTACGTTCGATTTTTGTCAAACAAAAGAAGTCAAAAAATGTGTCGCTTAAGCTATTTTAGCTCTTATGGCTTGATGTGTAGGCAGAGATTTGACGATGGCGGCGTGTTTATCCAACTTTACAATATCCTTTATGAATAACGGTATAAAATGTGTTCAAATACAAATTCAATAAAGCTTTTTAGAGAGCTGTAAGTTGTATGGGCTAGAGGTAGAATATTAGTACTCGTATGTTTGGTAAAAATTTTGGAAAAGAAAAATGAAGTGGACCAATCACATATGTACATACTTTACAGCTCTTGGAGACATCGCACACTCTCGCGAAGGTGTCCAAAAATGAAAAAAATTAGTTTTAAATTAAAACGAACAAATTACAAATTAAATGTGCAATATTCTAATTAAGTAAAATAAAAAGGAATTTTTTAAAAAAGGTTTATTTTTAAAGAGTTTTGACGATTCAAATGCAACGGTTTTAAGCCAGTATTCAACTATTTGAAAATATGGTACGGACACATGCAAACTTTAATAAGTTAATAAAATTTTTTTTAGATATTGCACTACAACTTCCAATAAAACATAAGGGGAATATTGTTATAATATGATTACAATATATTTTTTCTATATTTTGTAACTCATATGCTATGTGCCGTTGCTTTAATGTAAATGGAAAGAAAAACATCTGTGGATGACAAAAGTAGAAGTTAAGTGGTGTATAGAAAAAAAATATATAAAAATATATTTTTCATACTTTCACATTATATTTTTACAAGTAACTAGATTGCAAATTTATTGTATTCTTGTCCACCTTTCCCCCCCTTACAATTTATTTTTACAATATTTTTCAAGTTATAATTTGTATATTTTCAGTATATTATTTACTTCCAGGACATTTGGGAAGGACATTAGTCCTTAAAATTTAAATGGCCAAATTGTAGGTGTCTATTGTCTATATTGCGTCTAGTTAAACATTTAACTCACTATAAGTGAAGACAATTTTTTTGTTTCACATTTTTGAAAAAGGACACTTTTGAGGTATGCGTATCCTTTCTCTGAATTGACCGAAATTTTTACGAAGCATTAAATATGTTAAAATTAGTGTCTATACACAATTTCATTGAGTTACAATTATTTTTCTCTCTGTTATGGTAATTTTTTATTTCAGGATATATGGGAAGGACACGAATCCTTTAAAATTAAATGGCCAAATTTTATGTGTGATTATATTTTACCAATTAAAGCGTGTTTTCCAAATTTCATTTCTTTACGATAACCCCTTCTATTTTTGGCCGCTCGTTATACGAACTCACGACACTGTGCATCGTAGGAACGGTGGCAACCAGTGTTGTCAGATATGGTGATTTCTTGCCAAATTCAGCGATTTTCAATTTGTTTGGCGCCTAAATATTTGATTTAGCGACATGGCGATTTTTTTTTTGCGATAAATAAATTTGTTGGCGATTTTTATGGCTATTTTTTTAAAACAAAATTAAAGTTAAAAATTTTTTTAAATTTAGGAAAATTAGTTTGCTGAAAAAGTAGTTTCAAAAATAAATTCTACCAAAAACACGCCTGCATCATTCCCATGCCTTTAAGAAGATTCCAAGGCATTTACAGGGATTTTGTGGATTTTTACACCTTCACTCAACTTTTGACCTCCAATTACCGAGCTTAACGAATTATTTCCAAAATAAAACTTATTCAAACCACTGTGTGAAGTTCGCTAATGAGAATAATTTCTTCACTTGTTGAGATATGGATTTTTTTCATGTTATTTTTATGAATATTTTTTTTTCATTGATAATGAATTTGTAGTGGTTTGTTTTCAATGATTTAACAACGCACATGCGAAAATATTCAAAAGGTAGATAATAGTCGCAGCATTTTCCAGTCTTATTTTCGACTTATTGGTAAGTGATAAAAATTAAAGTTTTCAGGTGAAATGTTTTTTTTTTATATTAATCAAATACGTTTTATCAATGAAGGCATAGACACTGGTCACTGAACTACACCGACTTCAGCAGATAATAATCCTAACTAATTTAACAGCAGAGCGCCCTACATAGTAGGTATTGTGTAGCAGAATCATCGGCAAAGTAAAATAGCCAATAAACTGGCTACTAAACACAGCTTTAAAAATTTAATACGCCTCATTAACACCAGAGGCGCTGCAAGACTGCATTATTAAAAATGTAGAAAAAGCATAGTTGTAAAATAATGAACCTTTTCTCTATATCTTCCTTCGCCACCTGTCTGCTCTATCAATATCCCTTTCCTAAAATAAGGTAACCCCTAGTAATAGTAGTAGGCATTCATTACCACTGTTCTCAAAGAAAAAATCGATCCAGTTGCCAAAAAAAAAGGTATAAGGCGTAGGTTTTACCACTTTTTCGACAATGGGACAAAACGGCAGCTATACTCCCTCAGAAAAAAAAACAAAATTTTCCAACTTCAATTCTTCCTTATAAATGTGAAAGTGAGTTTGTTTGTTTGTTTGTTTGTTACGCTTTCACCGATGGAAAGCTATATTACCAGCGTCATATATGGGATATATTTTTATCCTGCTCGGAGCCGGTTTTTTATATTTGGCACGGTTTTTCCGAAAAATACATTTTAGGGCTGGTTAGGGTAATTTTCGTTTGTTTGTTTCGTGATTGTTTAACTAGTTTTAAAACCGTTTTTTTTTTGTATTTTTTAGACAGATCGACGCGAGCGGAGCCCGGGTAAAAGCTAGTAATATTATAAATGTGAAAGTTTGGATGCTTAGATGGTTGTTACCTTAAAGCCAAAGAATCGATTTTAATAAAATTCGTTACACAGACAGGTTATGTGCTGGATGGAGTCAAATAATACCTTTTAACGTTAAAAATAATCGGTTTAACCCATTATGGGCCTGTAGGGCTTTTAAAAATTTTGAAGATACCAAATCAGGGGCATATTTTTGGTAAGAGAATTAAAAAGATCTTTGAGGAAAAAGTTTTAAAATTTTCGACATAAATTAACCCATTACTGACCAGTAATAAAATACAAAAGAGTTTTATAAGTTCCTGTATTTTTTGTAAAAAAAAAAAAATTCAAAATATTCTTAAACAAAATGTTTTAGGATTTTTGGCATAAATTAACCCATTACTGGCCAGTAATAAAATACAAAAGAATTTTATAAGTTCCTGTATTTTTTGTAAAAAAATTCAAAATATTCTTGAGCAAAATGTGTTAAGATGTTTGCCATAAATTAACCCATTACTAGCCAGTAATAAAATACAAAGAAATTATATAAATTTCTGTATTTTTGGTAACAGAACAGTTTTAAGATTTTTGACATAAATTAACCCATTACTAGCCAGTAAAAAAATGCAAACGAATTTTATAAGTTTCTGTATTTTTTGTAAAAAAAAATTAAAAATATTCTTGAGCAAAAAGTGTTAGGCTTTTTGGCATAAATTAACCCATTACTAACCAGTAATAAAATACAAATGAATTTTATGAGAAACTGTATTTTTGTTAAAAGAATACAAAATATTATTGAGAAAAAGTTTTAAGATTTTTGACATAAATTAACCCTTTACTAGACAGTAGTATAATACAAAAGAATTTTATAAGATTTTTGACAAAAATTAACCCATTACTAGCCAGTAATAAAATACAAAAGTATTTTATAAGTTGCTGTATTTTTTGTAAAAAAATTCAAAATATTCTTGAGCAAAATGTGTTAGGATTTTTGACATAAATTAACCCTTTACTAGCCAGTAATCAAATACAAAAGAATTTTATAAGTTCCTGTATTTATGGTAAAAGAATAATAAATATTCTTGAGAAAAAGTTTTAAGATTTTTGACATAAATTAACCCGTTACTAGCCAGTAATAAAATCCAAACGAATTTTATAAGTTTCTGTATTTTTTGTAAAAAAATTAAAAATATTCTTGAGCAAAAAGTGTTAGGATTTTTGACATAAATTAACCCTTTACTAGCCAGTAATCAAATACAAAAGAATTTTATAAGATAATTTTAAGATTTTTGACATAAATTAACCCTTTACTAGCATGTAATCAAATACAAAAGAATTTTGTAATTTCCTGTACTTTTGGTAACGGAATAAAAAATATTCTTGTTCAACTGGTTTTAAGATTTTTGGCATGAATTAACCCATTACTGGCCAATAATATTATATCAAAGAACTTTATAATATGCAGTAATTATTTTCTGGATGCGAAAAAATTTGGGGAAATATGCTAGTAACAACTAAAGCATTTATAACATACAAAATTAAATTGAAAAAGTTTAAAAAATGCAATAGAATTACAAACGTAGAAAACTTCTCCAATATCTCAAAAAATTATAAATGTTAAAAAAATTACTGCAGCATAGCTTTTTGAGAATTTTTTATTTAAACACTTCATACCTTGTTGAAGGGTATCTACGATTCGTGGTAAAGTTCCTGGCAAAATCACATACTCATACAAATGCTTAAATAAAAAAGAAAAGAGCAATTTAACTGCAGTTAGACATGGAATTTGATAACAACAACAAAACAGATAAAAACAAAAACAGAAATAGAGAAAACTTGTAGGCTCGAGGAGCATTTATTGAGAGAAGCTTTTTGTGCACAAGCAGCTAAAGGAAAATAACGGTACACCAGCACCACCCTTTAATGTACATAAATATGTACGTGTACACGCACTCAAGGGATGAATATGAAGTTTTTCTCGATTTTTCACTTGCACTTCCGGTATTTTACATTGTTTTTTTTTCTTCATCAATTTTAAACAAACATTTTTTCACTGTTTTTTCTTTTATTTAAAACTTATTTATATTAATTGGCAATTTATTTGCAAACTATTTTTAGTTTATTCCAATAGTTTTTGTTACTTTTTAATAAAAAAAAAATGCCCAAAATATATTATTTCCAGCAGCTTCATTTAAATACATAATCATAATTTATAATTAAAATATTCTGTGCAAATAAAACAAGGAACCAACCCAGTTTTATGTGATTATTAAATTTAAAATTACTTTTTGTTTTATTGTTGGTATACCGGTCGGTGTTTCCAAATATTTATTTAATTGTTTTCTAATTATTTTCTATTAATTTCACTCTCTTCCGAACTATAAGTATAATCACCACCGCCACCAAGAAGCAACTGATTGTATGACTGCATAGATATTTAACGTTTTGCCAGCCCAACCAGCCAACCAACCAACCATCCAATTCTTTTGATGTTTCTTTGCTCTCCAAAAGCGCGTGTTTATTTGATAAACTTCAATGAGGGCATTAAAAGCACTCAAGTTTTATTTTCGTTATTAACAGCTGTTTTTTTAACCACTTTGTTAAGCACGTGAGTTTGAACAACAAAAACACATAAAGCTTTTTTATTAACCACATTTCTTTAGAATAAAGCTTTATACGAGTACGAGCATATATGCCAAGTGGAACGTTATGGCAAGGAAAGACAATACGTTTATTAAAGCGTTTCACATGGCCGTTACTTTCAAACCAACAAATACTATTGGGAGCTTTTTAATATTAAACAAAGTACATACATACATAAATAATTTCTTCAGCCCCGTGTCTTTTAACTCCTAATATTAGAATTATCTTTCATTGTTTGAAGAACAGAAAACGTTCGATCGATTTGCTTAAGATTTTAAAAATTTAACTGGAAATAATTAAGATAAATTTTCAAACTTTTGCACAATGGGCCAAACTACAATTTTCTTAACAAAAATTATTTACGTATAAAATCAACTCTATTTTTTTTTGATACATTAATTATATTAATTATTTTATCAATGCATGTTTCCTGGCAAAAAAAAAGTTATATATGGGAATTTCTCCGGAAAATTCCACTTTTTTGTCGCGTGCGACAGCAGGCAATTAACCTTGTATTTCTGGATAACGTGACTCAATTTTTCTTAAAATTTTAGCTAACGTAGAGCTGTTGACGGCCTGCAGATATATATAAAGAAGTAAAAAAAGTTAAGTTTTCTTTAAAAAAAACGAGCATATTTGCTTGGTGTCGCACGCTACAAAAATTTGACATTCCTGTGGAAATGCCCATAAATATATTTCTCTTTCTGTCCCAAGACATCAACAGAAAAATTCTAGCAACTTAAAAATATATGAAAATTTTTTTGTTTATTTTTGCTGGTTAAGAGCTCATCGATATCGTGTCTGCTTAGGAAACTCCTCGGTAGAGTTTAACCAAAAAATGCTGCAAAAACAAACAAATATTCTTCATAATAATGCTGTTACGTGTGACCTTTTTAAATGTGTGAGTTGGACTTGACTTTTGCAATCACACTTCTGACACCAATTGTTACGTTTTGACCTTTTAAAAATTTTGTTATTGTAGGTGCAAAGATTTCAAATTAAATAAAAAATCTAAAGTGTACAATTATTATCAAATCGCTATACTTTATTACTCAACACTGCTAATTAGAGCTTATTAACAGACAATGTTACATTAATGCACTGCTTGAATACCACGATGTTAACTTTGGTTTTTTTTAAGAATACTTATCCCGACTAAAGTGAGTATCTTGTTACCCTTTTGATACTTGCACAAATCAGAAGAATACGAGCATTATTCGAAACGGCACAGCACATTTAACAGCTTCTCGAATATTTCGTTCTGTTGGCTTGTGTGGGTACGTTGTCAATAGAGCATGCATGTAACCAACGGTAAAAATAAGGAGCATGGATGCCTTCCAGAAAGCCAGCACGTTCCATTCCATGCTCAAATCTTTTTCACACACATTGTCATTGCGAGGTAGGCTTCCCGCTGTCGCTTTTTGTGGAAAAGCCGGAGCCTTTTATGAGTCCGTCTTTATCAGTTACATAAGAAGTGAAACAAAAAAATAATTATTTTGCTTTTGTATATATTCCCCCCGATCCTATAAGGAGCATAGGGCCTCAATAAATTTATTTCACTCTGATCTGTTCATTACAATAGTTTTTACTTTAAAGCTTTTGCTTTGGCAAAAAAAAATATTAAACCTTTTTTCCTCTTTTCCCTTTTCATAGAAGCAAAAGTGTGTCTTATATTTTATACGCTTTTGCTGAGGCCTTTTTTAAGATATTCTTTATTCTTTATTAGATAAGCAGGACTCTAATAAGGCCTGAGGTAAGAAGGTCTTCAGACTTTTCCCACTGGGTAGAAGCATCATAGTTGTTGTTGTTGGTTGAGTCTTTCGTCTGCATTGGCTTTCGTATTTGTGTGGTTGTATATTTCGCAATAAGCAATAAGCATGTTTGTACGAGTATGTATGGTTTGTGTGATTGTGCATTTTGATCTCGAGGTAATAAAGTCTGGATTATTCTAATTGTATAGAAATATTGCTATAAAAAACATTTGTATTAGGTTTGTTCACGTATATTTTTGCAACAATACAGTACAGACTTGACGTCAAATAAATATATTCCGTATTCTTGCATGAACATATTTTTTATTTATTTTTTGTGTGTCCTTTATGAAAAGCTGTGTAAAGTGATATTTATTTAATCGGAACGTGTGGATCTTTCTAATGTTCATATAAATATTTCAATGCACCTGAATATTTACAATTTGCTAACTAAACAATTAAACGTCACCACAGAATTCTTATGCTATTTAATTATAACAAACCATACAATTTAAGTTTCGTAAAATGATTCCAGTTAAAATTTTGTTTTCTTTCTAAGTCCAATTATTACTAATAACACTTATTTTTTAAACCCTTGCCAATTAATTTCAACGATAAAACCAATTAAGTTTCAAAGAAAAAATTACCTTAATTTTACAAAAAGGTATGAAGAAAAAGATTATCTTAATTTCACATACATAAATATATTTATTATTAAGAACAAAAAAAAAAAGTTATAATAAACCAAATTATTTAAAACCTTAATTCAAATTATGTTTAAGAAATAAGATTCTCTTTGTTTGTCCTTTGGCAAAGAACAAAACAAAATTAAGTTAAGCAATACTTTATCTTTCATGGAAGTCTTAAAAATTTGTTCTACAACTTGAAAGTAACATTTATAGTATCATTTGTTTTAAGCCCTTTATGACGAACATTTATGATTTATGATTTTCTGTATTTAATTTTATTTTTTCCCCACATTAGCAACTGGTGGCTTCTATTGCTTTTTGCCGTAAAGCTCTTAAAGTAAAATATTCCATTTACCTGAAATGAACAAAATCCAGTATCATTACTTTACGGTTTACTCATGCTTTTTACTAAATTTTTTACGAGGGCATTATTAAAATGACTATAGAACTTTTTCAAAATTATGTTTCAAACTGTACAAAAACAAACTCGAATAATATTACAAAAGCTTGTTTAGTTTGCGAAGCTACAATGCGGCAGAAAAATTTTTCTTGTCTGTAGCACAACTTCGTACTTTCACTTTGGTTGCCGAAAATGCAAGCTATAGGACCAACAACATTCATAGTTTTATACAAAATACAAAAACTACTGTTTTGGAAGTATGTTCGAAATTTCGAAATTAATTTCGAGTTTTCGTATTTAAGCAAAATATACTTTAAATAAGTAAAATTTACAAAAAAAATTTTTTACCGTGGATAAAAAAATTCGAACTAAATTTCAATATTTTGCGAAAAGTTTGTAAAATTATATAAATGGTAAAAATGTTTTTTTTATTATTTAAATATAATTATTTGCATATATTTTTGGATTATTTGTATTTAGTATTTTATTTATAAATTCGAATAAAACTTTTCTAAGCCCATAGAATTATGTATGTCGAGATCTTGTTTTAAATATCAAAATTATAACTTTTAGACTCATAAGTTTTCTATTTTGATACAAAATACAAAGAATATGTGTTTTGTGGTATGTTCGAAACTTCGAACTTAATTTCGAATTTTCACATTTATGCTGCTTATTACTTTTAAAATATAAAATTTATCATCCGACCTTTTAAACTGAATTTCGGATTTCAATAAGCTGTTTCTATATTATTTAACAATTCGAACTAAATTTCGAAACTGCTTGAAAATTTTGTGAAACCATCAATTAACAGGACCATGTAGTATGGTTTAAGGTTGTATGTATTTGAAAAGACAATTTCAAACAAAATTTCTCCAAAGATAAATATTTTATATATTTTATGTCCAGATATTTTTTGAGTAGCAAAATTATAAAATTTAAACCCTTACGTTGTTATTTTCATGCAAATATGTGGTTTTGAAGTATGTTCGAAATTTCTAACTTAATTTCTAATTTTCACATTTGAACTGCATAGTACTTTTAAGAGCTAAAATTTACCAAATCTTACAATTTAAGCTGAATTTCGAATTTCAACAAATTTTTTTTTATAATTCGAACTGTATTTCGAAACTGCGTGAAAATTTTGTAAAATGTTGCAGATTTAAAAGGTGTTTTCTTTTTATTTAAATATAGCAATATAATAAAAAACAATTGCTAAATTTACATACCATGTTGCATCGTTTATATTTGAAAAAACAAAAAAATTTTAAAAATAATTTGTTTTTCTTTAGATTAATTTTTATTTTTATTCTTTTTCTTCAACTTAAACCATTAACCACAACAAGGCTTGTAAATTTATTTCAAATGCATTTGAGTATTAATATTTTTTATTTTCTTTATTTATTTGAAAATTTAACTAAAGTTTCGAAATTAAAATATATAATTATGTCAAGATCTTCTATTTGCGTAGCAAAATCATACATTGTAAAATTAAAAATTGTAATATATAACTGCCTCATATAAAAATAATAGTTTTTGGGGTATGTTCGAAATTTCGAACTTAAATTCGAATTTTCGCATTTAAGCAGAATATCACCCGCACTGTGCAAACTTTATAGAAATCTTATTTTTAGATAGAAATTTTTAACTTTAACAGGACTTTTTATGTTAAATTAAATAAAGCATTATAAAAATTATATATTTTCGAAAAAGTGATCAAACATCTGAATTTCAAGCTGCATTGGGTAATTCTGAGAACGTCCTCATATTTTTTACTCTTTGAGACTAAGCGAAATAAAAGGCACACAATGATGAGCAGTAGTTTGCTCGATAACTTACAAATTTACTTTTGGGTCCATACAGCCAAAGCATAAAAGCGCACAAAGTTAATTTCATTTGTAACCTTTTGTACAGCCTCACATTTTTTAAGCCATTTAGTCGCCTATTTTTCTCGCTTTTTGCTACTTTTTGTGTGTTTTGTTTTGCTGCCTCTTTTTAAGATTTTACAAAAAAGTGTGATTTTATTTTCTAAAACACCTTTAAAAGAGCACAAATCTGAAAGAGTATAGCTTGTATCAAAGGTAATTGCTGCTACTGCCGGCTAGATTCAATTAACTTGTTTAATATTCATGCTTAGAAGATTTGTATGTGTGTGTGTGTGTGTGTTGTGTGGGTTAAATGGCGATTGAACGAACTGAGTGCATTAAAGACATAATTTATGTTCAACATATTTTATGAAAAGTTATGTGTATTTGTCCACCTTTATATTCGTTTTTATTTAGTTTCACTTGGGCGGTATATATGTATGTAATTATAGTTTATTTCAATAAAATATTATTTTAATAAAGAATTTTATATTGGATGTAGTGCAAACAAACATTTGCTACAGGATTAAGATTTGCGTACGCATGAGTCATATGAATTATTGTGCAATATTAAGTATACGTTAAATGGGGTTTCTGCACAATATGTCACAAAGCAAAGTGCGTCAAAATGAAGAGTAGTGTTGGCTCGAAAATTAATAGAACTGAATGAAGGACATTCGAAAGAAAGATTTTACTGTATCGAGGTAGCTTTTAATGCTACAGCGTTCTTGCTGCATATGAAATCAAAAACTAAATTTTTTTGCATTAAAAATTAATCAAACTAGTTTTATTCGAAAGTTGCATTTAAATAAAGTTCTTGTTAGAATATAGGAATTCTTTAAAAATTAAAAATTATTCGAATAAAATTAGTCGAATAAATTATTGGAATAAAATTTAATTTTTTTTTATTAAAAATGAATCAAAGTCAAACTAGTTTTATTCGAAAATTTATTTATTAGTTTTATTCGAATAGTTATTGATAAAATTACTCAAAAAATTATTCGAATAATAAATAATTTTTTTATTAGGAATTTATCAAGTATTTTTTTGTGTTAAAGATTAGTCAAACTAGTTCTATTCGATAATTGTATTTAAATAAAGTTGTTATTTTAATATAGAAATTCTTCAAATCATTTTACATCGAAAAAAAAATTACTCGATTAATATTGTTCGAATAAAGCTATTCGAATCAAATTTTATTTTTTACTAGAAATTTCTCAAAATTTTGTTTTATTAAGTAATTGAATAAAATTACTCGAATAAAATTTAACTCTTTACTAAAAATTTATCAAGTCCTTTTTTTTATTAAAAACTAGTCAAACTAATTTTATTCCAAAATTATGTTTATTAGTTCTATTCGAATAATTATTGAGTAATTTTTTAGAAAGTATTTTATACTGACGAAAGAATGAGCATTTCAATTTGCCTCTTTATTCGAATAAAATTACGCTAGTAAAAAAAATCAATATAGTCATTAAAATAGAATTCTTATTAAATATTATTATCATTAAAAATTAAAATTACTCGATTAAAATTGATCGAATAAAATTATTCGATTCAAATCTTATTTTTTATTATAAATTTCTCAAATATTTTTTGCATTAAAAATTAGTCAAAGCAGTTGTATTCGAAAATTTTATTAAAATAAAATTCTTAATGGCATATAGAAATTTTTAAAATCATTTAACATCTAATAAAATTATTCGAATAAAAGTAATTGAATAAAGTTATTCGCATCAAATTTTATTTTTTATTAGAAATTCCTCAATTATTTCTTTGCATTAAACATTAGTCAAACTAGATTAATTCGAAAATTGTAGTTATTAGTTTTATTCGAATATTTATTGAGTATATTTTCAGTAAATATTTTATGCTGACGAATAAGCATTTCCATATGTCTATTTGTTCGAATAAAATTATGCGAGTAAAAAAAATTCAATAATGGTCATTAAAATAAAACTCTTAATAAATATTATTATCATTAAAATTAGTCAAATAGAATTACTCGACAAAAAATTATTCGAATCAAATTTTATTTTTTATTAGAAATTTCTCAAATTTTTTTTTTGCATTAAAAATTAGTCAAACTAGTTTTATTCGAAAATTGTTTTTCAATAAAATTCTTATAGGAATATAGAACTTTTTCAAATCATTTTACATCGAAAAAAATTACTCGAATAAAATTGTTCGAATAAAACTAACTAGTTTAATTCGAAAATTGTATTTATTAGTTTTATTCGTATAATTATTGAGCATATTTTCAGAAAATAGTTTTAATACCTTATACATACATATGTATGTGTATAACAAACCATAAAAACTCAACAGCAAATTAACTTCTTTAGCGAAAATATGGCGGTTTCAAATCTTTAAGAATTCCAGAACTGGGGGCAAATTACGGTTCGAAATTTAAAAATATTTCCATATAAACTCTATTGAAATATTTCGTAATTTCGATCGATAACGACTGCCGTAACTTGCCCCCAGTATCGATTATCCAAATTTGCGCTATTAATCCAACTGTTATATAAAAATTATTCCACTAAACTTGTTCAGATAATTTTGATCTTCAAATGTAATTTTTGCAAAAATGAAAAAAATTTTCGAAAAATTTTTAATCGAATAAAATTATTCGAATTATTATTATATTAGAATTAGAAATAAATATTTTTGTAAGATACATTTTTCTCAAATAATTTTTTTTTAAAGGAAAAATTGTATGTCCTTGAATTTCTTAGCAATCGAATTATTCGAATAATTCTGTGACAAAAATAAAAAGGTGGTTAAGTCGAAATAAGCTAATTTAGATTTAATGGCAACCCTGTACCCTTCATACTCAAAAGTACATAGAATTTTCCAAATTTAACTGCAAAAGAAATAAATTTCTAAAAATCTACTTTGAAAGTGTCCTCTTACAAAAGTGTAAAACATTGACTAAGCACTTTTTCCTTATTGCCGCGGAATTATTTAATATTAGACATTATTTCTATGGGCGTGGCTTAATTCGAATGAGAAGTATTTAAATGAAATAAAACTGCTCGAATAAAATTTTATCAGACAATATTTTAGTTTCACTAAAAAAAAATTTTTAGTTTTATGTATTCGAATAATTTTTAAATTTTGTTCCAGATTTTCAAATTCTCTAAAAAAAAGAATTCTATTGTTAATGTTTATAGTATTCGAATTGAGTTTTTTTTTTGTAGAAAATTATTGGAATCAAAATTATTCCAATGCAAAAATTTTATTCGTACAAAATTAGTCGAGTCAAATTGCTCGAGTAAAAGTTAAGCCAATACATTTTTTATTTCGAAAGTTACGTTTTTGTATGTATTTTTAATTAAAAACATAAAACATAGCTGCCGGCTTTTTTACTCCTTTAAGTAAATAGTTCTAAAAGCTAAATATGAAAATGTTGCAAAAAGACTTCTTAAGTTTTTTTTTATTTTGAAATTCAAATGAAAAATAAACTTTTATTTCATAATATTCCGCAAACAATAAAAATCGCATAATGCTCATCTTTATTCTTATAATGCTTATCATCATCTGTAATAAGTTTTCAAAGAAAGCCAGAAATTAGAAAATAAGTTTAACACCTGAATCTGGATTGTCATGGCAAATACACAATTGCACTTTAGAGAGCCACCGGCTATTATAAAAGAATGTCTTATTGTTCACGGTCCAACAAAAGCGTTAAAGAAATCTGGTTAATATTCATAATATTAAGCTACATACATATATGAATTTTTTTTTTGAGATTATCTAATATGTGTCTTTGAAATTTAATTCAACAATTATAAAACAAATTATATAAGAAAGAAGTGGCATCTTAAGGTCCTTTGAGACTAAACACAATATTAGTCAAGCTCTAATCATAAATGGAATATTATCAAACAGAAAGCATAAGTTGCTTCTTTATCGCCATTAGAAAAAAAAAGAATTACAAACCCAATTTCTTATCACTACTGATATCCTTGCGCATGACTGCTGCATGTTGCAATAAAATTTAAATTGTTGTTTTATTTGAAATACTTCTTTGTTTATGTATGCCGGTTAGCATGTGGGTGTGTCTGTGTTCAGTTTGGTTAAAATATCCAACAGGTATTTAAACTCTTTGCTGTGTAACAAAATCAAAATTCACAGTTTCCCATACACTCTCACTCTCACTCTCACACATTCATTCATTCCACTTCCATTTCCTACACTTTTACGGTATACAAAATAATTTGTATTGTTGTGCTTGCGAGAGTGTGTGAGTGCGTGTGTGTGTGCAGATGTGTGTTATGTTAACTTACATTTCGGTTATAAAAACCGTTGTTTCGTATCAAAGTCATACAGTTAAATTCGGGCTTTTAATCGACAACAACGTCTGCTCTATTCGATGAAAGTGTTTTAAAGCCAAAAAGGGCTTTAGTAATAAAAAAAAGCAACAATTTTGGTTTCCTTTTTTGCAAAATGTCTTGCATTTAACAGTTAATGGAAGAATAGTTTGAAAATTATTGAATTTTAGTTTTAAATCCATTTAATTTTTGATGGATCATTTAAGAACATGAATAATATAAAAAGTTTGCGAAATTTCGGAACGATTTATCTATGGATATTTGCTATAAAAGGTAAAATTAATTTAAAAAAAAAGTTTTATATTAAAAAAAACTATACACACACACACATACATTTATATATGTTTGACTATTTAATGAACAAATTTAAAAAATAAAATTATGAACACTGGTTATTTTATTCAACTTATTAATTTATAAACTTTTTTCTTTTTGTAATAAAAATTTAAAAAAAAAATAGTAAAAATATAAATTTTTTTTAAAAAGTCTCGTCAGAATAGGAAATAGTTTGAAGAATTTAATAAATTATTTTTTTTATTTTAATTTGAAAATTATACAAGTTTTGTGTTGTAATAGATTTTATTGGTAAAATATCAGTTTGAAAAAACTTAAGTTATATTTATATTATCTTCCGAAATCTCTAATTTTTTATCCATATTTTTAAAAAAAATTTTTTTAACAAAATTAAACATTTATTTTGCCACATTTTTAATTTTCCTGCAAAATGAATGTCTTGAGGGCATTTTCTGTATTTGCGAGTATATGTGACCTTTTCCGAGAAAAGGGACCTAGTGTGAAAATGAAGTTTTGAGAAAAACGCATTTAAAAAATAAAATTTTAAAGTTTTTCTAATTTTTATCGATTTTGACACAGACCCGTTTTTTGACAGTCCCTTTTCTCGTAGAAGGTCACATATGGTAATTTAAATTTTATATTTACATTTTTGGATTTTGGAACTTTGGTGAAATCTAGACTTATGCCTGAATTCACCTAAAATATTTAGGACCTTTTTTGTTCGAAAATATTTTTGATTGTTTGGTTTTGATTTCTCTAAATCATTTTCTTCAAAAATGGTTGTTGTCTTTGATAATGAAAAACAAAAATATTATTTATTACCATGTTTTTGAAACATACAAATTAAATTAAAGTATGTACTATACGATAGTTTGAAAAATATGTATGAAATAATTCTACCAAAACAACCGACTTCAATGCAAAGATCTGACAGAACATTTTCGAAAGAATGTATGGGAACAAACTGGAAATAGACTCCTTCAAACAAAAAAAAATTAAAAATCTGTTGATTAAAAAGAAGAACGTGAAATATAAAAATTAAATTTCAATAGGCGTTCCTCCGCCCATTTTTTTAAATGCAATATTTTAATGGGCGTAGCCTCACCCATTTTTTCAAACTTTGAAATTGTGTAATTACAAGAACCAAAGGTGTTTTCTAAATCTGTAGAGTAGGTCAGATGGGGTTGCAGTTCGTAGTTCAGTTTATGGCTTTTTTTTGCCACTGTGACTACACATTTGCATTTTCGTGATGAAAAAATTGAAGAGGTTGTTTTTGCTTTAAATCAATACTGAATCAGTCCAAAAGCCATGAGTAATATTCTAATATTCAGCGGTTATAATTGTATCCTTTTCACTGTTTAGTAGAGATCGACCGAGGGCGTTTTTTTTTTTGGCCGAAGCCGAAGCCGAACTTCGGCTAAAATCCTAAACTTCGACCAAAACCGAAGCCGAATGTTTTAAATATTAAAAATGATACTTGTTTTATATGAATTAAGAAAAAAGTTTGCTTTTTTGAGATCACTGAAATAGCTGTAATATATATTTGATACATAACAAGAAAAATAAAACTATTTTGAAACTTCTAGATTGCTTTTTCATATGATCACTCACAAGAACGTCCAAGTAAAAGAAAATAGAAAGCAACAGGGTTGTATTTCAAAGCAACCCTTTCAAAACGTTAAACACAATAGAAACTGTCGGCGAGCAACGACCAAAAATAATGTTATTTTTCAAGATTGGAATGAAAAATATTCGGCTTCGGCTAATCGGCCGATTTTTGCCATAGGCCGAATGTTGGCCGATTACCACTTTTTTGCCGAAGGCCGAAGCCGAAGCCGATTAATCGGTCGAACTCTACTGTTTAGTCTCTAGTTCATTGTAAAGCATCCATGCTACGTTCATAATTACAGAACGGCGCAAAAGCTGTCAAACACTCTTTTGAAGTGGTCGCTAATGATCCAATGCGAGCAATCGCGGCACTCATCGCGCGTATAGCTTTTTTATAAGCCAAATATTCATGTAAAATGTCATACTTCCGCTTGGTGGAGATGCCTGCAGCATCAGCCAAAGCCATCCCAAGCAATTTCATCCTAAGATCGTTCAATATCATTCCATGGATTTTATCGACCATTTTCGCCACGACGAACTCTTTTTTTGGCGACCTGTGGTGCGACTCAGTAACTTTTAACGATCCGACAATCGTAATTATAGTCTATACATTTTGTCGCTTGCAATAACGATTGTGTGATTCTGTAACTTCTTTTTAACGATAGTACGCATCTGATATTTTCTGTTAATTTTTGTAGATAAAATTAACAGCACATAAATTATTGTCGCTTAAATAACGACACAGCTGACACTAACCTGCAGCGAATATCGTTAAAAATGTTACTGAATAGCAAATTCGATAAATTTTCGTTATAATTATTTTAACGAGCACACGAAATCCCCTCTTTTCCATTTTCGTTAAACGTAACAACGTTGTGTACTTTCAATGGCTGTAAAAAGAAAACCAATAATTAGAGTAAACTCAACAATAGTCTACATAAGAGTAACAGTGTTGGATTTAAAGTTATTGATCTGTCAATACAAAAAGTCACTTAATTATCAAACTGCCCTCGCATATTCACTTAATGTTATTAGAACATGATATAATGTTCATTTTTTATCTTAATAGCGTAACACGTGGTAATACGACTTTAGGTATGACAAATACCATAAACTAATATTTCACCAAAAAAAAAAAAAACATGGACTTAAAAAATGCGTATGACAGTTGTTTAAATGTTTCGTAAGATTTAGTACATATAATTATTTATTCAACAATCGAATTTATTATTGGCAAAAATGCCATTTTACTCTAAATTAAAAAAAAAAATCATAATTTTCAAAAGCATTATGAGACAACTGAAATTGACAGCTGTCAATTGCAGTCCTAAAATCAAGTAAATTATGTTTGGCCCCTTTGCATAATAGATCCACCTTCATATTCTATAGTTTAATAAAAAAACTTCCAGCATCGTAAAGTATTCCACATTTGATTATGAGAAAAATTGTGTATGTGAAAAAATCGAAAATTATTACGCAGCTACGAGAGGGCTGCTAAAGAGGAACTAAGAGATGCCCAATAAAAATTTTCTCTCGCATATTAATTAATTTTTAATAATTAAAAAAATTAAAAAAAAGACATAAAGACAAAAGGCGTTTATTTCACGGATTAATACAAAAAAGTTCGAGGGGCGTGAAAACTGAAAGTAGTTGTTTAATGCTAGGAACACAACTGGGACGAACGACGAATTTCGACCCGTCTACCCCCTCCTATGCTACCAATATTTGGGTGGAACATGCAGCTTGTTTTAAGAGTTATCCACATTAAATTTAATGTGCCTCATTACTGTAAGTAGTTCTGAAGATATAGGAAAAATATTAACTACACACGTTCTAAGGGGGTACCCGTTTCCCCCTCGTGTACCCCGAAGATTTTTGTTGAAACATGCAGTTTTGTTCTAACAGGTATCCATACAAAAAATTAGTGACCCTCACTATTTTAGCTGTGGAGATATGCATTGACTGGCGAGAAAAGGTCTTTTGGCTCTTAAATGTTTAAGATAAAAGGTGGTCTGTATGAGCTATAAGAGTACCTATTAATTGGTTCACAAAAGTTGTCCAGCCTTAGTGTAGCTAAAACTTTGTCAAATATATTTAGTTGTTATACTGAAAAAAGTAAAAAAAAAATTTTTTTTACTTTTGCAAAAAAACAAAATTGCTTGAAGAAATTCTTTTTTTTTTTGCGTAAAATGTTAATGATATTTATTTATTGGACTCTTAGCTACATTATTGCCATATATAGTAAAGCGCTATCACTAATTCCAAATTAGCTGTTGGCCAAAAACTGATTACGCCACTGTTTGAGGGCGCACTGATTTTCGAAATCTTTGGAGGCCCCTAACAAAAAAATTGGTCACCAAACTCGCCAAACTGGGTACAGAATTTTACTACCCTTTGGTAGCACTATCGAACCCGTACCGTTCGGTCCGTGTGTTTTTCCAAAAGTCTCACTTTGTTGCATAGTGTACTTTTTAAAACTTGATGCGAGCTTGCTTTAAAATTCTTTATCCGATTTCTGTTTCAATTTAAGGGCAAGAAAACAGTTTCTTCGATATAGGACCACTCATATTACCTTGTTCGATAGTGATGCCATAATCTTAAACTGAAAAAAAACGTCATCTAATCAGCTCGTTATTGAAAGCGGCGATTAGACCCTGATACAATGTATACCATCTTAATAAATGAACTTGCTTTTAAATTGCTCTTAACTTATGTGCGCTCTAGCTCACAGCTTTCAATTCATATGAAGTTTGATAAGGAGTATGCGTGAAAAACTTGAACATGTGGCCGTAAGGTTAAGTAAAACAAAAATATGAAAAAGCAAATTAACAGGCATGTGCATGCATAATTGGCAAATTAACAGGCATGTGCATGCATAACAATAGAAAGGCTATTTATTGTACATTATAAATGGAAGATTTGAGCTTTCAGTACAAAAAGTTGTTCAACAATTTGTGAAGCGATGAATAAAAAGAATTCATGCATTCCATTTGCATTGAAAATTGTTTATATAAGGCTAAAGCTTGCATTAACTGGCCACAAGAATGTCGATGATTAAGGTCTAGCGGCCTTCGAAAACAGCATGTTGTTCCGTTCTGCCAATGTTTCTCAAAATAATTACAATTGCCGTTAGTGTAAGCTGCTCCTTAAAAATTACCACATTTAATTTGGTTTAATAAAAATACAAACTTTAGCCCAATTAAACCAAACAAGGAGGAAAAAAACTTTAATTTTTGTTGCCCCGTGTAATTTTTAATTTTATCAACATGTTTTTGCAAACTTTATCTTAATTGATAAATCAGTTTAAAACAAATTAGGGTTGATATTTTTTAAGTGCGATGAGAAAACAAAAACTATGAGTATTTATGAAAAATAATTATACATGATTGTAAGTAATAATTAAAAAGCTCAAATTAAAACAATGAAAAATAACAATAGGTGAAAGGTGTTCTTTTGACGATAATGATAATAAACACCAGCCAGTGCATAAATTATGTACATTGGCTCATACACCAGCCAAAAAAAATATAAAAAAAATTAAAACGTAATGACTACACATTTTGTAAAAAAAATTTAAAATCCTATTTAATCAATGTTTTTGGTTTTTTTTTTTTTGTTTGTTTATTTTCTAACAAATTTTAATAGTTTTACAGGTGTGCTGTGGTGATGTCGAGTATCGCACAGATACGGAAGCGGATAGAGCTGCAGTTGTTTCTGCTTTGCTTATGAAACCGTATGCGTATCAAATATTTGATGATGACTACACGGATGACTTGGCAGATGAGCGTAATGCTGTTGCAACACCATTGTGGCAAGCATTGAACAAACAACAACAACTCTACTCTAGTAAAAATTTGCCATTAATAATGGGGAAAAAAAGCAAAGCAAAAACCGGAAATTCTATGACATCAAGAGAAATTACTTTTGAAAATTTAAATGATTTGCTTGCTGACAAACTAAAAAATACAATTTGGCCAAAAATATATAATCAACAACAGCAACAACAACAACAACAACAACAGCCTCATGTAAAAGACAATTTCAATAGCGACCATGATATGAAACAACGACGACGTCATAGTTTGCAACAATTTGTTGTTCTTCGCAGTTCCTCGGGAGATGATGCGACAGCTGATGGTGGCGGCAAAAAAACCACCTCCATAACAAATATCCGTTACAAGCAAAATGGCATACTATCAATACCAATTATTATGGAAAAACATTTTAAAACTAAAGCTGCAAGAGCAACTAAAAAGTCAAAGACTCCCCAACTCAGCGATGCCGTTGCAAACGTCAATGGGGCCAGTGAAGGGGTCAGTGAAGGTGATGACATAAAAGAAAATTTATTTCCGTTAAAGGATGACAGCACCTTAAATGTAAATGATGTTGATGATGCAGCTTCGTATGAAAATGAGTCTGGAGTTGATGTTGCTTCGGTTGCTGCAGCTGCTGCTGCTGCTTTTGGTGATGAGGAAAATGGTATTGCTGACAGCAACGGAAACGGAAATGAAAGTTTAAATTATGCTAATAATAGAGAGCCAAATACTAATTACATGATGGCTCAAACAAGCGACAATGACCATGATAGGGTGGCTCATGACAAACAGCAATATAATCGCCTGCATATAAACCATCAAATAAGGAGGAGGATCATCAATAGACCACATGATAAACGTGCTAAGCCTTCGGTGGGCCACACTCCATTTTTGCCAGCCGTCAGTGGAGGTAATTTGCAAACACAATCGAAAATTTTATTAGCACATTATTTTATTTTTTTGCTATCGCTGGTTAAGAAATGACACCCACCACACATGACAAAATTTTTATAAGCGAAAATTTTCAACACAAAATTAAAACCCCTGTTGCCGTTCCCAACTGTACTAAAGGCTCAGTTACCCCACTGTAATGTAATGTAACTGCAACGTAGGAAACATCTGATCAATATTTTTATATGAAAAGTAGGTTACGCAACGTTACATCTCTATAACCATATTCATTACTTTTCACATACCAATATCGATAAGCTGTTTCCTACTGCTGCAGTTACTTTACATTACAGTCAGTAAAAGCTTAAATTAGACGTGACATAACCATAACCATACAAAACAGATGTTCGAACCAAACTTATGGGCAAAACTGTATTTGATTATAGGTGAATTGCCATAACGCCATAACTCTCACCATAGAAACTAATTGAATTTTGGTTTGGTTATGGCTATGTCACGTCTAATTTAGCTTTAAGAATACGTGTGAATTTTTCAGCACAATTGTGCAAAGAAACGCGCATCAATGATTTATATCAATAAATAACTCGAAAAATTTTCAATTAATCGAATGATCGAGTAAAAAAACTGGGGGCATTCAAACGGTATTCTTAAGTGTCGTAGTGTCGTAATGTACTATTTTTTATTTTTTTTTTAGAAACAAAAGCAAAAACATTTATATTACAATAATTTAAAACATTCTGACACTATGACAATTAAGCTTATCTGTTGAATTCCCCAAATATGTTGTAACGTGGTTTTGTACACGGCTGAGGTACTTACGGATCCACAAATCTTAAGTAATAAAAAGACGTTTATTTATACCTCTATGGGGTTTTATATTAAAGTCTTACTTTATTTAATAAAAATATAAAATAATGCAAATTTAGTTTAAAATAAATTCGTTGCTTCTGATGTCATCTTTTGGTTCAGCTCAATGATTCTGTTCGGCTCGATGACTTCGTTCGTTGATTGTCGTTGACGCAAATTCGTTGACTAGGTTAGGTTAGGGTGCTCAAATACCTCTTATAGACCGTTATTGATCCTTAGCAATACCAGCAGATGAGAAGATAATCTGTAAGTATGGCAACCTAGTTAGTGGTGCGTGTATAGAATGACTCCCACACAGATTTAACAAACCGTAGCAGTCTACACAGTTCCACTCTCGATATAATTTCAAGACTCTGAAAAGTGTGACCACCAAGTTGACTAGGTAGCAGATAAAAGCAGCGCTGTCAGACATGGCGATTTCTCGCCAAACGTGGCGATTCATCAACCTGTTTGTTAAGCGTCTAAATTTTTGATTTAGCGACATGGCGATCTTTCTGGCGATAAATTAATTTGTGGGCGATTTTTGAAGGAGTAGTTTCAAAATGAGATCCTACCAAAACTCATCTGCAAGAAATTAAAACAATTTGATTACGATGGTTTGTCTTATATTAATTATAGTAACTAATGCGTTTTAATCTGGGCTAAGATGTCGTACATTCGCTCAATTATTGGGCCTTATTACGAATGTCGTATTACGTCTTCGACTGCGACGATTTTGGAAGACTAAAGAACATTGCAAAATGTTTTCTTTAATCTGGTACGAAATCGTCGTAGTCGTAGTCGAAATACGACATTCGTAATAATTCCCATTTACATTAAAAATAAAAACGAATTTTCTAGTTTTCGATAAGAGTTCTCGATCGAACGTTCTCTGTCAACATCGTCGTCCAGGATGGTGGTAGCGTTTTTTAAGTTTGCTTGATTGTCAAACACAGCCCTGATTAAAAATAATTGGCAACTAAAATTAACAGCTGTTAGTTATCAGTTGCCATACGTAAGAGCAATTTAGCAGCTGGCAACGCAACTAAAATTCGTTTGACTTCCATAATCGAACCATAATTTCTTTTATTTGAAATTTAAAAGTTAGGCAACAGTTCCTATCCTGAAGAAGCCAAGTAAACATGTGATAATTTTGTTTAGAAAACCAATTGATCAACAACAAGTACTTTTCCAAGGGCGGTATGCCTTCAACATCAGGGTTCATGTGTTTGACTGAGTCTGTGTGTTATGTGTTTATTTAAATTTCAGTCTTGTATACACATTTAATTGCCATTGAAAATAGAATACGAGAATTGTTTTGAGTTCAACGGCATACCATTTTTCCAATGCGAAAAAAACACTCACACTACATATTAAATATTTCACTAGAAATAATCGCACCTCACTTTTACTCTTCTTTATACAAGTATACATACATATACTAAATAATTTTGATTTTCCCACTCTCTCTCTCTCTCTCTCTCTCTCACTCAGGTGCTATGACGAATTTGGGCAAGTTTTTCCGAGATCTATCGAAAAATGTCCATGTCAGCGAACAATATCAATGGGATGCAGAAGAACAGAAACTACTTGAGGGTGATCCAAATTTTGGCAATATGCACCATCATTTAACCAAACCGAATGCGGCAACAGATCAACAAACAGCGGAATGGATTAAGGCCATACGCTTCTATAGGCCGTCGCAAAAAATTCGTTCGTTGGTGGAAATGAACCCACATGGTCAATGGGATCACAATTCGCAGTTCATAGATCCCAATTATATGTGGGTGGGTATGGGTAAATAACAAATTTGCAAAAATTAACAAAATCAATCTTAAAGTAACAATTTGTTAAACAATTTTCGAACTTTATACATACATACTCGTATATACATATGTATGTATATTTTTTATTTATTTGATTTTGTAATTTAACAACGAATGCAATCGATGTCTCGTTTTATATACAAAATATAGTTAAAATTTATGCTGTAGTAAAAATAAAAAAAAACAGATCCTTAATAAAATAAAATAAGATAAAATAACCTCAACATTGAAAATTTTGTGCTGTTTTATGTGCTTAAGTTTAAAAATGTATATAAATGTTTTAAGTATTTAATCGTTAAATAAAAAAGTGTTTAGATTAGAGGAAAAATTAACAAACCACTGAAATGTGTTTTAATTTAAATTGCATCCATTTTTTATGCAACAAATTCAAGGAACTATCGGCCATGTCACAGAGTTCAATTCCGTTCGGAAACGGAATTCAATCCACCTCAAAATGTCAAGCCCTAGACGGAGCTTACCCCAGCATACCAGCGCCTCCAAAAGTCTGGACACACATGACAAATTTCTGTATTTTAGTTTTCTTTTTTAGACACCATCTCCTACAGAAAGTGGGTGGATTGAATTCCGTTTCCGAACGGAATTGAACTCTGTGACATGGCCGTATATATCGTCCATTTTTCATGCAAAATATCTTTTCATGCCAAAAATACAGTGGACTATACATTTTTATGCTGAAATTTTAATGGACTATATATATCGTACATTTTTTATGCTAAAATTTTAATGGACTATGCTCGTCCATTTGTAATGCAAAAATTATAATGCACTATACATCGTCCATTTTTCATGCTAATAATATAATGAACTATACATCGTCTATTTATTATGCTAAAATTTGAATGGATTACATTTTTCATGCTAAAAATATAATGGACTATACATCGTCCATTTTTTATGCTAAAATTTTAATATACATATATCGTACATTTTTTATGCAAAGAAATAAAAGAAAAAAATTAATGAACTATATTTTGTCCATTTCGTATGAAAAATATAATGGACTTTACTATATAGCGTACATTTTTTATGCTAAAAATATAATGGACTATACATCGTAAATTTTTTATGCTAAAATTTGAATGGGCTGTATATCATCCATTTTTCATGCTAAAAGTATAATGGATTATACATCGTCCATTTTTTATGCAGACAATTTTTTCATGCCAAAAATATAATGGACTATACATCGTCCATTTTTTATGCTAAAACTTTAATGGACTATAATCGTACATTTTTTATGCAAAAAAATAAATGGACTTATTCATCGTCCATATTTCATGCAAAAAACTTTTTCATGCCAAAAATATAATGGACGATACATCGTCCATTTTTTATGCTAAAACTTTAATGGACTATATATCGTACATTTTTTATGCAAAAAAATTGTAATGGACTATATACTTATATGTATTTCGTCCATTTTTTATGCTAAAATTTTAATGGACTGTATAAAAAAAATAAATGGATCTGCCAGCGATTTCCCGCAATCCCTTAACCGATAACAGCCACCACACTCTGATGATGCTAACTATAATGAAATGCTTTAATTAATCACGAATGCAACCGTTTGATTTCCAAGATCATTGTCGGTGCCAGCAATTCACCGAAATACCGTAACCGTAACTATAACCGATTTGCTGCCACTACTCTGATGAAGATAAATTTAATAAAAAGCTAATATTAATCACGATTACCACCGATTAAATCTCATCTTTATTGTAGCTATTGTTCAATAAACCTATACTATATCAAACTTTATCTAAATTGTAAATAAAGATAAAAGAGAAAATTATAAATAAAGATAAAAAATATATTTTAACCCCCAGAAAGGGTAAATAAATAGAGTTATTACTTAACGTTTGTCGATCCGTAAGTAAATCCTACACACAGCACACTTTTGTTAAAACTGCCATACATCGTCCATATTTCTTACAAAAATTTATTGGGCTATTCACTGACCACTTTTAATGCTAAAATTTTAATATTCATCGTTCATATTTCATGCAAAAAATTTTTACATGTTAAAAATATAATGGACGATGTATAGTCCATTTTTCATGCTAAAAATATCATGGACTATACATCGTAAATTTTTTACGCTAAAATTTCATGGACTATATTTCGTCCATTTCGTATGAACAAAATTAAACGGGCTATATACGTCGTCTATATTTCGTGCAAAAAATTTAATGGACTATACATCATCCAGTTTTCCTTCCAAAAAATATTTTATGAAAAAAATTTAATGGGATATACATCGTCAATTTTAAAATTTTTTATTAAAAATTTAATGGACTATAATTGGTTCATTTCACATGCAAAAAATTTAATAGACTATTATTCGGTCGGAACTTTTTTGGTGCAGTGTCCTGAATTCGGTTGTATAGTCTATATAATTGTTTGCATACGAATCGGACGATTTATAGTCGATAAAATTTTTTCATAAAAAATTGAAAAAAGACGATGTATAGTCCATTAAATTTTTTCATAAAAAATTTTTTTGCATGAAAAATGGATGATGTATAGTTTATTAAATTCTTTGCACGAAAAGAAGACGACGTATATAGTCCACTTAAGTTTTTACATACGAAATGGATGAATTATAGTCAATTTAATTTTTTATAAAAATTTTAAAAATGGACGATGTATAGTCCATTAAATTTTGTGTATATAGCCAGTCCATTTAATTGTTTGCATGAAAAATAGACGACGTATAGTCTATATAATTGTTTGCATACGAATCGGACGATTTATAGTCGATAAAATTTTTTCATAAAAAATTTAAAAAAAGACGATGTATAGTCCATTAAATTTTTTTCATAAAAAATTTTTTTGCATGAAAAATGGATGATGTATAGTTTATTAAATTCTTTGCACGAAAAGAAGACGACGTATATAGTCCACTTAAGTTTTTACATACGAAATGGACGAATTATAGTCAATTTAATTTTTTATAAAAATTTTAAAAATGGGCGATGCATAGTCCATTAAATTTTGTGTATATAGCCAGTCCATTTAATTGTTTGCATGAAAAATAGACGACGTATAGTCTATATAATTGTTTGCATACGAATCGGACGATTTATAGTCGATAAAATTTTTTCATAAAAAATTGAAAAAAGACGATGTATAGTCCATTAAATTTTTTCATAAAAAATTTTTTTGCATGAAAAATGGATGATGTATAGTTTATTAAATTCTTTGCACGAAAAGAAGACGACGTATATAGTCCACTTAAGTTTTTACATACGAAATGGACGAATTATAGTCAATTTAATTTTTTATAAAAATTTTAAAAATGGACGATGTATAGTCCATTAAATTTTGTGTATATAGCCAGTCCATTTAATTGTTTGCATGAAAAATAGACGACGTATAGTCTATATAATTGTTTGCATACGAATCGGACGATTTATAGTCGATAAAATTTTTTCATAAAAAATTGAAAAAAGACGATGTATAGTCCATTAAATTTTTTCATAAAAAATTTTTTTGCATGAAAAATGGATGATGTATAGTTTATTAAATTCTTTGCACGAAAAGAAGACGACGTATATAGTCCACTTAAGTTTTTACATACGAAATGGACGAATTATAGTCAATTTAATTTTTTATAAAAATTTTAAAAATGGACGATGTATAGTCCATTAAATTTTGTGTATATAGCCAGTCCATTTAATTGTTTGCATGAAAAATAGACGACGTATAGTCTATATAATTGTTTGCATACGAATCGGACGATTTATAGTCGATAAAATTTTTTCATAAAAAATTTAAAAAAAGACGATGTACAGTCCATTAAATTTTTTTCATAAAAAATTTTTTTGCATGAAAAATGGATGATGTATAGTTTATTAAATTCTTTGCACGAAAAGAAGACGACGTATATAGTCCACTTAAGTTTTTACATACGAAATGGACGAATTATAGTCAATTTAATTTTTATAAAAATTTAAAAAATGGACGATGTATCAAATTTTGTGTATATAGCCAGTCCATTTAATTGTTTGCATGAAAAATAGACGACGTATAGTCTATATAATTGTTTGCATACGAATCGGACGATTTATAGTCGATACAATTTTTTCATAAAAAATTGAAAAAAAGACGATGTACAGTCCATTAAATTCTTTTCATAAAAAATTTTTTTCCATGAAAAATGGATGATGTATAGTTTATTAAATTCTTTGCACGAAAAGAAGACGACGTATATAGTCCACTTAAGTTTTTACATACGAAATGGACGAATTATAGTCAATTTAATTTTTTATAAAAATTTTAAAAATGGACGATGTATAGTCCATTAAATTTTGTGTATATAGCCAGTCCATTTAATTGTTTGCATGAAAAATAGACGACGTATAGTCTATATAATTGTTTGCATACGAATCGGACGATTTATAGTCGATAAAATTTTTTCATAAAAAATTGAAAAAAAGACGATGTATAGTCCATTAAATTTTTTTCATAAAAAATTTTTTTGCATGAAAAATGGATGATGTATAGTTTATTAAATTCTTTGCACGAAAAGAAGACGACGTATATAGTCCACTTAAGTTTTTACATACGAAATGGACGAATTATAGTCAATTTAATTTTTTATAAAAATTTTAAAAATGGACGATGTATAGTCCATTAAATTTTGTGTATATACCCAGTCCATTTAATTGTTTGCATGAAAAATAGACGACGTATAGTCTATATAATTGTTTGCATACGAATCGGACGATTTATAGTCGATAAAATTTTTTCATAAAAAATTGAAAAAAAGACGATGTATATATAGTCCATTAAATTTTTTTCATAAAAAATTTTTTTGCATGAAAAATGGATGATGTATAGTTTATTAAATTCTTTGCACGAAAAGAAGACGACGTATATAGTCCACTTAAGTTTTTACATACGAAATGGACGAATTATAGTCAATTTAATTTTTTATAAAAATTTAAAAAATGGGCGATGTATAGTCCATTAAATTTTGTGTATATAGCCAGTCCATTTAATTGTTTGCATGAAAAATAGACGACGTATAGTCTATATAATTGTTTGCATACGAATCGGACGATTTATAGTCGATAAAATTTTTTCATAAAAAATTTAAAAAAAGACGATGTATATATAGTCCATTAAATTTTTTTCATAAAAAATTTTTTTGCATGAAAAATGGATGATGTATAGTTTATTAAATTCTTTGCACGAAAAGAAGACGACGTATATAGTCCACTTAAGTTTTTACATACGAAATGGACGAATTATAGTCAATTTAATTTTTTATAAAAATTTTAAAAATGGACGATGTATAGTCCATTAAATTTTGTGTATATAGCCAGTCCATTTAATTGTTTGCATGAAAAATAGACGACGTATAGTCTATATAATTGTTTGCATACGAATCGGACGATTTATAGTCGATACAATTTTTTTCATAAAAAATTTAAAAAAAGACGATGTATATATAGTCCATTAAATTTTTTTCATAAAAAATTTTTTTGCATGAAAAATGGATGATGTATAGCTTATTAAATTATTTGCACGAAAAGAAGACGACGTATATAGTCCACTTAAGTTTTTACATACGAAATGGACGAATTATAGTCAATTTAATTTTTTATAAAAATTTTAAAAATGGACGATGTATAGTCCATTAAATTTTGTGTATATAGCCAGTCCATTTAATTGTTTGCATGAAAAATAGACGACGTATAGTCTATATAATTGTTTGCATACGAATCGGACGATTTATAGTCGATAAAATTTTTTCATAAAAAATTGAAAAAAAGACGATGTATAAGTCCATTAAATTTTTTTCATAAAAAAATTTTTTCCATGAAAAATGGATGATGTATAGTTTATTAAATTCTTTGCACGAAAAGAAGACGACGTATATAGTCCACTTAAGTTTTTACATACGAAATGGACGAATTATAGTCAATTTAATTTTTTATAAAAATTTTAAAAATGGACGATGTATAGTCCATTAAATTTTGTGTATATAGCCAGTCCATTTAATTGTTTGCATGAAAAATAGACGACGTATAGTCTATATAATTGTTTGCATACGAATCGGACGATTTATAGTCGATAAAATTTTTTCATAAAAAATTGAAAAAAAGACGATGTACAGTCCATTAAATTCTTTTCATAAAAAATTTTTTTCCATGAAAAATGGATGATGTATAGTTTATTAAATTCTTTGCACGAAAAGAAGACGACGTATATAGTCCACTTAAGTTTTTACATACGAAATGGACGAATTATAGTCAATTTAATTTTTTATAAAAATTTTAAAAATGGACGATGTATAGTCCATTAAATTTTGTGTATATAGCCAGTCCATTTAATTGTTTGCATGAAAAATAGACGACGTATAGTCTATATAATTGTTTGCATACGAATCGGACGATTTATAGTCGATAAAATTTTTTCATAAAAAATTTAAAAAAAGACGATGTATAAGTCCATTAAATTTTTTTCATAAAAAAATTTTTTCCATGAAAAATGGATGATGTATAGTTTATTAAATTCTTTGCACGGAAAGAAGACGACGTATATAGTCCACTTAAGTTTTTACATACGAAATGGACGAATTATAGTCAATTTAATTTTTTATAAAAATTTTAAAAATGGACGATGTATAGTCCATTAAATTTTGTGTATATAGCCAGTCCATTTAATTGTTTGCATGAAAAATAGACGACGTATAGTCTATATAATTGTTTGCATACGAATCGGACGATTTATAGTCGATAAAATTTTTTCATAAAAAATTGAAAAAAAGACGATGTACAGTCCATTAAATTCTTTTCATAAAAAATTTTTTTCCATGAAAAATGGATGATGTATAGTTTATTAAATTCTTTGCACGAAAAGAAGACGACGTATATAGTCCACTTAAGTTTTTACATACGAAATGGACGAATTATAGTCAATTTAATTTTTTATAAAAATTTTAAAAATGGACGATGTATAGTCCATTAAATTTTGTGTATATAGCCAGTCCATTTAATTGTTTGCATGAAAAATAGACGACGTATAGTCTATATAATTGTTTGCATACGAATCGGACGATTTATAGTCGATAAAATTTTTTCATAAAAAATTTAAAAAAAGACGATGTATATATAGTCCATTAAATTTTTTTCATAAAAAATTTTTTTGCATGAAAAATGGATGATGTATAGTTTATTAAATTCTTTGCACGAAAAGAAGACGACGTATATAGTCCACTTAAGTTTTTACATACGAAATGGACGAATTATAGTCAATTTAATTTTTTATAAAAATTTAAAAAATGGGCGATGTATAGTCCATTAAATTTTGTGTATATAGCCAGTCCATTTAATTGTTTGCATGAAAAATAGACGACGTATAGTCTATATAATTGTTTGCATACGAATCGGACGATTTATAGTCGATAAAATTTTTTCATAAAAAATTGAAAAAAGACGATGTATAGTCCATTAAATTTTTTCATAAAAAATTTTTTTGCATGAAAAATGGATGATGTATAGTTTATTAAATTCTTTGCACGAAAAGAAGACGACGTATATAGTCCACTTAAGTTTTTACATACGAAATGGACGAATTATAGTCAATTTAATTTTTTATAAAAATTTTAAAAATGGACGATGTATAGTCCATTAAATTTTGTGTATATAGCCAGTCCATTTAATTGTTTGCATGAAAAATAGACGACGTATAGTCTATATAATTGTTTGCATACGAATCGGACGATTTATAGTCGATAAAATTTTTTCATAAAAAATTGAAAAAAAGACGATGTACAGTCCATTAAATTCTTTTCATAAAAAATTTTTTTCCATGAAAAATGGATGATGTATAGTTTATTAAATTCTTTGCACGAAAAGAAGACGACGTATATAGTCCACTTAAGTTTTTACATACGAAATGGACGAATTATAGTCAATTTAATTTTTTATAAAAATTTTAAAAATGGACGATGTATAGTCCATTAAATTTTGTGTATATAGCCAGTCCATTTAATTGTTTGCATGAAAAATAGACGACGTATAGTCTATATAATTGTTTGCATACGAATCGGACGATTTATAGTCGATAAAATTTTTTCATAAAAAATTTAAAAAAAGACGATGTATAGTCCATTAAATTTTTTTCATAAAAAATGTTTTTGCATGAAAAATGGATGATGTATAGTTTATTAAATTCTTTGCACGAAAAGAAGACGACGTATATAGTCCACTTAAGTTTTTACATACGAAATGGACGAATTATAGTCAATTTAATTTTTTATAAAAATTTTAAAAATGGTCCATTAAATTTTGTGTATATAGCCAGTCCATTTAATTGTTTGCATGAAAAATAGACGACGTATAGTCTATATAATTGTTTGCATACGAATCGGACGATTTATAGTCGATAAAATTTTTTCATAAAAAATTGAAAAAAAAAACGATGTATAGTCCATTAAATTTTTTTCATAAAAATTTTTTTGCATGAAAAATGGATGATGTATAGTTTATTAAATTCTTTGCACGGAAAGAAGACGACGTATATAGTCCACTTAAGTTTTTACATACGAAATGGACGAATTATAGTCAATTTAATTTTTTATAAAAATTTTAAAAATGGACGATGTATAGTCCATTAAATTTTGTGTATATAGCCAGTCCATTTAATTGTTTGCATGAAAAATAGACGACGTATAGTCTATATAATTGTTTGCATACGAATCGGACGATTTATAGTCGATAAAATTTTTTCATAAAAAATTTAAAAAAAGACGATGTATAAGTCCATTAAATTTTTTTCATAAAAAATTTTTTTCCATGAAAAATGGATGATGTATAGTTTATTAAATTCTTTGCACGAAAAGAAGACGACGTATATAGCCCACTTAAGTTTTTACATACGAAATGGACGAATTATAGTCAATTTAATTTTTTATAAAAATTTTAAAAATGGACGATGTATAGTCCATTAAATTTTGTGTATATAGCCAGTCCATTTAATTGTTTGCATGAAAAATAGACGACGTATAGTCTATATAATTGTTTGCATACGAATCGGACGATTTATAGTCGATAAAATTTTTTCATAAAAAATTGAAAAAAAGACGATGTATAAGTCCATTAAATTTTTTTCATAAAAAATTTTTTTCCATGAAAAATGGATGATGTATAGTTTATTAAATTCTTTGCACGAAATGAAGACGACGTATATAGTCCACTTAAGTTTTTACATACGAAATGGACGAATTATAGTCAATTTAATTTTTTATAAAAATTTTAAAAATGGACGATGTATAGTCCATTAAATTTTGTGTATATAGCCAGTCCATTTAATTGTTTGCATGAAAAATAGACGACGTATAGTCTATATAATTGTTTGCATACGAATCGGACGATTTATAGTCGATAAAATTTTTTCATAAAAAATTGAAAAAAAAACGATGTATAGTCCATTAAATTTTTTTCATAAAAATTTTTTTGCATGAAAAATGGATGATGTATAGTTTATTAAATTCTTTGCACGGAAAGAAGACGACGTATATAGTCCACTTAAGTTTTTACATACAAAATGGACGAATTATAGTCAATTTATATTCTTATGAATTGAATAGGCTAAAGTTCGTAACGCTTTTTAAGCCAAATTACATGTGATAATTATTAATGAACAAATAACATCAAAGTTAGTTGTAAATATTCTGACAACAACACATAGTTGAACGGAACAGCCAGCCGTTTTCGAAGGCCACTAAACCTTCCTCATCAGCGTTCTTCTGTGTTTTGGTCCACTGTGTGTGGTGTCAGTTGATGTAGATGTCTGCCTTATATACGTAACTTTATTGCAAATGGAATATGTGAATTTGTTTGATTCATTGCATTTCAATTTGCCAATGTGTTTCGTAATGTATACGCAAGTTACCATCTATATATATATACCATCTTCTATATATATTACCATCTTCTATATATATTACAACAGTCTTACCATTGTCGTTTTGTTCCTTACTAACTATACACATGTTTGTTAATTTGCTTATTTTTGTTCTACTTAAGACAAACTTTTTTGGTTTGTTACTATTATGGAAAAATGGATGATGTATAGTTTATTAAATTCTTTGCACGGAAAGAAGACGACGTATATAGTCCACTTAAGTTTTTACATACGAAATGGACGAATTATAGTCAATTTAATTTTTTATAAAAATTTTAAAAATGGACGATGTATAGTCCATTAAATTTTGTGTATATAGCCAGTCCATTTAATTGTTTGCATGAAAAATAGACGACGTATAGTCTATATAATTGTTTGCATACGAATCGGACGATTTATAGTCGATAAAATTTTTTCATAAAAAATTTAAAAAAAGACGATGTATATATAGTCCATTAAATTTTTTTCATAAAAAATTTGTTTGCATGACAAATGGATGATGTATAGTTTATTAAATTCTTTGCACGAAAAGAAGACGACGTATATAGTCCACTTAAGTTTTTACATACGAAATGGACGAATTATAGTCAATTAAATTTTTTATAAAAATTTTAAAAATGGACGATGTATAGTCCATTAAATTTTGTGTATATAGCCAGTCCATTTAATTGTTTGCATGAAAAATAGACGACGTATAGTCTATATAATTGTTTGCATACGAATCGGACGATTTATAGTCGATAAAATTTTTTCATAAAAAATTTAAAAAAGACGATGTATAGTCCACTAAATTTTTTTCATAAAAAATTTTTTTGCATGAAAAATGGATGATGTATAGTTTATTAAATTCTTTGCACGAAAAGAAGACGACGTATATAGTCCACTTAAGTTTTTACATACGAAATGGACGAATTATAGTCAATTTAATTTTTTATAAAAATTTTAAAAATGGACGATGTATAGTCCATAAAATTTTGTGTATATAGCCAGTCCATTTAATTGTTTGCATGAAAAATAGACGACGTATAGTCTATATAATTGTTTGCATACGAATCGGACGATTTATAGTCGATAAAATTTTTTCATAAAAAATTTAAAAAAAGACGATGTATAGTCCATTAAATTTTTTTCATAAAAAATTTTTTTGCATGAAAAATGGATGATGTATAGTTTATTAAATTCTTTGCACGAAAAGAAGACGACGTATATAGTCCACTTAAGTTTTTACATACGAAATGGACGAATTATAGTCAATTTAATTTTTTATAAAAATTTAAAAAATGGACGATGTATAGTCCATTGAATTTTGTGTATATAGCCAGTCCATTTAATTGTTTGCATGAAAAATAGACGACGTATAGTCTATATAATTGTTTGCATACGAATCGGACGATTTATAGTCGATAAAATTTTTTCATAAAAAATTTAAAAAAAGACGATGTATAGTCCATTAAATTTTTTTCATAAAAAATTTTTTTGCATGAAAAATGGATGATGTATAGTTTATTAAATTCTTTGCACGAAAAGAAGACGACGTATATAGTCCACTTAAGTTTTTACATACGAAATGGACGAATTATAGTCAATTTAATTTTTTATAAAAATTTTAAAAATGGACGATGTATAGTCCATTAAATTTTGTGTATATAGCCAGTCCATTTAATTGTTTGCATGAAAAATAGACGACGTATAGTCTATATAATTGTTTGCATACGAATCGGACGATTTATAGTCGATAAAATTTTTTCATAAAAAATTTAAAAAAAGACGATGTATAGTCCATTAAATTTTTTTCATAAAAAATTTTTTTGCATGAAAAATGGATGATGTATAGTTTATTAAATTCTTTGCACGAAAAGAAGACGACGTATATAGTCCACTTAAGTTTTTACATACGAAATGGACGAATTATAGTCAATTTAATTTTTTATAAAAATTTTAAAAATGGACGATGTATAGTCCATTAAATTTTGTGTATATAGCCAGTCCATTTAATTGTTTGCATGAAAAATAGACGACGTATAGTCTATATAATTGTTTGCATACGAATCGGACGATTTATAGTCGATAAAATTTTTTCATAAAAAATTTAAAAAAAGACGATGTATAGTCCATTAAATTTTTTTCATAAAAAATTTTTTTGCATGAAAAATGGATGATGTATAGTTTATTAAATTCTTTGCACGAAAAGAAGACGACGTATATAGTCCACTTAAGTTTTTACATACGAAATGGACGAATTATAGTCAATTAAATTTTTTATAAAAATTTTAAAAATGGACGATGTATAGTCCATTAAATTTTGTGTATATAGCCAGTCCATTTAATTGTTTGCATGAAAAATAGACGACGTATAGTCTATATAATTGTTTGCATACGAATCGGACGATTTATAGTCGATAAAATTTTTTCATAAAAAATTTAAAAAAAGACGATGTATAGTCCATTAAATTTTTTTCATAAAAAATTTTTTTGCATGAAAAATGGATGATGTATAGTTTATTAAATTCTTTGCACGAAAAGAAGACGACGTATATAGTCCACTTAAGTTTTTACATACGAAATGGACGAATTATAGTCAATTTAATTTTTTATAAAAATTTTAAAAATGGACGATGTATAGTCCATTAAATTTTGTGTATATAGCCAGTCCATTTAATTGTTTGCATGAAAAATAGACGACGTATAGTCTATATAATTGTTTGCATACGAATCGGACGATTTATAGTCGATAAAATTTTTTCATAAAAAATTGAAAAAAAGACGATGTATAGTCCATTAAATTTTTTTCATAAAAAATTTTTTTGCATGAAAAATGGATGATGTATAGTTTATTAAATTCTTTGCACGAAAAGAAGACGACGTATATAGTCCACTTAAGTTTTTACATACGAAATGGACGAATTATAGTCAATTTAATTTTTTATAAAAATTTTAAAAATGGACGATGTATAGTCCATTAAATTTTGTGTATATAGCCAGTCCATTTAATTGTTTGCATGAAAAATAGACGACGTATAGTCTATATAATTGTTTGCATACGAATCGGACGATTTATAGTCGATAAAATTTTTTCATAAAAAATTGAAAAAAAGACGATGTACAGTCCATTAAATTTTTTTCATAAAAAAATTTTTTCCATGAAAAATGGATGATGTATAGTTTATTAAATTCTTTGCACGAAAAGAAGACGACGTATATAGTCCACTTAAGTTTTTACATACGAAATGGACGAATTATAGTCAATTTAATTTTTTATAAAAATTTTAAAAATGGACGATGTATAGTCCATTAAATTTTGTGTATATAGCCAGTCCATTTAATTGTTTGCATGAAAAATAGACGACGTATAGTCTATATAATTGTTTGCATACGAATCGGACGATTTATAGTCGATAAAATTTTTTCATAAAAAATTGAAAAAAAGACGATGTATAGTCCATTAAATTTTTTTCATAAAAAATTTTTTTGCATGAAAAATGGATGATGTATAGTTTATTAAATTCTTTGCACGAAAAGAAGACGACGTATATAGTCCACTTAAGTTTTTACATACGAAATGGACGAATTATAGTCAATTAAATTTTTTATAAAAATTTTAAAAATGGACGATGTATAGTCCATTAAATTTTGTGTATATAGCCAGTCCATTTAATTGTTTGCATGAAAAATAGACGACGTATAGTCTATATAATTGTTTGCATACGAATCGGACGATTTATAGTCGATAAAATTTTTTCATAAAAAATTTAAAAAAAGACGATGTATAGTCCATTAAATTTTTTCATAAAAAATTTTTTTGCATGAAAAATGGATGATGTATAGTTTATTAAATTCTTTGCACGAAAAGAAGACGACGTATATAGTCCACTTAAGTTTTTACATACGAAATGGACGAATTATAGTCAATTTAATTTTTTATAAAAATTTTAAAAATGGACGATGTATAGTCCATTAAATTTTGTGTATATAGCCAGTCCATTTAATTGTTTGCATGAAAAATAGATGACGTATAGTCTATATAATTGTTTGCATACGAATCAGACGATTTATAGTCGATAAAATTTTTTCATAAAAAATTTAAAAAAAGACGATGTATATATAGTCCATTAAATTTTTTTCATAAAAAATTTTTTTGCATGAAAAATGGATGATGTATAGTTTATTAAATTCTTTGCACGAAAAGAAGACGACGTATATAGTCCACTTAAGTTTTTACATACGAAATGGACGAATTATAGTCAATTTAATTTTTTATAAAAATTTTAAAAATGGACGATGTATAGTCCATTAAATTTTGTGTATATAGCCAGTCCATTTAATTGTTTGCATGAAAAATAGACGACGTATAGTCTATATAATTGTTTGCATACGAATCGGACGATTTATAGTCGATAAAATTTTTTCATAAAAAATTTAAAAAAAGACGATGTATAGTCCATTAAATTTTTTTCATAAAAAATTTTTTTCCATGAAAAATGGATGATGTATAGTTTATTAAATTCTTTGCACGAAAAGAAGACGACGTATATAGTCCACTTAAGTTTTTACATACGAAATGGACGAATTATAGTCAATTTAATTTTTTATAAAAATTTTAAAAATGGCCGATGTATAGTCCATTAAATTTTGTGTATATAGCCAGTCCATTTAATTGTTTGCATGAAAAATAGACGACGTATAGTCTATATAATTGTTTGCATACGAATCGGACGATTTATAGTCGATAAAATTTTTTCATAAAAAATTTAAAAAAAGACGATGTATAGTCCATTAAATTTTTTTCATAAAAAATTTTTTTGCATTAAAAATGGATGATGTATAGTTTATTAAATTCTTTGCACGAAAAGAAGACGACGTATATAGTCCACTTAAAGTTTTTACATACGAAATGGACGAATTATAGTCAATTTAATTTTTTATAAAAATTTTAAAAATGGACGATGTATAGTCCATTAAATTTTGTGTATATAGCCAGTCCATTTAATTGTTTGCATGAAAAATAGACGACGTATAGTCTATATAATTGTTTGCATACGAATCGGACGATTTATAGTCGATAAAATTTTTTCATAAAAAATTTAAAAAAGACGATGTATTGTCCATTAAATTTTTTTCATAAAAAATTTTTTTGCATGAAAAATGGATGATGTATAGTTTATTAAATTCTTTGCACGAAAAGAAGACGACGTATATAGTCCACTTAAGTTTTTACATACGAAATGGACGAATTATAGTCAATTTAATTTTTTATAAAAATTTTAAAAATGGACGATGTATAGTCCATTAAATTTTGTGTATATAGCCAGTCCATTTAATTGTTTGCATGAAAAATAGACGACGTATAGTCTATATAATTGTTTGCATACGAATCGGACGATTTATAGTCGATAAAATTTTTTCATAAAAAATTGAAAAAAAGACGATCCATTAAATTTTTTTCATAAAAAATTTTTTTGCATGAAAAATGGATGATGTATAGTTTATTAAATTCTTTGCACGAAAAGAAGACAACGTATATAGTCCACTTAAGTTTTTACATACGAAATGGACGAATTATAGTCAATTTAATTTTTTATAAAAATTTTAAAAATGGACGATGTATAGTCCATTAAATTTTGTGTATATAGCCAGTCCATTTAATTGTTTGCATGAAAAATAGACGACGTATAGTCTATATAATTGTTTGCATACGAGTCGGACGATTTATAGTCGATAAAATTTTTTCATAAAAATTTTAAAAAAAGACGATTAAATTTTTTTCATAAAAAATTTTTTTGCATGAAAAATGGATGATGTATAGTTTATTAAATTCTTTGCACGAAAAGAAGACGACGTATATAGTCCACTTAAGTTTTTACATACGAAATGGACGAATTATAGTCAATTAAATTTTTTATAAAAATTTTAAAAATGGACGATGTATAGTCCATTAAATTTTGTGTATATAGCCAGTCCATTTAATTGTTTGCATGAAAAATAGACGACGTATAGTCTATATAATTGTTTGCATACGAATCGGACGATTTATAGTCGATAAAATTTTTTCATAAAAAATTTAAAAAAAGACGATGTATATATAGTCCATTAAATTTTTTTCATAAAAAATTTTTTTGCATGAAAAATGGATGATGTATAGTTTATTAAATTCTTTGCACGAAAAGAAGACGACGTATATAGTCCACTTAAGTTTTTACATACGAAATGGACGAATTATAGTCAATTTAATTTTTTATAAAAATTTTAAAAATGGACGATGTATAGTCCATTAAATTTTGTGTATATAGCCAGTCCATTTAATTGTTTGCATGAAAAATAGACGACGTATAGTCTATATAATTGTTTGCATACGAATCGGACGATTTATAGTCGATAAAATTTTTTCATAAAAAATATAGTCCACTTAAGTTTTTACATACGAAATGGACGAATTATAGTCAATTTAATTTTTTATAAAAATTTAAAAAATGGACGATGTATAGTCCATTAAATTTTGTGTATATAGCCAGTCCATTTAATTGTTTGCATGAAAAATAGACGACGTATAGTATATATAATTGTTTGCATACGAATCGGACGATTTATAGTCGATAAAATTTTTTCATAAAAAATTTAAAAAAAGACGATGTATATATAGTCCATTAAATTTTTTTCATAAAAAATTTTTTTGCATGAAAAATTAATGATGTATAGTTTATTAAATTCTTTGCACGAAAAGAAGACGACGTATATAGTCCACTTAAGTTTTTACATACGAAATGGACGAATTATAGTCAATTTAATTTTTTATAAAAATTTTAAAAATGGACGATGTATAGTCCATTAAATTTTGTGTATATAGCCAGTCCATTTAATTGTTTGCATGAAAAATAGACGACGTATAGTCTATATAATTGTTTGCATACGAATCGGACGATTTATAGTCGATAAAATTTTTTCATAAGAAATTGAAAAAAGACGATGTATAGTCCATTAAATTTTTTCCATCAAAAATTTTTTTGCATGAAAAATGAATAATGTATAGTTTATTAACTTCTTTGCACGAAAAGAAGACGACGTATATAGTCCACTTAAGTTTTTACATACGAAATGGACGAATTATAGTCAATTTAATTTTTTATAAAAATTTTAAAAATGGACGATGTATAGTCCATTAAATTTTGTGTATATAGCCAGTCCATTTAATTGTTTGCATGAAAAATAGACGACGTATAGTCTATATAATTGTTTGCATACGAATCGGACGATTTATAGTCGATAAAATTTTTTCATAAAAAATTGAAAAAAAGACGATCCATTAAATTTTTTTCATAAAAAATTTTTTTGCATGAAAAATGAATGATGTATAGTTTATTAAATTCTTTGCACGAAAAGAAGACGACGTATATAGTCCACTTAAGTTTTTACATACGAAATGGACGAATTATAGTCAATTTAATTTTTTATAAAAATTTTAAAAATGGACGATGTATAGTCCATTAAATTTTGTGTATATAGCCAGTCCATTTAATTGTTTGCATGAAAAATAGACGACGTATAGTCTATATAATTGTTTGCATACGAATCGGACGATTTATAGTCGATAAAATTTTTTCATAAAAATTTTAAAAAAAGACGATTAAATTTTTTTCATAAAAAATTTTTTTGCATGAAAAATGGATGATGTATAGTTTATTAAATTCTTTGCACGAAAAGAAGACGACGTATATAGTCCACTTAAGGTTTTACATACGAAATGGACGAATTATACTCAATTAAATTTTTTATAAAAATTTTAAAAATGGACGATGTATAGTCCATTAAATTTTGTGTATATAGCCAGTCCATTTAATTGTTTGCATGAAAAATAGACGACGTATAGTCTATATAATTGTTTGCATACGAATCGGACGATTTATAGTCGATACAATTTTTTCATAAAAAATTTAAAAAAAGACGATGTATAGTCCATTAAATTTTTTTCATAAAAAATTTTTTTGCATGAAAAATGGATGATGTATAGTTTATTAAATTCTTTGCACGAAAAGAAGACGACGTATATAGTCCACTTAAGTTTTTACATACGAAATGGACGAATTATAGTCAATTTAATTTTTTATAAAAATTTTAAAAATGGACGATGTATAGTCCATTAAATTTTGTGTATATAGCCAGTCCATTTAATTGTTTGCATGAAAAATAGACGACGTATAGTCTATATAATTGTTTGCATACGAATCGGACGATTTATAGTCGATAAAATTTTTTCATAAAAAATTGAAAAAAAGACGATGTATAGTCCATTAAATTTTTTTCATAAAAAAATTTTTTCCATGAAAAATTAATGATGTATAGTTTATTAAATTATTTGCACGAAAAGAAGACGACGTATATAGTCCACTTAAGTTTTTACATACGAAATGGACGAATTATAGTCAATTTAATTTTTTATAAAAATTTTAAAAATGGACGATGTATAGTCCATTAAATTTTGTGTATATAGCCAGTCCATTTAATTGTTTCCATGAAAAATAGACGACGTATAGTCTATATAATTGTTTGCATACGAATCGGACGATTTATAGTCGATAAAATTTTTTCATAAAAAATTGAAAAAAGACGATGTATAGTCCATTAAATTTTTTTCATAAAAAATTTTTTTGCATGAAAAATGAATGATGTATAGTTTATTAAATTCTTTGCACGAAAAGAAGACGACGTATATAGTCCACTTAAGTTTTTACATACGAAATGGACGAATTATAGTCAATTTAATTTTTTATAAAAATTTAAAAAATGGACGATGTATAGTCCATTAAATTTTGTGTATATAGCCAGTCCATTTAATTGTTTGCATGAAAAATAGACGACGTATAGTCTATATAATTGTTTGCATACGAATCGGACGATTTATAGTCGATAAAATTTTTTCATAAAAAATTTAAAAAAAGACGATGTATATATAGTCCATTAAATTTTTTTCATAAAAAATTTTTTTGCATGAAAAATTAATGATGTATAGTTTATTAAATTCTTTGCACGAAAAGAAGACGACGTATATAGTCCACTTAAGTTTTTACATACGAAATGGACGAATTATAGTCAATTTAATTTTTTATAAAAATTTTAAAAATGGACGATGTATAGTCCATTAAATTTTGTGTATATAGCCAGTCCATTTAATTGTTTGCATGAAAAATAGACGACGTATAGTCTATATAATTGTTTGCATACGAATCGGACGATTTATAGTCGATAAAATTTTTTCATAAAAAATTTAAAAAAAGACGATGTATAGTCCATTAAATTTTTTTCATAAAAAATTTTTTTGCATGAAAAATGGATGATGTATAGCTTATTAAATTATTTGCACGAAAAGAAGACGACGTATATAGTCCACTTAAGTTTTTACATACGAAATGGACGAATTATAGTCAATTTAATTTTTTATAAAAATTTTAAAAATGGACGATGTATAGTCCATTAAATTTTGTGTATATAGCCAGTCCATTTAATTGTTTGCATGAAAAATAGACGACGTATAGTCTATATAATTGTTTGCATACGAATCGGACGATTTATAGTCGATAAAATTTTTTCATAAAAAATTTAAAAAAAGACGATGTATATATAGTCCATTAAATTTTTTTCATAAAAAATTTTTTTGCATGAAAAATGGATGATGTATAGTTTATTAAATTCTTTGCACGAAAAGAAGACGACGTATATAGTCCACTTAAGTTTTTACATACGAAATGGACGAATTATAGTCAATTTAATTTTTTATAAAAATTTTAAAAATGGACGATGTATAGTCCATTAAATTTTGTGTATATAGCCAGTCCATTTAATTGTTTGCATGAAAAATAGACGACGTATAGTCTATATAATTGTTTGCATACGAATCGGACGATTTATAGTCGATAAAATTTTTTCATAAAAAATTTAAAAAAAGACGATGTATATATAGTCCATTAAATTTTTTTCATAAAAAATTTGTTTGCATGACAAATGGATGATGTATAGTTTATTAAATTCTTTGCACGAAAAGAAGACGACGTATATAGTCCACTTAAGTTTTTACATACGAAATGGACGAATTATAGTCAATTTAATTTTTTATAAAAATTTTAAAAATGGACGATGTATAGTCCATTAAATTTTGTGTATATAGCCAGTCCATTTAATTGTTTGCATGAAAAATAGACGACGTATAGTCTATATAATTGTTTGCATACGAATCGGACGATTTATAGTCGATAAAATTTTTTCATAAAAAATTTAAAAAAAGACGATGTATAGTCCATTAAATTTTTTTCATAAAAAATTTTTTTGCATGAAAAATGGATGATGTATAGCTTATTAAATTATTTGCACGAAAAGAAGACGACGTATATAGTCCACTTAAGTTTTTACATACGAAATGGACGAATTATAGTCAATTTAATTTTTTATAAAAATTTTAAAAATGGACGATGTATAGTCCATTAAATTTTGTGTATATAGCCAGTCCATTTAATTGTTTGCATGAAAAATAGACGATGTATAGTCTATATAATTGTTTGCATACGAATCGGACGATTTATAGTCGATAAAATTTTTTCATAAAAAATTGAAAAAAAGACGATGTATAGTCCATTAAATTTTTTTCATAAAAAATTTTTTTGCATGAAAAATGGATGATGTATAGTTTATTCAATTCTTTGCACGAAAAGAAGACGACGTATATAGTCCACTTAAGTTTTTACATACGAAATGGACGAATTATAGTCAATTTAATTTTTTATAAAAATTTTAAAAATGGACGATGTATAGTCCATTAAATTTTGTGTATATAGCCAGTCCATTTAATTGTTTGCATGAAAAATAGACGACGTATAGTCTATATAATTGTTTGCATACGAATCGGACGATTTATAGTCGATAAAATTTTTTCATAAAAAATTTAAAAAAAGACGATGTATAGTCCATTAAATTTTTTTCATAAAAAATTTTTTTGCATGAAAAATGGATGATGTATAGTTTATTAAATTCTTTGCACGAAAAGAAGACGACGTATATAGTCCACTTAAGTTTTTACATACGAAATGGACGAATTATAGTCAATTTAATTTTTTATAAAAATTTTAAAAATGGACGATGTATAGTCCATTAAATTTTGTGTATATAGCCAGTCCATTTAATTGTTTGCATGGAAAATAGACGACGTATAGTCTATATAATTGTTTGCATACGAATCGGACGATTTATAGTCGATAAAATTTTTTCATAAAAAATTTAAAAAAAGACGATGTATATATAGTCCATTAAATTTTTTTCATAAAAAATTTTTTTGCATGAAAAATGGATGATGTATAGTTTATTAAATTCTTTGCACGAAAAGAAGACGACGTATATAGTCCACTTAAGTTTTTACATACGAAATGTACGAATTATAGTCAATTTAATTTTTTATAAAAATTTTAAAAATGGACGATGTATAGTCCATTAAATTTTGTGTATATAGCCAGTCCATTTAATTGTTTGCATGAAAAATAGACGATGTATAGTCTATATAATTGTTTGCATACGAATCGGACGATTTATAGTCGATAAAATTTTTTCATAAAAAATTGAAAAAAAGACGATGTATAGTCCATTAAATTTTTTTCATAAAAAATTTTTTTGCATGAAAAATGGATGATGTATAGTTTATTAAATTCTTTGCACGAAAAGAAGACGACGTATATAGTCCACTTAAGTTTTTACATACGAAATGGACGAATTATAGTCAATTTAATTTTTTATAAAAATTTTAAAAATGGACGATGTATAGTCCATTAAATTTTGTGTATATAGCCAGTCCATTTAATTGTTTGCATGGAAAATAGACGACGTATAGTCTATATAATTGTTTGCATACGAATCGGACGATTTATAGTCGATAAAATTTTTTCATAAAAAATTTAAAAAAAGACGATGTATATATAGTCCATTAAATTTTTTTCATAAAAAATTTTTTTGCATGAAAAATGGATGATGTATAGTTTATTAAATTCTTTGCACGAAAAGAAGACGACGTATATAGTCCACTTAAGTTTTTACATACGAAATGGACGAATTATAGTCAATTTAATTTTTTATAAAAATTTTAAAAATGGACGATGTATAGTCCATTAAATTTTGTGTATATAGCCAGTCCATTTAATTGTTTGCATGAAAAATAGACGACGTATAGTCTATATAATTGTTTGCATACGAATCGGACGATTTATAGTCGATAAAATTTTTTCATAAAAAATTTAAAAAAAGATGATGTATATATAGTCCATTAAATTTTTTTCATAAAAAATTTGTTTGCATGAAAAATGGATGATGTATAGTTTATTAAATTCTTTGCACGAAAAGAAGACGACGTATATAGTCCACTTAAGTTTTTACATACGAAATGTACGAATTATAGTCAATTTAATTTTTTATAAAAATTTTAAAAATGGACGATGTATAGTCCATTAAATTTTGTGTATATAGCCAGTCCATTTAATTGTTTGCATGAAAAATAGACGACGTATAATCTATATAATTGTTTGCATACGAGTCGGACGATTTATAGTCGATAAAATTTTTTCATAAAAAATTTAAAAAAAGACGATGTATATATAGTCCATTAAATTTTTTTCATAAAAAAATTTTTTGCATGAAAAATTAATGATGTATAGTTTATTAAATTCTTTGCACGAAAAGAAGACGACGTATATAGTCCACTTAAGTTTTTACATACGAAATGGACGAATTATAGTCAATTTAATTTTTTATAAAAATTTTAAAAATGGACGATGTATAGTCCATTAAATTTTGTGTATATAGCCAGTCCATTTAATTGTTTGCATGAAAAATAGACGACGTATAGTCTATATAATTGTTTGCATACGAATCGGACGATTTATAATCGATAAAATTTTTTCATAAAAAATTTAAAAAAAGACGATGTATAGTCCATTAAATTTTTTTCATAAAAAATGTTTTTGCATGAAAAATGGATGATGTATAGTTTATTAAATTCTTTGCACGAAAAGAAGACGACGTATATAGTCCACTTAAGTTTTTACATACGAAATGGACGAATTATAGTCAATTTAATTTTTTATAAAAATTTTAAAAATGGTCCATTAAATTTTGTGTATATAGCCAGTCCATTTAATTGTTTGCATGAAAAATAGACGACGTATAGTCTATATAATTGTTTGCATACGAATCGGACGATTTATAGTCGATAAAATTTTTTCATAAAAAATTGAAAAAAAGACGATGTATGTCCATTAAATTTTTTTCATAAAAAATTTTTTTGCATGACAAATGGATGATGTATAGTTTATTAAATTCTTTGCACGAAAAGAAGACGAGGTATATAGTCCACTTAAGTTTTTACATACGAAATGGACGAATTATAGTCAATTTAATTTTTTATAAAAATTTTAAAAATGGTCCATTAAATTTTGTGTATATAGCCAGTCCATTTAATTGTTTGCATGGAAAATAGACGACGTATAGTCTATATAATTGTTTGCATACGAATCGGACGATTTATAGTCGATAAAATTTTTTCATAAAAAATTGAAAAAAAGACGATTAAATTTTTTTCATAAAAAATTTTTTTGCATGAAAAATGGATGATGTATAGTTTATTAAATTCTTTGCACGAAAAGAAGACGACGTATATAGTCCACTTAAGTTTTTACATACGAAATGGACGAATTATAGTCAATTTAATTTTTTATAAAAATTTTAAAAATGGTCCATTAAATTTTGTGTATATAGCCAGTCCATTTAATTGTTTGCATGAAAAATAGACGACGTATAGTCTATATAATTGTTTGCATACGAATCGGACGATTTATAGTCGATAAAATTTTTTCATAAAAAATTGAAAAAAAGACGATTAAATTTTTTTCATAAAAAATTTTTTTGCATGAAAAATGGATGATGTATAGTTTATTAAATTCTTTGCACGAAAAGAAGACGACGTATATAGTCCACTTAAGTTTTTACATACGAAATGGACGAATTATAGTCAATTTAATTTTTTATAAAAATTTTAAAAATGGACGATGTATAGTCCATTAAATTTTGTGTATATAGCCAGTCCATTTAATTGTTTGCATGAAAAATAGACGACGTATAGTCTATATAATTGTTTGCATACGAATCGGACGATTTATAATCGATAAAATTTTTTCATAAAAAATTTAAAAAAAGACGATGTATAGTCCATTAAATTTTTTTCATAAAAAATGTTTTTGCATGAAAAATGGATGATGTATAGTTTATTAAATTCTTTGCACGAAAAGAAGACGACGTATATAGTCCACTTAAGTTTTTACATACGAAATGGACGAATTATAGTCAATTTAATTTTTTATAAAAATTTTAAAAATGGTCCATTAAATTTTGTGTATATAGCCAGTCCATTTAATTGTTTGCATGAAAAATAGACGACGTATAGTCTATATAATTGTTTGCATACGAATCGGACGATTTATAGTCGATAAAATTTTTTCATAAAAAATTGAAAAAAAGACGATGTATGTCCATTAAATTTTTTTCATAAAAAATTTTTTTGCATGACAAATGGATGATGTATAGTTTATTAAATTCTTTGCACGAAAAGAAGACGAGGTATATAGTCCACTTAAGTTTTTACATAAGAAATGGACGAATTATAGTCAATTTAATTTTTTATAAAAATTTTAAAAATGGTCCATTAAATTTTGTGTATATAGCCAGTCCATTTAATTGTTTGCATGGAAAATAGACGACGTATAGTCTATATAATTGTTTGCATACGAATCGGACGATTTATAGTCGATAAAATTTTTTCATAAAAAATTTAAAAAAAGACGATGTATATATAGTCCATTAAATTTTTTTCATAAAAAATTTTTTTGCATGAAAAATGGATGATGTATAGTTTATTAAATTCTTTGCACGAAAAGAAGACGACGTATATAGTCCACTTAAGTTTTTACATACGAAATGGACGAATTATAGTCAATTTAATTTTTTATAAAAATTTTAAAAATGGACGATGTATAGTCCATTAAATTTTGTGTATATAGCCAGTCCATTTAATTGTTTGCATGAAAAATAGACGACGTATATTCTATATAATTGTTTGCATACGAATCGGACGATTTATAGTCGATAAAATTATTTCATAAAAAATTTAAAAAAAGACGATGTATAGTCCATTAAATTTTTTTCATAAAAAATTTTTTTGCATGAAAAATGGATGATGTATAGTTTATTAAATTCTTTGCACGAAAAGAAGACGACGTATATAGTCCACTTAAGTTTTTACATACGAAATGGACGAATTATAGTAAATTTAATTTTTTATAAAAATTTTAAAAATGGACGATGTATAGTCCATTAAATTTTGTGTATATAGCCAGTCCATTTAATTGTTTGCATGAAAAATAGACGACGTATAGTCTATATAATTGTTTGCATACGAATCGGACGATTTATAGTCGATAAAATTTTTTCATAAAAAATTGAAAAAAAGACGATGTATAGTCCATTAAATTTTTTTCATAAAAAATTTTTTTGCATGAAAAATGGATGATGTATAGTTTATTAAATTCTTTGCACGAAAAGAAGACGACGTATATAGTCCACTTAAGTTTTTACATACGAAATGGACGAATTATAGTCAATTTAATTTTTTATAAAAATTTTAAAAATGGACGATGTATAGTACATTAAATTTTGTGTATATAGCCAGTCCATTTAATTGTTTGCATGAAAAATAAACGACGCATAGTCTATATAATTGTTTGCATACGAATCGGACGATTTATAGTCGATAAAATTTTTTTTTTCCATTAAATTTTTTTCATAAAAAATTTTTTTGCATGAAAAATGGATGATGTATAGTTTATTAAATTCTTTGCACGAAAAGAAGACGACGTATATAGTCCACTTAAGTTTTTACATACGAAATGGACGAATTATAGTCAATTTAATTTTTTATAAAAATTTTAAAAATGGTCCATTAAATTTTGTGTATATAGCCAGTCCATTTAATTGTTTGCATGAAAAATAGACGACGTATAGTCTATATAATTGTTTGCATACGAATCGGACGATTTATAGTCGATAAAATTTTTTCATAAAAAATTTAAAAAAAGACGATGTATAGTCCATTAAATTTTTTTCATAAAAATTTTTTTTATGAAAAAAAGGTATATAGTCCACTTAAGTTTTTGCATACGAAATGGACGAATTATAGTCAATTTAATTTTTTATAAAAATTTTAAAAATGGACGATGTATAGTCCATTAAATTTTGTGTATATAGCCAGTCCATTTAATTGTTTGCATGAAAAATATACGACGTATAGTCTATATAATTGTTTGCATACGAATCGGACGATTTATAGTCGATAAAATTTTTTCATAAAAAATTGAAAAAAAGACGATGTACAGTCCATTAAATTTTTTTCATAAAAAAATTTTTTGAATGAAAAATGGATGATGTATAGTTTATTAAATTCTTTGCACGAAAAGAAGACGACGTATATAGTCCACTTAAGTTTTTACATACGAAATGGACGAATTATAGTCAATTTAATTTTTTATAAAAATTTAAAAAATGGACGATGTATATATAGTCCATTAAATTTTGTGTATATAGCCAGTCCATTTAATTGTTTGCATGAAAAATAGACGACGTATAGTCTATATAATTGTTTGCATACGAATCGGACGATTTATAGTCGATAAAATTTTTTCATAAAAAATTTTTTTGCATGAAAAATGGATGATGTATAGTTTATTAAATTCTTTGCACGAAAAGAAGACGACGTATATAGTCCTTTTAAGTTTTTACATACGAAATGGACGAATTATAGACTATCGTCTATTTTTCATGGACAAAATTTAGTGGACTATATATGCAAAATTTAATGGACTATATACATCGTTCATTTTTCAATTTTTTATGAAAATATTTGATGGACTATATTTCGTCCATTTCGTATGAACAAAATTAAATGGGCTATATACGTCGTCATGATTACGTATAAATGATTAAAATCTTATTGTAATTCTAACCTTATTTATCGATAACTTTCGATTTTGAGGGTGTTTCGGATTTTTTGAAGATTTTAAAAAATAATTTATGTGTGAAACGAACTGTGTTATTCGCTTGGTTTACGTTTGATTTTTCAAGTCGAAATATTGAAATAAAAAATTACAAATATATGATGCGAATCGAATGATTTTGAAACAATTCGTTTCGTAAAGATGAGATGAATTTAGAACGATATTCAGAACCAATTTTAGTCCAATTTAGATTTATTATATTTCTATTAAAAGACTAGAAGATAAATTACAAGAAATATCAAAAAGTTTTGTAAACAAAGTTGACTAAAATAATGATAAAATTGGAAAATAACAATATTAAGCACACATCACAACTTTTTCCTATTTTAAACGATCCGTTTCAAAAAAAAATCGATTTCCATCACATATGAACCTGCATGTTAATATTCTTGAGTTTCTAAATTTTTTATTTAGGTATATATGAATGTAATAATTAATATTGTATATGTTTTAACATTTATAAGTTTAAGATTATTTACCATGAGAAAAATATATAGTCTTTATTTCAAATTTGGCCATATCTATAAAAAAAATTCTACTTCTATAACAAGAGCAATTAATTTTAAACCAATCTTCTTCATTTTAATACGAGTAAATATTTAACATTTTTAGGAAATTCCATTTCAATTTAATAAGATGTTGGTGGCATTTTGCTGTAATTGGTATACGAGTTGTTAGATGATGTGGGCAAAAGACGTTGTTGAAGATCACGATTAGCGCGAAGCTGTTGGAAGTGCGAGTAAATAGCATTCCAAATGGTGCATTGAATGGCTAAACAAAAATAAACAAAATTTTATGTTAAAAAATATAGTCAATTGAAATTATACACACGATAAAATGTGCGCAAGTATTTTTGTATGTTTTATGTACATAGATACAATGTAGGTACATTGGACATATGTACGAGTACATACATATTGAAATTGATAAACATGTTATTGAAACAGAAAACACAATTTCACAATTCACAACACAAAGAAAATTTTTATATTATAATTTTTTTTTTTTTTTATGACTCACCCAAACTTAAGCCGGCTGTTATTATACCAAATATTACTGAGCTTATAGGCATACTGGTGACTATGGACATATACACCACGTAAATAAAATTCAGCACATTGAAGAATATGAAAATGTATGCATTTATAAGCCAGGGAGCCATTAACAAATGTCTTTCCTAAGAATATACAAAAATTTATAGAGTTTTATTAGAAATAGGAATGCATTAAAAAACGATCAAAGCTTATGATATAATAAAGGAAAATTTGTCAAATTAGCAAAAATTATTGTCTGTTTGATCATTAAAATTCATTGAAAACGCTTGCCACAACATAAGCTATTATTTTCTCTAACCCAAGTCTGTGATAAATAATTAATTTATTTATATAATCATGAAAAATAATTTAGGTTCATAAAAGGTTTATTTATAAAAGAAATATTTAGATATTTTTGATAGACATACATACATATGTACTATTCTATAAGAGGTTTGCGTACCAAAAATATTTTATTTATTCATACATATAGTTTTAATTATAATAAAGTTCATAATAGCTAGTGTCAGTCTTAATGATTGAGCTGATCAGTACAACATCGCATGGTGTTTATGCTAGGTTAAGTACGGTTGGCACTCAGAATCTAATACTCACTTAGACCCTACTGTTCCATTGTAATACCATACAGATTCTAAGCGGAGCACCCAGCGTCAAACCAAACTGAGTCCAATATAAAGCTAATAACACGTTGCAGAAAGTTTCAGAGCTCGCACCATTATGTTTCTTACTAATGTTCTACATTTTCAATTACATACGTCTATATCTCGACAACTGAACTTGATTACTTTGTTTACTTAAATATTAGTAGTAATTGATGCTAATCTTTGTAGCTTCAAGGACAAATTTCGCATACACATGCGTCAAATAATCGTCAGTAAGTTAAGATGCTAAAAACTAGAAGAGAAAAATATTACAACCAAACTCAACTTTAAAGATATTTTTAACTTGATTAAATTTGTAAACATTTTATGTTGTAGCATACTATCACAAAAATTTGAAAAAGTAACACTGCTAGCGAAATTTGTGGAATATTTTGCTAAAACGTAAGGCGGAGGTTTGTTATCGCACTCAACCATTTATGTTAGAAAACAATTTTTGATTAGATTACTATGCATGCATATGTACATACATATCGTTGCCTTAATATATAAAGGCCCTAAATCTTTATTTTTTTGAAATCGAGATTTTTGCATTTTTCGATACATTAGATGTTCTTCTATCGAAATATAGAAAAAACTCGAATTCAAAAATATAATGAGTTAGGGCCTAAAGTAACATACATATATGTACGTACATACATATGTATGTATATATGAACGTAGTGAATGAACTTAAAGTAATGAAGTAAATACATAGTGCTCGGCTTATAAAATTTCCAGAAGTTTAAAGAGTTTTCAATGACGTCGCATTAGTACGTTGTGAAATAACATTTGCAGACAACACAATTGCATTGCACATCAATTGATAAGCCTAGCAAAAACCTGACAAAGAAAATTGTCTGCCGTCTGCAGTGCTGCGCAAAAACACATTTAATAAGGTCTAAGGTAGTACCCACAATTCGCATTCTGAACGGTGTTCATTATCATAAATCAGTCTATACAAAAAAAATACTTACTTTGACGGTACCATAAATCAGCATCACCGATGCAAATACATTTGCCAAACTCACAGTCAAATAAATGCATAATGCAATCACAACAGCTGTTCAATTTTTGGAAGAAATAAATTATACAGGCCTTTTAAATACATAAATAAAAATTTAAGACCACCAACTTACCCGTACGTATGCTGGCATTGTTATTGGCATCAGACATTTGTTCCTCTATCATTTTTACGACCTCATCCAGGCGAGTAAATGCCACAATCAGGACAATGGAGGAAAATATTGCTCCAATAAAATTTATCCATCCCACAACCACACTAACAGTGGACAAACGTACACCGCAAAGATGATTCATAGTTCTTTTGTAATTCTAGATGAACTTCGTTATCAGTAATTAAATATTTACAAAATTTTCTGTTTTTAACACACTTTTATATCAATAAAATGGTGGAAAACAACTGTTGCGTATTTTATTTTTCTTACTGCACTTTTGCATCAAATCGTCACAAATGACAAACGAAGCAGATGGTACATGATGACAACTCTGACACAGTTGAAATAAATATTCAAGCTAGTGTCAGAGATGGAAGCAATTACATATTGTTAATATGTATATAAAATCAGTTTGAAATGCATATTATTTATAAAATTTTCCTTAAACAGATTTAAAATAAATTTTATTTTTTATGAATATATGTTTCAATATTTTCTTTTAATTACGTACATATATATTTTAAATCTTGAAGCTCGGTACTGATTTTTTACACCACGTCTTCACACGCAATATTAATTTCCGAACATAAGCAATAATGTTGGCAGCATGACGTTACAAATATGTTCATGTACAAGCCAAGCTTACTGGGGGTCTCCACGCGCAATCAACTTGGAAATAATTATGTTCTCATCTATCAAATTCTATTTCCAACACAATATGTTCGCGTGTGGACCGCAAAAACATTTATTTGTACATATATTTAGAAATAATTGTTCAAAGTTATTTTCAAGCAATTACGTTGGAAATAAACTTTCAAATATCGCTGCAATTGCTGTTATTTGTTTTTCCCGGTAATTAAATAAAAAAACATTTAACTTTTTTTCGTAAAATCAACAAAAACAAATATGCATGTATGCATATATTTGCATAAACTTATTAGCATTCGGCAAATTTTTAAAATAAAAATAAATGAAACAAGCACAAAAATGCTGAAGTTAATGTATTTATGCACAGCGAAATTTTTAGATTTATGTTCAATATGCAGTAAATGTTCTTCACATAAAAACATAAGCTTGTATATGAACAATTTGTGAAGTCACGCTGCCGAAGTTATTGCTTATGTTCGGAAATAAATATTGCTCGAGTTTTTTCACTTTTCTCCTATTATTATTATGACTATGTTTTTGCCTTTTTTTTATAGAACGCAACTAGAAAGAAATTTGGCGGGGGAGAAGCTTGTATTATGAACACTGTTTCTTTCACTTGAAATCTTTTCCTCATAAAACAGAAGCAAATTTGCATAAAAATAATATAACTAACATACTAACTCCATTAAAACAAAATTTATGTACTAAAATAGTATTTAATAGTCCTTAAATTTCAAAAAAAAAACCCGGAAACACATAATTTGTAAATTAGTTTTTATATATTTCTTCAAGTTGTTGGATTTTAATAAATTTTTTAATAAGTATTATTCTTTTATCATGTCCGAAAAACTTAATCAATTGAGCTAGAAATGCAAGAAACTTATTTCTTATTTGTCTGTTAAAGCTCGTACGGACTTCTTAAGAAAATTCACGGTCCTATAAATTACATTACTTTAATTTGATTTAAATTTATAAATTTATATTTATGTTGTAAGATCTACTGAAAAGAAATTCAAAATTAGATATGATGTATATAAAGACTCCTTGATAGTAAATAACAAAATAATAGAACAAATATTAAATTATTTAAAACATATTAATAAAAACAACATAATTATCGGGCATGTGCTGTATCCCACGTAAATTTAAAACGTGCGAAATTGCCATAGAATTATTGTTGGAAATATGCATTTATAACAACTATGCTATGGCAATTCCGAAAGTTTTAATTTCACTTGGAATAAAGAACATGCACGTACATCCAGCTCTATTTTCGATTTTATGGTAAGCGACAAAAATTAAAGTTTTCAGGAGAAGGTATTTTTTAAATATTCAAATATGTTTTTATACGTAAATTGTCGCTTCCGATAAAATTTTAGTTATCAAAAATTTTGTCATTTTGATAATTCTAAACTATAGGTAGGCCCATAAAAATTTAGTTTAAATAAAAAAGTATATTTTCGATTACATGTCGCTTACGATAAAATCGAAAATAAGGGTCGATATGTTCTTGTTTTGCTTGAAGGTTAGGTTTACTTTTTATTGTAAGAAAGTTGCACCACGTTATATTCCATTTATTGCATAATCTAAAGCAAAATGAAAATAATATGACGAATAATATATATAAAAATATTGTATAATGGATGGCGGGCCGTATAAGATTTTTTTACACCTAGATTTGTTACCTAAACATAAATTTTGTTGCAATTATTTTTAAGGCCGTTGTTTCTAAAAATATATATACGTAAACGTTTCCATCTCTGCTGCGTTTGTAGACTTTAAATGCATCTCTGCTTTTATGAGGAGCCATTGTTTTGTTTGAATTAATAATAAAACCGTTAATTTGAAAGTCAAAATTTTATATTGTGCCAAGGATGTAATTATGTGTTGATTTTTTTGTATTTATCTTAATATAAATTTATCAGGAGTTAAGAGATAAACATTTTTAATGAAAATTGTAACTCCCTTACCCTACGTCTACACCAGATATATTTTTATCACGACAAATGTCAAATTCCATATGGGAAAAAGAGCTAACATAAGAAAAATTATTTTTTCAATATAAAGTTTGACTTTTGCTATGATAAAATTATATCAGGGACCCGTTTCTCAAAACTACAAATTACAAATCTACAAGTAAAATACACACAAAACAAGAACACTTTTACAAATTTTATTGTTGTTTTGTGTATATTTTACTTGTAGATTTGTAATTTGTAGTTTTGAGAAACGGGCCCCAGGTGTAGACGTAGGGTTATGCATAAAAAGCATTTCTTAAATTAAATTTTGTAAGGAAGTTCTTTCTATAAACCTTTTACAAGTCAAAAATTGATTTTATGTACAAAGGAAAATATTTTGTGATACGATTCACACATTTTTACGAATGTAAATATAACGAATCGTATATATTGATAAAAGATTCTAAAATTAATATTGGAATATAATAAAAATAGTCTTAAAAATCAAAAACAATTTCATAAATGTTGTTTCTTTTTTCCGTGTCTCTTTCCATTAAGTTGTGTGCAAATTGGAAACTTTATACGCGTTTTCTGGCAAACTAGTTTTTTTGAGTTAAATCAGCGCTATGTAAATTGTTTTAAGAACATGCTGACGGCATATATATACATATACATTTTAATTAATTCATATTTATAGAGCACAAATAAAGTTCTGTAAGTAAGTATGCATGTATTTTAATGTAAGCAAATCACGTAACTTGGTGATGTCATAAAAACTTAAATGTTTTTTTTTTTGCTTTGTGGGGTTAGTATCTCGAAAATGTTAAAATAAACCAGGCGAGCAATGTGTACATACTAAAGGGTGTTTTTTTAGAGGTATAGAACTTCGAATTGAAATAAAACACAAGAAAATCGTTTTAATGTCCATCAATTTGGCTTTATTGGAAGGATAATTTTATGCCATTAATGTTTAAATATGATTTCGGGCATGTGGCCGCCGCGGCTGGCTCGAATAAAGCCAATTCTACAGGTCCAATTTTCAACCACTTTTTCGAGCATATGGGGCCGTATGTTGGCAATAACGCCACGAATGTTGGCTTCCAAGTCCCCTAACGTTTCTGGTTTGTTGGCGTAGACGAGCGACTTCACATATCCCCAAAGAAAATAATCCAATGGTGTCAAATCACACGATCTTTGTGGCCAATTGACAGGTCCATTCCGCGAAATTATGCGCTCATCGAATGTTTCCTTCAATAAATCGATTGTGACGTGCGCTGTGTGGCATGTAGCGCCGTCTTGTTGGAACCACAACTCATCCACATTCAAAATCTTCAAAATCTTCCATAAAGTTGATGGACAAAGCTCCAATTGCTGTGCACGGTGGCGAATCGATTCATTCGGGTCCTCTTCAACACTTTGCTCTACAGCGGCAATTGTTTCTTCGGTGCGCACTGTTCGACGTCTCTGCGGATGCGTATTATCACATGGAGTAAACGTAGTGCGAAAACGATCCATGGTTAACCGAATTAATTGCTCTGATGGACGATTATGTCGACCATAAAATGGACGGAGCTTGCGGTAAACTTCGCGAACTGAACCATTACTTTCGAAATAAATTTGCACGATTTGCAAGCGTTGTTCTTTTGTCAACCTGTTCATGATGAAATGGCAAACCAAACTAAATATTAATCACTTGACAGCTGACAAAATGGCCGCCAGTTAAAAAAGTGATGCCAACTTAAAGTTCTATACCTCAATAAAAAACACCCTTTATTATGTCATATTACATGGAAAAATGTAAAGTTTTTTTCGGACATTTGCTCAATGCACATTTTTTGTAGGTTTTTGGTTGTTTTAAAACATAAAGATTTATTTTTCAATCAGATAATATACATATATTTAAAACATTTATAAAAAACAAGCATACACATCAAAATTATTTTCGCTTTTTAGAGCCAATTAAAAATTTAATTTATGTAAATAGAATTTTAATAAGTTTAATTAATTTAAATTTATAAATACATATATTTATGTAGCTGGTACTATCAACTTGATTAATTTTTTATTTTGTATTACATAATTAATTTTTTTCTCTGTATGTAAATTTACTTTTTATATATATATTTAATTCTGTCTTTAATTTTTTATTTAACAAGGCTTTTACAGATCTTTTGATTTTCGTTAGTGGACTTAAAGTCAGTTGCTAGTTATTCTATAAATTTTTGTCAAACATACTTGTATTTGTGCATAGTACGTACATTCATACATGGTGGTATTTTAATGCTACGTAGTCTCATTCCTGTCTCAAAAAAAAAACAAAACAAATAAATAATACATCTTTCAAAATGCACACTTATTAGCAATTTAATTTAAGAGCTAATGCAAGGCGAATTCAGTATCAGGTGACCTTATCAGCCCAGCTGATTATCAGCTGTTGCTACCAACTTGAGCATTTTGAACCAAAACGTCAAAATTTGCTTAGAAATCTTCTGACAGATTGCTTTTGTAGCATAGCAAACTACGTGTTGTTTTTTGTGTTGTAAAATTGTTGTAGCGATAAGGTCACCTGATACTGAATTCGCCTTGAGCTAATGCTGAAGATTTTAAAACAGATAGATAAAATGCATATTTCTTCAGTAACTACGAAATTTAAATTTTTTGATATATGACTATGTTGCAATAAAGGAGAGAAATAATGGGTGTTTTTTATTGAGGTATAGAACTTTAAGTTGGCATCACTTTTTTAACTGGCGGCCATTTTGTCAGCTGTCAAGTGATTAAAATTTAGTTTGGTTTGCCATTTCATCATGAACAGGTTGACAAAAGAACAACGCTTGCAAATCGTGCAAATTTATTTCGAAAATAATGGTTCAGTTCGCGAAGTTTACCGCAAGCTCCGTCCATTTTATGGTCGACATAATCGTCCATCAGAGCAATTAATTCGGTTAACCATGGATCGTTTTCGCACTACGTTTACTCTATGTGATAATACGCATCCGCAGAGACGTCGAACAGTGCGCACCGAAGAAACAATTGCCGCTGTAGAGAAAAGTGTTGAAGAGGACCCGAATGAATCGATTCGCCACCGTGCACAGCAATTGGAGCTTTGTCCATCAACTTTATGGAAGATTTTGAAGATTTTGAATGTGGATGAGTTGTGGTTCCAACAAGACGGCGCTACATGCCACACAGCGCACGTCACAATCGATTTATTGAAGGAAACATTCGATGAGCGCATAATTTCGCGGAATGGACCTGTCAATTGGCCACAAAGATCGTGTGATTTGACACCATTGGATTATTTTCTTTGGGGATATGTGAAGTCGCTCGTCTACGCCAACAAACCAGAAACGTTAGGGGACTTGGAAGCCAACATTCGTGGCGTTATTGCCAACATACGGCCCCATATGCTCGAAAAAGTGGTTGAAAATTGGACCTGTAGAATTGGCTTTATTCGAGCCAGCCGCGGCGGCCACATGCCCAAAATCATATTTAAACATTAATGGCATAAAATTATCCTTCCAATAAAGCCAAATTGATGGACATTAAAACGATTTTCTTGTGTTTTATTTCAATTCGAAGTTCTATACCTCTAAAAAAACACCCGTTATAAGCAAATCATTATAAACTATTTTCCCTTGCTCGTAAATAGGGTGAATAAATTTTGTTTGTAGTATTTGAACAGTTTTAATTACACACTATATCGTCGGTTGGTTTGCGGCACAGTATATACAAAATACATTATTTCTGCAGCAAACCAGAAACCAACCGACGATATGTATATTTTATGAATAGACATAAAATATGAAAACGTACTTTTTTAAGGTACTTTCTTAAAAAAATTCTTTTTAAGGTACTTTTCTAAAGGACGACGTATATAGTTCATTTAATTTTTTACATACGAAATGGACGAATTATAGTCCATTTAATTTTTTTATAAAAAATTTAAAAATGGACGATATATAGTCCACTAAATTTTGTATATATAGTCAGTCCATTTAATTTTTTGCATGAAAAATAGATGGTGTATAGTCTATTTAATTTTTTGCATACGAAATGGACGATTAATATCCCATTCAATTTTTTCATAAAAAATTTAAAAATAGACGATAGTCCATTAAATTTTTTTCATACAAATTTTTTTTTGCAAGAAAAATGAATGATGTATAGTCTATTAAATTTTTTGGATAAAAGGGTATGTACTTTTTTAATATCGCTCATTTACTGAAATAACGTCATAACTCAAAAAAAAACTTAGTTTGCGAGAAAACGATTTTAAAGTTTTAAATTTACTCGTAAAATTTATGGAAAAAGAAAATTTTATTTTCCTCTCAAGAGTTGTGTAAACAAGATATTTCTATGAAATTTGAACAAAGTATGAAGTACGATATTAGAATGAATTCTGCATCATTAACTCGAAAATTAAATTTTTTGAGTTATGATGTTCTTTGAGTAAATGAGCGATATTTTGTATATACTTAATGAGAAGATAGCTTTTTGAAGATATTTTTGGAAATTTAATTTTTTAAAAGAAACTTCTGTTAAGTAAGTACTTTTTTTTAAACGGTACTCTTTTTAAAAGGTACTTTTCTGAGAAGTACTTTTTAAAAAAATTTACTTTTTGACAATGTTTTGTGAAAAGTACTTTTCTAAAGACACTTTACTACAATAGATACTTGCTTTAAATTATTTCCTAAATTACTTTTTTCAAAGATAATTTTTAAAGAGATGCTTTTTTATATATTTATATAAAAAATTGGCTCCTAGTGCACGATGGGTACAAATGTAAAATTTCTTTTCTTCAGTCAAAATTTTTGCTTGGCACACCACGTTTATTGTCCATTCTTCGTGTTAAACTTCTGTCTAACATCAAGAATATTTAGCGTTTGCTTGAAAGCAGCTCTTTAGAAGCTAATTACAGGAAACATTTATAATTTTTTTTTATTAATATTCATTTTGTTTTTTTTTGTATTTTTATAAGTGCTTTATGCTAACGTTTGTAAGTAAGTATTAATTAGTTAATAAATTGTAATGAGACTTTGAATGCAATTGAAAAATATCTGCTTTAAATAGTGTCAAATAAAGTACTTACATACATACATATGTACATATTTATTTATTGTATGCAATTATTTAACTCGACGGTATGTGATGAAGACCATAAATAAATATTTCTTTGAGTTAGGAAAAATATATTTAATGATACATTTCTCCATTCTTGTCCAACTCTGCGTAGCTTGGTGGGCTCTGTGGACAAATATTTAGGCCTCTTTGCTCTTGAGCATTGGCAGCATCTCGAATATCCGTATACAGCGTATAAATTGGATAAAATATTAACAGTTGCACACCTTAAAATGCAAAAAAAAATTCATAAATGTAATGTAAAAAAAATTATGTAATATGTATAGATATGTATATTTCTTTTGCAAAAAGGAAAAAGTGCTGAAGTCGAGATAAGCTGGTTCTCAAAAACTAAAAAAAACGCCACAAACCAAAACAAAATGCCAAAAAAAAAAATCGCTTAAAAACTAAAAAAGCGCTATAACTAAAAAAATCTCTAAAACTAAAAAACAGCCGAAAAAAATTGCTAAAAACCAAAAAAAGCGCTTAAATGAAAAATATGTGACACCAAAAAATAAATTAAATCGCTAAAATGAAAATATATCGCTACAAGCCGAAAAATCGCCAAAACAAAAAGAAAATCGCTAAAAACTAAAAAAATCGGCAAAACGTAAAAAAGCGCTAGAACAAAAAAAAACCCAAAAATAAAAAAAAATTTAAACTGTCTATATCAGGTAAAATAGTGTTACACATCGTCATATAAATTCAAAAAAGGCCTAAGTTACATTTAAAATACTTGACAGAAGAAGCAAGACACATAATAAGTTTTAGTGTATGTATTTAGTTCTCCAGTAGTCTTACGAATTTTGTTAATAAATTCGATATTTTTGAGAATACTCGAATAAAAATGTTGTGGGTAGATGCGTATTTTACTTAATTACATCATAATCAATCAAAAAAAACAATTTTGAAAATTTTGTAAGTTACGTCCTTTTTGAATTTATATGACGATGTGCGAGTCAAAGTCGCACTTTACTGAATTTATTTTAAATTTAAGTGAACACCGAATTTGCCAATTTGACTGTAAAAGAAATAAATGTTTGAGAATCGTGTTGAAAATTCAATTTATGTGACTTAAGCACTTTTTCCAGATTTCTACAGATTTTTAAGCTTAAAATCAAAATTATTCTAAATTTATAAATTACTAAAAGTCATTAAGAAAGAAAGTACATCCCAGTTTAGATGGCAAAAGTTCTCTTGCAAAATTTTTCAATTTCTTCCCTAAACTTGCATTTGCGTTCACACGAAGAAATTTTTGTGGCAGGAAATTTTATATGTATGTAAAAGCATACATACATTTTTTTCAGGGTTGAATTAACGAATTTAAGTGACACTAATTATCCTTTTAAATTAATTTTGAACCACTCGTTAAGGAAGTAAGACTTTCTTTTCTTTTCTGCAAGAAAAATTGCATCATCTTAACTGGGATTATATGTTTTCTTGAAAGAGCTTTTCAGAGAGCAAACAAATATTTTTAATTTTTTAAAAATTCTTTTCTTCCTAAAAGTATTAACTGCCGTTTTAATAAAAAATAATTTTGGTTTACAAAACGAATTTTTTATGAAAATAAACGTTTTGCAAACCTAATTATTTTTTATGAATTAATATACCACATAAGTACACTTAGTTATGAAAGTTGTCTAAGTCATATGCACTTTTATTTCGAAATATTAAATAAATATTTAAAAAATTCAATAAATATTAGTTAAGTTTATATTAGTCGAGACTAGTACAACTCAAAATTAAAATGTTGCTTAATATAAAAATATTTGTTGATGTGTTCAATGTTAATCTACTAATTATCTCGACCAAAAAAAAAAAATTCATGACTTAGACCACTTTCATAATTAAGGGCACATATCGTCGGTTGATAATTTAATTGTCGTATGTGGATTCCGATAGTTTCGAGTAAATTGACTTTGAAGTTTGAAAATTGCTGATGCAACATGCCACATTCGACAAACTCAACACTCCATATCTCGAAAATCGTATGAGGTATCGAAAAACTGATTACGCCAAATGAAAGATCAGGTCGGAACCTAAGGAATCGATCTTAACTCAAAACCGCAAAAAATCCACATACGGCATTTAAATTATCAACCGAACGTATATATCAATTCATGTTTGTCATTTTTTTTCATAAAAAAAAAATTAATAAAAATCGGCATTTAAATATGAATTGTTATTTAAATAGAGTTGGAGAAATTGGCGATAAGTACACACATTTAAAATTTTTGGCGACACAGCTTTCATTAAACTTACCCAATGTCAAAAGACCAATTACTAATGCCCCCAATATACTTAAAACCGATAAATCAGCTGTTAAGCCAACAACGATTGAAACTATTAAGCGTAAAATATAGAGGGCAATGCCAAGTATTGCACTATAAATCCAAGGCTTCATGTAAGTGTGACGTTGCTAAAAATTAAAGAAAAAGTTAAAAAAAAATATTTTTAATCAATTCCAATAAGTTTTTTTCCCTAACAGAGTCCTTACTTTAATTATGCCCACTATTAAGAAACCAGATGTTATCAGCGAAACAATGCTGGCAATCAAAATAATGTAGAGCACTGCAATGGATGTGCTCAAAATTTCACTATGATTTTGTTTTTCTAAAAATAAAATTTAAAAGCAATAAATATAACATCTTGTTAATTGGAGAGAATGTATTTAGTACGAGTACCTTCTTCTGACAGGTTGCTCACGTCGCACAGGAGCACTATTACATAGACGATGAGAACTGTGAAGCAGCAAATATTTATAGCGCCTATAGCGACACCCAACGTAGAACGACTTAGACACTTCATATTGTTAATTGAATTTCTTTTTTATACCTACTTGTTTTTTAAATTAAATAATTTTTTATTTCACCTCTTTTAATTTTTAACTTCAACCAACACTTTTCAAATGAAAACTAAACACTGTCAGGCAAATATTCTGTACGGGATACCGACAGGACTATTGGCAGGCAGGCAGGCAAATGCGTATTACTTCTGCGTAGTAAAAACTCGTCAGGATTCTTCGTATACAGCCAAATATGTATACACCCAGTTGGCCACATTGCCCGGCACGATATTGCCGTCTATAATTCTTGTAGGTCTTGTTCTCTGTTATTTAGTTTTCTAGACGACAATTTAAAGGAAATCGTTATTAACGACAATGTGTGTTACAATTAGGGCTTTTCCGGTATTTCGAGTCCCAGGAATTTCAGTTTTAAGATTTCCCGATTTCCCGGGATTTTTTTTGCGGGATCCAGGGAAATAATAAATATAGAACAGCTGCTTTAACTTTGGCATTTGTGAAAATTTATAGCGAGCAGCGATTTTTCTAACAAATTTTAGATTTAAAGTCATATTTTGTCATATATATTGATGCTTTAAGCAGGAACATAACAGTTATAACACTTTTGACTTTGTTGATGACAATCTGAGCGGCAGGTCGTGTATTTTGTCGTCAATCAAACACATGAATATGTTGCTGACAAACTTTTAGGTGGTGCTGACGCCAGTTGGTAACCACGAAAACTTATAAACCTGTAGCCTCAGTTGGAATACCAGCTAAGTCAGTCAATAATTTAGATGAAACGAAAAATAATAAAAAATATTTTACGAACAAGCAAAATAATAGTTTGGGATTATTAGTGCGTTAAAAAATTTTAAACTTAAATTGTAACAGTTCCAAAAAAAAAAAATTTAATTATTAATTTGACTGCACCCGGTCAAAAATACTTGTGTGGCAACACTCTATTCTTGAATAGCTGTTAATGTTCTTTACATTCATTTTCTTTAGTCCCGGTTCACATGTTTCAACTTTTATTGCTCAACTCGTAATTCAGCTGTAAGAAAGACGGAGACGGCAATACAAATATCTTTTTTTTTTTCTTACAGCTGAATTACGAGTTGAGCAACAAAAGTTGAAAATTGTGAACCGGGACTTACATAATTCTTAGTCCCGGTTTACACGTTTCAAGTTTTGTTGATCAACTCGTAATTCAGCTGAACGAAAAAATAGATATTTGTATTTCGGTCTCCATCTTTCTTACAGCTGAATTACGAGTTGAGCAACAAAAGTTGAAACGTGTGAACCGGGACTTACAACTACAATTCCAGCTGAAAAAAAGTCAGCCAATGTTATTGAGTTCTTGTTTCAACTTTGATATTTGTTGAGATTTCTCATTTAGTTGTTCTAAGAATTTTTTTTTGTGTAAAGTTTACCTGATGATGTGCAATTAGCAACAGTTGTCTGTTGTCGCTCAAGAACTCACACTATTATTTTGTGGACGACAAACGATATGGTGGTGGACATTGTCTCTTGCATTGCATGATTTCATGGCTATTTGTTCGAAAATTCCGTCAACGATTTATTTGAGCTGTCGTCAATATGTCTTCCACGATTTTCTATTGTCTTTTAACCATAGTTTAAGATGTCTGAAGAACATGGCCAACTGGGTAGGTACATATGCACATACACACATACATATGTATGTACGTAAATATCTGAGTAAACCAGTTGACCATGTCGTTCAGACATCTTGCAAGACGGATGCACGACACTGTTAGAGCATTTAGGACCTCTTTGCGACAGCACAAACAGATCATTGAGGAAATGATCATTCAAAAATGATAACAAGAGCGACACTTTCGCTCATATTTTCCTTGTTCCTGCAGAACTGACAAATTATATAACATTTTCATTAATGAACTGCAATCAACAAATATAGTGCATGACAAATGTAGAAATTTCCCTAAGTACAGCATTTTCTCATGAAAACATTTGGGAGGGAAACATTTAGTTTGATAGCATATCCCAGCAAAAAAAAATCTGATTTGGAAGCACTAACAACTGAGGAAAGCAATGCATTGCTTATTTGATAACAAAAGCTTCAAAAAATGCTTCTAAAAAGCACTAACTTAAGGTTACCTCTCTAACAAAGTAGAAAATTATCACAGGCAATTTTGCACACCAGTAACTTTTGCATCTGAGTATTACTTCTGTGAAGCACTTTAGTAAGGCGAAAAATTCATGGCTTTTTGAAAGCTGGGGTCGAATCGTCACATCCGTGAACGAACAACTCGTCACGTAAACACACCATTTTCGGATTATGACAAACGTGAACGTACTGAAATCCCGTTCAGCTTATACGATTGACGTATCACTTAATTTGTTTTCGTACGATTGTCAATACGAACACGGATGCCACGATTTGAGCCGTGGATGTATTGCTTCTAGCTGGCTCATGTCGAACAAAAAAAAAAATGCCTTAGTCATACGCAACAGCAAGTGATTCTGTAACATTGTCTCCCTTACAAATATTATGCTTCTGGGAAGCAGTAATTTTTGCTGGTATTACTGGTGGGGAAGAGGGAAGCGTTTTGGTGTTCGGTACTTGGCGACAGGCTTTGTTGATATATTCGAAGTGGCCTCTTATCAGCACAGCTGATCGCCAGCTGAGTTTACCCTTTTCGTCAAACTCTATATAAAATAGCAAAAAATCTTAACCTGGACAAATAAAAATAATTCTACAACAAATTTATATGTGTGTTGTTGTAATGACAAGGCCACTTGGTATTAATGCACTTTGGTCTGTATTATCCAATAGTAAAGGAATGTTGGCGGCAACATTTTCGCCTGCGTGTACGCGTATGAAAAAACAAAAGAAAATTCCAAAATGTACTCCCGTCTAAACTCGCACGAAGTAGTCGTTGATGAAAGTGTCCTCTGCGGCAAGTTGGCCAACTGGGAAGTATGGAAAATTATGAAATTTGATATAATATATGCGAGGGTTTACACACATATTTACAAACATACATTTACCCCAATAGTGAAGAAGTAATAATTTCTCAATACAATGATATGTAAACGAACAGCTTGTTAAATATTGTTTACGAATTCGCTGAAGACCATACATACATATGTACATGTGTGCCGTTAATTATGAAAGTGGTCTAAGTCATACATTTCTTTGGTCGATATATTTTGTCGATTACATTTGAACAAATCAAAAAATATTTTTATATTATGCAACATTTTAATATAGAGTTGTACAAGTCTCGATTTATAAACATTTATTTAATATTTATTAAATAATTATTGATTTTTTTAACGATTTATTTAACATTTCGAAGCAAAAATGCACATGACTTAGACCACTTTCATAATTAAGGGCACATACATGCATAATCAACAGCTTTTATCTTATGATGAAATTGCTGGTCAATGGAATGATTGCGGAACATACATACATACAAACATACTATGTTGGCAGAGCGTGTCCAAATATTCTAAAATTAAAAAGAACACCCAAAGCGAACTAATAAAAATGTGATAAAAAAAAATGCTTAAGTCTGATTTATGAATTTTTCAGCTATTTGCTTAATAAGCAATTTGCATACCTTTAGGAACGGCAAACAATTACGTATCTGTGTAGACCGGCCGAAACAACTTTTTAGTTTGAAAACGCTGTAAATGTGTTGAAAAAATTTTATAAACAAAACAAAAGAGACTTTCCAAGAACATAAAAATATAATATCACATCCCATTCTTCTCTCCCCTTTTAACAAAAAGCACACACTTTCTGAAAGAAAAATTTCATAGTGTGAAGTAGAGATAGGCGCGTGTCGTGTTTTTTCATGACATGAACACGCACGACTCAACACGAGGTGTTCGTGACAAAAAAAAATTTGATTTCGTGCGTGGTCGGATCGCTTCGTGTTGAGCAAAATTGACACGAAAAACACGAAACGATTTTAGGTGTAAAAATATATCTGCATTAATTTCCAATAGAGGAAAAATTTTATATTTTGTATCATCAAATTTGTTGATAGTGTATGGGTCTATTAGCCTGAAAGTTCTGAAAATAAACAAAAATATGTATTTATTTGAATATAAAAAATGATAATTTGATTTCGTACGTCTTGGTCATCTTAGTATTACTGTTGGAAAAATTCAACACGCGTCCATCTCTAGTGTGAACCGTGATTTACATTAGCAAAGTTTAAAAGCTTTCACACGGAAATTTGACATGTTAGATACATATAAAGAACATGTCGTGTGTAACGAGCTTTATCAATAATAACACCTTCAAGCATTTTATTGAAAAGAAACAGATAAAATGTATGTTTCCTATTGTTTCTTTTTTTAACACTTCTTTTCACGAAACAACAGTAAGAAGACCTGTTGTTTTATTTGTAGTACATTTGGATACTCGTATACCTTTTAGATTATTACACCATGGCCAAGACGTGTTGTTAACCAGTTAAGCCTGTGTTGCCATAACAAAATGTTTACTCTCACGCAGCTGGGCTTCGTATTATCCAAAATTAAAGTAATTATTATTTCAAAGCTAATAGAAAGAAAGCTTTATTTTAATATTAACTCTAGACTTTTTCTCCTATGATTGTTGTCCAATAAAAAATTAAAATTTTGTGAAATCTTTAAAAACCCAGTCATTTTTAAGAGTACAAGGGTGTGCTGGAAATTTTAAATTTTGAAAACACTTGATAAATAATATAATTTTATGTGTATTACATTACTTATACGCACTACATGTCGTTTGTTAAAATACTAAAAGGTGTAAATAAAAAAAAAATCAAAATCGAGTTTTTGATTGCTCATTATCAGGGAAACCGCAAATATGCAATTTCATGCTTTTTTCTTGTGTGCCGCATTACTGCGAAGATAGGATATTAATACTCAGAACTTTTTATGAATTTTGGCATTTACATATTTGTTAGTGCTTATTTTTAAACATTTTACCCTTTAAGGCATATTTCTGTCTTACACGCACATTTTTTTTTTAGAATTTTAAGAGCATATTTGACGATTTTCGGGCATATTTTGATAATGTATAGATTTTTTTTGTTTTTCGCCATTTAATCTCAATATGGAGGGACGTTAGTTTTAAGAAAAATTTGGCTTTGCTATTTGTGACGGACTCTGCCCCCGTTGCATCAGTAGATGTTGAAGGAACATCGTCAATCTATTAAAGTACTCGTATATTTATACGTGACAGGCAACGACTTTTATTTGAAAATCTGGTTCGATATTTTGTTATTTATATTGCAATAATAATTATAAATAAAAAGCTTGAATTATTTATACAAAATACAGTTCTAAAGTTTTAATCCTGATCTTCTTTGAAGTCGAAGTAAAATTTTACGGCCGTATCCCAAAAAAAAATAATTTGTATTGTTTGCCTAATGCTAGGCACACAATTGGGACGAACGAGGAATTTTTTGGTGCGAACTTTCGTCATAAAAAATAAAACGAAATTCGTCGTGCGTGACGAATTCTGAGATAGATTTATTTCTAATTTGTACGCCGACGAATGACGAAAAAACAATTTTCTCTCTCTCTCTCTCTCTTTCTTTGTACACACAACAAGCAACTTTTTCAAATATAAGATAGGAGTTCGCTAAGTAAATTCGTCATTGTTGTGCTTCACACGACGAATTTAAGCAACGAACTCTAATTGACGAATTCGTCGACGTGGACGAAATTCGTCGTTCGTCCCAGTTGTGTTCCTAGCATAAGCCAAAATTTGTTATATGCAAGAGCATATTTTTTGAGTGTTTAGTGCATTTTTTTCTAGTTTTTAGTGCATATTGAATGCGCATAAAACACATTTTTTAGAGCATGCTCGTATTTCTGGTTTCCCTGATCATTATGAATGCCATTAAATGTCTTGACAAAAATTTTTTTTAGAAAAAACAAAATACGGGGACTTAGCTACAAGTTTGTTTAATTGTTTGCTTCTCTTGTAAAATTAAATTTTTGTTAGTTACGCCTTTTTGAATTTTAGCTAACGAATATATGTATACTAATATTATAAAGCTGCAAAGTTTGTATGTTTCTAAGATTTTGTGTTTGTAAGAGGTAATATCCGCTACTGCCCGTTCGATTTTAAAATTGTTCTCATTAAAATGAAGAATGGAACCTTCTAACGGACATAGGTTATATAAGATTCCACTAAGCTTTAGTGACTAAAGTGATTATACCATAGCCACGCAAAATTTCATTTGCAAGCCCATGGGCTTGCGCAGTCGATGCTATGGTGACACACGTATACTTCGTACAAAGTATGTGTGATGTTGTGTGTTTGGCTGTTTCGTTGCTGTACGTCAGCTACTTCGGACAAAGTGTGTGTGTGGCCAAACAACTCGAACTGCAAAAAGAACAACAAACACACATAAAAAGCAGAAAGAACATACACATGCGCACAAAACCGCTCAGTCACGTTTGGGGGGCTCTGGATTAGACTGAAGTCCAGCGGCGCTAAACTCCCTATACTTAGAAAATATTAATTAGCGTCTTAGAAAAACAAATGCATTTTAACGCGAGTACCCTCGTCTCTACCTTCATTTCGTCTGCAATAACGAAGAGGGGGATATAGGGAGAATTACTGCCTCTCCAAAAATATCTAAAATAAATATCAATTTCTTTATCATTTATTATTAATATTGGAGAGCCTGTCTTATCGATACCCACAGAATGAAATATTATTCACATAATATGTATTTATAATTATGTATCCCTTCTCATTGACGAATTGAACAACTTTATTATCATCCAAAAGAAAAACCAAAATCGGCAACATTTATAAAGTGCGAGAGTCAGCCAGAAAGAGAGAGAAAAATATATAGCAATGTTGACTTTGTTTTAATTAGCTTTTCATTAAATTAAAATTATCAGTTGAATTGTTATTTTAATCGGGAGGTGTTGCTTGTAATTGTATTTATTCATTGCTGTAGTTTCGTACTGCGCATTTTATACGAACCGGCAAGAAGAAAATAATGATTATTTTTTCTAAATAACTTGGAAATGCCAAAATGAATACGTTATTTGGAATACCATCAAATATTGCTGCCGTTACTGTAGGTTCTTTATATATAATAGTTTCGCTACATACAAGTATTTATGGAATACAAAATTTTAAAGACTTTCTGTCTGGGCAGCGTGCTCCAAGTGGATATTTGTTGATCAATACCAGCACAAGTAAGATATGTACATTAAGATACATTTCAGAATTGTAAATATGTATGAATTAACATATGTGCATATGTGTGTGTGTGCATCTGCAGTCTCGATGACGTAAAAACTCAACAGAATGAGCAAACGAAAATATTCAAAGAATGTAAGCAGGGATGGAAAAGCTTATAGTAATTTCAATGTTGTATAGGTATATGTATGTATGTACAATAAACATATGTACATATGTATATGTATGTATATGCACACACACTTATGTAAACACTTATTTAAATAAAGCGAGACACATAGATACATAGTATGTACATACAGACATATTTTTAAAAGCTCTGAAGAATATTAACAATATTTTCGTAATTACGTTTACAATTGAGATCGTTTATGACAGAACTGGGAAAACTATACCGTTGTATTGCGTATCAGCTGATGAAAAATGTTACAAAACAATTCTTAATTAATGGCTCGCTTATAGATGGCAACTAAACTTTAGTTGCGTTGCCAGTTGCCAAAATGTTATTACGTATGAATTACTGACAACCAACAGCTGTTTTTTTAACCTACATCCACTTCTTTCGTCGAATCGACGAACACCGGATAATAATTGTTATTTAACTTCTCAATTCCTTATTAAAAATTTATACATAAGTACTATTTTTCAATTAAACACAATTAAATATGTAGGTTAGGTTAGGTTGAAAGAGGGATATACACATAACCAAGTCCAGTCCTGTTGTGCGCTCTCATGTAAATTAACAAACCAACTCCACCTTTATAGGAACTCAGTATCGTTCACGTAGTCCATCAAACTTTTCCAGTCAATACCTCTAAGGTAAGATGTCATCCCCAAAATAACGGAATCTCGGCTGGGCGAAAGCTGTAGAATGACAAAGGAAGTGCTTAATTGTCTCCATATCCTCCATGCATGCCCTGCATTCATTGTTATTAGTGGCTCCAATCCGGTACAAATGCGCTCGTAGACTAAAGTTTCCCGTTAATATGCCGGTCAACTTTCCTAGTTCGGACTTGTTTAGTTTCAACAGTCCCCTTGTTTTAAATTCCGCCCCCTAGAACTTTGATTAGATTACCCACAGTATCACAATTCCATTGTGTCCTGTGAGCCGTCTTCGCCCAATTTTGTAACTCAATATTCGCTGCCTTGAAAGGCTTTGCATTAATTAGAGTTACTGTCCGTAATGTTCTGGACTTTATCGCCAGTTCATTTGCACGTAATCGGGAACGAGATTACATCGCAGTGGACCGGTACCCATACAAGACGAATGTTGCCATTTACTACGTAATCGTTTATCATGTTCTTATATTGACCTCTGTGGGCCTAATATTTACACTGATGCATTTTATAATCTCGGTCTCCGGTTCTTCTATGAATAAACCATCCGTGTAGCAGCAAACTCCCACGGGTGTTTGTTCTAGGGTTCGATTGATCCAGGAGTGTCTTTCTAGTACCAATGTCTCGCATTCAGTTATAACCCTAGTCTCACGTACCCGGTCGGACATTTCCAAAGTCTGGTCGTATCCGGTCAGTGACGTCTATATGTTCTGATGGTGTGGTATGTTGTCTTGTCCGATCTATTCCCCCATCACTTGTAGACGTGTTGTAGCAAGAGCTGCTTCGTATCTAATACTAATGACTATAGGTTGGACATAAAGAATGGTCTCCAATGCCCTGGTGGATGTAGTTCTCATAGCACCACTTATATCTAGGCAGCACATTCGTTAAACCTTCTACAAAATTTTAGTGTTACACTTCCTATCTGTTGACCTCCAAACTACCGATGCGTATGTTAGAATTGGTCTGATCACACTCTTATATAGCCAGAGCTAAGTCCCCATCTGGACCCCAATTACCCTTCAGCAGAGAGACCAGCATGACTCTTTCTTCTATGTGATGTCTCTACAACACTTTCCGATTTAGGATCACTCCTAAATATTTAATCCTATCGGATAATGTGATGGTCTTTCCGTGGAAACTAAGATCAATATACTGCATGATCTTTGTTTTGCTGGCGAAAAGACGTATTTCCGTTATTTTCTGGGTTAAAATTCAGTCTTCTCATCCAAGCCCAGTTTAACGCAAGTTGAGAGTTTTTTCCGCCTCCCTAAAAGGTTGGTTAAGGTCTTTGCCCCTTAGAAGTATCATCACATCGCCCGCATAGCAGGCAGGTTCATGACCCTCATTAGTCAGGTCCCTTACCAGGCTGTGTATAGTGGTTACCCAAAGAAGGGGTGAAATTATTTCTCCTTATTTGGATGGGGGTTTTGAAAAGAAACTTTTTTTATCTTCGAGACTTCGTTCACACTATCAACTTGTTCGCAGAAAAGCTTCCAGGAGTCCGTATTACTTTATTGTATTCATTGAGACTCTTGCGATAATCATCTCAGTATATGCTCAACTTTTTACGTGTGGCTCTGTTAAATAGCCTGCGGACATCCTTCCCTATGGAGCAAATTTCTCCTGTCATTCAGGGCTTCTCATAAGTTTCTATTTTTTTGGGTTACGATTGGGGGCGGGTCATAAACTAACTTCGTCGATTCCACGAAGAAAGTGCTTAGCATTAAAGCAAAGAGATGTTTATCACCTAAATAAAAAAAATACAAATGAATAAAATACAAATAAATTAAATAAACTACTCCTTCAGAAAGGCGATACGCTTTATAGCGTTTTAAAAAATTCTCGATAACATTTTGAGTTTTTCTATAAACATACGAAATTTTTAGCTTTTTTCAAGAATTGTTTTTGGTTGAAGTCTACTGATGAGTTTCTTAAGCAGAAATAAAATATGTATGTACGTGGAAACGTTGCGTAACCAACGAACAAAAATGTTTAATACATTACAAACTTGCCCCTTATTAATCAATCATTGTTAAAATCAAAGTTGGTTTAACAAACGAATTTTGTATGGAAAAACCGGTTTTAACGCATGCTTTAACTTTAACAATCGTTTTTGCATAAGGGCATTAGTGTTAAATAAATATACTTCGCTATTTTTAATATAATTTCTTTAATTTTCCAGATGTTTTCCACATATTTTCATCGGTGCTTAGTGTGAGCTGCTTGCTATCATCGATTTTGTTAATTTTGGGTATTTTAGAAGTAAGTTTTTCGATATTTTGTTGTATATATATTTAAATATATTTAAAAAAAATTTATATATTCAATAAATTATTTCTTTTTTCAGAAACGTTATATGATTTTAAGGCCATGGCTGTTTTTGAATCTTGTAATCGAATTTATTTTAGCCCACTTTTGCTTTTATTTAGTATTTTTATTAATACAATTATACAACAGCAGTTGGCGTAACGTGTGCGGACTTTTATTGGCAATATTTTGTAATGTTACAACAATTGGTAAGTTGACGATGTTGCTTGAAGTCAATGTTTGTTTTTGTAAATACTACGAGTATTTTATTTTATTTTACATATGCGGGCGTTCCATGTACAACCACGAAAGTGAGTTGTAAAATTTAGATAATATCTTGAACTAAACTCTATTTTCGAAATCAAAAACAACTTAAGGAAATTTCCAGTTCCTGCGACATGTGTCAAAAACATTAGCTTGCTTCCATAATTTTCTAACACAAGAGATTTTTTGTATTTTTTTTATAAAGAAAAGTAAAATGCAGGCCTACTACTATTACTAGGTGTTACCTTCTTTAGGAAATGGGATGAGATAGTGATAGAGAAGACAGGTGGTGAAGGAACAGATAGAAGAAACTTCATTCTTTTATAACTCTGCTTCTCGCATGTTTTTTAATAAAGCAGTGTTGCAGCGCGCCTCTGGTGTCAATGAGATGTATTAAATTTTTGAAGCTGTATTTAGTAGCCATTCTGCTGTACAATACAGACGATGGAGAGCATTCTGATGTTACATTAGTATTAGTGTTCGCTGAAGCCGATGTAGCTCAGTGATTAGTGTATATGTCATCAATTCAACCTTCCTAGAACAACTGACACAAAGAGACACCAATGCATATCAGTAAAACGCGCGGTGTTGTCGGTGACCGGGTTCGAACCCAGGACATTCGGTCTCGTAGTCAACGTGCAACGCCACCCCTCCATATTACTGAAAAATGTGGTAATTACTGTAGGGTTAATGTCCCTGCGCTTGACACTTACATTGTGAGAGTAATGAAGTTGTATCGTTTTGTTAGAAAAACGTGAAGCTGCCAATGAATGTGTCAGCTGTTATTGTATTTTTCTTTTATATATATATGTTTATGTATGTGTTTGTATGTATGTACATCTGTCAAGAATTGACGTTTGCCAAGTAAAAATCTATTTTCTGTAGATTTTTAAGTAGCAAATGTTGCCAACACATTTTAAATAAGGCTGAGTTTACATCTGGCATTTCTTGTATGTCATTTGCCCAAAAAAGCGTAACCAACTAATTACTAATGAAAAACTGTTTGATTCAGACATGTATTTATTGATATAAACAGTTTCCAATCATGTTGGATTCTATAAAATTGTGTATTAGTTATGTATGCAACTATTTAACTTAATAAATACATGTCTGAATCAAACAGTTTTTTATTAGTAAGTCCTAATTTACACTAAGCAAGTCTTGTTGCTAAGCTGATTAGTTTGTGGGAGAGAGAGACGAGGGGAACATACATTTTTCTTTTCCCCTCGTCTCTCTCTCTCTCTCTCTCTCTCCTAAAAAACTAATCAGCTTAGCAATAAGACTTGCTGAGTATAAATTAGGACTAATTAGTGGTTACGCTTTTTTTAAGCTTGTGTGGCATTTGGCACACCAATGTAAACACGGCCTAAGTATCATCCAACATGCATATTAAATGTTACGGTTTTTGTCAGCTGATACCCAAAGCAGCACGATACGATTTCACTAAGTCTACCATAAATGAGAAAAGAGAAGATCGCGAAACCTGTTTTTCGTGACGGTGCCAATTTTTCAGATGGTGTTTTAAATTTTATGTATGATTTGTACGCAAAATGCGAATTGAAGACAAGTTCAAAATACTAAAGAATTCTCTCGACAAACTGCTTGACTTAATTAAAACGATTTTTGTTCTTATTATACTTTTAGTTTCAAGATAATAAAAGAACTTCGTGTTGTGTTGTTTGATTATAAGCGATTTGAATTATAATTAGATGTTGAGTAATAATTCCGTGCGAACATTTTAATTACATTAATTTTATTATCTTTTGAATCTAATTGACCCTTTTAAAGTGATTTTTTTAAAGCATTCATATTTTAAATTAGTTTATTTATTTTTCATTTCATAAAATATATTTTCCATGTTATTATTGTTAAATTTTTGCTTATTTATTTATTTAATTTGAAGCATTTCATGACTACATGAGGAATGGCGTATACCTATTGTACAAAAAGTTTCAAAAGGTTTCCAGAAGATTATATCGAGTCATAGATAGTGAAGACAATGAGGGAGTTTATACTTTGTAATGATATATTTACAACATATACGCTTTATTTTTTATTGTAATAAAATTTAATTGTAACAAATATTTATTAAATATATTTTTCGTAAACAATGTGTGTTTATTTAACTATAACTTTGTAAATTTAGCGTTTTAGTTTAATGGAGATATCAAATATTGTACTAAATAATGCATTAAAAATTAATGTGTAATCACATTTTAGATTGTAATACAGGTTTTTCTGAAATAAAGTGTTTTTCTGGGCAAAAAAGAGAAAGTGGAAATAATAAAACTTTTAACAGTAAGTACAAGGCGCATCTATAAGGACTGAATCAGACGGCCATAACCATAACCATAGAAAACAGCTGTTCGAACCAAACTTATGGGCAGCACTCGCCATAACTCTCACCATAGAAACCAATTGAATTTTGGTTTGGTTATGGCTATGGCATTATGGCTATGTCACGTCTAATTTAAACTTAAGGTGATCTCGCTAAGATCTCACAGCTGACTTTTTAGGGTTCCGTACACCAAAAATGCAAATGCCCACCTTTGAAAATTTTTTTGGAACAAAACTGAGCGACGGGTAAACCTTTTTCGATTAATTTTGGAGTGTCATTCTTGAAAGTTTTACACGATAAATGTTCGAGATCGAGATATATTCGAAATCGATATCTTTAACGAAAGTTTTGGTCAACTGGGAATGTGTCTGTGTACATATGTATGTAATTGTTAATGTGTATGTATTTATATTTAATTTTCTTAGAATTAAATTTTTTCTGTTTTATACACGTATTATCCCAATCAAATATTTATAATGATACGGGCAATTAAGTTTATTTTTGTTTTCAAGAATCAGCAACAAATGAAATTCAAAACTTCTTTAATATTAAATTATATTTAACTCACTGATTTTCTTTAGAATATTTTTTTTTGTCTGATAACAATTCTTTAGATCCAATTACAATAAAAATTAAAAAAAAAACATTAAATTAAATAAATTCAGTTTACATAGAAACATTTATATTAACACGCCCATATTCATAAAATTTCAAATGAATTTGGAATGTATTTTATTTCAAATTTTTAATACAAAATTATCCTAAAATGAATTTCAAATTCATTTTATTTTTTTATGAATATGGGGGTAAGTATGTATGTATGTATGTACAAAAAAAATATATTTGCTCGTTAATTCATTTCACTGCCAATATCTTCATACAAAGTGTAAATGGGCCAAATAATTAAAGCTTGTATACCTGCAATCGATATTTATGAATGTACATAGATATTAATGTTTTATAGAATTATTTTAAATTTTACTAAATCTTACCCAGTGCCAAAAGGTCTATAACCAATGTCCACATTAATGTTGCAAATGGTGTGTAATTTTTAAGGCCTATTGCTAAATCAAAAAGAGCTCTTCCACAACTACAGATAAAAAGAAGACCACTTACCGCCAACCAGGGCCATAAAAACTTGTGAAGTCTCTTAAAAAAATATATAAATTTTTAAATGCATTTTCAAGCTTAAAAATAGCTTCCGTATGAAGTGCTACATACCTTAAAAATACCAAATATTAAAAGACCACTTATTACGATCATTATTAAGCTTACGGTAATTATTAAGCCTGCGATAATTTTTAGCTTATCTAAAAAAAATTTTGAAATAAAATTATTGCACAATATTTTATTTAAAGCGGCCCATCCATTATGCAATATTCGGCAATGTCACAGAGTTTAATTCCGTTCGGAATCGGAATTGAATAAACCTCAAAATGTCAAACCCTAGCCGGAGCATACCCCAGCGTACCACCGCCTCCCACAGTCTGGACACTCCTGACAAATTACTTTATTTCAGTTTTCTTTTTTAGACACCATCTCCTACAAAAATGGGGTGGATTGAATTCCGATTCCGAACGGAATTGATCTCTGTGACATGGCCGATAATTGCATATGTTGTTGTACATATTATTGTCGTTTTGACCTATACTATGCAATAAATGGCACAATTTTTTCAAAGAAAATATTGCCCAATTTTCCTGACGGTAAAAAAGTAAACAACATTGAACAATGTTGCCAACACATTACACAATTGTCTTGATTGTACAATAAAAATCAAAATCTAATTTGACAAAATTGCACAATTATATTGCAGCAAAATATAATATATATATATAGCTGCTTAAAAGCTGAAATAACCCAACAAAACTTTTTTATAAATAATAATGAATATTTTATTACTTTTTTCTCTCTCCTATAAAATTAAAAAAAAAAACAAATGTAGTTGCGTTAGTTTGCCTTTCAGCTAACGATATCTAGATCTGCAAGTTGAAATTTATTTTTAAATTTTTGCATTACGAGTAGATACTTTTCGTGAAATAAGACATCTTTTTTCTCCATCTATGTAGTCCATTATTAGACCGCTGGGTTTAATTCATCGTTCCCCAGGCCTCCACCCCCATTTTCTGGATGTTCTAATAGATTAAGGATTTTCCAAGAGGTCTGAGTGGTACTTAATAAATATTATACTCAGCAATAGTATGCCAGCAGGAAAATGTAATCAAAGAGAACGGAGCAGGTAATACACAACTTGTGTTTTAAATTGAAATAGAATGCGAGAATTAGAATAATAAAAAAATAAAAAAAACCCAACTGCGACCAACCTTGAACCATTAAATATCCTAAATGGTCATTCGAAATGAAAAATCATAAGAGAAACCTCAAGATTATTTTAAAATACCCGTCGAGTGACGCCCATTTTGAAATAGTTCGCCGACTTTTTATTTTTTTCGTATTTACAAAATGGCATCTGTTGGCCGCCGTACTGTCTGTCATATCTTCAGTGACACTCCCAGATTTTAAACAAATCGATTGATGTAAGAATCATCAAAATCGGTACACGCGTTCGGTTTATATAGTGCCCCAAAAGAAAACACACATATATGCATACATAGGCTGATAAAAACAATACGAAGGGTACGAACCCGAACAATCTCCACATGCAGAAACAACAAATTATTCACTATACATATGTATGTGATAACACTGTGCAACAATTTGGATTATTTTTCCAAAATTACGGGGTTCTGACATGGATTCTGGTAAAGGAAAAAATATGACTTCCGAATTTTGTTCTAGGGGCTTAAAGTTTCCCCACTTTGTCATGTTCGTGCAGAAACAGTTAAGGGCCACGTCCACAATGTGGACAAAGTACGACTTGTCGCTCACTTACATTCAAAACAAAAACAAATTTTTAATATTTTATTGTTGTTTCAAATGTAAGTGTGCGACAAGTCGAACGTTTTCGAAATCGTGGCCCTAGAGATTCCCTTTGGCAAATAAAGCATCCACATAAAGTTTGTGCTGGATTTTTTGAAGTTTTTTATAATATCAATTTTTTTGTAAATATGTACTAAATAATGATAAAATGTAACTTTGTAACTGTAACTTGAATTTTGGTCTCAACGAATTTTTGTGTTTTTGGCAAATTTTTTACCTTTAAGTGAAATTTTATTGCAATTTTTGGAAAATTCTTAATACTATTTCAAGAGATTAATACACATTTTGATTTAAAGATGAACATTTTTTAATTTTTCATTCAATTCCATTTTTGGCAATTCGAACCCATAGTGCGATACACAAGCACTTTAAGCGACTTTTCAAAAGTATTTTTCTCTAATTCCGATACAAATACTCGTATGTACATATTTATATATTATAAATCAATTAATTTTTTTAAGCAATACGAGTATATTGAAATTATATCAAATTCTTTAGATTTTACCACTTTTATTTTGTGAATCCTTGTAAATAATAGTCATTCCAAAGCAAACGCCAATATAAATTAATATATTTACAATTCCAATGATGATGCCAAGTGTGGGGCGACTGCAGCATTCCATTTAATTTTTTTGTATAAAACCTTTTCAAGCGATAAAAACAAGATTTTGAACTTAATGACTTTTGCCCAGGTTAACAACTTAATTTACTTTCTGTATAATAATATGCTTCAACTGCCGCCACAAAAGGAGATGTAACTTATACTTATAGCTTATGTTTTATGAGTTTTATTTAGTAGATATGTAATTATTTTACAAATATAAAAGTGTCGTCGCATTACTCACAGTTGTTTATTGGAGTTGTTTTATTTTATTTTTTTAAGATTTTAAAATACTTGTGGAAGTGAGAAATTTTTTTTGAATTTAATTGATTTAATTGTGGAACAATAATTTTTATTAATTCAGTATTACAGTTGTTGCTTTCCAGAATTATGTTTGCTGCTACAATAACTTTAATTTTTTTTTCAAAGTTCTCAAGTATAAATTTATTTGAGGTAAAATATTATAAAAAAAATTTGTAGTGTGTTTTTAAAGTCCGTTAAGTTTTTTTAATTTGAATTCTAACATTTAGTTAGTTAATTTATTTAATATTTTTAAATTTGCACCGATTTTTTTTTTGTAAATATAGCTGACTGGTAAATCTGGCCACACTGAGATTATTTATAAAGGGTGCGCAAAAATGTGATAAAAGAAAGTAAACTGGCTTTCAAATTATGAAATGTCAAGAACTGAGCTGTCATCCTTTGACATTTATTTAGTAAAAATTTGGGACATTTTAACCAACAACAACAAACAATTTTAATTGTGAAATTTATGAATTTAAATTTGAAAGACCGGGTTTCCAGAAATAACTAACACTCTAAAAGATGAAATTCGGCGCTGCATTGACGCGATAAGCGAAGCTTTGTTGCAAAATGTGATTCAAAGTTTTGTGAAAAGAACGAACGTCTGCCAACGTTTTAGTGGTGGATATTTGCCAGACTTCATATTCCATTATTAATTCAGATATTTCAACTTTAGGGCGATTTAGCTTTTAAGCTTTATTTAAAAATATAAATTTGTTGTGCACTTCGAAGCACGCGTCATGGCTTAAAGAGCAAATTTCTTATTATTGGATTATATTTCTCTACGATGTTTGATTTGATAATCATCGTCTGATATCTCATCTTTCACAATAAAAAAGAATAATACAATAAAATTTTTGTGTTTTTGTGGTATGTATGATCTTATGAAAGTGGGCCAATTTGGTTGCACCCGTCATGCACTTTAAAGCTCTCTCGTTTCATATAAATTCTTGTAAATAGATAACAATAGTATATAAAAAAATTTACCCCTTTGAGAAATAAATTAATTAAAAAAATGTGTTTCTTTCTATTAGTAAAAGACGTTTAAAGCGTCTGAATGTTGCACCCGTCAGAATAGAATCGCCCTTTACATTGGTATCAATTAAACTGAATTTCTCACAAAAAAAAAAATGTTTTTAAGCCAATTTTTTTAACCATATGAAATACCTTAATGCGCAACGCAACGAAGGGTATTGTGTTTATCAGCCTATGTATGTATGTATATGTGTTCTTTTGCGGCACTATATAAACCGAACGCGTGGACCGACTTTGATTATTCTTACATCAATAGATTTTTCTTAATCCTGGGAGATTAAAGATATATAGCAACGTCCAACAGACGCCATTTTGTAAAAACGAAAATAGTTAAAAAGTCAGCGAAGTATGTACGAAATAGGTATCATTCGACAAGTATTTTAAAATCACCTGTAGGCTTCTCTTATGATTTTTCATTTCGAGTGATCATTTAGGATATTTAACGGTTCAAAGTTGGTCGCAGTCTGATTTCTTTATTTTTTTTTTTAGTTACTACTTGTACATATGTTACGCACAAGGCACATTGACTACAGGTACACGCTTTAGCTACAACTCTGCACTTCTCACATAGTTCTACAAAGTAAATGTCAAAAAAAATTTTGCATCAAACAAGGCACAAAAGTATTTTTCAAATGAATTGTTCGTTATAAACGTGTAAACAAAAAATCAGCGGATGAGCAATATGCCTGATGCGTGTACCTATTTGATATGCCTTGGTTACGCACTTGCACAATTTCTGCAGTATCAACAGCTGTTTGCCAACTGCTGAACATCTGTGATTTTTTGTGTTGTCATTGCTTATGATTTAGAGCGCAATATGTTTAAAAATATTTGTTAATTTCAACAAGAACATTTCATGATTACTTCACGTCTATGAGTTTTCATTATAGAATTGGCTCGAACTCGTTCTGTCGGGATCATTTTAAATACAAAACTATGATCAAACCCATTCCAATTACATGGGTTTGATCAAAAGTTTATCTCTAAAACCAACCGACTGGACAAGTTTAGACTTGTATCGAACTAATTCAGTAGCTCGTTTTTGACTAGAGTTGTGTCCAGCAGCTCTTTGAAACTAGTTCGTTCTGTTGGACACTAGTCAGGCCAAAAACGTCAATGTAAATTAAATGGGTTTGAAACAACTTTTGATTCGAACGCTCTCAAACTAGTTCAAAGAGAGCTGTTGGACACAACTCTATTTTTGATACAAACCAATCATCAAACACATGTAATTTAAATGGGTTTGATCATAGGTTTGTGTCAAAAACGAGCTACTGAATGATTTTGATACAAGTCTAGGCGAGTTCGAGCCAAGTCAAATTTTCATGATCCTAATTAGTATTTGTTTGCACTTACGTGAGTGATTCCAGCACGCGCTTGAGTAAACATAACAGGGGCTGTTTCTAAATTACATATAGATGTAAGTATGTAATTTTTTTAGAGTTAGGGTTGTGTCAAAAATGAACTAGAGAACGAGTTCGGCCCAAGGCTAGTTCAGTCGGTGATTTTAGACACAAAACTATGATCAAACAAATCCATTTAAATTACATCGGTTTGCTCAAAGTTTTGTGTTTAAAATATCTGACTATCCAAGTCTAGTTTGTTCTTCTTTAATATAAAAATTTTTTGCCAATACTTTCTTATATTTTAATTATTAATATTCGATATGTTTTATTTATTGATATAACATTTAAAGTGCATTTAGAAATTAGCAAAAGCATTTTATCTACATATGTACATACTTGTGTACATATGTACATACATATGTATATGCGTATTTATATAAATACTTATATATTTCAAATTGTTTTAGAAAATGTTTAAGACTTCTCTGGAATAGAAAAATTAACATAATTGTATGCAGGTGGACAATCTGGGGCTTCAGGTTTTTTCTTATTCTTCTCACGAATATCTCGGCACAAGTTGACAATGGGCCACAGTATAAGAGCGTGAAGAGCTTAAAATAAAAAATAATATATATATATATATATACATATACAATATATTTTAAAATATTAGTTGCTCAGTTCATAAACCCTTGTAAGAGTCATATGTCGTGCAAGCTTTGTTGGTATATATTATAAAAACATTTTATTGACCATTTACTCATAGACAAACTACGACTCCTACAATAGATTGTGAATAGAGCAATTATTTTGATTTTCAACTCACCAATTCCCAATCCACTTATAACGAAAATGGTTAGAAGTTCTGATAGGCTAAGGCCATTTACGGCCCCAATTACTATGGCGCATGCAACTCTTATACAGTTGCCGGCAAAACTAATGCCACTAAGAGCCAACCAAGGCCACATCAACTTGTGACGTCTCTATGGGAGAAAAATTTTGTTCAAATAAATTTGATTTTTAAAAAGTATAAAGAGATTTCCCATACCTGTACAATGCCCATTATAAGCATCCCACTTAAAATAATCATTAAAAAGCTTGCCGACAATATTCCGCTAAATAAAATTGTTCTTGCACCTGCTGTTTTATTTCAAAAATATTGATAATATTATTTAAAGTACGAGTGAGTATGTATCTATTAAAATTTCAATATTGAGAACTAGTGGGAAGCACTTCAAATTTAATTGTTATGCATACATATCGTAGTAACAGAGTCATAAGATCAAAAAACATGCTTTTTTTTAGTTAACATTACAGAATTAATTTTCATATCGTTTTTAGGGTTCCGTAAACCAATTGCTTTCGCTACGATGTCCGTCTCTCTGTCCGTCTGTCACAGGCAGTTTTCCTCGGAACCGTAGAAGCTACGGACCTGAAATTTGCACAGTATATGTAAAATTTTGCCCGCTACAACAACAAATATATATGACAGTTAAAATTTAAAGGGTGTTCCAAGGCGAGCAATGAAAAATTTTGAAATACTTACCTTAACATAGAAAGGCCCTAACTCATTATTTTCATGACATTGAGTTTTTTTGTATATTTCGGTAGAAGATCATCTAAAGTATCGAAAAATGCAAAAATCTCGATTTAAAAAAAAAAGATAATGATTCAGGGCCTTTCTATATTAAGGTAACGTTATGTAAATACTTGAAATTTTCAAAGTTAGTGTATTTTATGCACACAGCACTGAAATTAAAAAAATCAAAACTAAAGAGTATTCTATCAGTTACTGGCATTTTGACTATTAAATTTTGACAACTTGCTATATCTTCGCCACCGTCAGAGGAAAAATCTTGAAATTTTTAAAAACACTAAAATTAAAAAAAATCCCCAAATTAAAAAAAATCGCCATGAGAAAAAAAAACGCCAAGACTAAAAATAAAATCTAAAACTAAAATTAATCGCCAAAAATCGCCAAAACGAAAAAACCGAAAACAAAAAGCGCCAGAAACCCCCCAAAATGTTTACACGATTCATACATTCTGTAAAAGTCATTGGAGATGATTCAAATTTTGCACTATTTTGTCAATCGTTTCTGTAACGAGTGTGAGAAGTTTTCGAGTCTAATTTTTTTTATAAAACAAAAGCACAATTTTTGTTGCGTATCAGCTGACAAAATCCATGACATTTAAATTACATGAATTATGGAAAATGTATTGGCAATGTTTGCTACGTAAAAATCTACAGAGAATAGATTTTAACGTGGCAAACGTGGCTTATATACATACACACACATGTATATAAAGACAACCAACCACCATAACAGCTGATACATTCACAGGTAGCTTACGTTTTTACTAACTAACATCCAAACTTAAACGATATGAGAGCTTCAAAAGTAATACGCTACGAAGTGACTAATGAAACCATTAATAATGCAGAGTTAATATTCACATCATTGTTCATATTGTTTAAAAATTTCCAACAGTCCTTAAAATAACAACACCACGCATTTTTCTGATTTGCATTAGTGTCCCTATGTATCAACTGTTGTAGGACAGTTCATGTGATGAAGGCATAGTCACTGGTCACTGAACTATACCGACTTCAGCAGATACTAATCGTAATGTAACATCAGAGCGCCCTCCTTCTTTGTATAGTAGAGTAATTGGTGAAGTAAAATAACCAATAAAATGACTACTAAGCACAGCTTCAAAAATTTAATGCATCTCATTGACACCAGAGTCGCTGCAACACTGGATTATTATAAAACGTGGAAAAAGCAGAGTTGTAAAAGAATGAAGCTTTCCTCTACATTTTCCTTCCCCACCTGTCTTCTCTATCACTATACCTCTCCTAAAGAAGGTAACGCCTAATAATAGTAGTAGCCATTCATTTGCCTGAGTGTTACTTCTCTTTATTAAAAAAAAGGAAGGCTATAGCTATGCTGCTTAGCTATATAAAACAAACTAACGTTTTTCACAATGTATGGTTAAGAGTTAAGGTGAACTTTAACTGACAGTTCTTCATACAAAAGTTGCCGTTAAAGCCCCTGTTAGCTTTTAATTGCACATTGTGAAAAGGGCCGTTAATGTGTTAAATAACAATTCAAAACAAAAATAACTGTAATAGTGTCGATTATTTTTGTTACGAAAATCACTTCCTGGCTTCTGTGTTGTGACATAAATAGCATAGCTATAGAAAAGTATATTTTGAATTTTTTGGTTGTGACGACCTTTTGGAGTTTAGGTTACGATATGTATGCCAGTATGTATGTATTAATATATCCATATGCATTATGCAGTTACTTACATTGTACATACATTTACAGTGTAGCTATGTACATACATGTGCACATGCTCAGGTATATATTTATGTACATACATATGTACATATACATATGTATGTACATATATTTCGTATGCACGTAGTAGCATAGATATTTATGTACTCGTATGTACAAACTACATACATACATACATACGTTTTTTATATTTTAATGATGCCTTATTTCTGTAATTTTGTCAAACTAATAACCAAATAAGCGCTTAATTAAAAAAAAAAAATTCCACAATATAAAAATAATTACAGTTTAATGTAAAATGTAAAAAGCAATAATTTTCCAAGATTTAATTGAGACTCAATTTTTATGACTCAAATTTTACACGTAAGCTTTTTTTCTGGCAGCAACTAACTATTGGCAAAGGTCTGTTACTACTTCCCACTAGTAAGAGAATTTAAAAAATATCTGTATGTATGTATTTGTTACCAGCACCATCACGTTGTTTTTCAACAGAATCCTGATTCGTTTGCAAGTCAGTATTATTTGTATTAGGGGTATTAGGTCTGGAATTTCCAGTCGTAACTGAAATGATGAAAATGCTAATTAGCATATACACCAAAATATTCAAACCGCCAATAATGACACCCAGTGTAGAGCGACTACAACACTTCATTTTATTTTGATTGTCTCCTTTTCTTTTAACACTAACACTATCGATTTCAACCGATCAAACGGTGTTTCTATGCCACAAACCGAGCGCTAACTAAATTTTTAGATCACAAGCTTTATTTATAAAAGCTATGAAGACAATTAAAATTTTAATAGCAGAGCTGGAATGTACTTTTGTTTCACTATTTTGTCACATAACGTACTTTAAGGCCAAAATTCACAGTCTATAGTTAACTAACGCCCGTGGTTTAACTATCGATTTTCCTTATCAATTTCATTGTTTAAACCGCCTTCGTTAATTAACTTAAGATTGAGGATTTGAGCCTAAAAAGTTTTTCTTTACCTTAAAGCCCAGATCTCACTATCGGCACAATGTACCGATTTTTGTTAGCTCACTGAAATAAAGTCATTACTGATAAGCTAAATTGGCCTTATTTTTCAACTGATTGAAATATAAGGACATAATTGCATTGGTAATAGAGCCATATAGACTTATCCTGGAATTAATTTAGATATAAGGCTATTTTTTTATTACTTATGACTTTATTGAAGTGAGCCGTTACGTCTACGTTATTTGTACCGCAATTGTGTCATGTAGACTTGGGTCAAACTCGTTCACTAGTTAATTTTTGACACAAACCTATGATCTAACCGATTTAAATTATATGGGTTTTATCATTGGTTTATTTCAAAACTGAATGAGTTCGACCCAAGTCCAGCGTCATGTGATCTATGGATCTATGACCCATCCCTTCCGCAGAGCAAAGTTTACTTTGCAATAGACTTGGGTCGAACTCGTTTACTACTTCAGTTTTGACATAAACCTATGATCAAATCCATGTAGAGCTAGATCCAAATCGTTCATTCGTTAATTTTTGCCACAAACCTATGTTTTGATGAACGAGTTGGAGCCAGCTCTAAATCCATGTAATTTAAATAGTTTGGATCATCGGTTGATGTGAAAAATTAACTAGTGATCGAGTTCGACCCAAATCTAATGGGTTTGATCATACGTTTGTGTCGAAAACGAGCGACTGTATGAGTTCGAGCCAAGTCTCAAAGTACTGAGTTTGTTAGTTAGATAGAAGTGGAAAAAAGAGTTTAAAAAATTTTAGTTTAGTTCTATGTATGAATTTACTACCAACGGAGTCATCGATTGTTCGTAAACAAGCCGCATAGTTTGTCCATCAGTTTGTATTAGAATTGGGTCGAACTCCTTCAGTCCGTAATTTTTAGAATTGGGTTAAACTCATTCAATCGGTTGTTATTGACACAAAGCTATGATCAAATCCATGTAATGTCCATGTCGATGTGTCATAGACTGAATGAGTTCAACACAAGTCTAGTCACATATGATCAAACTCATATTTGTGTATAATGTTGTGTATGATACATACTTGTTTGCTGATTTTTTGGTTCATATGTTATATTCGAAAGTGAATAAAGGTGCCGAAGGTGCGATAATGAATAAGACATTTCGATTGTATTTAAAACTCTTTCACTAGTTCGACCCAAGTCTAATCATACTGTTCGCAGCTCTCTGTTGCAGGTTAGAGCTGGGTCCAACTCGTTCATTCGTTCATTTTAGCCACAAACCTATGATCAAATCCATGTAATTTAAATGTCTTTGATCATAGGTTTGTGGCAAAAATAAACGAATGAACTAGTTGGACCCTCTTCTAGTGCAGATGTAAAACAAAGTTTAAAAGAAAATGTAAAAAACTTTGGCAAAGCATACTTTGCGTGTGCCATAATAGTAATACATAATAATGTTACCAATTAAGCACATTTGAAAACAAAGTACTTTTCATTATAATGCCATTAAAAATAGTTTACCCATCACAAATAGAGGGAAAACGTAGGCAATATATGTAGTTAAGTAAACTATTCAAATCAGAGACGGTAACAGGAGATTTAAAAATGAGCCGCTAGTTTATTTTATAGAAATAGCATGGCGATAACAATTACAATAATTCAAGAAGTGTACAAAGTAGACTATATATCAGGCATATACAAAACACCTCACACTTTCATCTGTCATACATTAGCAAAATTATTGTACAATAATTGATATTGTACAATAAAATTGCCTGTGTATACATTATATTAGTAGGTGGCATAGTTTGTTGGATAAAATCCAATATGTCTCATACTGTTGATGTCTTTTACCCCCATGCTGTACTTTGATCTCCAAAAGAAATTTTCTTTCTTCCAAGTTTTCTTTTAACGTAATAATATTCGCTGTTGAATCACAAAACACAATTGGACAAGGAAAGACTTTATTCAGCCACAGATCGACCAATCGGCTTAAACTACAAAAAAAAAATATTTTGGCAAAAGCACCACCATCAATTCCACACTCACAAAGTTTAATTGCAACCGGTTGGACCGTTTCACGGGAATTTGATTTTTATATATGTAGACACAGTGCACTCGCGAGATAGTGAATTAATTCAAACCGGTGTTCACGTTTGTGAATTGTTCACCTTCTTATTCTAAAAATAGGAGAAAAAAAGGATAAAATGAAAAACCCCGATTTAAAATTTACTCGTACCTAAACCGACCGGTTTCGGTTTATTAAACCTGTTGGTTATTGTGTAATTCGATTCGAAAGCATAACTGTTGCCATTTGTATGCTTTTAACATATAAATTCAAAAGCTTTTTCTCTTTCTTATGAAAACTATTTTCATAAATCACATACATCACCGCAAGATGGATTTTATGAGCCATATATATCTACAGTTAGAGTTGTGTTCAACAGCTCTTTTGAACTGAGATGAGCTGTTGGACACAAGTTCGGTCAAAAGCGTCAATGTAAATTAAATGGGTTTGAAATAACTTTTGACTGGAACGCTCTCAAACTAGTTCAAAAAAAGCTGTTGAACACAACTCTACTACAGTTCTGTCGAGTTTTCCAATCCAAATTAAAAATTCACTGCTGCTTCATTGGCAGTACAAGCCACAATATCAGAATCCAATGAAATGTCGATCTCAATTAACTTTTGCCGTAGAAGGTCTTGAGTTTTTATTTTGGAATTAAATCTACTAAAAATTCAACTTAGACCCATTATTTTGCCTACATCTAGTACTAGTCCACTCATCCAACGTTAAACTGTATTTTGGCTGTTTCGATTTCTGTGAAAACCGAACTGCAAACTTTAAGACGTCTTGAATTTTTGCCAAACCAATCACTTAAAGTTTAAGCCTATGTATACTTGAAGCATTTGTGCAGCACAGCAGAAAGTGATTCTCTAAAATTTTGCTTAATTAGAATATATTTTCAAGTTCAACTACATAAACTTTCTACGCTATATTAAATTACTATGTAAAGAGGTCATTCCCGGAACTAACAAACATAAAATATTAATATTTTAACTTTCTTGTAACTAAGCGCATTAGTTTTTATTGTTCAATTTACAATTGGGGTATTCACAACAGTCTCTTAAGTGTCATAATGTCTTAACATTTTAACATAGTTTAAAAAATTGTTGTTGTGGCTCAAACAAAAAGGTCATAAAGTAATAAGACTTTCTCAGCTATGTTTATTGTTTGTCATAACTACATGTAGAAATACGTGAGAGTTTACCAAAGGAATTGAGAGGGAGAGTAAGCAATGCACAAAGGTGCTAAAACCAGTGATGCCAACAATTCGGAGGCAAAACGAGCCAACCGAGTAGGCAAAAAGAGCTAAAAAGAGCTAAATTTAAAAATTAGATATTTTTCCGTTTTAAATCTATGAATATATTTATTATTCAATTTGTACTTCAAGATTTTTTAACATTAATAAAAACGGTGTATGTACTGCAGCATATAATGCAAGATGTGCTTGCCCAATTTGCGTTTGTGTTGGAACTTCTGATATATCTAGAATAGCACAATATCAATAAATGGAGCCATACATTTTTTATGCTTTCGAGTCTCCGAACGGCGAACTAAATCAAAATATTTCGCTCTTATAATTAATTTGCAACATTTGCACAAATCTTAACATGGATCTTTTGTTGGTTTAATCCATTTTTTAAACGAGGAATCTGATTCCCAAGCTTTCCTGTTTGGCAGTAAGAATCCATTTCAATAATTTGTCAAAAATTTTCTAATTATTCAGAAACGAACACACTAAATACATAAATATATCTTAAATGGTTTCAAAAAAGTATCTGCATTTGCAACAAAACATATTTACAAAAAATGTAAATGCCTCAAAGACGAAAAATGAGGGTAAAAACGAGAAAATTTACTATAATATGCGAAAAGTGCTAAACGTGCCGTTTTTTTAAATTGAAAAGAGCTGTGTTAGCTCTTTTTTTAAAAAACGAGCTAAGGGGAAAAATTTCGAGTTAGAAGCAATCAAAAAGAGCTAAATCTAGCTCCAAAATAGCTAAGTTGGCATCGCTGGCTAAAACCGAAATACAAATAAGTACAATATTTTTAATTGTAAATTATGAGGGGTTGCTCACAGCATTATATTTTTTCGTGTTATTACTTTAAAACGTGTTAATTTATGAGTACCATCTGAATACCCCAAATGTATATATGAATAACTTTTCTAGAACAGCCGTTTTCCTATGCTTTTGCCGAAAAATAATATTGTACAATGTTGCCAACAAATTTCACAATATACTTATGTATGTATTGTACTTCTTTTGATTTTATGTATTGCACTTCTTTTGATTGTACAATACGAGTAAAAATTAAAAGAATTTTAATTTTCGTTCACATTTTGTGGCACCTTCGAGTATGACTTATACATTGGCGATATTATTGTACAATATGAAATACTATTGCACAATTATATCAAGGAAATCTAAATATTTATAGTACACGGTTTCCCATGTCTGGAAAGTTAGAGACAATGATGAGAATCCGTTATCTGAGAACATGCACAATGTTGCCAATATTTTTATACAAGTTTACTGTAAAGCATGGTACTCTGTTCGAAGTTGTGAAAAATTTTCAGTGCCATTCGTTATTTCGCGTGAAAAATTTGACATGTACTAAATGTAGCCCAACTCGCGGTTTTTTTTAATAAATTTCTCGCTTTTATTGCTTGAAAGTATGCAACATTGTTAAAATTCCGTGCGAAAAAAGTACTTCTCATGTTGTTTCGCAGCTAAACTAAAATGATGCCAGATTAATTTTGCATGGAAGGACATGATTTTCTGTGTTTTTCACACCAAGAACAGAGTACTACTCTTGCGAATTTATTTCGCAAATATTTCATACCAAATACTTTTATATGTAGTTTGACAGCATTTCGCACGAAATTGTGAACAGAGTATCAGGCTTTATGTGGTAATAGTTTTCAAAATATTTACATACATACATACATTGTTTAGCAAATAATTAAAACTATCAGCATCTAATATTCGAGGGGTGTAATTCACTTTACAATCATAACTGGTTGTATGTGCATATGCATGTATGTATGCATGTATTGGGGATCCCCAAGTGAAAATATGCAAGTGTTTTACTAATTGTAACCAGGGTTGTCAGATTTTGTTCGACCCATTTCGCCAAATTGATTTTAAAAATCTCCAAAAGTCACCAAAATCAGTTATTTTTAGTTTTTCTTAATATATGTATATTTGATAATAAATCTGTTTTTATATAACACTTTCTTAATATAAATTTTTATAAAATAATCGCATAAGAATTTAGCAGAAAATCGCCAAAAGCAGAAATAAAATCGCCCAAAATTATTTCTTGTAAATTTTTCTCATCCAAATTCAAAACGGATTAATTACTTTAATTAATATAAAACAAATCATTAAAATCAAATTGTTTAATTTCCTAGCAGACAAGTTTTGGTAGGATCTATTTCCTGAATTACAAAAATGTTTAAATTAAATTTAACAACAAATTTATTTATGGCCAGAAAAAATCGCCATGTCGCCAAACCAAACATTTGGACGCCAAACAAGTTGGAAATTCGCCAAGACCTGTTTGTAACACCTTTTGCCCTGCTTTTAGAGAGAGTTAACAAAAACAATGTTCCAAAAAGTATGTGCATTGTAATAGGCAAGCAAGCAGTGAAATAGATAGAAAAATCGCACTGAGAAATAATAGCAGAATTCAGTGGGTGCTAGGTGCGTCAATTTTCAACTTTAGCCCATACGCCACAAAGTTGGAGTGGAGAAAAACGTCAAAAAAAGTTTACATGAAGTTTTCTCAAAATATACCAAATGGATTTCTTCCGTTTTGAAGAAAAATGTAAATTTTTGTGCGCTTTCATGAATGAAGTTAGAAGTTAATATTCAGGGCTATCATGAATAAAATTCCACGTTTAGTTTTTTCCAGGGAAAAATTCCAACTAATAGGAAATAATAGGGAAAACAAAAAATTATAATTGGAAAAGGGAGAAATTTCACGTGTAATTTTATTCATGATTGCCCTAATTACCTGATTTGTAAAAATAAAAATACGTTTTGTGCCGCATACTACACATTTCTTAATTATTTTAAAAAATTAGCTTTTTGTGTTCCATACGTATACTTTTCTGCTGTGTATTGTTGTTGTGACGAAAATTAATGCCTCAAATTTATTTTTCTTGCTGTCCAGAGAAATAAGTCGATCGTTCAACGCCGACCAAGAAGCCGCCGCCGAAATATTTTTAGGTATCGATCCGTTTCCACATTTACACAAGAAAAACAAGTAATTGAAGTGTATTTAATATAAATAATAACATTTACTGATATGTGTTATACTCAAACATGTATAATTCAAAGTTCTTTTATTTTATTTTAGTGTTTAATAAGTTTATATTAAAACATGTAATCGGCGGCTGCGTCTGGATGACGATGTTTTTGCTTAACAGTCGCCGTTGAATTTTTCTTATGGCACCTTCTGTTTTTGTTATTTATTTCTTGTAGAAATGAAGCAAAACAAGAGTTAACTTTACCTCGTTCGCTTTTGTATGAACAATTTGACGCAATCGCCAAACAGTGGCCTGTACAGCAAAACAATACTTTTTAAACCTAAAAATACTGAATATATATCGTCAGCCCATTATTGGTTTGGAGCATACGCCAAAAAGTCAGAATGGAGAAAAACGACAAAACCATATTTATTAAACCTTAAAATAGTTGATATGGAGCAGAATTAATGCTAAATATCTCGGAAACCATAATTAATTTCGCAAAACCTGGTTTGGATTCAGAAAGGGGATACTCAAAATATATATACCCCATACCTAATTTTATTTAAAAATGGTCGGTGGGTCAAACCAATAATGGGCTGACGATATTATTACGTAACTATTATATTAATTATATATTAATACCTAACTAATTTTTTTGAGAACGGTCGATGGAGCAAAGCTATTCTGGGGCGAAAATATGTATATAAGTATGTGTTTGGTCCCCGCTTTAAGGTAAGGCATATCCTGAGAAATGTAGACATACTGTGTAACCTCGCTCAGCGCAGCCAATAGAAAATTAGGCTGCTGTTGCGAAAACCAAGGCTATTTTTGGATTAAAAAGCTTATGTCAAACCATACAAAAAGTTTATTCTAAAATAAATGTTAGTTAACTTTTAAAATAATCGCATTTAATTTTATTAAAATTAAAAACAAAAGAGTACATTTCAAGAGAACATTTCAAGGGCAAAATTATTCACGATTGCAATTTCGCGAAAAGGGGCAGATAGTTCGAGGGAAAAAATGCTCACGATAGGGGTGAATAAATTTTAAGAATGTTTCCATCAGTCAAGAGACATAGATACATACATACATATACATACGAACATACATGTTGCATGTATGCAATTTTAAACTAAAATATTGCATTATACCTATAAAAGTATTTTTTAATTTATTTTAATGTAAACCATTCAAACACGAAATATGTGACTCAAACCACTTCCATAGTTATGGGCACATTTGTTTATATGAAAATTATCGCAATCAGTTCATATCGAAAATTTATTGATTTTTCATACGTGGACAAATGACACGCAGCTTTTTTGCTTATTAAATTTTTTAGTAAATACAGTGACTTTTTTTAATCGGCTTCAAAAAAAAAAGGAGGAGGTTATCAATTTTTTTTTATTACTTCATTTTTTTCTGGAATGGTAAATTTTAAATGTCCTACGGCTGAAGCTATCGAGCGTTTTACTCATAGAAATCGTTTACGCAGTAAAAGCAGAGCAGCAAAAAATTAATTCTTTAAGGTCATGACTCACTATCCTACACAATCGCACGACTTACGAAAACGACGAATTGTTATTGTCTTTTGAAAATTTTCATAAATTGCATCATACCAGGGTGGTATTATCTCAAAAGTCACACGATTGTGTAGGATAGTGAACCACTGCCTTTAATGGTAGGTACAGTTATAGCAACGTGTTTATGCAACCAGGCAGGTTGCATTGTCGGTCGCATAGTCTGTAGTCTTGTTTATGGGTGCATTCGAAGTTGCATTCGAAGTTTCGAAAATATCACAATGTTTTGATGTTTATGAGTTGCATTGACGGTTGCATTGTAGGTTGCAGTGTCTGTGTCAAAATATTCGAAAATGTGTTGCGTAAGCAAGTTGCAAGGCCTGTACCTACCATAATAGACACGATGAGCTATGTATTCTACGAGGGCGAGTCAATAAGTTCGTTTTTAACTTACCCGCTATAAAGACAACACTTTTCCAGGCAAATGTTCGATATTTTATGTTTGACAGCGACAAGAAAAAGTAAATTTCGTTATTTTTTGTGAAAAAATACTATAATACTATAATACTATGAGGACTCTTCATCATCAATTTCAATGCTAAAAAGTGCATTACTGAATTTCATTGTGGCTTTACAACAGTGAACCGCATGCCATACCACAAATGTGGACAAGAAAATCATACACATGCTTATGTCACTGAGAAAGCGACGAATGAAGTTGTGCGCGCATGTACGATAGCATCGAAAGTTTTGTTTCCATTCTACTATCGATAGTTTTTTTTTCGATTGCGATACTATACTATTGAAAAAATTTATTACCAAATTCGCAATAAACTCGATAAGAAAAAAATTCCTGCAATAAATAACAGCTTTAACTGACAATTAAACTTTGTCAATTAAATTTTGTAATTAATTAAATTTTCGAACAAAACCTTATTTAACTTAAATACATTTTTAATTGATTTTTGTTTTTTTTTAAATTTTTTTTTGTGCAGTTCGCTGTGTTCTTCTCCAACATGTCCTTCATAGTTGACTTACACGCGCGGAAACATAAACTATCTTCATCAATTAATAAATTTTAATGCGACGTGTTCCTTATTAGAAACTAAGTTTTTCTTTAAATTTTATTTAAAAATTTTTTGCTTTTGAATAATTTTATTCTAAAAGAATTTGACATTCATACTGAGACTCGTAGAAGTTTAAAAAATACCTTCACTTTGACCCTCCCAAATCTATGTACGAGTATTAGTTTTTTGATGATTGAATGATTGATTTTATTTGTTTTATTTTTAAATCTGTTTTAAAAATTTACAAGTTTCAAGTTATGCGCTAGAAAAACGTTCTAAAGTGTGAAACAACATGAATGGTTCGTTCCAAGGCACATTCACAAGGTAGTAGCGGAAATTCAGCTGAGCTATTTTTTTTTCAAATTAAAGTTCATCAGAAACTTAAAAAATTTTTTACGAAAGAGAAATTAAAAGAAAATGTTAAAAAATTTGAGTATGAAAAATATTTTATTAAAATAAATTCTGTGAAAACAAATATAAAAATATGAAAAAAATCTATTAAAAAATTGTGAGAAGTAGCTGCCGTGGAGAAATATTTTCAAATTTATGTGAATCAATTTTATTATTATTGTGTTAAACAAATTCTATTTTTGAAGTTTTACCTGGAAATGAATTTGCCTTGGTTCGTTCCATATAGTGTTTTTCATACGGGATTTCCCGGGAAAAATTTCCCGGGATCCCGCACATTTTCCGGGAAAGAAATCCCGGGAAATTTTTGCGGGAATTCCCGGGATTTTTTAATTTTGTTATGGCAACTTAATTTGTATTTATACATTTCTCGATGAGTGTCGTTATCCACTTTATGTATGCGATGGTGCAATGGTGATGGCAATATCACAATAGCTAAAGCTTTACAACAACTAAGGCCGAGTTTACATCTGGCACGCATGCGTTCTGAGATTTAGATGCCTTTATTTGGAAAAAGCAGAACGCGACGTTCAAAATTTAATTCTACAACAATTCATAAAATAACAGATTCTATTTGGTAACTAGTACGGTTAACAGCATTAACAGCTTATTCTGTACTAACGTCCTATTTCCAAAGAAATATGCCCTTATGCAAAAACGATTGTTAAAGTTAAAGCATGCGTTAAAACTGGTTTTGCCATACAAAATTCGTTTTTTAAACCAACTTTAAGTTTAAGAATGATTTTTTAATAAGGGGGATATTTTGTAATATTTTTTAAATAATACTCGTATAATTTCTTTTTTATAATATTTGTATCTATGTATTACTATTTTATAAAGAACGGAAACGGGTTTATTTTTTAACTAATGTGTGTATAAAACGTTATTATTTAATCGATCTCATGAATTATAATTTGTTTTTGTTGAAATAAATTAAATTTAAAAATATTTTGTATTGTTTTGTACTGGGCGGGAATTACCGGGATTTCCTGGGAAACCGAAAACCCTTTCCCGCTTTCCCGGGAAATGAAAAAGTCCGGGAAAAGAAAAACTCTAGTTCCATAGCAAACCATAAACAAAATTTATGTATTTACCTTAAATATAGAAAACAATTAAAATCATATACACACATACATACATACATATTACAAATGTATATGCACACACACAAACAAACAAACATTAGAATATAAAGATTAGATACCCCCTGTACAGACATTTGCAGACTCACATAGATTATTTCTTGACTAATCTTCCGAATGAGATTTCGTTCAACTTTTTTCAATTCACTTGCGCGCTTAAAAAATATCCTCGAAAATGAAGAAGAGAAGAGAGAAAACAATAAATAAAAAATGTAGTGTTGGTTGTTGTTGTCGGTCTTCTTTCTTTTCATGGGGTTTTCACATAACCCCAAAGTGGGCCGCCTCGGGCTAATGAAAAATTCAAAGCGATGTCAAGCTGATATTTTTGATCTGATAAAAAAGATTTATTGCAACTAGATTTTTCTATACAAGAGCTAAATAAGTCTGCTGCATTTATGGATTGTTGCTTTACAGTTTAGGAAATATTCGAGAAAAAATTCAAGTTGTGACTTTTCACCAACCATGTTCGGCCACTGTTCGGCTAATGGAGAAAAGAAAACTTATTATTATGTATTTAAAACAAAATTTTTTTCTATAAAAAAATGGTATTAAAATAATAATTAAGTCAAAAATTACACGCAATTTAGATTAAAATTTTAAAAATAGTTAATTTTTCGAAGTTTTTTGCAGAAAAGAGTGGGTTAATAATTATTTCGCTATTATAAAAAAATTGCAAAATTACCCCCACATTTCTACTTATTTAAAAGGTGGCAAAGAACTTTTTATTGGCCAAATGTCGTCGTTAATATTTCAAATCCTCATTAAATCGACTCATTAAGTTGGCATAATATTCGCCATTGATGGTTATAGGCTTTTGAAGGTAGTCACTGTGGATTATACCGCGTCCCTTGATTTTATTGGCTGACAAAGCCACCTTAGCCTTTTTTGGTGCCGATTCATCCCGAGAAACCCATTGTTTTTACTGCTGTTTACTGTCTGGCGGGTTGTAATGGAACTACGTTTTGTTAACGGTTACGAAGCGGCGCTAAAACACGTTCACATTTCGTTTCAACAACGCCAAACTAAGCATCTATATTTCTCTCAATCAAATTAGTCAGAGTTTGAGTAAGGCTAGACTAGACATTAATTGGGCTTGATGTGTACTATTGCAAAGAAATTTTTTTATTCGCTATGGAGGGAACCAGATCGTTTCGAAATGTACTTATTTTCGTTATAAATATAAAATGTAAGGCCTTTTTTCTCAAACTCCAAGGCTAGAACCAAAAAATTTATTATGCCACCTTACAGTACGAATAGACGAGCAATTTTTATTTCTGAACATAAGAAATAACGTCACAAAAAAGTTTGTGTTCAAACTTATTTTAAGGGGTGGCTAGACGTATAATGTTAAAAATCAAAATTTAAGTTCTCGTTTGCATGCAAAATGTGCGTTTTAAGTTTTGATTTTTTAATACTTCTACCATAGAGCATATATTTTGTTCTTTTGCTTGATTTTTTTTATAAAAAACATATTATTTTAAATTTGACAGCTTGTGTCCTAACATAATTGCTCAGACTTGTGTTTGAGCAATTATTTCCAAACATGTGTTCGAACACTAACATTTAAGGTTTACACAGTCATTTTTTGTGTTAGCAACAGATTTTGACAATTGCCAACACAAAAATTTCCAAACTTACATATGTCTCGTGTAATCTAACTGTTAAGACCAAAAACATCCAATTATTGGGATTTAAAAAAAAAAATGGGAATTGCGGGAAAATCAAATTTTGCATAATTTTCTACCTAAGAGAAAATTTTCAGCCGAAAATATTGATAAATGCGAATTATATAGCATTCCTTTGTGTAAGACCTCTGTCTTCCAGGTTATGGTTATGGCGCTATGGCGAGTCACTTTAGATTCAAATACAGTATTGCCCAATAAGTTTGATTCGAACAGCTGTTTTGTATGGTTGTGGTTATGGGAACGTTTAATTGAATCTTAAAGTCTTTTGTATGGGTCATATCCAAATGTTAACAGAAATACAAAAAAGTCTAACACTATTTAACACCGAGTGTGAAGTTTTATGTTAGCAATAATTGCTAACGAAAATTATCTGACAATTATAGCAACATATGAAGTTACTCGTATATTGCAGGCAGTTGCGATGAGCGGTCAAGATTAGAGATAACTTACTTTTGACAGTTTCAGAAATTATTGCTGACATACATATTAATTTCTAATCCAGAATTTATTAAAAAAAATTATTTATACACATGTATGTACATACGATTATGTAGATATTTATAATATGTATGTATATAAATTGTTTAATGTACATACAAAAGATTAATGGACCTACTTACATGTATTTCGATTATATTTTTACTAAAACATACTCGTATTTTTATGTAAATATCAATTTACAACATGAAATTTTTTTAGTTGTTTATTTTTATTATGTACTCGTATACTTTATGATGTTTACGTTGACATTTACATTTTGATCTTCATTCCGTTTTAATTACAAGTCTAAGGCGGCAATAAACTGCAAACAAAGTTCTATAATACTTGTATTTATTGTTCTTTTTATATTTTATTCTAAATACGAGAAAATTAACATAAAGAACAAATATAGAGCCACATAAATACAAAGTTTTTCGAAACTGCACAATGGGCTGCATGTTGTTATAAATTTTTTTTTTTTTTGAAAATCAACGCTGCTGTAATATAAAATAGTACATAATATCAAAAAAAAAAAGGAAGAGATGGGTCTTAAGTCCATATGACACTTCATTTTTCTTTCATTTATCAAATTTTAGAGAAAAGTGCAAACATATTGTAACAGGAAAATTCAACGGGTGCAAGGGGTTCAGCTATATTAAGAAAAATGAAATAATGTCAACAACTTGACTGAAGTTATCGATAACAAATGAAGGTCTGTCAAAAAAAATTTAACATTTTTCAATTTAAAATTGACATTTCAAGCTGGAAACATAAAAGTGTTCGCTACTTTTTCGACTGGCTTGCCACTTTTTGTCCCCCTTTTTTTAGGATGAGTTTATAAAAATAAATTAAAAAGAAAAAACGAAAAAACTACACTAAGTTTCTCGTTTTTTTTTTAATTTTGCCCCTTTTTTTAAATCCCCTATTTGGTGCCACTTTTTGAAAAATGTCATCGGTCACCTTGCTTACAGCCAATCGACTGTGTTCTTTGGTTTGTGGTCATCTGCAAAAACAAAACAAAACAAAAACAAATTGAGCTATCCTTCTCATTGTTTTTGTATGGTTTCACTCACTTCAAAGAACGAAACAAAACACAATCAAACAATTTGTTTCATTTATTTTCGTACTCTGATTTTAAATACAAAGAAATCAAAACAAAAATAAGCTTATAACACTAATAGTGTCGATTATTTTTGTTACGAAAATCACGTCCTAGTTCTTGTGTCGTGACATAAATAGCATACCTATACAAGGAATTTTTGTTAGCTTTTAGGTGAAAAATCTAATAAATAAGTTTGTTTTGTAAAGATTTATGTTTGAGGCTTTTAAATTTACTATAAGGAAAAAGTTTTTGATTCGCATACCAAGAAAATATAGGCTTCAAAGTATTTCGTTCGATTTTGTATTTGAACGCAATGGTCGAAAGCAGTGAGTTATTAAAGAATGTAGATATGTCGACTTTAGCAGCTAAGATAATGTATTCAAATTGATTTGGAGTATAGATAGAAGAAGTAAAATAGTATCGTTGTATTGCGTGCCAGTTATAAAATATGAGGTGGCAACACTTGTCACGCAGAAGTCTACAGAAAACCAGATTTTTCTGTTGCAAAGCGCATAAAAAGTCAAATAACAATACGACGGGTGGTTATTGGTTTGCCGCAGTAATAATGTATTTTTAACTGCGCGGCAAACCAGTAACCACCCGACGAATAGTGTGCTGTGGAAACAGTGTGTGTGGGTGATGTTACGTTTTCTATAACTTGTACACAAAGTTGAACGATACGACAAGCTGTAAAATAGAACTATACGTTTTTACTAATTTTACCGTAACATTTGTTACCGCCTGCTGAAAAATGTTGTAGTTTCCATATTACATATCTTACAAACACTGAACTAGCCTTTAAAATAAGTGTGTATGGAAGTTACTCAAAAAAAATTAGAGCTTTTCATATACATACATACATACATAAATTTTCTAGACAAGTTGACTGCTTGTAATATACAAACTGCACATTAATCGAAAAGTGAAAATTTTCTGTGCAAAAATTATACCAAAGTCCATTTTTTCATTCAACAAAAAAAAAACAATTCCAATCTTGGCTTGCAAAATGACTGACTCTCTCCACATTAAGAAGGGGCTGATAAGCGGAAAATTACTAAAGTGCACGAAATGTTTTTTTGTGCAGGCGATTTTGATGCCAAATATATAACGATTCTTATTGCAGCACTGCATTTTTATTATGTTTGGGTTTTTTGGTTTAATTTTTCCAACGAATTATTTATTCGTCTGTAAATGCGATAAATAAATTTTGCCAGAAAAACAAACCATTATTTGAATGCCAAACAAAGACCTTCTTCAAGATTATTGTTTCTTGGGATTTGGTGAACTTTAGTTTATATTCATTCATGCATACATATATGTATATGTACATATGTATGTACGTACATGAATGTGTATGCATATGTATGTATGTACATAAACATGAATATAATTTTTATGACTAAGCGGAGAATTTTTGTTTATATTTAGTACAAAGACGAAATAAAATTTGATTTTAACTTTGTCCATTTCATGTTCAATTAATTCTTTTTATTAAACTTAAAGCCAAAAATAAAGTTGTTTATCCAACTTTTATATTTAAAAATTTTTAACTGCATTATTACTGTTGCCAGTAAAACACACACAATATATTTATAACAGCCTTATTTTGTTAAACGCAATCATTGACAACTTTTGTAAATGTTTGTGTTTGTAATTTACATTTTTTCCCTATGGGTACAATTTGTCAACGTTTAGCGTTGCGCTTTACAAAGTCAGGCCCTAAATGTCGCGTATAAAAGCAATTGTTTATCAAACGTGTTCGAAAGCTGAAAATATAATTTTTTTATTATTATTAACTGCCAGAATTTTAAAGACGCAGCATAATTTGATTTTTGATTTTATTTTAATATTTTTTTTTCAACTAATTAACATTACCATTCTTGCCATTTTACCATTTTCACTGCTCAGCATATTATTTTAAGTTTTTCAAAAAACTTCTAAAATAACCTAATTATGCAAATTAAAAATCTGGCATTTTATTTTTTCTTCTATAAAACATTTTAGCAGAAATTTTTAGTATTCATCCAACATAATTTTCTGGCAACACTAAGCACTGCAACAACTTGCACTATGTACCCTCACATGCTTCATTCAACAGCATACACTTGCCATCAACAGAAGGCACTTGCTTTATCACAAATGCACTCACTCACTGTAACTACATACACACATGCACGCACACATATATAGTTTAATGACAACAGGTTATGTGACCTTGACAAAGAAAAACCAAAACAGAGAGCTTAAACAGCTGCGCATGAATAAGTTGGTGCAAGACAGAGAGAGAGAGTGAAAGATGATAGATAAGTGTTGCCATTTGAATAATTATTGCGATTTTTTTTGCCATTTTGAAATATATATGAAAAAGATTTCCGAAAAATTGTTAGTGAGTTTGAAAAAAATAAAACAAATTTTTATACATATCAACTTAAGAGTGCTAAAGGCCTACAAATAGTATTAAAGGGCATAGATTCATATGTTGAGCCTGAAGAAGTAAAATGTGCACTTATCGAACAAGGATTTAAGGTAAAAAATGTTACCAATATAATCAATAGAGAGAAGATTCCCCAGCCTCTATTTCGTGTTGAACTGGAGCCGAATGATATACAGTTAAAAAAAAATGAGACGCACCCAATTTATAGTCTAAAATACCTTTTACACCGAAAAATCACAGTTGAAGAGCCACGTAAGCGTTCAGGTCCCGTACAGTGCCATAATTGCCAAGAATATGGCCACACAAAAACCTACTGCAAATTACCTACAGTTTGTGTTATCTGCGGTGAATTGCATGGTACTGCTAACTGTACCAAGCCAAAAGTACAAGCTGAAAAAAAATGCAGTAATTGTGGAGAAAATCACACCGCTAATTACAGAGGATGCCGTGTATATTCTTTCGTTAAACAGGCTATGGGTCAAAAATCTAAATTAGCTCCAGTTCAATCAGCAAATGCTTACTCCGCCACTCTTCCTCAAACTAGCCAACTAGTAACTTCACGTGTATCGTATGCCGATGCTGCTAAGACTAGTTCTATTCCCACACAAAATGTTCCACCGCCAAGTAATTCAACGAATGCAAACTCTAGCTTTAACTTTAGTCGTCTTGAAGCTACTATTGAGAATCTGGTGCTAACTATAAACAACTTTATAACAAATATGACTAGCATGATGCAAGAAATGCTGAGAATGCAGAATACTCTGCTTCAAGCATTAGTCAACAAACCATGAACACGTTAAAATTATGTTTCTGGAACGCAAACGGCATTCGCCAACATAAAAATGAACTTGAGCACTTCCTCACGGAAAAAAATATTGATATAATGATGGTCTCTGAGACTCACTTGACTTCGAGAAGCTGCTTTAAGATAAATGGTTACACTCTATATGATTCAAAGGACCCGAGAGGGAGAGCATGCGGTGGATCAGCAATTCTAATTAAGTCAAGACTCAAGCACTATATCCTTGAGAACGTTAGTGAAGAATATATGCAAGCTACGAATATTTTCGTAGAAAATTTTTGTTCGAATTTCGTGATATCATCAATTTACTCACCTCCCAGTTACTGAAGATCAGTATGAGAAGTTCTACAAATCGCTTGGATCTTGTTTCGTGGCAGCTGGTGACTACAATGCAAAACATACGTACTGGGGCTCGCGTCTTGTTACACCTAGAGGTAGAGCGTTGTTTAATACAATTTCAAAAATGGGCTTAGATGTCATTTCGAGTGGGGAGCCTACTTACTGGCCTACTGACGTAAGAAAAATTCCAGATGTTATAGATTTTGGCGTCACGAAAAATATCCATAGGGACTTAATTCACGTAGAGGGCTCTGTAGATCTGTCCTCCGATCACTCTCCCACAATAGTTACAATTTTCAACCCACTAAGGAGTGATTTAACTAACTCATATGCGAAAACGATTAATAGGGTCAACTGGCTAGGATTCAAAAAATATATTAGTAGTCACTGCGTAGAAAACATTCAGCTAAGATCACCTGATGATATTGAATTTAATATTGCCAATCTTACCGAATATATTAAACAGGCTGCTGAACATGCCACTACTTCCTATCCGCAGACTGGCTTTAATAGAATTTATTCTACGGATATTGAACGTCTCGTATGTGAAAAAAGGAGAGCTAGAAGAGAATGGCAACAACACCGATCACCCCTAAATAAAATCAGACTTAAAGAATGTACTAAACGACTCAAAGAGCTGCTATCGTCGGAAAAGACTGCATTACTGGAAAAGTACTTAGAAGGTCTTGATGTAACGTCAACATCTAATTACTCTTTATGGCGCGCTACTAGAAATCTTAAAAGACCCGTTGATCTCAAATCACCATTGCGTACTTCGACTGGAGGCTGGGCAAGAAGCGATAGTGAGAAAGGTAACTTATTTTCTGAGCATTTAAAATCTGTATTCACTCCCAATTCATGTACGGGTGCTGCCGATTTACCGAGTGTAGTCTCTCTACCCCCTCGTCCCTTAAGGTTTAAGATGCATGAACTACAAAAAATAGTTGCTGAACTCGACCCTAAGAAAGCTCCAGGTATTGATGGCATTAGTAACAAGATGCTGATGAACTTGCCTCATATTGCAATAAGAATTTTGCTATTTATTTTTAATGCCATTTTACGAATGCAGTATTTTCCACATAACTGGAAACTTGCCAAGATTAAAATGATTCCAAAGCCAGGCAAAGATCTTACCAAGGCTGAGTCATATAGGCCTATAAGCTTACTTTCAACAATTTCAAAGCTTTTCGAAAAGCTGCTCATGACTAAATTGTCCACAATTTTAGCTGATACTGGGTGCATCCCGGACCATCAATTTGGCTTTAGAAGTCAGCATAGCACTATTGAGCAAACGCATAGATTGGTTCAAATTATAAGGAGGACTTTTGAAGAAAAGAAGTATTGTTCTGCCCTTTTTATTGATGTTTCTCAGGCATTTGACAAAGTATGGCACAAAGGCCTAGTTTTAAAATTGAAGACATACCTACCAATAAATATACAAAAGCTTTTGGAAAGTTATATTCTCGATAGAAAGTTTACTGTTGTGGAAGGAGACTTCATGAGTGTACCCGAATCTATATCTTCTGGTGTGCCACAGGGTAGTATTCTGGGGCCAGTCTTGTATCTAATATATACTTGTGATATGCCTGTGAGCAATAACATCCACACTTCTACATTTGCCGATGATACAGCCTGTTTGAGTATTCACAAAAATCCTGATGAGGCATCCCGCAATCTCCAAGCACACATTACCCAGCTTGAAATATGGTTGAACTTATGGAGAATTAGAGTCAATGAACAAAAGTGTGTTCATATAACGTTTACCCTAAGAAAAGATACCTGTTCCCCCATTCGAATCTACAATCAAAATATTCCTCAACATTCTCAAGTCAAATACCTTGGCATACACCTTGATCGAAGGCTTACATGGAAATATCATATTGACTCTAAGTTAACCCAAATGAAACTTAAATTGACTCAAATATATTGGTTAATTGGCAGAAATTCAACACTCAGCCTAGACTGCAAACTCTTGATATACAAGTCGCTTTTGAAGCCAATATGGTGCTATGGAATTCAGCTGTGGGGCACTGCTTCAGCTTCAAATGTCGAGAGAATCCAACGAAGGCAAAACAAAATTTTACGTTTGATAACATCTGCTCCATGGTACGTTAAAAACTCAAATATTCATCGTGATTTAAATATGCCACTAGTGAGTGAAGAAATTGCAAAATACGCAGGCAAATATTTAACTAAACTCGAGTCACATCCTAATCCGCTTGCCCGTAATATTTTGAGCTTTACTGGACACATCCGCTTAAAAAAGAGGGACACAAGGGCTCTTATACCCAACACTCCAGATGGGACTGCTTAAAAATACTTCTTTTTGATTATCACTACTTATGTATTATTTATAACTATCACTAAGCTTATGTCCGATATTGGTCGGGCCTAATAATTATATTTAGATTTAAGATTTGATTACTTATTGTTAGTTCATTTTTGAAGATACAATAAATAAAGATGTATATGAAAAAAAAAAAAAAAAATTTTTCAAATAACAGTGATAACATACATATAGTCGGCTTAGAGTGTAAACCTGCTAAATCCACTTTTTATTAAATATGACAATTTAATATCGTTTGAAAGAAAAAGAGACGCTGCATCGACTGGCTAAAATATTTGTTTTAATTTTAAAAAACGTATAGAAAATGTTAACAGTATTTTGTCTCTGCTGTACAATTTGGTTGAGGTGAGTTAGCAGGTTTACACTCTAAGCCGACGATATGTACATATTTAATATGTACGTGTGTTTATGCATTTGTTTAACGAAAACCGCAATAGCTTTAAAAAAAAAATTTGTATGAATAATGAAGCTACATCGGCGGATCTAACAAAAAATATAGTAACAATAAATAAACAAAAATTATGCAAGTATTTATGTATTGCGGTTTCACGCAAACTTTTACTGAGCTGATTAGATCCACATTATCAAATACATAATTGCAATTTGTTCAAGGGAAATTAATTTTTTTTTCATATACATATATACATATCGCACTTTTACTTCAACAATGGCATAATTTAAAAAATGATATACGAAGAATTTATTCTCATATAGTTACTCATACTGTGTAAAAATTCAATAAAAATATCTTGTGTACTCAACTCTGGAGAGAAAAATTAAATTTTCTTTTTTACAGTGTAAAATTTACACTGTAAATTCAAAACATTAAGCTCGTATTCTGCAAATGGTAAAATCATATGTAATTTTCTTCTCAAGAGGTTGACAAACAAAGAGTGCGTTCGTAAATGCATCATTGCTCTGCATCATATGTGCAAACTTTTACTTTAAATGCAATACAAGTTCGTTGATAATCTGTTTTAGTAGTAATCATGTGTGTACACCATATTTGACATTTATTTGTCACTTATCTACTTCAGTTTAGAACATTTAAATTTCCATTTGCAGCGCAGTGATGCATTTACGAACAGACCCAAACTATGTACATACATACAGACGACATTTTGAAAAGGTGTGCATTGTCAACGATCTGTATGTATTGCGGCGTTATGAAACACCACACTTTGTTCGAAGACAAAACAATCAAAGTTTTAGTTTTAGTTTAGAAACAAAATAAATTTTCATAATTTCAAGGGTTATATCTAGAAACAAGTTGCCAGTATGTTACTACAAAGTAGAATGCCTTCATATAGCCAGTCTTTATTTCAAGGAATAACTCCATACATATCAAAAATATTTATAACATATATTTTAAGATAAGTAAGCTTGTGGCTCACAGCAGATAGCAAATAATCATAGGGCTATGCATACATACATATAGGCAATTCGACAGAATGTCACGTACGTTGATCAATCAATTAAGCTTGTATTTCAGATCAATGCGGTTAGAGTTTTGCTCATATTGCAAATGAAATTTTGAGTGGCTATGACATACATAGTAAAGTCCTGCACCAGACCATTTATAAGAACTTTCAAGACATGAGGGATTTTTCAAATGCTTTACTACAGCAAAGTCTTCTAAAACAAACGCTAAGCAACACTGTTTGCAAGAATTTGTTTCAGTTATTGCAAGTATAGGAGTAAAGAAGAAAATACTTCCGTGACTGAAAAATTTGTGATGCTTGCTTCTTTCTACGCATGGGCGCGTATACAAGCGTCATGCATGTACATACACACACACGTTGTGTGTATGCTCTTTTATTTTTCTGCATACAAACAAACGTTCACTTGCATTTATATTAGTTGTGTGCACTTGCTTAAAAAAAACCTCCCTTAAACACATAATAGCTTACCATCTACATCTTACACACACACTCAAACGTACAATATGGAAAATAACAAGCATACACGTATCAACACTACTTTGTTGATTGTTTGTTCATAACAAGAAGTCTTCACGACATTGCTTGTTAGCACTCATATACACGCACACAAATGCATCTATCGTGCTTAGCTTATAATACAACAGCATTTATTATTGGTTTAGTATAATGCAGCCACGAGAATACATTTAAAAAACAAGACGTATTTACATTTCAAGACTATTTACGCAGGTCTTTAATACATACATAAAATAAGTAAAATATTTATTTTTATTTAGACTTATCAAAAAAAAAGTTTAGTTGGTTACACATAAATATCATAATAATATCAGCATTTTTTAAAGCAAAATTTTAGTATATGGGCGAGATAGGAGAATATCATTATCTTCTCTCTCTCTCTCTCTCATAAACTTAAAAGTGGCTCATCAATAAGTCCTAATTTACACTCAGCAAGTATTATTGCTAAGCTGATTAGTTTTTTAGGAGAGAGAGAGACGAGGGGAAAAGAAATGTTTTTGTTCCCCTCGTCTCTCTCTCTCTTTCTCTCCACCAAAGTAATCAGCTTAGCAATAAGACTTGCTTAAATTGTAAATTAAGATTAATTGCTGTGTGTGAACCACGTTTTTTTAAGTCAGTTTAATCGTTCATGATTACTTCTAATTTATAGTTATTTATTACATAATAGAGTGAATTAATGTAGTTCAATGTTATTTAATGCCAACATATTTTAAATAAAATTAATAACTGACCCATTGTTAATTAATTGTCCTTATCTATGTTGCCAAAACAAAGGGCAAACAAGTTGGTTAGCATGCCTTTTACAGTTTTGATATTGTGCTTCGCCCCATGTTCTTGTTCCCTAAACGTTTTTGCAGATATTGCATAGTTCTCGAAATATTTAGACAATTCAAAATTTTCCATTAATTTTGCTGCAGTATGGTATTGCGCCTTGCACCATAATTTAAAATTTTTTATTTGCATTTTCTCATATACTTTCTACGCAGCACAATCTGTGACTTTTTGCTCTTAATAGTGAGAGCATGTTAGTTTGAAGCGTGTTCTCACAGAATGAGAAATCAATGTCATCATATGACAACAACAGTAAAAAACCAAACAACGTTTCAAGTAGCGAAGTGTTAAATTTTTCTTTACTTGTCGATGCTCAATAAATTTAAAAAAAAAATCTGTGAAAAGTATAGTTAGTATTAATTACATATTTGAATATTTTCCATCACATGTCCCCTAGTGTGCTTGTCACTTCAAATTTAGCAACTCTGCATATTCACAGCTTGTGATGACTTGCCAACACATAAATCAAGAAAACAAGATTGCGCACTCAGCTGTACAAAAAAAATCTACTGCGCATCTACCTCAATATAGAATACACACGAGTCAGTGTTAGCAAAATATATATTTAAAATTACACCTCGTAGGAGCCAAAATTACCCGATTTCAAAGGAATTACACCCAATATATTAAAATAAATATTTGACACATTTCAAAAATGTTGTTTAAGGTCTACTTATGATTCGGTATCAGCCACAGTGAAATGCAACTCAAATTTTCTCAAAATGAGTTTCCGATGGCAAAAAACTCTCCTATATAATGTTCATCTGTAATATAAATTTCGAATCAAAAAAATTGTTTTTTCTTGTTTTGTATCAATTTTTTATCCAAACTCACAGGAAAACATGTGAAAACGATGTGAAAGCCAGAACACATACGATTTATTATATAAAACAAACGAATTTCAAATTACCCGTAAATTACACTTGAGAGCAATTACCCAAGCGCTACACATGCACATAAAAATTACACCTGATTCGGGTAATTACCCGCGATTCGGCAACACTGACACGAGTGTTTGTTGTTAAAAGTGTGTGTGAGAGAGAGAGAGAGAGCACATTACACAAACAAATGTATGTACTTTGTCTACAACAAAATTATATGTCTATGTCACAAGCAGAAAATAAATTAACGGACCTGCGCAATAAGCAATGTTGTTTTCTTGATTCGTGTTGCCAGCATATTGTACAATTGTGTCCTTAATGATGAGAAGAAAACATGTGTAATAACGGATGTGAGATGAGCTCGTCTGGACATGTTTATAGCTGACAAAAGTTTATTGTAAGTCAACAGCGACAATTTTTAAACTAAACTAAAGCAGTTGAAAAATCTATCATGTCTTGAAAGGTCTTATAAATGGTCTTGTGCAGGACTTTAATATGTATGTAATTATGTAATATGAAATTTTTAAAACATTTCTTCATTACCTATAATAATACAAATTATCAAATATATTATAATCATCGAGGGGTTCTTTTGCAATGTAAGAAAGAAATAATCTCCTAATCTTCAAATTTTAATAAGAAATAAAAATAATTTTTGGTACTCTCGGTACCAAAAAAGTACTTAAAAAAATTCTGTTTGGTACCGAAATGCAAATATCATTTCCCATCACTGTGTCAGAGATGCTGCAACTACAACAAATTACTGCCGTGTTTTTTTTTTGTATTTATTTTGCAGAAATAAGTAAATGTTTGCGTCAAGACCAGCTGACAGCATTGTTGCCAATTGTTAACTATCTGTTTAGGAAAATGGTTTCTGCCAGGACTTATAAATTCCTCTCATTATTATTACACAGGAAATTACAGGAAAAAAATTTTTGGTTAAATATTGGAATACGAAAATCACCTATTCAATTAAAAAAATTATTGAATTTTCTGTGATGAAGATTTTTGCATATTTGATAAACAAAATTGTATGCACGTTTATTTGGAAATATGTATGTACTATATTTTTTTAGTCAATAAAGAAATGTAAGGAATCAAAGAAAAAAGTTGTCGAGTAAAATTTTATTTTCAATGATAATACAGCGGTACAGTGGTGTTTTCTTTTTTAAATAAAAATGGCCGATCCTTATGTATTTTCATCCGCTGATTACAATGACATGTGTCTTAAGCAGGATGGTCTTATTTTCAATAAAGCTTGTGCCATATGGGCCATTCTTCGCAAGCAATTTGAAATAAAGTTGACCTTTCAAACAAATAAAAAATTTGGTTTCTCTATTGGAACATAATGATAGGGAGGAAACTCTTAATGAAAGATCCTTTAGATTTAAGAATATAGATTTGCTTGGTGGAGAGATCTTTTTCCCGTGAACGAGTTAGTATTTTAATAATAAAACGTTATTCCAACACTGAAATAAAACTAAAACGCAATTTAATAAAAATGATAAAATAACATGCCCGCCCTTGAATGTGTTTATTTACTTTGTCAAAAAAAAAATAATTTCAAAAACAATTCGACTTCAGTAAACATTAAAAATGTTGTTAATAACAAAATATGCTGAACAATATTGGGCCTTATCATGAGTGTGTCGTATCACGACTTCGACTACGACGATATTGTATTAGACTAGACATTTTTTCTTTAATCTAGTACAAAATCGTCGTAGTTGTAGTCGAAATACGACACTCGTGACAAGGCCCATTAATTTATAAATTACAGAGACTTAAAATTTTTTCTAACGTCTTTTCAACCTCTAAACGCTTTTCAAAACATTTATAAGGGTATTTAGGCTAACTTCCAAAATACATCAATACAAAGTTTGAACACAGTTCCATTGTGGTATTTACTAGAGAAGATGTATGTATAGATGCAAGGTTGGAAAACATTGTAACACTAGTAGACGACGATTTCAAAATGTTTCCAACTTTTAAAGTTTTACGGCCTGTCCCACGATGTCACCAGAAATCGTTCGATTGACAATTTATATTGCCAACAACAAACAATAAGATTAGAAAATTTTTTTGTTCTTTTCAATATAATGTCCTGTTTCACAATAACGAAGCGAAACTTTCGACTGAAAATTTGTATTGAAAACAACAATAAAATATGAAATTTTGTTTTTGTTTTCAATATAAATTTTCACTCGAAAGTTTCGCTTCGTTATTGTGAAACAGGCCATAAGTATTCCGAACGATTTCTGTTGACATCGTGGGACAGGCATCAGGCACAGGTTGACATCTTTAGTGCCCATATCACCCAAATTTGGACAAAATAAGCCAAAAATTTTTTTGAGATATTTTCGTATTTTCCTTAAAATTTATCACATGGATACGAAACACCGCTGGTGAAAGATAGGATCATCTTTTGCATTTAAGTAAGTACATATGTACATATGTATAAGTTAATTTGAAAAGAATTATAATAATCATAAATTATAATAAATTTCAAACAATATATGTTTGGTTTTATTTTTTTGGCTGGCGTTGACTGAAGTTGTTAGCACGTTGACTAGAAAACTGAAGGTCATAAGTTCGAGCCCGGTCTCCGACAAACATTAAATAACAGCACTACACATTTTTCTGATGTGTATTAGTGTCCATTTGTATCAGTTGCTGTAGGAAAGCTCAAGTGATGAAGGCATAGTCACTGGTCACTGAACTACACCGGCTTCAGCCGGCGCCCTTCTTCGTCAGAAGTAAAATAATTAATAAAATAAAATGGCTACTAAGCATAGCTTCGAAAAATTTAATACGACTCATTGACACCAGAGGAGCTTCAACACTGCATTATTAGAAACGTGCAAAAATCAGAGTTGTAAGAGAATGAAGCTTTCCTCCATCTCTGCCTTCACCATCTGTCTTCTCTACCACTATCCCTTTCCTAAAGAAGGTAATACCTAGTAATAGTAGTAGGTATTCACTGCCTGAGTGTTACTTCTCTTTAGAAAAACAATATTCCGTCATCGTTCACAGCACTCCCTGCCTCTATCACTCATAGACCACATCCTCACACACCTACAATGAGTTAGTTATTATTTTCTACCCTATAAATTTACCCGCAGCTCAAATGACAGTCACAAGCATTAATATAAAAATACTCCGACTATTAATCGAGTACACATGCACGTATACAGGGTTATTTTTTACACATACACATAAAGCAGCATGTTTTCAAACAGGCACACACGCACTCCCTCATTTTCCATTCAATTTTATATACAATGATGAATAAATATTCTGAGTATCAGCGTATAGCCTGAGTATAAACATATTCAGACTGAAAGTAAGAGAGAGAGTCAATGCGTATCAACTCATATTCCTTTTTATTTTTAGTTGTAGCCTATTTTAGTTTTTTCCATAAACGAAGTAGAGATGATGCTCTTGTATGTTGGAATCGGCTGTAGTCATAGTTACTAAAATTAAGAATATTTTTAGTCATGTCGTCAGTTGGTTTGCTGCACACTTAATGTATTTTGAATATACTGTGCCGCAAACCAGAAACCAACCGACGATGTGTAATTTTGTCATTCACTGGTATCAAACAACATTAAATATTTTGGCGCAATTATGCAATCTTTCGCATTAGAGATGTTAACTATTTGACACGAAAGCAAAAATAATTATGTATATCGTATAAATTCAAAATTTTATTTAGCAATAAAAAATAGTAATAGGAAGTTACGACCATAATAATAATAATAATAATAGTAATGAGTACATGTCAGCCTATGAAAGTACAAAAAAAAAATTATATAAAATTTTTATTATATTTTAGTTGTTCAACTCTATCCGATTTTTCAATATTTTCGATGCGTATTTTCTTAAACAGTGAGAGGCTTAAGTAGAAAATAGCAATTTGTATAGCTGAAAAAAACCCACACATATTAGTAAAAATATTCAAAAAAATTTCGCTTGACTTGATTATAGTACCGGTTCCAATTGTAGCAATCAGGATCAATATTATGAATACCACGCCCGACGCTCCACCCATGAGGCCCCCAATAAACCAAATATACATGAATGATGCCGTTACATAAAAAACAAATATGGCATATAGTAACCAGGGAAGTATTAGATAATGACATCTCTGCAAATATACAATAAGGTACACATTTTTCTTAACTGTGGGTTTATTATTAAGTTCAGTCTTACCTTTACAATGCCCACTATGAATAGGCATGATATTACAATTGATACTCCACAAGAAATCATTGCTTTGATAGCTGTTGAATATATTAATTGTTATTGAAAAAAGAAACTCTTAAATATTTTTCATTTTGAGAAAATACATCTGATAATTTTAATTAATATCTAATGGTATCTTGTAGCTAGATCTCAATACCGAGTCTCCCTAAGAGTGCGTGTTCCCACATTTTGGAACCGTTGTATTAGTGTTAGCAAAAGCTTTTGCTCAAACTAATTTTAAACTAACAATATTTTTTAGCTGTAAAGCTATTTTCATCTTCCTAAACGAGTTGTTAGTTAAATTAAATTAATTTATTAACCGACTTCCAAAAAAGGAGGAGGTTATCAATTTGTCTGTATTTTGTTTGACATTCTTGGTACATTTTAGACTGCTTGTAAAATATTTTGTTTTGTTTGAGAAGGTATAGCTTTCAATTGGTCCCATTGTAACAAAAGTGGAGGGACACGCCCTAAACTTTTTTATTTGAATTTATAGTTTAGTATTTATTTGATAGTATTTTATTTTATTGCTGCAAACACCTTTGGTTCTTGTAATTACACAATTTAAAATATGAGAAAATGAGAAATGTAAAATTTATTATTATGTTCAACGTGATTCTACTTAACCGATTTGTACGAATTTCATTACACATCTTAAGCTCTAAAATAGGCACAATCTTCCATTTAAGAAAATGGGCGGAGTCACGCCCACTAAAATTTAATATTTTATTTTGAGTGGTTCTGCTTTGCCGATTTTTACAAAACTTAACACATACAATCATGCATTAAAAAAATGGGCGAAGGTACGCCCAGTAATTGTTGGGAAAAAATTTTTCCCTGGCAACGCTGATTCTTAAGAGTATGAGATATGCGCAACTTGTTCTCAACAACCCAGTTGATCACGGATTTCTTAGTGATATCGATTTCGAATATATCTCGAACATTTGTCGTGTAAAATTATCGAGAGTGACACTCAAAAATGAATCGCTCAGTTTTGTGTGGCAAAAAGGAAAAATTGGTTAGGTCGAGATAAGCTGATTTTGAGTTAATAGCCCTTCCGTAATCTGCATATTCTAAAGTACCGCTGGTCAAAATTTCAATAAAGTTGTGTAATTTTTCAGGAAGTTATGTCACTATGAATAGCGACTTATATTTTTTTAGACTTCTAGTCTCATTTGGAATAAAAGCTTAATTTAGGTTATACTTTTGTATATTTCAACTTAAATGTATTACTTGTAGTGTCTAGAACGATGTTTGCTTAAAAAATATAGGTTAACAGGAATTTTCCCAATTTAACTGTAAAAGAAATAAATTTCTGAAAATCGACTTGAACGCTTAAAAGTTCGATAACCCAAAAAGGCAGCAGAAAAAGTAAAAAGTATTTTTATTTTTTTAATTTATTTATTTTAACTTACTTATTTTATTTATATTTTTTTTAATACCTTAACTTACGCTACGGGATTTGAACATAGTACCTCCACTCTAACAGACTAGCACACATCCGCTAGCCTAGCGTGGCGAATTTGTTTCTGTTGAATTATGGCACATACATACATATGTAGGTATGTGTTCATATTTTATTTTTTAACTTAGTGGTGTTATGCATCGAACTTGGTACCTCTAGACTAACAGGCTGACACACTTCCACGCAGCTACCATCACACATTCGAAAAACGATCGAGAAAAGTGCGAAGTTTGGAGCTTTAGCGAACATTCGAATTATCTTGGATTTGCGAACAAATATCGAACAATTTTGTTTCGAAATTTCTTCGCTTTAGTGAGAATTCGTTTTCATCGAATCTCAGGTCAAGTGGGAATGCGTGTGTACACATACGTAATATAAGAGTATATTAAAAGGCGCGGCGCCCTTAATTTGCCGACCACGGTTTACACCATCTTGCAGCGGCAGTCTTTTCTTCTTTTGCTTTAAGGAACGTGTGGCATATAAAACGATACAGAGCAAAGCTTAAATTAGACGTGACATAGCCATAATGCCATAGCAAAAACCAAACCAAAATTCAATTGGTTTCTATACAAATCAGATACAGTGTTGCCCATTAGTTTGGTTCGAACGATTTTTTTCTATGGTTATGGTTATGGCACGTCTGATTGAGTCTTAAGAGTGAATTTTTGACATGGGGATAAATTTTTTCTCACTCACTTATTTATGCACGCTCATGTGATGCATAAACGTGAGCTAAAAAACAGATCGTGCATGACCGTGAGTAAAAAGTTACTCATGCTCCCATCTCAGCTTTCGTTCGCTACTTCAACACCAAAACTAGCAAAACAAAAACTGCTAAACAATTTTCATCATCTAAAGTGGTATAAAAATATTCGAAACCATTTAATTTCTTAAATGATATCTATCGCTAAGTATTTTTTTCTTTCTTTAGATTAATTTAAGGCGATGTTACTACGTACACCACAAGAAGATCAATTAAGTCAGGAGATAACGTTACTAAAAAAAATATAAGATTCAAATGAAAAAATAATAAACAAAATCTAGCCAGGCAAAACTAGTTCATCGTATTGCTAAATTTTTGTAACAACCTTTTATTAACAAAAAATAATATATTAACGTTCTTCCTTTAAAATATTGGCTTAAATTAAGTTTAGTTTTCTGCAGTGCAGAAAATCGATAGTAAACACGAAAACTTTTCCAGGCAGAAAATATTTATTAGGCTGCGCCGTGTAGGGAAACACTATGGTGGAGAAAATCCTTAAGCCCGGCCGAAGGCCGGCAGTACAGAAAATCTATATTAGACAGGAAAACTTTTCCAGGCAGAAACTATTTATTAGGCTGCGCCGTGTAGGGAAACACCATGGTGGACAAAATCCTTAAGCCCGGCCGAAGGCCGGCAGTGCAGCAAATCGTTATTAAACAGGAAAACTTTGCCAGGCGGAAAATCTTTATTAGGCTGCGCCGTGTAGAGAAACACCATGGTGGAGAAAATCCTTAAGCCTGGCCGAAGGCCGGCTATGCAGAAAATCATTATTAGACAGAAAAACTTCGCCAGGCAGAAAATCTTTATTAGGCTGCGCCGTGTAGGGAAACATCATGGTGGAGAAAATCCTTAAGCCCGGCCGAAGGCCGGCTGTGCAAAAAATCATTATTAGACAGAAAAACTTTGCCAGGCAGAAAATCTTTATTAGGCTGCGCCGTGTAGGGAAACACCATGGTGGAGAAAATCCTTAAGCCCGGCCAAAGGCCGGCTATGCAAAAAATCATTATTAGACAGAAAAACTTTGGAGAAAATGCTTAAGTCCGGCCGAAGGCTGTGTTAGTAAATACAAACATTCCTAAAATTTAGTGTTTTCTTAAAGAGTCGCTAAAAAGTTTTTAAATGACACCAATATACAATTCAAAGGCCCATAACTCGGAAACTAAGCCTCGCCTACAATTTTTTACTTTAATATTTTTTCCTTATTTTTTAATTCTCAATCGGATACCATTTTTTTAGAGTTGCCCCTTAGCTTGATTTGTGCCCATTCCACCATATAATCACAATTTTATACCAGAACTTAAAAAGACCATAACTCGGAAACTAAGGCTCGCCGCCAATTTTTTTATTTAATTTTTTCTTTTTATTTTTTAATTTTCTATCGGATACCAAATTTTTATTAACTTTGGAGTTATGTCACTAAACTTAATTTGTTCCAAAATATTTAATTAATTACATTTTTTTTGTATTTTCGCAAAATGAAAAAAAAAACTTGTTAATTACTCACCATCAGATTTTAAACGTGCCGTATGTTCAGGATAATCAACTCTTTCTTCATACTGTAGATATAAAAATAATTCGAAAATAAACAGCAGGACACTGGCAATAATGTAAAAGGAGCCAATAGTGACACCGGTGGTATAAGGACTACAACACCACTTCATTATTTCAGTTGTTACTTTTTTAACTTTTCGAAAATTTATTTATGTGTATAATACGTTTGTTTTTGTGGTTTTTATTGAAACTTTATTATAAATTAATTTTTTTTTTTTTTGCTTAATTCCAATAAATGCTTTTAGAACACAAAGTTTGTTGTTTGAATGCCAAATGCGAACAACAAAATAAAAATTTCATCGAAAGGCATTTAATTGCAAAAAAAAAAAATAAAAATAAAACGAACAAAAAATTAGCGACATTGTTGTTGTTGATAAGAAAAGAGAGTAAAATAAAAATCCAATATGCACAATTGAGGTCATCTCATCATGCATTAAACACATTCAATACAGCAGGCTACACGAACACACTACTTCAAATGCCGCTAGTAGCATTTGTCGCCTCGTAGCCAGCTACTTAATTATTTTGCACCATCTGCACTTGATATTCAAATACAAATGCATATGTAGTTCAGTATTGCCACTTTCATAGACTTTGCATTTTTAAAAATTAATTACTCTTTTAAAATGTACTTATTTCACGTAAAAGTACAAAAATGAAAGAATTTATTCTTTACATCAATTTTTGGATATTGTTTCTGGTAAATAATATGAAATAATTGTACGATATCATTCATTCAACATTTTGTATTATACTGGCAACACTGCATTTGCTCATTGTAGCCAAAGAAATAGAAATTAGTTTAATTGGAGTACAACGACTAGACTAGACCCATGTAATTTAAATGGGTTTGATCATTGGTTTGTGGCAAAAATGAACTAGTGAACGAGTTCGACCCAAGTCTAACAACGACAAAATCAGCATAGACAACAACCTGTCGCCCTGTTGCCTCGCTGCTTTCAAAAGAATCATTCTCATATAAACATGTGTATTCTATTTTTGACATTTTGTAGTCGGTAGCTTGCTGTGGTGAATGTGTTTAATGCTTCAGGCAGCGAAAAACATGAACGAATTTTTAAGTTTTGTCAATGTTGCCGTTCTGCTTCAATATATGCCGACCGTTAGGCCCCTTTCAGATAAGGCAACTTTACTTGCGCAAGTCTTGTGTTTGTGGGTTTGAGAGGAAAGGTCGGTTTGAAGGGGAAAGAATTGCCGAGACTTGAGTACAGACTTGCTTGTACTTGGCAATTCTGTACTTCTACTTGGCAATTATGTATGTATATTCAAGTATATCTTTAACTAAATTATTTTTTTCTTCAACTTCCATTGTATACACCAAATTTAAAACCACTTTCACAATTACAATGAATATAAAAATAAAACAAAACGTCAACAAATTAAGAAAATTCAAGCATAATAAAATTAAACTTGCTCAACAAAGTTGCTGAATGTGAACATAAAAGCAAGTTCAAAAGAAAAAAAAAGGAAAATGAAAATTATAGGCAATTAAAGTTGCCTAATCTGAAAGGGGCCTTAGCAACAATATTTTTGTAATGAAAATTTAATTTATGGCATTTTGTGGCATCGCAATAGTGTATACTGGTGGCAACGTTTTGTTATTTCTGATATTTTTCGCTGTGTGACATTGCTTTCCATATAAAAAACATAACACAGTGTGACAAAAAAAAATACCTGGGACGTGTTACTATTTTTCTGGTAGGTATTGTATTTGAAATTTTCCAAGCACCTCCGAAATTCTTGAGTACGGGTAAAATTCCGGTTTTTCGTACCCATAGGCACTAACTAAGTTAAATATCAACCGATTTTAAAGTAATAAACGGATTAAGAAAGAAGATGCTAAGACCTTTCTAACCATATATTTATATCTTGTTTCAGTAAATTTTAGATATATGTATATCTGTATTTTTTCGCCAAATAAAATTTTTTCGGCACTTTTCTACTTTGGACTAGTTCTTAGGCAGTATTTTTGTACTGGAACCATACTGTTTATGATTTTATTTATAAAACATTTTTGATTAAGAGTAATTTGCAGGTTTGTTTTAAAACATTCCCAACAAATTGACTGAGTTATTAAACCTTTTATTAGAAGACTTTTTGTTAAAAAAAACTACCTGTATGATATATTTCGCGTTCTATTTATACGCTTTCAGTGTATTTAAGCTTTCAGGATGATGAAAGTACAATTTAATAGACGTTTATCAACACAGAGTACAAAATTGGCACAACAGTGGTCGCTAAACTCTTTTTTCTTGCAAGCCCCAAATATGCAGAGTATGTGTATTTGGACGTAGCTGATGTAAAGCTTAATATAAGTACATTTTAAAAGAGAAATTTTATTTTTATAAATGTAAAATATTTGAAGGTGGAACCACTTGTATACCAGCTGCTTATGATGCTGCTACGGCGTTTTCAAAATAATTAAGCAGCTGGCTACAAGGCGACAAATGCAGCTAGCGGCGTTTGAAGTCGTGTATCCCTGTAGCCTGCTAATAGATGGATTAAATAAATAAAATTCATTTATTTGACAAACAAGTTTTGTGTTTTCGTATTTACGATGCGATATTGTAATGTTTGCACTATTCAGAACTATCATTGCTTTACATATTTCATATTTCATTAATTGAAATTCATAATAGTAAAACTTTTTCTATTCACTTACCGAATTACTGTGCTGAAAAAAATAAGTTTAAGAATTAGTAAACCTTGTTCAAAATTCAAAAAAATACATACATACATACATATACGGCCGTATTCTAAAAATATTAATTTGTATTTAAAGTGTGCTTTGTTCTAACTAACATACACTTCAAACGCAAATTATTTTTTTTTTAAATAAATCGGAAATTTGACTAAGGGCCTAATTTTGTAAAACACAACTCCAACCGTTGACAATTTTTATATTGAAAAAAATTAAATTACAAAAACAAAATATATACAAAATTTGTCAACGCTAATGTATTAAACACATTCACCACAGCAGGCTACATGGCTACATGGCTACACGGCTACACGACTACAAGTGCCGCTGGCAACAAATGTTGCCTAGTAGCCAGCTACTTAATAATTTTGAAGACGGCAGCAACTCCATAAATTTATATTTCAGTGGTGCCGCTTTCAAATATTTCACATTTATAAAAATAAAATAGTTTATTAAAAAATATAAAAACAATTCAGTATATTTCTTCATATTTTTTTGCGATTGTTACTATTTATAGGTTTAGTAATTTCTTCAATAGTTTTAGCAATTTTTCGCTAACCTGCGATTTTTTTCGCGTTTTTTCACTTTTTTCCAATCTTCTTATATTTTCAATGACTTTCGCGATTTCTAATAAATTTTAGGACTTTCTTCCGATTTTGCAATTTTTCGCAGATTTTTGCAAACTTCGCGATAAAAGCGACTTTTTGCATGTTTTTAGTTTCTACGAGATTTGCCGATTTTTCAACAATATTAGACTTTGTTATCATCCCGCCGTTGATACGTTTCTGCAGATTTTCGTAAGATTCGCGATTTTCGTCGAATTTTTCGCATTCCTTAAAGTTTTAGCGATTTTGAATCAATATTATGGCTTTTTTAAAACTTTGCAAATTTTCGCGATTTTCGCAAAGTTCGCAAAAAAAACGACCCTGTGTGTTTTTTAACTTCCTAAAAGTTTTGAAGATTTTTACACATTATATGATCCCGCTGTTAGTAACGTTTAGCTTTTTTTCTTAATTTTCGCAAATTTTTTGCATTCATTTCAGTTTTAGCGATTTCAATCAATATTATGACTTTTTTCAAATTTTGCAACTTTTCGCGAACTATAACATTTTTGCTTTGCAAAAATATATTACTTCTGTAATTAATATTAAAATTTTATAATTTTGTTTTTTATTTTGCAATAAAAAATATTTCTTGGGTCTAATTTGATTTGCATATGTATTTTGCTATATTGTCAACACTGCTTTTGGTTTGCAGCCATAAAAAATAGAAATTAGTTTAATTCGACAACAACGACAAATGTAGCACGGACAACAACCTGTAGCTCGTTGCCTTGTTGCCATCAAAATAATCATTCTCATATAAACATGTGTATTCTATTTTTGACATTTTGTAGTCGGTAGCTTGCTGTGGTGAATGTGTTTAATGCTTAAGTGTTGCGTTTTACAAAGAGACTTTAGGTCAAACGATTGCCACTTTTAAAAATAAAAAATTAAATAAAAAATATATAGTGCCTTATTCATAAAAAATATTTTCGGTTTATAAAACAAATTTTGTATGGAAATTAGGTTAATAAAATTTTTATAAAACCAAATTATTTTTTATGCTTAAGTCCAATAGAATATATAATTCGCTAAAAATAACGAGTCTCTCGTTAATTTTAATGGAATTGTTTTCGCAAATTACATAATTAAATATGACTTGCTGAATAAGTATTATAATACTATTCACATGTAAAAACGCTTAAAATATAAAACATTTCGAGTTTAATTGAACAACACTGTAAATATGTATGCATATTAAAATCACCCATCACGCAACTAAAGTTTCGTTGCCAAGTCCCAGTCCAGACTTACAATTTTTGTTGTAGCAACTTTTTAGTTTTTCGTGCGAAAAGAACGAAATAGAAATACAAAATTTATATATTTCTATTTCAACACTCTACGTCCCACATGTTCAAGAATTGCTGCAACAAGAACTGCAAGTCTGGACCCGGGACTAATCAAAATTTTTTAAGCCGTAATTGAAACTTGTGTATGCAAACACACTCATACATGCATGAATATGTTCGTTTAATTGTTGTGTACAAGGTGCACTGATGGGAAATGTGGCCCAAATGTGAAATTTTCGGCACTACATATTGCATGTAGTGTGGAACTCTCGCCCATTTTGTTGTTGGCTCTTTTTCAATATTTTATTCAGGTATGCGATGAAAAACAATTTAGACACAAAACCAATTTGAAAACGATAAAAGGTGTGATATGTTTCTTATAGTCGTTTTTTCAATAATTTTAAAACATGTTTTCAATAGCTTTTCTAGACATTTTTGATAAGTTTCTTTTCACAGGCCTATAATATGGTTTATATTTTATCTTCTCGTATACTTTTTAAAAGTCAGTAGTTTAATATAAGCTCAAAACTGATACTTAAAATCGATCGGAATTCATCACACCTTTACAAAATGATTGTTTTGAAATCGTTTTGAAAACGATCTTTTTCCATCACATACCTGATTATTTATTAAAAGTTGTTTTTTTTTATTTAAAAATGTTTTTAAAAAGAATCATCTTTAGTTAGTACTTGACTGTAGTAGTTAGGCGCCAAACAATTTAATAATATTTTGTTTGAAAATATTAATATCGTACTCTTTAGTGTTTCGTACATCAAAGGTGAAGAGGAACCCTATTGTTTTCGCGACGATTTTCGTCTGTCCGTCTATCTGTCACAGGCTGTTTTCTCGAGAACCGTAAGAGCTACGGACCTGAAATTTTCATAGTATATGTTGAACTTTAGCTGCTACAATAATAAAAGCAAGCAAGGCAAAATGTTGAAATTATGATGTAACATACAAACAATTAAATATAGACACTGGAAATTCTCAAAGTTAGTGTTTTTTTTAATGTCGACTATACCAATTAACACTGAAATTAAAAAAATTAAATTTAAAGGGCATTAATGTAATTTTGACTATGTACTTTCGACAACTTGCTGTATTTTGGAAACCATAAGACGCTAAAACGCTAAAGCTAAAAAATCCCAAAATAAATCGCCAAAACTGAAAAAGCGCCAAAGCAAAAAAATTTCGCTAAAACTAAACCGAAAAAATCGTTGAAACGAAAAAACGCTAAAACTAAAAAATACCAATTTTAAAAAAATTGCCAAAACGAAAAATTTCCTAAATAAGAAAGCGCTTAAATGAAATACATCACCAAAAATAAAATAAAATGAATCGCTATTATGAAAAAAAATCACCAAAAGTAAAAACAATCGCCAAAAGACTAAAACAAAGTATTCAAAAACCGAAAAAAGACGCTTAAACGAAAAAATCGAAATAGCTAACAAATCGCTAAAACTAAAAATATGTATTTTCAAAAAACAAAATAAATCGCCTAAAACCGAAAAAACGCAAAAACTAAAAAACCGCCACAACGAAAAAAGTTCGCTGAATCTAAAATAAGTCGCCAAAAACCGAAATAAATTCAGTAAAGTGCGACTTTGACTCGCGCACGAAGGGTTCCGTACGTTGGATTTGAGCATTTTTTTAATAGTGTTGTTTTTACGTTTTTTCAGCTGAAAAAATTTTTTTTTATTATTTTTCGCTTTTTTCTCGTTTTGGCGATTTTTTTTTAAATTTTGGCAATTTTTTTCATTCTGGCGATTTTTTTCATTTTGGCGATTTTTTTTTATTTTGGCAATTTTTTTTCATTTTGGCGATTTTTTTAATTTTGGCGATTTTTTCATTTTGGCGATTTTTTTTCATTTTGGCGATTTTTTCATTTTGGCGATTTTTCCGGTTTTTTGCGATTTATTTTCGATTTAGAATTTTTTTTTAATTTGGTGCTTTTTTTCGTTTTGGCGATTTTTTTTTGATTTTGGCGATTTTTTTCGGTTTGGCGATTTTATAATTTTGAGATTTTTTGATTTACCGGTTTTGAAAATTTCAAGAAGTTTGCTCTTACGGTTTCCAAGATACAGCAAGTTATCAAAATTACATAGTCGAAATTACAATAACTGATGGTACACCCTTTAATTAAATTTTTTTAAATTTTAGTGTTAGTTGTTGTAGTGTGTATAAAAATACACGAACTTTACAAATTTCAAGTGCATATACATCCAATTGTGTGTATATTAGATGAAATTTTAAAATTTTTCGTTGCTCGTTTTGGCACACCCTTTAATTTCCAACTCTCATGTATTTGTTGTTGTAGCGGCCAAGGGTCCCATGTAATATACATACATACATACAATTGTATGTATATTACATGGGATTTTAAAATTTTTCGTTGCTCGTTTTGGCACACCCTTTAATTTACAACTCTCATGTATTTGTTGTTGTAGCGGCCAAGGGTCTACACACTCTGTCCAAATTTCAGGTCCGTAGCTCTTACGGTTCTCGAGAAAATACCCTGTGACGGACAGACGGACAGACGGACAGACGGACAGACGGCCAGACGGACAGACGGACAGCGTAGCGAAAACAATAGGGTTCCTTTTTCACCTTTGGTGTACGGAACCCTAAAAATCGCTAAATTGAAAAAAAAAACGCTAAAAGTCAAAAATACCAAAAATAAAAAAGTCGCTAAAACGCAAAATCGCCAAAATAAAAAAGCGTTTAAATGAAATACATACTCATATCAGCAAAAATAAAATAAATAGCTAAGATGCAAAAAAAAAACAAAAAGTAAAAAGGTCGCTAAGTAACTTAAAAGAAATCGCCAAAAACCGACAAAATGGCCAAAATGAAAAAGAGCCAAAACAAAAAAATTGCTTAAACTAAAAATATGTATTGTACAAAAACCGCCAAAATAAAAAAGCGTCAAAACTAAAAAAAAGTCGCTAAAACTAAACTATATATAGCCAAACCCGAAAAACTCAAACAAACAAAGAACCCACAAATAAAAAAATTTTTAAAACGAAAAAAGCGCCAGAACTAAAAAAAAATCGCCAAAAAACCGAAACAAATTTACTGAAAACATGAAATTAAAAAAAAAAATTTATACATCAGGTAAGATATTCGATTATGCAGGCTAAAGTTCGTATAATACATATTACATATCATTACCTTAATGTAGAAAGAAGGGCCGTAACTCATTATTTTTCTGAAATCGGTATTTATAAATTTTTCGATTCATTAGATGTTCTTCTATCGGAATATACAAAAATATCGACTTCAAACAAATAATAACTTAGGGCCTTTCTATATTAAGGTAACGATATATAGTGTCCGCACGGAACCCTTTGTGTGCCAAAATATATGTAGCTGAATACACGCATTTCAATCGGCGCACAACATTTCGTCAGTTGGTTTCTGGTTTGCTGCAGACATAATCAGGCTTATCATAAATAAAATTTCACATGGAAATTTCCGAACGTGTGAACAATAGGCATAAAAAAAACTTCATACAATTGCGAATTTTTTTGACAATTTATGAAGAAAATTATTCACAAAACTTTGTCTATTGGAAAAAGTGGAAATATGTAAGTTTTTAATTTTATTGGAATTGATGATACGAAATTAAAATCCATGTGAATTCATGTCTGAATTCATGATAAGGGTGAATGTATTTTGAATACACTGTGCCGCAAACCAGAAACCAACCGACGATTTAATGACCACAATAATTATAATAATTTCCATAATCCAGTAAATTTATGTAAAACCTTATATTTTATACATGTTGGCAACAAGTTCAAAAAATTTAAAAAAGTCAGTAAAAAGGTGTACATGCATATACTATTTTTCACTTGCACTTGCATGTGTGCAAGAGCCAGACTAGGCCTAGAAAATGTAGGCTGTCCGACAATTTCAGTCGGTATTCTATTAACGTCACATCGACAAATAGTTACAGAGTAAAAGGACTTATAAAATTAACTTAAATTTTAAAATATTTTCATGTGTGTAAGTATGTATGTATGTAATATGTACTGCTCATATAAAAAATTTCTCTATTAAAAAAATGGCAAACGAAGGCAAATTCAATAACCGTCTTGCGTTTTGTAGACTATTTGGTCACCGCGCATTACTTGACCAGGCTTTTCGACATTCTTCCTGCGTATATCACCATATAGAGTAAAAATAGGCCATAATATTAGAGCCGATATACCTGGAAAACATAAGAAAATTATAAAATAAAAATAGTATCTAAAATAAAACAATCAAATCTTACCAATTCCTAACAGACCAGCAATCAAAATGATTGAAATCACAGAAATAGAAGCACCAGAGAATATGGCATCGAAAAATGCATACAGAAAGCGACCACAGTTGCACACAAAGCCAATACCAGACAATATCAGCCAGGGAATCATTAACTTGTGACGTCTCTATATATTATATTTATGGATCATTAAAATTTTTTATTGTTTTAAGCTTTTCCAACTTACCTTGACAATACCCGTAATTAGAAGACCTGAGATTAGTGTCATTACAGCACAAAACACTAGAATGATTCCTAGTATTGTCTGATATTTTGCTACGAGTATATTTGAAAAAACAAATCGAAAGTAATTAGATTATTAATAAAAAAAAAAAATAGCAATTCACTGAACTTATTTATTTATAGTTTGCAATTATGGACAGGGTTGACATTAACGTTCTCTCGGCATTACGTTTTCCACCTGCTTGAAGTTTAAAACTTTTACCATGGGTGGCAACGCGGGATTTAGTTGCGCCAAAGCATGCAGTGTGAACAATCCAATGCCTTGTCGGTAATACCGACTCGGTATGTATTTTTTTAGAATCATTCATATGAATGTGTTTGAAAGTTAACTTTCAAATACGGAAAGAAATTATGGGAGAAATGTTGGCAAGTTAGCCGAATGCTGAGAAATGAAACAGCTCCCTGAAGGTTACAAAAAAAAGAGGGTTTAAAACAAATTCTAGGCATATTGCACCCTATAAGAACTTAAGGTAGAGTCACATAGAATCTGTCATACCCCTGCAGAAAACTTGTTGACAATTGAACCAAGCGTACTCGTCGTACGACTTGAGAAAATGGTAGTGTTAAAAAAAGTAGGGCGTAGTGTATGGTGAAAAGAAGATATATCGTGTAAATGGTTACATATTCACCATTTTCGTGATGTACTATATAATATATTGCAAAATGCCAAAATCTCGAATTCAAAAAAAAAAAAAAAAAAAAAAAAATAACGAGTTGGGTGGTTTCTATATTAAGGTAACTATGTTGTTTAATATTTTCTATACGCTGCATTACGTTAATGCGAATGCAAATTTATCAGAAAATGTCCAGCCAAATTCTTGAAAAAAAATTGGAATTATATAAAATCTACCATAAAGTAATTGAGAATTACTAAACATCTTAAAAGCTAAACAGCCTCGTTCTAGTTATTGGGACTCGTTCTAGTATTGTAGCTGAGTCCAGGACCTATCAAATAATATAAATATATGTTTTCTTCTTCTTTGGTTTTCTCTACATTGGAAGCTGAAAGCGGGACATGATCCATCAAAAACTGGGATTTAAAAATAAATATCTTTTAGAAAGCGGGATGTGTAATATGCACAGTCCTAATTTACACTCAGCAAGTCTTATTGCTAAGCTGATTGGTTTTTTAGGAAAGAGAGACGAGGGGAAAAGGAACTCTTATATTCCCCTCGACTCTTTCTCCGACAAACTAATCAGCTTAGCAATAAGACTTGCTTAGTGTAAATCAGGACACATATACAGTTTCGTATGTACTTAAGATACACAGTTTTCACAGTTTCTAACATTAGAAAATGTTAATACAGGTGGGGCAAATTTAAAATTGTTTGAAGAACTCCTGAAAACTCGAACTTCCAGAAATTCTGAGTATGCACGTTTTTAGAGGACCCATTAATCTATGACCAATATTATCCGACAGCATTGACTTCCAAAAGTAAATGCCAAGTTAAAAACTTTGCGATTCGAGTATCTAGTTCAAATTCATGCTTTTCAGAAATAGTCTGGGTTGCCTCATTTACTGGAAAAGTCCTTTAAAAATGCACTATAGCTTAACAGAGCTCTGTTAAGACACTAATAAAGCTCTGTTAAACTATAAGGTTCGTGTCAAGGCTTATACATCTATACAAGCACAAACTTGAAATTACGCCCATTCCGACAGAAAATAACGCAGTGATAATTTTAAAACTCTTCATAACATGTTAATAATGAGAATTGTATTCTACAAGTTAGCTGAACTACGAAGCACACAGGGATTTGGATAGTTAAGCAATAACTGCACTTAAAAAAATATTTGGATTGAATTTGTATCAGTTACATTTTAATCAAAAATGTAATAAGAGATTGAAAATTTCAATAGCGGGATGTGTGGTCAGGTTACCCGTAACTGAATTCCGTAGCACCAGGTTTCAAAGGTTTCAAAAGTATATTAAAAGTTTACAATCTAGACTGAGGATTGAATTTTTACTACATAGTTAATCACCCAATGTATCTGAGTTAATTTAAGCTTCATTTGTGTTCGCTAGAGTCAATGTGGTGTTTCCATGTAAGCCGTCGATCAAGGTGTATGTTGAGGAACAAGTTGGGAATAAGTATCTCTTTCTTCATGGGGTAAATGTTACCTGAACACATTTTTGTTCGTTTACTTTTATTCTCCATTAGTTCATCCATGGTTCAATAGGGCACTATTACGAATATTATATGTACTACGAATATTTTTTTTGCTTAGTATGTCTATATAAGAAAGACTCCGTCCGCTAGGGCATGTATTATGTATTACGAATATTTTTTTTTGGTTTAGTATATATGTATGTATAAGAAAGACTTGGATGGGAAAGACAATGAATCGATATAAATGGACCGTCAAGTCACTTTGGAACAAGTCCCAGGTGTTTATACTTTTGAAATATGTATGAGTACCTCTGTGGTCGAGTGGGTAGTGTGCAAGCCTGTCATGCACGAGGTTGTCAGTTCGAGTTCCAAAAACTATCTGCTCAAAAATAAATTATAATTGAATTTGTAACAATAAAAATAAAAATTATAAGTTTTCATTGTTACAGCTAAGTGTTGGAATGACATTTTTAAATAATTATATTATTCTACACCGAATAGGTCACTGTTGGATAGTTCAGTGACAAGTCAAAAAGCGTATACAAAGTATCAATTAATCCCATCCTAGGCCATACCCATGTAAAAGTGACTGGTCCGCTTCATAGGAAGTGTTAGAACTCTCGGACTGGTCCCTATCACTTAAAGACCGATCACGTAACTAGTCTTGTGCCCGTTCCATTTCCTGCAGGGACGTTAAGCTTCGCCTTTTTCAATTGACAGCTAAGTTGAAATAAAGGGTTTCTTATGAGCCCTGTCACATTCACTACGTAGCCGTTAACGCAAAGTACAAAAGCTGGGCAACTTTTAACTTTTAGCGTACGGTAACTAGTTTGGTTTTTAACCGACTTCAAAAAAAATAGAGGATGTTATGAATTCGTCTGTATTTTTTTTTACTTTCGTTACTTCATAACTCGGTACATTTTGGATCGATTGTAGATTTGCCTCAAAGGGTATAGCTTCCAATTGGTCCAATTTAAAAAATAAGTGGGCGGGAACATGCCCACAAGTTTTTTTATTTGAATTTATAATATGTTACTTATTTGATTGCTACCAAACTTAGCAAACGCCTTTGGTTCTTGTAATTACATAATTTTAAAGTTTAAAACATGGGCGTGGCTACGCCCCTTAAAATTTATTACAACATTTTACGTGGTTCTACTTAACCGATTTTTACAAAACTTAACACACACCCTAAGCCCCGAAAAATACTCAATCTTTCATTTAAAAAATGGGTGGAGACACGCCCATTAAAATTTAATTTTATATTTCACGTACTTCTTATCTTCTTTTATCATATCTTTGCATTGAAGTCGGGTTTTTTTGGCAGAAAGAATTATTTTAAAATACATTTAAATTGATTATTGATTATTAATTTGACCATTTGTCTGAGGGCGGGGCTGTCGAAGCCGATAGCAAACAACTGTGCAACATATGCAAGAACTTGACACTACACTAACTTATGTGAATAGTGTCGTCGATATCACATTAAGACGACAGTAGTTATGGTGACTTGTCTACTCTTTATTGGCAACAATTGGCTCTTATTGACAATCTCTTACTAATGCCTAAGGCTTGGTAAATTACAATTGACAATTGTTACTGTCGTCTTGATGTGACGTCAACGACGCCATTCACAATAAAGGGGGAATATGTTTGAAACAAGAAATGGAAAAGTCTCACATTGACCTGGCTCATTGAATATTTTAAAATAAGCAAACTTACGGCCTGGCTTACGATGTCGACAGAAAACGTTTGATTGATTAATTATATTGAAAACACCAACAACAAATTTTCTTATTATATTGTTATTTGCAATACAAGTTTGTCGATCGTATTTTTGCTGTCGACATCGTGGGCCGGACCCAGGCCGTTTAATAAAAAAACTCATAGACAATACCAGATCTAGCAAAATAAAATTTAATATGCATATCGTTACCTTAATATAGAAAGGCCCTAACTCATAATTTTTTTGAAATCGAGATTTTTGCATTTTTCCATAGATTTGAGTTTCTTCTATCGAAATGAACATAAAACAATTTTTTTATAAGGAAAACTCTTAGATAAAAACCTTAAGTAAATTATGTAGAAATTATGGGCATAAGAGTCCTAAATGTAACGCAATTGGTGTAATCATATCAAATCATATTTTTTTTTAAAATCGATTATTTCAATTTACAAAATTATTTCAGAAATATGACCAATTGGGTCACATTTAGGAGGCCCTTTAGGACTAGCACACACATATAGGGAAGTACGCGTGCTCTTCCATATTTTATCAAAATGACCACCTGCAGGCTGTATTTATTGCACCACAAGGTGATTATGAATAAAAAGCAATAAAACCCAGCTATTCTTAGGAAAATAAAATTTCTACTGAAAGTAAGAAAAAACCAGGTTTATTCAATTGATGATTTCATTATCTTGAACAAGTGTTGGATATAATAAAAAAAATTAAAACGCAAATAGCTTTATAATTTTTTTAATAAATCACAATTATAAGATTTTTTTTTATTATTGTTATTTGAGGAAGCAAAAAATTTCAATTAACTTTGTACGCTGTTCGGTTCATGTTTAGTTAAAAATAAACAAACAAACAAAAAATGTCAACATAGGCAAACCGCGAAACTATTGGACTTGACTGTGGTGATCTTATCATACTAGCCGCGGCTGCATTCCTTTTTAATACAGGCACTCTTTTTAATTGAATTTATATTAAGGAAGTTTTAGTATTTTGAAGTTACACAACTACTGTTTCTTCTTACTCGTATTTCCCCAAAAATTAAACCTCATTTACACTTACCCACTTCATTTCTTTGCAGATAGTTTTCCGTCCTCAGGTTGCTTAGTTGAACCAATTGATAACATCCCATAATTATTAAAACAGCATAGATTACAACATTTAGGATGCCAATAACAACACCAAGTGTGGAACGACTACAACACTTCATTGTAAATTTTATTGTTACGCAGTTTCAATTGTAAAATTATTGTAAGATAGAAAACTTTTAGATTAATAGTTTATTGCTTAACTGCTGGAACACAACTAATGAATTTTGTAAAAATGAAGATCTTATCACATTCACCGCTTGGGGTTTTTTTTTATTATTGAAATTCAACTGAAATGTATAAATTCATAGAATAGCAGAATGCTGATCTGTTGAAGTAACGTACTCGTATAAAAACCTGAACTATTAAATCTGTGGTGTCCAACCGGGAACGTAGTACACCTACACGAACGAAACAATCAGCAATGAAAATAAAACCGTCATACAATAATGTCTATTGAAATGTTTGATTTTTTGATTTTGAAAAAAAAAACTTGACAAATAAAAACACTCATACCATGATACAATAATATTTATTTATTTATTTATTTCAAGAATACTATACAAAGTAAATTTGCATAGTATTGCGTTGCACGAATATGGGCGGAGTAACTAGACCATATGCCCAAGATGTTATTAACAGTACTTCCAAAAAAAATTCCGTGACTGACTGTACGACCTATGCCTTCACATAGGAAGTAGCAACGTGGTTGTTAAAGAAATTCCACAGAAAACCGCAAGATATACGGTTATCCGTGGCAGATCAGTCAACCAGTGCGAGCGAGACGAAAAACTCTCGAAGGCCCAACAACAAAAAAAAGCCTGACCGCACTTAAGAAATAATTACGATGACGCGAAATGATGTTCCTCGACCCAGAGCTGCTTAACGACTGATACAATAATATATAATATATTATATCAAGGCACATTCACAAGGTAGTAGCAGAAATTCAGCTGAGCTATTTTTTTTTCAAATTAAAGTTCATCAGAAACTTCAAAAATTTTTTTACGAAAGAGAAATTAAAAGAAAATGTTAAAAAAATTTCAGTATGAAAAATATTTTATTAAAATAAATTCTGTGAAAACAAATTTAAAAATATGAAAAAAAACTATTAAAAAATTGTGAGAAGTGCTAAACGTTGCAAATTTCGTTAGTGGTAGCTGCCGTGGAGAAATATTTTCAAATTTATGTGAATCAATTTTATTATTATTGTGTTAAACAAATTCTATTTTTGAAGTTTTGGATGAACTAAAACCCATGTTGTTTTTTTCATTGTTGTATTTTTTCATTGTTTTTGTAATCCTGATATTACCTGGAAATGAATTTGCCTTGTATTATATATTATTGTATCATGACTCATACTATTGTTTTTTATTTAATTTTTTATTATTTTTTTCATAATAATTATTAGAATAAGAACAAAAGTATCATAAAAAGTAAAAATAACAGAAATAATATAAAAGAAACAAAAGCAATATAACTATAAAAATTCAGTCTTTATATATTTTAAAGAAAACTCGTTACTCGTTAAAACAAATTAGGGATGGGCAAAAATATCGACATTTAAGAAAATAAATATCGATGTATATCGCCGATATTTCAAAAACCGATACATCGATTCTTATTTACTAGTATCGGGTTTCGATACTTTTAAGAGCTATACAAGCTTTTTAACTACGATATTGGCATCACTACTACATAGTGATGCGAAGAAAAAAAATAAAAATTTCATAATACCAGCCCAATTACATCTATAAATAAAACGCACTAAGCCAGGTGACTTTTATTTCTTAACTTAACTTTAGGATCACTAAAACTAATCTCATTTAAGATTGATGTGTGACCTGTTATTACTGTCCTCACCAAACCTGTTTCTACGAGTCTAAGGAGACTTCTAGTCGCCGCGGCACGCCCTTCCCACCACAATGTCCTTTATGGGAAGTAGTTGAAGAATGACGTCCAAGGCAGCCTGAGGTGTGCTCCTCTGAGCACCTGTGATGTTCAGCGAGGCACACCTCTGAACATTAGGTAGTAATCTCCTGTGAGTTTCCATCCTCAATGCCTCCCACCATACCACACAATCATAGGAAATAACCGGTCTTCCGTTGCATACCCCAGTTCCTCCTTATGGAGTTCCTGCATGCATAGTACGGATTGAGCCCTTTCTTTAGCCTTTCCTGCGTGTTCCTTTTCCGTGAAAGCTATCTATAAAAACACCCAGGTATTTCACTCCCTTTGCTAGTCTCAAATCCACCCCTATCTATCTCATCCTACGCAGTACAAAGCTTTCTATTTTGTATCCCCTGGTGAAGAGTATTAGCTCGGGTTTCTCTGGGTTGAATCCCAGTTCTTTGCTTCGGGCCCAGGATAGATCGCCCAACGCCGACTGCATGACTTCAATGATAGTGGGAAGAAACTTTCCCGTTACCACTAAAACCACGTCATCCGCATAAGCAACCACCTTCCGTCCGCTCCTGTCAAAACGCCTAAGAATTGCGTTAATTGTCAACAACAACAATGGAGGTGATAAAACTCCTCAGTGTGGTGCACCTCTTGTCACTAATCTCCTCAGTTTTCCCCTTCCCATACTCGAGTTGATGATTCTGCTACTAAGCATGATAACTATCCACTAGAAAGTTGTGAGCCCTGAGCGCTTCCAGCGACTCACTAATAGCCTCTATATTAATGTTGTTGAAGGCTCCCTCAATGTCTAAGAATGCAGCCAGTTTATAGTTAATCCTTGTGCTGCTTGCTCAAACTAGCCCAAAGAAATATTACCAGCTGTTTCGTGCAAGAAGAAGAACACTACTCTCTCAAAAGCTCTCTAGCTTGCGCCGACTTTGAGTACAGGAACAGGTTTCAGTAAAATTGGCATCGCGTGGAACTAGTAGATTTTCTGAGTAAGGACTTTTGGCTTCAATGAGTAAAGATTTTAAGCCGAACACTTTTCTAATCAGTTTAGCACAAAGATTTTCTTCATAACAAACTATTCCGAAAATATTGCATGAGTAGAATTCTAGAGAATTGTTTCATGATATTTATTTTTTAATCGTTATTGTTTACTGTGCTTCTTAATTTTGCGATTTAAGGTACGTTTACACTTGACAAATATTTGCCCAAAAAAGCGTAACCAGCAAATACTAATGAGAAATCTTTTGCTTCAAATACGTGTTTCTTAAGTTAATTAGTTTCGTATTTAACAAATAGGCAAAGTTAAAGAATACAATATTATTGGAAACTATTGAACTTAATAAACCCGCGTCTGAATCAAAAGATTTCTCATTAGTATTTGCTGGTTACGCTTTTTTGGGCAAATGTTTGTCAAGTGTAAACGTACCTTTAAGTAAAAAAAAAACCTGTTTTAAAAAATATGTATTTTAAGTTTAATATTTTAATAGTTTAAATCAGCTACGTCCAATCCATATGCTCAAACAAACTTTTATGAAGAGCTTTTTGTGCTTTCACACCGACGAGAGTACAACATCCACAACAACAACACAGCAGACACCAATTCTTGCTCTTACTTTGCAAAGGAACAAGAACAAATTTAAGAGCTTTCAAAGCTGTTTACTTCAAAGTCAAATATCAGTGTATGTGTGTTTGGACGTAGCTGGTTTAAATTATAAATTATACAAGAGTGCCCTCTTCTGACCAGCCCTACAAAAAAGGTTGGACTACGCTGTCCATTCTAGTTGAAGGCGATTAGTTATAATACATATGTTCCCTGTACAATACAGCCGGCTAGTTTGACATCTTTACACAAGCTTTCACTGCTACTTGTTAAGAGTTCGTAGTTGTTTTACGATTATAATCAATCGTTTTTCTAAAATACAAAACTTGTATGCAAATAGGTCACATGGTCAAGTTTTGGGATTAACCCCGATGTAATGCAATCAATGTTGGAACATGTGTTCCTCCCCTACGACATCGTAATGCTAAAAAAGGTCATTTTCATTTGTATTTGGATTCGTTTAGAAATAGTTTTTGCATCAAAATAATTTTTGAACAATTGATTGTCATTTCTATACAATTGCAACGAAGATTTTGCCACAAACTATTTAAATTTTTTTTTTATTCACTTCCCACACATCGTTAAGTGAAAAATATTTTTAACAGACAAAACAAAATTACCCCTTTTCCACGCGCAAAGTTTATACACCTTTTAGACACGGAAACTTTACTTTGCAAAGTCTGAATTCAGCTGGGAGAAAGACAGAAAGAGATAATATTCTTTCCTCGGTCTTTCACACAGCTGAACTATCACTTTGCAAAGTAAACTTTCCGTGTCTAAAAGGGGTATTACTTTGCAAAGTCTTAATTCAGCTAAGTGAAAGACAGATAAACATTCGGCTGGCGGTTTTTATGGCTATTATATTCTTTTTTCAAGGGAATTTCAAAATTTTTATAAGGCATTAGAATTACTTTATTAAAGGAGATATTTTCAACAAATAAACAAAAAATTAATCAAATGCGATTTTTATGACTTTTCTTACATTAATTATAGTAATTAATGCGTTAATTAATTAATTTGGATGGGACAAATTTACAAGAAATAACTTTCGTCGATCTAATTTGAACTTTTGGCGATTTTGTCTTAAGTTTTTTTACTATTATTCTATAAAAATTTATCTTAAAAAAAAGTATTATATAAAAACAAATTTGTTATCAAATATACATATATTAAGAAAAGCTAAATACGCGATTTTTGAAATCAATTTGGTGAACCAAGTGCGGAAATAATCTGACACCCTAATACCATAAGGACTGTAGAGAACTTTTCCGCTCTATATCTCTCTCTGTCTCTTTAAAAATTAAAAAAGACTGTGGTTACACGGTTTTTCATTTACAGTGATGAATGACATGTATGTATGGGGTATTCCACCCCAATCGGACGGTAGGCACTTTTATTTTAATTTTTCCCAATTTTCTGATATTTTTTTGGAGTATTGTTGATTCAAAAGATATTACATTTAAAAGAAATCACTTTTTTGGTTTATTTTTGATTAATAACTTTCTTAAATCGCCTTTTTTGTGAAATTTTTGCTTTCAGATGTTTTTTACAGAAAAAAATTAGATACAATATTGAAAATGCTCTTGATTAAGATTTTTGAAATTTAAACTTTAAATCGTATTTTTGAAAGTTGTTATATCCTTCTATCCTTTTTTTTTATTTGTAATTTTATACGTCTAGGCGCGTCTATTCACCCGCTCCGGTAGTAAACATTTCATAATGATGCAGGTAGGAGTTTAAAATTATAAATTAAAAAAAAATTCGAATAATTTAAAAAATTTTAAAATCTTAATAAAAAGCACTTGGAAATTTTTTATTTATTTATTTTTTTTTTTTTTTTGTAAGAAAAAATAAAAAAAATTCTAAAAAACTTCTAATTTGGACCACTGTTAAAGGCCCTGACTCACTATTCTATATAATCGCATGACCTACGAAAAGGTACAACCTTGGAGTCTAATCGTCGCCTTTGATAACGAGCTGATTCGATCACTTTTTTCAGTTTGAGATTATGGCATTCGATATCGAGCCATATTATTACACTGTTCGATAGCGAATGCCATAATCTCAAAAAGTGATCGAATCAGCTCGTTATCGAGTGATCGAATCAGCTCGTAAGCGAGAATTAGAACCCTGACGTGATGAATAGCTGTTGTCTTTTGAAAATGTTCATAGACTCCATAATACCAGGGTTGTATTCCCCCAAAAATCGCACGACGTGTAGGATAATGTAAAAATTAAAATTAAAAAAAATTAATGGCCTTATTTAAAAAAATTATTAAGGCTTTATAAAGCCTTATATAAAGCCTTTTTATAAATAAGACCGTATTTTTTTTTTTTAATTTGATATCTTTGTGAACGAGTATCAACAAAATCTCAAGTATATTTTGAGAGGAGGTACTGAAAAATATCACATGATTCTGGAAGTAAAAAAAAATCAAACAGTTCAATTTGGCGTGGAACACCCTAATTTATGCATATTAATAAAAATAAAAAATCTCTATAAATTTGAGTTACAAAACATGGCCAATTTCTCTTTCTACTCTGGCAGTTTTCATTTGTAATAATTGACAATAAAAACAAGTCTTATGCCGAGTATACACTATGGCATTTTGTGACATCGCAATAGTGTGTACTTGTGGGGCAACGATTGGCATTTCCGATATTTTTCGTTGTGTGGAATTGCTTTCCATATAAGAAAAACTTAATGTAAACGGATTTGGACAAAATTTTTCAAATGACACAAGAAATGCCAGATGTGTACTCGGCATTAGTATAAATTACATATTATCAATTGTAAAAGCTATTATTTTTTTTTTAATTTCTTTTGTAATACGAAATCTATAATCAACTTTTTTTTTAATAGTAATTAAAATTTTATAACGCAAATATAATTAATGATAGTTTAGTTGCAAAATCATGAGCATTTGTAGAGATTCACTAATTGGAAATAAAATTAAAATGTTTCTTGACACAAAAAAAGTCATACACCATTAGTCCAGCAGCGGAACCAGGGATGAGAAAATTATTAATTAATTTCATATTTATTCACAATGAGTTGTTCAATTCACAAGCTCATTTGTACTCGTATATCATGTATTTAAATACACTATGGGTTTGCTAATTATACTGGTTTCACACGACATGTATTTTACATCTGACATGTCAAATTTCCCACTGCAAAATATACAAATACACAATGCCGTGTGAAAAAAGCATACATTAAAACTTTGGCTGCTGTAAAAGTCAAGCGGCAAAGTCAGATGACAAAACTTCAATTAGAGCGTGTACTATTTTGATCTGAAAAACCATCTGACATCAGCTGTTTTGGTATAACAAGAGTGTGAGCGTAGTGGAAAAAATATAGAGGAAGAGGTTATGTCAGATGTAACTAAATCTTTACGTTTGAAAGCAAAAATTATAAGTTTTCTGTAAATTAGTAATTTGACAGACATGCGAACTTGCATATGAGACGTATAGTGTGAAACCTGCTTTACTTGCGAACGGAAAGTTTCTGTTGTATCCAATGTATCTCGTATTAGCGAATGTGAAAAAATATGAGGTACACGTTTTGTTAAAATATGAGTTCAATAACTTTAAAAATATAAGTTTCTTTTCTGATTACAATTTTTAACTTTCCGCTATAGGGAAGGTCAGTAACTTCTTAAGTAAAGTAACTTTTAGGAAATCGGGTTGTCATTCTGCCTTATCGTTGTTGGCGTATTTCAAATACGACTACGACTACGACTGTTTGGTAATAGATTAAAGAAAAACTGTTGAAGTCTTCTTTAATCTATTACCAAACAGTCGTAGTCGTATTTGAAATACGCCAACCACGATAAGGCAGATTATATTTCGACGTTTTGAGGTCCTGATTGTAGTAACTGATTTTACACCATTTTTAGAAAATCGAGATGTGATCATGTTTCGACGTTTTGAGTCCTGGTAGTCGATTCTGACTCCGACGATGATGTCCGTATGGATGTACTGAAATATTTAGTATGTATGTAGATATCGTAATATAAATTCAAAAAAGGCGTAAGTTACATTTAAAATATTTTACAGAAGAAGCAAAGTAGTCAGTAGTCTTTTGAATTTAGTTAAAAAACTCGATATATTTGAACATACTCGGATAAAAATACTGTGGGCAAACGGATGTTATATGATTACATCATAATAAAATATCGATTTTGAACTTTTTGCAAGTTACGCCCTTTTTTAATTTATAAGACGATATGTATGTTCGTGTGTTTATGTGCAATCGGAAGCAAATTTACCGCAGTCTATAGATGTTGAGCTCACGTAGAAGTCGTAAGATAGTGAGTGAATCGATTCAGTTCGGTAGATTTCGAAAATTTTCGAAAAATAAATTTAACATTTGTTAAGGCTCTGATAATCCCAAATTTTTATTTTACTTATTTATTTAAATTTTTTTCTAAATACATTAAAATTCATTATTGAGGGGGTTAAGCTAGATCAACATTTCTCAAATGGGGGTCCGCGGACCCCTGGGGGTCCGTATGAAAATTCCAAGGGGTCCGCGAAGAGCTAAACAAATATTGTTACGATTCCTCAAAAGTTAATATTAATAAGATGCTACTATTAAAATTTCTGAAGCGGTCCCCGAAGAAAGAGCTTGTGAGAACCTCTGAGCTAGATCATATGCGCATTTAACTGTTGCTAAAGCAGATCATTAGGGAACCCTTACCCAAAAATGTTCTTAGAACAACTAGAGCTATTATGTTAAACTTTCATTTAAATAAATTAAGAGGTTCAACAAATAAATATCAAAGTTGCAACGAGAACTCAATAATCAACGATTTCAATCAAAACGAAAGAGCAAAATAAGTCGTGGCCTAAAAGCAAACAAAAATGTTGCAAAATTTTAAACTACATATATTATTAGCATTTTTTATCTTGTTGTCCAACGTTTAAAGTTCCACAAAAAAATTATACAAAAGTAGCAAGCTCCAAAATAATTTATACACCCGCAGTTTCCAGCTTTAACACTTTTTAAAGCTACCTTGTCTTGATTCAGGGTTCCTCCTAATGTAATGCCTCAAAAATATAATAACTCTTCTTCTATTAAAAACAGTTGGTTTCATCGAAATCGGTTAAGTAGTTGAAAAGTTGGCGTCCCCCAGTTTTCTTTTGATTTCACCCCACTGTGCGCGGTGTGAGATCAGCTTTAAACAATTGAATAAAAAGAACTGCCTCTAGAAAATTAAAACAAAACTTCTTTTATTTATGTTTTCACATAAAGATTTGTGTTTGCTTGGTTTATTTTTTTTATTTCTTTTTCATAAACTATTTATTCCAAAATTGTACTTTCACAATCGACCAGATTTGGTGTTTTAAGTGATTCCTCCTCTAGTTTTGATTGAGAGCGTAGTTTTTGATACAAAATGTAAATAGGATAAATGGCCAATATTGTAATGCCTAAAAACGTAGAAATAAAGATTATTTATGTATGCATATATGTATGTATGTATGTAATTAAGATAAATGTACATAAGTATGTATGAATGTATGTATGTATGTACTATTACAATTATATTTCAACTTACCAATCATATACCAAAGGCCCTCTTCATAATACAAGTCCCATGGAAATGATCTAGTTCTTATGGGATCCCAGAAAAATACAATCGTTTCAAAGATGAGATACAAGACGGTCATATAGAAGAAGGGAGCCAAAAGTTTATGACGTTTCTGAATAAAAAGTGCATTAAAATACCAAACACATTAAATTCACATGTACATACTTAAATTTAATATAGGTATCTTTAATTATTATAAAACTAAAAATACACTTGAAACAAAAGACGAGATTCTTATTCAAAACTCGAAATGAAAGCATCAGCGAATGCTGAGTAGTTGCAAACAACTCGTCATATGAGAACTTAATGCTAGGAACACAATTGGGACGAACGACGAATTTCGTCCACCTCGACGAATTCGTCGATATGAGTTCGCTGCGTAAATTCGTCGTGTGAAGCACAATAACAACGAATTTACGGAGCGAATTCCTCTCTTATTGCTAGGAACACAACTGGGACGAACGACGAATTTTTCGGTGCGAACTTTCGTCATAAAAAATAAAACACATGTGTACATATGAAAATGAACACAACACCGCCGTACAACGAAATTCGTTGTGCGTGACGAATTCTAAAATAGATTTATTTCTAATTTGTACGCCGACGAACGACGAAAAAACAATTTTCTCTCTCTCACTTTCTGTCTTTGTGCACACAACAACCAACTTTATCAAATATACATTGACAAAAATTTTAAATTTACCAACACATTCTTATCGCATGAGCATGAGCAGTATGTGTGTATTGGCCCCTTAAGAGAGGAATTCGCTGCGTAAATTCGTTGTTATTGTGCTTCACACGACGAATTTACGCAGCGAACTCATATCGACGAATTCGTCGAGGTGGACGAAATTCGTCGTTCGTCCCAATTGTGTTCCTAGCATAAGGGGCCCATACACACATACTGCTCATGCTCATGCGATAAGAATGTGTTGGTAAATTTTAAATTTTTGTCAATGTATATTTGATAAAGTTGGTTGTTGTGTGCACAAAGACAGAAAGTGAGAGAGAGAAAATTGTTTTTTCGTCGTTCGTCGGCGTACAAATTAGAAATAAATCTATTTTATAATTCGTCACGCACGACGAATTTCGTTGTACGGCGGTGTTGTGTTCATTTTCATATGTACACATGTGTTTTATTTTTTATGACGAAAGTTCGCACCGAAATATTCGTCGTTCGTCCCAGTTGTGTTCCTAGCATAAAGCTGAAGGTCCACACCATCCGTTTAATGCGTAGTTGCGTTTAATGCATGTGTCAAAAAGTAGAATCAATGGAATTGTATGTGGCAAGTTACAGAACAAAACGCAAAGAACGTATAGACGCATAGGAAGGATAAAGTAGGTTTACTTTCTACTTTTGTATCCGTCGCATGCATCATGCTCTCTTTTGTAGCCAAATCTTCGTGTGGTGAATTTAAATTTTTTCTCTTTTTGCATTAAAACAACAAAAATAGTTGCGCATAAGACGTATTGCATGTAACTTGAATTTAGAATCGGAGAGAATGTACAGAAACGCATATCACGCATATGCAAAGAACGGATGGTATGGACCTTCGGCTTAAGTGTCCAATACGCCATTATAAACTATTGGATATTGGACACTTAAGTTCTCACATGACGAACTGTAGTTACTGTACAAATGACGCAAATATATGGTATTTTGTATTCCTATTAAAAAACAATTAAAAATCTACAGCCTTATTTATAAAAATTATTAAGGCTTTTTAAGAAAATTTTTGTATGAAAATTTGTTTTAAAAACCCTTTTTAAAGTTATAATAAGTTTTATAAATAAGGCTGCTAGTTACATGTTTTTTGTTTTTTTTTTTTGTTTAAAGTAACGATAAACATACATATTTCATTTGCAAGTTAAGAAAGTTATCAAACCATACATACCTGTACGACACCAAGAATCATTAAGCCCGCTAAAGCTGCCATGGAAACACAATAAACTCCATTATAAAGGTGCCATTTGAAAACCACCAATCCACCTGTTTTTTTTATAGAATAAATATAAAGTGAAAAAGTAAAAAATAAAATAAAATAGTGAAAGAACTTTTTTTTTAGAGAAAAGTGAAAACATTTTTATTGCAAATACTAACCGTAAGCGTCAAAACCGAATGCGCTTTTTAGAAAACGCCCGGCAATAAATAAATATCCCACGATGTGTAAGATTCCAATAAGGCAAACATTTTTTGAAAGACTGTCGTTCATTGTCAGGATGAAAATTTATTCTAATTTTAAAAAACCAAATACATAAATGTTTAAGCATATGATGTATGGATATACCATACATACATACTAGTGATGTAACGAATGTCAATTTTTGATATTCGCGAATACAAATACGAATATTTGAAACGATATTCGCGAATACGAATATTGTATGTGAAATTTATAGACATTAAATTGGGGTTCTATTTACGCCTGCAATATGAAATGTTAAAAAAAATTTTATGAAAAAGGGCTTCATACTCCTGCTGGCGTACTTTAAAGTTAATAAAAATTACCCAAAATTTTAATGATGGTCATTAAAAAATATTTGAAAATGATAAAAAGCAAAAAAATTCTATACATGGATTTGTACAAAATAATATTTTTAGCCATTTATTTAAATTTCGTTTACGATTTATGCATTTATTTATTTAATTTGTTTAGAAAAATATTCGTATTAGTATTCGCCTGAATTTGGCGAATACTAATATGAATGTGTTCTAAAAATGGCCGAATATTCGACAATTCGAATACGTATATTCGTGCATCACTAATACATACATAAATTGGTAATTATTAAAGCATGCAGCCCAGTAGTGCGATTCACTAACTTTTAACGATTTGCCAGTAGCAAAATTTACCGACAATTATTGCAATTGATTTTATGCTCGAAAATCCTGGTTTGGCTGTGGTTCCTCTGTGGCCAAATATTCAAAAGCCATCACAATATAAAATGAAAACTTCGTATCGATAAAATAAACAACACACAAATTTTTGTCGCTTGGTTAACGATAAGTAAGACAGAAAACAAAAACAGCTGACTTTAACCGATAGCGAATATCATTAAAAAAATTTATTGAATGACAAAGTCGATAAAAATTCGTTAAATATATTTAAACGATACGATTATCGTAATAAAAATTAATGAATCGCACTACAGGGAAGGCATTGAGAATTTTAAAATTGTACCAACAACTTTTTTTTAGCTAAATTGTACTAAAAGATTTTTTAGTTCAAATTACATATGTACATATTTTTATTTGTTTTTATTCAAATAATCGACTTTGTTCTGTCTATCGAATCGTTTTCACAAATTTGCTATGTAAGTTGGGATGTTAAAGCATATATGGTTACACCTGTTTAAATTGAAATTTAAAGTACACAAGTTAATATCATGTGTTCTAACATCCGAATTTATAAGAAAAATGATTTGGAAGAGGACGAGTTCACATTTTTTTTTATTTTCTCGCTGCGTTTTGCTTTCACAAGACTGTTTTCAAGTGAGAAGAATATGAGTTTCATGGTTCAAAAGTGAAAATTGACATATGCAATCGTTTGAAAAGAAATGCGGAGTGAAACTGGGGAGATTCCTTAGATGTACTAAATTAGTCATTGGTGTACTATTGTACTTTCGGAGTTTGAATAGTACCAAAAAAGTTACAATTGTACCAACTTTGCCAACCCTGATGCAGCCCAGTCCCATTATTATTAATGTGAGTATTTACAAGGAACGTAAGGGGCTATTCACATATTACGTAATGCTCCAGAACGCGGGGGAGCGGTTTAATGATTTGTTACGGTTTAGAAAATGTATACAATTTTCTAAAACACGTTACTAAAGGGTGGAGGGGGTAATAAAACCTTCCACTGTTTTTTTAAAGACAATTATTACTATTTTCGATTTAATCGTAAGCGGCAAACATTAAAGTTTTGAGGAGATCGGCTGTTTCGTATTGTTGCAGTTACTTTCCATTACAATCGGGTAACTGAGCCTTCAGTTAGTACCTGCAACATAGGAAACAGCTGATCGATACTTTTATATAAAAAGATAAGTTACGTTACATTACATCTCTATAACCATTTTCATTACTTTTCACATAACAATATCGATCAGCTGCTTCCAAAATTTTTTTGGTATTTATCAAGATTTCTTATCCAAAACAAACACCATTTTAACTGAAAATTTTCCTCAACTACAACCAAACAACTGCAATATAGCTAATTAATATATGTGACAGCGCATAGAGAAAGGGACCTAAGGGTAAAAAAATCAATTTTCACTTTTTTTTATGTGGACAACATCTGAGCATCGAATGAGACCGATCCCATGCCCCAAAAGTGTTCCCTCCCAGAGATATGCGCGTTTTATGAAATTGAAGTCGACGATTCTAAGGTTTTGTGAAAAAATTTTCGTACTAACAGAGTGATATTCACGATTTAAAAGAATTATAAATGAGTATTTATTATAATTCACAATTAATAATTTCAGAAAATAAGCCTGGATTCGAAAAAACGCCAGCAAAATTGATATCAAACTCATGGAAACAGCTCGCTAGGTAGAAAAAAGTAAAAACCAACTACACAAAACAAGAGGTAGGGACGACCTACGCGCGTTTTCAAGGTTGACCCACACGATCCTGACGTCATGAGATGTGTCGTTTTCAAATGAGACCAATACCAACACGCTCAGTGATGGTACACCAAAGATACACGTATTTAAATCTTTAAAATGGCTCTCCTGAACAAAACCGGTTTTTACCCTTAGGTCCCTTTCTATTTTGCGCGTCACATATGTATCTTTTTTTAAGTACATACATACATACATCGTTAGCAGCCATTATTAAAATGCCACTATTAAAAACTATTTAAATAAAACGATTTTTGTTACACAATAAAGAAGTTACATACAGTTTGTCAAAAAAATGTTTTCAATGCTAAAAAGTTCCACTAATTTTACATTCAAACATAAATTACAACAAATAAATTCCTTTTTGTTTTCTGCCCATACCGTTTGCTATGCTTGTCTTCTTCTACTATGGTGTACAGGGATAACGTAATTTTTTCTGATGATACAAAGCTAATGTTTTACTATTACAACGGACACCAAAAAGTTTGGCGCAAGCCTCTGATATTCTAGAAAATAAAAATGTAATACCCGTAAGGAACGTTTTTAAAATTACCTGTCATGTTATAGTATTGTACATATATGTATATTACAAAGGAGTTGGTGAAATGCGGATTTTAAAAGGTATAATGAACCTAGGAAGTTTATCTTGATAGAATATCAAGAAGATTATTTTTTTTAGCACAGGAAACTTGGGAAAGCTTAATTATAAATTTTATCAAGAAAACGACAAAAGAGCAAATAAAGTCAAAACAAACATTTTTAAAGTCAAATAACTTTAAAATTACAAGAGATAAAATGGTATAAGCATATTTTATATTTGTTTTCCACTAAAAAAAATCATTCAGATTGGTAGATGTTTTACAAAAGTTACAATTTCCGAATGAATTTCAACACCCACAGCAAGGTGTATCTAACTAGGTGGCAGCGTTACTTCAGCTGATAATTTTTTGCTCTATGTGCTTTGTAGCTGAAGAATGTCAAAAACTTCGATTTTGTTTTGGTTTTAGTACAATTATTTTTATGCTTTTGATATTCTTCGGTTCTTTACATAGCTATGGTTGCCGTATTTTTGTACAAAAAATCCTTACGCAGTCACCTGTATAATTACACCATGACCCACAGTTTACAACTTTCGACACTTTTTTGTAACCTTAAAAATAAAAGTTAACGTCTTCTTTCCTACTTTATCTTTTAATTTCATCACCCCACTGTGCGGTGTGAGGCCAGCTAAAAACCATCGAAATAAAATAAAATTCTCTTAGGGGTTCTTAAGGTTTAACTGCCTTAAAACTTCATGAGAAAACTAATATTAAATATAAAAAAAAATAACGAATTCTTTTATTTTTCTTTTCACACAAAGTTTTATATTTATTTTTTTTTTTAATGCAATTAGTTTATTTTGATTTAGTTTTCATAAACTCTATTTATATTTATTGGAAAATTGTATTTTAAGCAAGAAAAAAAAATTGTTAATGCTTAAGATTTAGTTAGGCGAGATTTGTGTTTTTAAGTGATTCCTCTGGTTCTGATTGAGACGTAGTTTTTTATACAAAGTGTAAATAGGATAAACGGACAATATTGTAATGCCTAAAAGCGTAGAAATAAACAATAAAAAATATACATATACATATGTATGTATGAATAAAAATATTTACCAATCTTATACAAAAGATCCTCGTGATAATATATTGGCCATGCAAGTGTTCCAAACCTTATATTTTCCCACAAAAATGAAATCGTTTCAAAACTGAGATACAAAACGATCATGTAGAAGAAGGGAGCCAAAAGTTTATGACGTTTCTGAATAAAAAGTTTATTAATATTTGAAACTTACGCGCATATATACATATGTATGAATATGTACTACATGTGTATGTAAAGCTAGAAACACAACTAGGACGAACGACGAATATTTCGGTGCGAACTTTCGTCATAAAAAATAAAACACATTTGCACATATGAAAATGAACACAACACCACCGTAGAACGAAATTCGTCGTGTGTGACGAACTCTGAGATAGGTTTATTTCTATTTTGTACGCCGACGAACGACGAAAAAACAATTTTCTCTCTCTCTTTGCATACACAATAACCAACTTTATCAATTACGACAGCAGAATTCGGTGAGTAAATTCGTCGTTATTGTGCTTCATAGGATGAATTTACTCAGCGAATTCTTAAGGCTCAGGTACCCGACTGTAATGTAAAGTAACTGCAACGGTAGGAAACAGCTGATCGATATTTTTATATGAAAAGTGGGTTACGTTACATTCTGCCTTATCGTGGTTGGCGTATTTCAAATACGACTACGACTGTTTGGTAAAAGATTAAAGAAAAACTCTTGAAGTATTCTTTAATCTATTACCAAACAGTCGTAGTCGTATTTGAAATACGCCAACCACGATAAGGCAGATTATATCTCTATAACCATTTGCATTACTTTTCACATAACAATATCGATCAGCTGTTTCCTACTGTTGCAGTTACTTTACATTACAGTCGGGTAACTGAGCCTTTATCGACGAATTCGTCAACGTGAACGAAATTCGCCGTTCGTCCCAATTGTGTTTATAGCATAAAGATGTGCATATGAATGTTGACATCGCTCATTTATTACAACATAGTCATATCTAACAAAAAGCAAACTTGAGGCAAAATGTGAATTATCCCAGCAAAAATAAGACATGCAAAAAAAATAGTTAATGCATGGGTTCACATTAAGCAGAACTGCTTATCATTCAAATGAGTGCTTAGAACTAGGGATGTAACGAATGTTCGCATTCGCTTTCGCATCCTCATTCGCAAATAATTCGCTTACTTTTGCTATTTGCATTCGCTAAAATGTATGCGAATATTTCAAGCGAATACTAAAGACAAAAAAAATTTTGTACTTCCTTTACGAAAATAGTTTACGATGAACAAAAGTAAAAAAACGAAAATTATTTTAAGCCAGCCTGAAAAAGATACATACACATACATACTTACTTACATGTAAATCCAGCGGTGTTTGGAAATATTTTTCAGTTTTGAAAAAGAAAAAGACAGTGTTTGATTTGCGCGAAAATATTTTCTGCTTAAAACTAGTCTGTTTAAACTTTTGAACACAATTCATTACTTCGTACAACAATTTTCAAATCCAAACAATCAGCCTTATCATGAATTCCACATGTGAAAATTTCCGAATGAAATTTTTCGTCCACATGGATTTTAATTTCGTATCGTCAATTCCAATCAAATTAAAAAATTGAGGGTGGCGTTGGCTGAAGTAGTTAGCACGTTGACTACAAAACCGAAGGTCCTGGGTTCAATCCCTGTATCCGACAGTCATTAAATAACAACACCACGCATTTTTCTGTTGTGCATTAGTGTCCCTTTGTGTCAGTTGTTGTAGGAAAGTTCAAGTGATGAAGGCATAGTCACTGGTCACTGAACTATACCGACTTGAGCAGATACTAGTCCTAATGTAACATCAGAGCGCCCTCCTTCGTTGTGTAGCAAAATCATTGGCGAAGTAAAATAATCAATAAAATGGCTACAAGACACAGCTTCAAAAAATTAATACGCCTCATTTAACGTCAGAGGCGCTGCAACACTGCATTAGTAAAAACGTGCGAAAAAGCAGAATTGTAAAAGATTGAAGCTTTCCTCTATCTCTTCCTTCACCACCTGTTTTCTCTCTCACTATCCCTTTCCTAAAGAAGGTAACACCTAGTAATAGTAGTAGGCATTAATTGCTTGAGTGTTACTTCTCTTTAAAAAAAAAAAAAAAAAAATTAAAAACTTGCACGTTTCCACTTTTTCCAACAGACAAATCTTTGTGAATAATTTTTTTCATAAATAAAATTTCACATGGAAATTTCCGAACGTGTGAACAATTGGTACCAAAAAACTTCATACGATTGCGAAATATTTTGATAATTTATAAACAAGTATTTGTCTGTTGGAAAAAGTGGAAATTTGTAAGTTTTTAATTTCACTGGAATTGATAATACCAAATTAAAGTTTATGTGAACGAAAAATTTGATTCGGAAATTTTCACATGTGGAATTCATGATAGGGCTGATTATTTCTCATGAAAACTGAAAAAGTTGAAGATATATTTCATATGTTTCTCCCAAGATGAACAGAGCACTACTTCTGCATTCCAAGTTTCCTTCATATGTATTTTGACAGCATTTCACATGAAATGTTGAACAGAGTACCAGGCTTTAGGGCCAAAGTACGAATGGGTGGATTGCCTAACATTGTGTAAACTTATTTTTAATTATTATCTATACTTACTCATATATAAATTTATTTGCATGTGATATTTAACGAATTGTAATATTTGCATTGGCTTTCGCATTCGCATTCGCATTCGCTTTCGCTATCGCAACAATTAAAATATACTATTCGCTTTCGAATTCGCATTCGCTAAACTGGTATTCGTTAGTTACATCCCTACTTAGAACCCATGATTCGACGACGTTTTTTCACTTAAACACAAAATGAAAAAAAAAATTTTTCGCAGCCAGGATACGCGAAACGTGCTGTTCTGACTGTTAAGGCATACTCTCTAGCACTGAGCTATTGCACTCTTGTTATTTGTTGGAGATAAGAGTTGTTTTATGAAAATGTGTCAATGTGATCATTTAATTCCGTTTTTGCATGCCTTTTTTGCTGGATATTATTCAGCCTTACTACGATTCTCGAAAATGTTCTTCGAATATTGTCGTATTGGTTCTCGAATTTGTTTCTTTGTGCTACTACGTAAAATTTTCGACTGCAAGAAATTTGTGACAGCATAAAAAAAGAAGAGAGTGACACAAAATATTAAAATTAGTTAAATATTTGGAAGCAGTCTATTGCGAACTGTCAAAAATAACAACAAAAATTAAAATGTTTAAGTTTTTTGTGATAATTCAATTTAAATTAAAATAAAATAAAGTGTTGATTTGTGCCTTATTTTCATCCTCTGATGATGAAGATGAGTATCTATTTATCGGTGCCAATATATAGTATATACAGGTTGGCGCTGAATGAATTCTTTACAACTTTTTTAATTATTATTCTTTCTTTGTTTTTCTTTCAGCATTTTGTGAAGAAGACTTGGGCAATTAATTATGAATCATTACACGATCGAACAACGTGCAAAAATAATTGAATTTTATTTTTCAAAAAAAGCGGAGAAAATCCAGCTGACTTTATTCACAATTTGGTAATGAGCGATGAAGCCCATTTCCTATTAAATGGATATGTCAACAAGCAAAACTGCAGGATTTGGGCAACGGAAAATCCAAGAGCTGTTCACCAGCGACAATCACACCCACTTCAGTATACTGTTTGGTGCGGAGGATAATTGGCCCATATTTGTTTTGAAAATGAAAGTGGTGTCTCAATCTCTGTCAGCGGTGGTGCATATCGGACGATGTTTTAAAATTTTGTTAGTCCAGCTGTGGACAACCATACATCCAAACTTGTGGTTCCAACAAGATGAAGCCACGGCACATACTGCAGGTGCCTCAATGGCTTTGTTAAGGGACATATTCGGCGAAGGCATTATTTCGCGCACAAGCGACTTTAACTAGACTCCACATTCAACAGATTTAACAGCTTCTGATTTGAAAGAAAGAGTGTACGTTAACGAACCAAGAACCATACTCCAACTAAAAACCAACATTCCAAATGAAATCATGGCCATTAAACTCGAAATTTTGCGAAAAGCAATGGCAAATATCCTAAAAAGAGCACGTCTGTGGGAAGCAGAAAATGGACATCACTTACAGGATATCATTTTTCAAAGCTAATTACAATAAATTCCCAATAATATACTGTACTAGCTGACCCCGGTCCGCGTTGCTGGCCCTAAGCAAACATTAGTGTTGTATATGGCATTGGTGGTACAATATGAAAATTGGATTTTGCCCACGAATAAACTAAATATTGCGCCATCTGCCGGACGAACTTCAAACTACACACAAACACTCCTTACGCCGCATAGAGCATGTATATAAAGTTTGGTCTAAATCGGTGCAGTAGTTCTTGAGTTACGGTGCAAAAACACAAAAAACTAAATATGGCGCCATCAGTCGGACGAACTTCAAACTACACAGAACCACTTCCCACGCCCTATAGAGCATTTATATAAAGTTTGGTCTAAATCGGTGCAGTAGTTCTTGAGTTACGGTGCAAAATCACAAAAAAAACTAAATATGGCGCCATTTGTCGGACGAACTTCAAACTACACAGAAACACTTCTCATCCCCCTAAGAGCATGTATATAAGGTTTTGTCAACATCGGTGCAGTAGTTCTTGAGTTACGGTGGAAAAACACAAAATAAACTAAATATGGCGCCATCTGCCGGACGAACTTTAAACTACACAGAAACACTCCTCACGCTCCATAGAGCATGTATATTAAGTTTGGTCTAAATCGGTGCAGTAGTTCTTGAGTTACGATGCAGTAGTTCTTGAGTTACGGTGCAAAAACACAAAAATAATAAATACTGCGCCATCTGTCGGACGAACTTCAAACTACACAGAAACACTCCTCACGCCCTATAGAGCATGTATATAAAGTTTGGTCTAAATCGGTGCAGTAGTTCTTGAGCTACGGTGCAAAAATACAAAAAAACTAAATATGGCGCCATCTGTCGGACAAACTTCAAACTACGCAGAAACACTACTTACGCCCTAGAAAGCATGTATATGAAGTTTAGTCTAAATCAGTTCAGTAGTTCTTGAGTTACGGTGCAAAAACCCAAAAAAACTAAAAATTGCGCCATCTGTCGGACGGCGTTATCGGATTTCAACGAAACTTCATATAAACCATATATGGGCCACTGCCTACGTAGTGTATAAGTTTGGTTGAAATCACATTGACCGTTCGTGAGTTATAAAGTCACAACACACTTGCAACAATTTTTTATATATATAGATTTAAAAAAAAAATTATAATAATCGCATAAATAAAAAAATTATAAACCATTTAAACCATACAGCTCATTCTGTGCCACCCTGTACATATATACATACATACATACATATGTATATGGGCTGTTTGAACCTCCAGCCGTTGCGCGCCATTCAGTTTTGTTATGAAGAAGTTCTTTTAATTATATTTATAGTCCGACCTCACTTTCATCCATTCAGGCCCCGTACAAGATGGTGCTCTATAGTATTTCTACCCATAAAAACGTAAAGCTCGAATACGAGAATCATAAGGCTGAATAATTTCAATGTATTGCCCAGTTTGTATCATGCGTTTTTAATGAATGAGTTCAAAAACTATAGCATTATTTACGATTTGCGATGCCATTGAGAATGCATTCGAAGAAACAAATGCTCAAGAAATCATGAAACACTACCTTCATTTTGAACGCGATCATTTTTTTTTTTTGCTGGGATATAACTCGATTTTGACTTAAGTCGACTTATGCTGTCATCGCTTTTGAGCACAGTTAGCTTAAATCATAAAAAATAGTTTCTTTCTTCAGTAATTTTTTTTTAAATGAGTATGTTACAATAAAGAAGCGTTATCGTTAGCTTAAATGAAAAACATGTAGTAAGTAAAATAAAATTAAAATTCACATGAGTTATCTTTTCAATCGATTTGCAAATGAAACAGTTTCAATTTGTTCCCATTTGTTATGAACTGTTATGAAACCATACCTGCACTACACCACGATTCATTAAGCCCGCTAAAGCTGCCAGGGCAACAAAACAAACTCCGTTTAAAAATGACCCTGAGTAAATCCGCAATTTATCTGTTTATTATAGATTAAAATTTAATTAAATAAGCGAAAAAATAATATAGTGAAACAACTTTTGCGAGAAATTTCAATAGCAAATACTAACCGTAATTGTTAAAATCGATGCGTATAAAAGCCTCTGTCAGATAACGCACGGCAATAAATAAATAAGCCACGATATGTAAAATTCCAATAAGGTAAACATTTTTTGAAAGACTGTCCATTGTTGGGATAAAAAATTATTCTAAATTTTAAAAACCAAAATAAATGTTTAAACATGTATGGATATAAAGTGGGAACTATTATAGCATGATGATTTACTAGATGATTTTTAGTAGAACTTAGTGAATTGTACAAAATAAGCCGATGATTGTTAATAGAACTTAGTGAATTGATCAAAATTGAACAAACAAAATAAGCCGATGTACTTAAAAGGGTGCATGAATTAGCTATTTGGCAATTGTTTGGTTGTAGTTTAGGAAATTTTCAGTCAATGGTTTTTGTTGTGGATATGAAATCATTACAAATGTCAAAAAAAAATTGGTGCAAACGATATAGATTTGGATAAAAGGTTTTAATTGAAATCTACTAGACTTCGTTCAGGTGAGTGTGTGTTAATGTCCTATTACGCTATAATTATGTATAATAAAAAATTAAACAATTTGAGTTTTGGTAATTTTAACTTGAATTGGTATAGTCGATAATTTTTTGAGTATCGGTATCGTATCCAATAGTATCTTTGGAAAGTTTAGAATGCTTATTATGTATGATATTTTGAAAAAGTTTCGTAAAGTGTACCAACTCCTTTTATTATTAATATTATTAGGTATGTTTTATTCGAAACATATACCTACTTAATTTTTAAGCAGTTATAACTATAAGTTTATACACACTTAAATTTGTTCTGAATATTTATACAAAGTTCGAATAAAACATACCTGTTATTATTGTTATTTGTTAAAAAAATAAAGAAAAACAAAAAAGGAAGAAAGCTTCCAAGGCAAATTCATTTCCAGGTAATATCAGGATTACAAAAACAATGAAAAAATACAACAATGAAAAAAACAACATGGGTTTTAGTTCATCCAAAACTTCAAAAATAGAATTTGTTTAACACAATAATAATAAAATTGATTCACATAAATTTGAAAATATTTCTCCACGGCAGCTACCACTAACAAAATTTGCAACGTTTAGCACTTCTCAAAATTTTTTTATAGTTTTTTTTCATATTTTTAAATTTGTTTTCACAGAATTTATTTTAATAAAATATTTTTCATACTGAAATTTTTTAACATTTTCTTTTAATTTCTCTTTCGTAAAAAATTTTTGAAGTTTCTGATGAACTTTAATTTGAAAAAAAAAAATAGCTCAGCTGAATTTCCGCTACTACCTTGTGAATGTGCTTTGAAAGCTTCAATATAATAAAAAGAGTGACCTGATAAAATATGTAACTCTAAAAAAAATTGTTAAGTACCAAAATCCTCAGAATTGAATTCCGTGTAATAATATGGCAGATTTTGATATATTTTGGGTGCTAATTTTTTTTACCAACAAACTTGACATTAATAGTTCATATTATTAAATTATGAATAAAATTCCGCGAGAAATTTCCCCCTTTTCCAATTAGAACGTTTTGTTTTTCCCATTACATACTTGCTATGGTTTGAAATTGTTCCCCCGGGAATTTTTTCTCGCCGAATTTTATATGAATAAAATTGCCCCCACAAAACAATTATTAAAATTGTCCATCAAACATTTTAAAAGACATGAGAGTAAAATACATAAGAATTATAATCAGCTTTTTATGGGCAAAATTTATTAAGAAATACACATTTCAACAGCACTTATGTTTCAATATTACACCGACACCAAGGCTTTACAAATAACGTGCCATAAGCGACATACAGGGTAATCATGAATAAAATTCCGCGAGAAGTTTCTCCCTTTTCCAATGCGAATTTTTTGCTTTTCCTTTTACCTGCTATTATTTGAAATTGTTTCTCGGGAAAAATTTGTCGCGGAATTTTATTCATGATTTTCCAACTTCGATTATTTGCGATAGTAAATAGTCGACTTTCGTCCAAAAAAAATTAAGTCCAAAAAAATGTGTCGCTTAAGCTATTTTATTGCTCGATATGTCGAGCCTTATTTTCGATTTTATCGTAAGCGACATGTTATTGAAAATATACTTTTTTATGGAAATTAAAATATTATGGGAATTATTATATTATTAGAATTATCAAAATAGGAAAACATACCTATTTGAATATTTGAAAAAAAAACTTCTCCTGAAAACTTTAATTTTTTCGCTTACGATAAAATTGAAAATAGGACTCAATGTATGCCTGTACCTGGATTCAGTAAAGCTGGATTCACCCATTGTTTCGGACGTTTGACGTTTCTCTTTTTGAGAGAGAGAGAGAAAAAGAGAACAAATTTTGTTCGGAACATTTTCTACTTGAATTGGTTTAATTTTAATTTTTGTCCGGACAAAATCGAACTGAGCTGCCAACTTTTTTAATTTTTCAGCCAAAGTTGAACTGAGCTGCCACATCATGTTATATGAATAATAAAAGCACAGAGTGTACTTGTATTTATTACAATAGAAGTAAAGAAAAATTAAGAAAAACATATCCAAATGTATGGAGTTGAACGAAACCATTGGCCATTGCAGTAAGTCATGTTTTACACTTGGCAGTTTTTCTTGAAGCAGTTCTCTTCAATTCTCTTTTAAAACTGCCCATTTGTTTACACTCAGACGGTTTCTTGTTCAATTTCCGTATTGTTTTAATGCAGCGAATGAAATAACAAAACAGAATTGAAGTAACTTTTCTGTACAGGCAAGTCAGTACCCCTCTTCTTTCTTCTTTCCTTTCTCTCCTATAAACTCAGACTTGCTTCAAGTAAAACTGCCGAGTGTAAAACATGACTAAACAATTAAAAAGATATGTATGACACAGCAAATTGTAATCATTTGCCGCTGTGCTGCCACTTGCAAAATTAATACGCATCGTTTACACACGTATTTCATATGGTAGCTTTGATTTTCCAGACAAAATGTTCGAAATGGATCAATCGTCTTGCAAAAAACTCTCAGTAAAAAAAATTTTCTCCAAACAAAACTTTTGTTCCAAAACAATGGGTGAATTCACCTTAACTTTCATTACGCTTATCGCATCGCTAATAAAAACTACCTGTATCGAAAATTTATCGACTTTGGCATCCATTAACATATTTTAACGATAGTCGCCGTCAGTTGAAGTAAAAAATAAATAAAATCGCAAGATCAAATCACATTATCGTTACCGCAAGCGAATAAATGTGTCGATTACGATTTTCGTTTAGCAAAAGATTACAGAATCCAGGTACTGGTCCTTACATAAATTTAATGCTATTTAATTTACGAACTTCAGAATAGTCTCCAATATTATAGATTTCCGAAAATTTTTGCACTTAATATGCAATAGCCCAATTCACAGTCTTGTGCAAATGGTCTTGCATCGTAGCATGTACAAACTGGTGTAGTATATTGATACTCACCACTAAGAATTAAGTGGTAATGGTTGCAAACTGTTACACTTTCTATAACTTGTACACAAAGCTGAACGATACGGCAAGCTGTAAAGTAGAACGATACGATTTTACTAATTCTACCTTAAGTGCAAATGGAAAATATCGTAGCTTTTCTTTGAATTGTATGTGCAGTTTTTTGTTGGATTTTACAGAAATGCTAGGATACACAAGAATATTTGCATCAAACACCGAATACCGCCACTATACCATTTTGAACATGCTACGATGCAAGACCATTTGCACAAGATTGTGAATTGGGCTATTGTATTTTTTTTTAATTTTCTATGACTTAAATTTAGACTTTTATTATATGTAAAATACATATGGGCAATTCCACATAATTCCACGTACTATTTCACGTACGATGACTAATCAATTAAACTTGTATTTCAGAGAAAATGTAATTATTAATTTCTTTATGTACTTTTGAGGAGCCTAAGTACCCCATACCTTTTTTAAAATTTAAGGAAAATCTAACCGAATACATCTGATATACAAGCTTAATTGATTGGTCATCGTACATGACATTCTCCGGAATTGCCCATACATATGTACATACGTAGCTACATCCTACTATGTATATCTAAACCGTCTGTTTTAAAATTGAATGGAATAGTGAATATTGCACAGAATGACATAAAACTTCCACAAAGTTTTTTTATCATTATGTACATATGTATGTAGGTATATGTATGTACATATCGTATAAAACTTTAAAGGAGAGTAATTTTATGAATTTGTTTACCCAGTCCAGTCGGCGTTTTTTATCAGTTTTTACCACAAAATATTATTACAACCGAAGATAAGAAAACTACGCACAAATGTAAATAACTTTAAACAATTGTTTAATTTCTAAGCACACATTACAATACTTAAAAATTTATATTTATCTCATTTTGTCAAAGCAGCAGTTTATATAGAATAGAAGAGAACAGTACTATTACCACTTGCACGCTATTACCTACGTGCAGCGATGCCAATTTATCGCCTTTCGCGCTAGTTTTAGCGCGTTTTAACTATGCCAAACGCGCTTTTTTTCGTTTTAGCACGTTTTGATTAAAGTCAAAAATATCATTTGAGCTCAATATCTTTTTACTTTTTTGTATAAATTTAACAAAATTTAACTTTTTGTTTAAATTCGTTAATGATTCAGATGTTGCAAATAAAATTCCCTTGACTGTGGTTAGAATTAAAAACGCATTTTAATATTGTAAATGGCAAATATTTTGAAATTTCACAGTTAAAAATAAGTACTCGCACTCGTGACCCCAAAAATTTATATAACTTATTAAGCATCTATTCTTTTTGTATGTACTTCAAAAAACATTTGAATCGCAACACTATTCGCCAATTTATATATGTTAGTTGTTACAAAGTTTGACAAATAAAATTAAAATCAAAACTAAGAATTTCGAATATTTGGAAGGCGAGACTGATTCTGTATTAAATGATTTCAGTTATTTAGGATATAATTTCGAAGAAACAATAATGCATAATCTGAAAAAGAGTTACTAAAAAATCAATTGTACTCGTATTTACTAATACATACATCGACCTGTATTATAATTTAATTTAGCGCGTAGGAAAATAGCGCGTTTTGACTATAAATTGTTGATAATGCTGTAACTTAGCGCTTTTTGAGAAGGGGTATAGCGCGTTTGAGTTATAAATAGTTGGCATCGCTGCCTACGTGGCCACCATCGTAGATGCCGGAAAAATTTGTTATAAGAACCAAGGCGACAACAATTTTACAACACAAAAAACAACACATAGTTTGCTATGCTACAAAAGCAATATGTCAATTTGACATCAACAGCTGATAGATAATAAGACGGGCTGATAAGGTCACCTGATACTGATAAGAACATAAAAATTGCATATGTGACAGCGCATAGTCTGTGGCGCATAGAGAAAGGGGCCTAGGGTAAAAAAATCAATTTTATTTTATTTTTTTTTACAACATCTGAGCATCGAATGAGACCGATCCCATGCCCCAAAAGTGTTCCCTCCCAGAGAATTGCGCGTTTTATGAAATTGAAGTCGACGATTCTAAGGTTTTGTGAAAAAATTTTCGTTCTAAAGGAGTGATATTCACGATTTAAAAGAATTTTAAATGAGTATTTATTATAATTCACAATTAATAATTTCAGAAAATAAACCTGGATTCGAAAAAACGCGAGCAAAATTGATATCAAACTCATGGAAACAGCGCGCTAGGTAGAAAAAAGTAAAAACCAACTACACAAAACAAGAGGTAGGGACGACCTACGCGCATTTTCAAGGTTGACCAACACGTTCCTGACGTCATGAGATGTGCCGCTTTCAAATGATACCAATACCAACACGCTCAGTGATGGTACACCAAAGATACACGTATTTAAATTTTTAAAATGGCTCTCCTGAACAAAACTGTTTTTTACCCTTAGGTCCCTTTCTATTTTGCGCGTTACATATGCTAAAGTATACATGCATATAAGAAACACCATTCGAAAAAGTTTCCTACTAAGCCAAAAACTTTTTATATTGCAACGCTTTGTTTATGAGCAAAACCAAATCAAATACTTTTCCAGCGACAGAAGGAGAAACTAGAGCTTCCTGGCAACTAAAAAATTTTAGTTGCCCGTAGTCATCCCTACAAGAACACTACCAGTCAATTGACTGCTCATTTGATCGGAAGTTAGGCAGGATATATTCATCATTGCGTAGAACAAAGTTTCTATCACATTATTGAAGGCAAAATAAAAAATGTGATGGAAACTTCTGTATACGTGTGATGTTGCATCTCTCTCTAACTAATGAATATAACTTATAGTTGAACTGCTCACTCTAGTGCTTTTTAGTAATCAATGATAGCATAAATATTACTCAAGTTTGACTGATTATAATTGACTAATATACCCCCCACAATTGAGTAATCATACATGTTTGATATACCGATAATAAAGATACTTTTCATATTATTTAATTGCTTTTTTATTACACAAAAACACCCATACATTACACAAGTTCACTGCACAACTCTGGCACTGTGCACTGTCCCTTTGTGTAGTGTATGGGGGTGGTTGTGCTATATACGCAGTGAACTGACTAAATATCAAAACGATTTTGATATTTGCTCAAGTTTGTAAAACTGTACAGTGAACTTGTGTAATGTATGTTGCAAACGCTGTTTTTTCTGTACTAATTTTTCACGATTCATGTACCACTTTTTATACCATACGCGTATTTTTTTTTTCTTTGTTTTAGTTTCTTTTTTTATTGCCACAGCAATTAATAAAATAGAGCAGTATTTGCACATGTTGTTTTCTTCACTTATAGCTTTAAAATAAAAACTGCGCAGTTTACTTGTATAGTGTGTGTCACAAGCTTAGTTTACGCAGTGCCAGACTTGAGCACTGAACTTGTGTAGTGTATGGCCACAGAATGTCATGTTAATTAAAAAATATGAAATATTTTATTTAATACTCATGAAATTGAAATGATCTTTTAATTTAAATATTCCAATAAAGTCCAACACTAATAAATAAAGTGCAATGCATTACTTTTATTTAAGTTTATGTAAAAAAAATGGAAATAGGTATACTGAGGTATCTACATATTTATGTAAACTATTGTATGTATATATATGTATATATACAGCAAGCAATTAACCTTGTATTTCTGAACAACGTGACTCGATTTTTCTTAAAACTTTACCACGTAGAGCTGCTGACGGCCTACACAAATATATAAAGTAAAAAGTTTCGATTTCTTTGAAAAAAAAATAAACATATTTGCTTGGTGTTGCAAGCTACAAAAAGTTGACATTCCTGTGGAAATGCCCATATGCATTTCGCAAACTCTTAAACTAAATTTAAAAAAAAACAAAATTAAAAATTGTTTGGTTATGCATCCGCATATGTGCATCCAATATTCCATTTGGCCTTAATGCATCACTGGCTTTTTTTCACACTCCAGAGAAAGCGATTTTTCTTTTTGATTTTGGGAGCGAAGTTTTACATACAAGGTGTAAATAGGATACACTGACAGGATTTCAAACCCTAAAATAAATGTTATCAATATGAACTAATGATATCTACGCCAAAGGATTGAAACTTACCAATTCTATAAACAGAATGACGATAGTAATAATATCCGCTTGCAAAATAAAATAGAGAATCCACTACATATACGATAATGAAGCCACTAAGGGCCAATGTGCTTATTACTAAAAACGGAGCCAATAATACTCTACTTTTCTGAATATAAAGAGAAAGCAATACTTTAAAATTGTACTTCCCATATGAAATACATACGTCAAATTTACCTTTACTGCACCCTGTATCATGAAGAAAGCTAGAACAGTCATCAATATGCAATATCCTATGAGAGCCAAAGGATAATACGGCTCTAGGGGACTGCTAGATGGATCTGATTACATATACATACATGTGAATGGAAAATTGGAGAACATTGACTAATAATTATTCTGTGGAAATACTTACAATTTTTAAAATACTCCAACTCTCGTATAGCTATATTTATGTTAGACAGAGCAACAGATGTATAAGCCGCAATGTGTAAAATCCCAACGAGGCAGGCATTTTTGGAATGAGCGTCAATTGCCATATTAAATTTTCTTATGGTATTACTAAAGGTATAATAAACTATTTCCTGCTTGCAGTTTCGATAAACTTGGCGTTAAAGAGTTTTATGAAATTAAATATTAAATTTTTTACGACTTAAAAAGACAACTTATTCTGTGAAAAAAAGTTAATATGCCATGACACCAGAGAACGAGGCCGATACAGATTTGTCGGCGGCGGCGGCTGCCAACCATAAATTATCTACCGCAAACTGTATTACCGCATAATAACAAGAAAATTATCTTAAGATTGCCATTACAGTGTTGCCCATTTGTATGTATTAATTTAAAGAATTTCAAAATAGTAACGGCCTTATGTATAAGAAAAAACTGTCAAGTTAGCATAAAAGGGCTATTCGGCAGGCATACTTGTCTTAAGACATGTACGATGGCATACTTTGGGTTTTGCTATTACACTATCGAACGCTGACGGCATACTTCATATTGTGAGACAGACATCAGAAAATCAAAATTTTTTGAAAACCAACATACAAACATGTGTAACGTACTCGAATACATTCCATTAGACAGTGAAACTTGGTATGAGCATCGTACATGTCTTAAGACAACTATTCCTGTCTAATAGGGCTATAAGTGGCAAAATTGAATATCGTCGACTTAAGTGTAAACCTGCTAACTCACCTCAAACAAATTGTGCAGGAGAGACAAAATACTGTTAACATTTTCTATACTACATACATAGTTTAAGAAATTAGCTTAATATATTCAGTATTTTCGACATGTAGAGTTTCAAATTAAGATAAAAATTTTAGGCAGTCGATGCGGCGTCTTTTTCTATTTCGAATGTCATTAAAATGTCATATTTTATAAAGAGGGTATTTAGAAAGTTTCCACTCAAGCCGACGATATGATCCTACCTAACGAGTCTTGCAATACAATTTTACATAAAAAATCATGATAGAAAACTACATTATGAGCCGGCTGGTATTTGATTTGCCGCAATAATAATGTATTCTTAATATACTGTGCGGTAAACCAGTAACCATTGATAATTTGTCGGATAGTGCAGTGTTTCTGCTTGTTGCGTCCAGTGTGCCCAGATTTTAAAATAACTTTAAGCTAAATCACGTTTGAAAAAGAGCTAAACTAAGCTAAAACAGAACATTTTAAGCTAAATTTCACTTCGCAATAGTTTCTTATTGCTAAAATAGCGTTAAATGTATACATACACAAACATATTTTTTTATTATTTGAAATAAAAAAATATTGAATATTTATTTAATTAAATTATTTATTCATTATTATATTTTAGTTTTAAAGAAAAACAAGCAAAAACTTCCCAAAATAAGCTAAATCAGTCTTCAAAAATGTAAAAGCATTTGAACTAAAATACGATATTTACAGTAAATCTATTTCTAATTTTTGTTTTAAATAAATTCATGCCGCTGAATGCAAGTTCAACTCAACTCTTTAAAAGTATTATGGGTAGTATAAATTTAAGTTTTGCCATTGTAATTCCAAAATTGCTATCAATGTCCCCTATTTTTATATTTACCATTTCTCTTGTAAATAAACAATTTACACTTTATATTTTTTAAACTATTTCCCAATGAAAATTTTTTAAATTTTTAAACGTTAACAAATTATAATTTTTACATCTTTTTTATGTCTTTTTATATCAAAAAATACTGAAAAAGCTAAATGAGTTCTTAAAAAAAGCTAAGAGCTAAATGAAAAATTTTAAAGCTAAGTCCAAATAAAATAAACTAAATTTAGCCCAAAATAAGCTAATATGGACACGCTGATTGCGTCATAAAATGTGTGAAGAGCAGCATACCGTAGGAAAATTTCAAAAAGTGTCTCAAAAAAGGTATTTCATAAAAAAAAAAGAGTGTATCACAAAAGTGATCATTAAAACAATTATCGTAAAATCGTTCGACTTATTTTTTTAGTTTGGTTTTAGTTTTAAAATTCACATAACAATGGTTATTATTACCACCAAGAAATCATATTTTTCAAAATCTATTATTTCTGTGACCAATTGGGTAAAATTTAGGAAACTTGAGTCCAACCAAGATTACCGCCAATTTTCAAATTTGCAGCCATCAATGCAATCTATAAACATCAAAGCATTTTGATATTTTTGAAACTTCGAACGCACCCATAAACGGAACTACACACCATGAGCAGCGATGCCAACTATTTCTAACCCAAACGAGCTGTTTCCTTTTTCACAAATGCGTTGACAAGTTACAGCATTGTCAACTATTTATAGCAAAAAGGAGCTACTTTCCTACGCGCTAAATAAAATTTCAGTAAAAGTCTATGTACATATGTACATCACAGCTGGCCACCGAGTGAAACAAGAGAGAAATGTATAAGCGTATGTCTATTCATTTGTATAAAAAGCCGATTGATGTTCGGCCCTCAGGCGGTTCTCTGGGCAGCCTGGATGTACATACATATGTACAGTATGTCAAGAAAATGTTTTCACATAGTTAAAATCGTTATAAATTTTTATTTTTATAATAAATATTTTTATTTTTCTTTGCATTATGAAATTTTTGGTTATGGATTTCATTTTATTTACATTTAAGTGAACAAATAGTAGTAAGTTATACGCAAAATTAAAAAGTGAGAGCATAAAAATTACATGAAAGCCAAAAAAACTCAAAAATTTCTCTGTCAAGAAAATGTTTTTACATCCTTGTATTATATAGTAAGAAAATAGGAAAGATTTTAAGTTGTACAAAAATAATTTTTTTTGGCCCCATTGGTATTAAATCGGCTTGTAAGACGACTTCTCATGGAAAAAAATTTTCTTTACCAAATATTCCGCCGAAATTTCTCATATTCCCCTCGTATTACTGTTTTAAACTCCATTTACTTCTTGAAATACCCTTTGGAAATACTTTTTTTCAAATAAACCCATAGATTTTGAATAGGGCATAGATCTGGACCTTGAGATGGAGTATCCACAACTTTGCCGCAATTGAAAAGACACCATGTTCTTACCGAAAGTGCCTATTAACTATGTCAAAACATTTTCTTGACATACTGTATGTATGTATTAGTAAATAAAATAAATTTTTTAGATTTTCCAGCATTGCTTCTTCGAAATTTTATCTTAAATAACTAAAATCATTTAATACAAAATCTAAATCGCCTTCCAAATAATCGAAATCCTAAGTTTTTATTTTAATTTTATATGTCAAACTTTGTAACAACATATCGCTCATTTACTCAAAGAACGGGATAGCTTAAAATATTGAATTTTTAGTGATGCAGAATTAATCTTCATATGTGACTTTCTCCGAGAAAGGGACTTAGTGTGTGAAAATGAAGTTTTGAGAAAAACGCATTTAAAAAATAAAATTTTAATGTTTTTCACATTTTTATCGATTTTGACACACTAGGTTCCTTTTCTCGGAGAAGGTCGCATATCGTTCTTCATACTGTGTAAAAATTTCATACAAGATATTTTGCTTCCATTAAGTTGTGTGTGAATGGAAAACTTCAAACTCGTTTTCTGGCAAACTGTTATTTTTTGAGTTATGATGTTGTTTGAGTAAATGAGCGATATAAATTATCGAATAGTTTTGCGATTCAAATACTTTTTGTACTTCAGTTGTAATACATGCTTTATAAGTTATGTAAATTTTTTGAGTCATGACACTAGTACATACATATTTTAAGTTGTGAAATTTCAAAATATTTGCCATTTACAGTATTAAAATGAGTTTTTAATTCTAATTCTAACAGCCAATTTAAAAGATTTTATCAGGGTTGTGGTTACTAGAAAGTTTTTAAATTTATACAAAAAAAAAAGTAAAGAAATATTGAACTGAACTGATGCTATTGACTTTATTATTTATTAAACGCGCTGAGACGAAAAAAAACCGCGTTTAGCATAGTTAAAACGCTAAATTGGCATCGCTGACTATGAGCCCGTTTACAGGGTGACCGATGACATTTTTCAAAAAGTGGCACCAAATAGGGGATTTATTCTAAAAAAGGGGCAAAATTAAAAAAAACGAGAAAACTACACTAAACTTTATATTTTTAATGTATTTTTATATAATTCAGTCCCAACAAAAAGGGACAAAAAGTGGCAAGGCAGTCGAAAAAGTGGCAATTTGCCACTTTAGTCGGTCAAACGGTCACGCTGCCCGTTTAGATGAAGGGTGGCCTGCCTGCGAGTCGTGTTTGCCGGCGAAAAGTGAAGAGAAGCATGCGGGGTAGCAAAAGTCGCACGTACTGGGAATTGCAGCTAGGGTGACCGATGACATTTTTCAAAAAGTGGCACGAAATGGGGGATTTATCAAAAAAAAAGGGCAAAATTAAAAAAAAAAAGAGAAAACTACACTAAACTTTTTATTTATAAGGTATTTTTATATAGCTCACGTTAAAAAAAGAAGACAAAAAGTGGCAAGACAGTCGAAAAGTAGCAATTTGCCACTTTAGTCGGTCAAACGGTCACGCTGATTGCAGCGACAATTTTACCTCTTCTCTCTCACATATTTCTTTCTCTCGTATTTTTTGTATGCTATGTACAAACAGTGTTGCCAGTTATACACATTGTTTATAACATGCATGAAATAAACAGTTATAATATAAAAATTATAAACAAATAAAATAAGGAGAGAAAAGCAATTATTGTATTTTGGTATAAATAAAAATATATGGACGGACATATTAATTCTATATTTCCCAAACTAAAAATTAGTTCCTTTACGGCAACACTGCTACGAATGAACGAATAAAAAGCATTGAGCAAATTAATATCAAAAAGTACCCTGACTATTGCGAAAAAAAAGTGTTCATGTAAACGCACGTAGATTTAAGAAGGGACTCCCATAGAGAACGTAAGCGTTGTCGCAGCTAGGCCACCTTTCATATAAACGGGCTCTATGCAACCGACAATGCCATCTGCCTGGTTGTATTAACATGTCGCAAAGTCTGCCATAATAGCCGATGAATTATAAGCATTTATTATAGTAGTTTCCTACTAATTGATTTTATAAAAATGCGCGGTTTTTGATGCAATTAATCAGTGTTGCCAGTTTAGGGGATTTGTACCCAATTTGGGGATTTTTTTTCGCGATTGGGGATTTGGGGATGATAACCCTATTTGAGGGGATTTTTTTTATAACTGATGGTCAAACAAGAATGATTTTTGAACTAAGAAATATGCGTCTGGCAATTCTTAAAATGTGTGTTACTATCAGCGTTACCAAATATAATTTTTAAAAAACTTCCTAAATCTGAAAAAAAAACTTTTTTTCCAAAACAAAACCTTTTTTTCTACAAAAGTACCAAAATTTTAAAAGAAAACAGCTGATCGATATTGTTATGTGAAAAGTAATGAAAATGGTTAGGCTAACTGACCCTTTAGACACTGTTGCAGTAATAAGGGAGTGAGAAAATATAAGATCGTTTTATTGCATACAAACATCACTTAATATTTTCATTCAATATACTGCAAAAGTTCAATTATGGACATATTTATAAAAAAACTTGAAAACACTTTATATTTTCAAAAAACTTGTTGGCATCTCAAAAAACTTCCAAAAAAAGGGAAAACTTGACAAATGGTAACGCTGGTTACTATTCATAGTGAATGGTTTCTAATAAAGAAGTATCAAGGCAGATTAAAAAATAATGAACACTGCCAAAACAAAAATACGAAACAAAATGCAATAAGACTTGTTGGAAGCACTTCTTAGAATAAACACACACTTTTCAAATAATTCAATTTGTTATGACAAATTTAATCCTTCTGCTGAAATGCTAAAGCTTTTTAATGCAAGTACTATGTACAACAAAGTTTCTGAGGCTGACGAGTCAGAAGATTTCGATTCTGAAGTTTTTGGAATGGTAAACTTTGGTTAAAAAATTGTTTATACTTGTTTATATTAAACTAAGTGTAATTTTTTCTTTACAAGTTTTATAAGTACAAATCATGTTATTTTTGTCATTAGTTTTTAAATAAAATTAAAAAAAATTATTTTTTTCACAAAAGAAAAAATTTGAATAAAAAAAACTCAATTTGGGGATTTTTGGGGATGACAATTCAAAATTTGGGAATAAGCTCTAGAAAAAAACTGGCTACACTGCAATTAATTTAGCTTATAGTATGTCATGTTTTACACTTGGCAGTTTTTCTTGAAGCAGTTCTCTTCAATTTTCTTTTAAAACTGCCCATTTGTTTACACTCAGACGGTTTCTTGTTCAATTTTCGTATTTTTTTAATGCAGCGAATGAAATAACAAAACAGAATTGAAGTAACTTTTCTGTACAGGCAAGTCAGTACCCCTCTTCTTTCTTCTTTCCTTTCTCTCCCATAAACTCAGACTTGCTTCAAGTAAAACTGCGGAGTGTAAAACATGACTATGTTTCCAAAGTGGTTGATTTATTTTAAATAATGCCGAAAATACTATTTTTCGAACTCGATTTATGTATGCAACCCTGCGTTCCTTTTAAAATTGCAAACGCCATCCCCGGCTCATCCATCAATAGTGATTGACAATTTCGAAAACCAAAATGACGTTAAGGAATATTTAATCAACTTGAAATGTCAACTACATACATGTGAATAAAATTCACATTGCAGCTGCTGCGCCCACATTATAAAGAACTTGCATAAATTGAATGCGAAAATTCGAAAACAAATCACTCACAAGCTCGGTGGAAACACTTTGAAGTGATTTACTTAAACCTACTTGATTTAAAGTCGGTGGAAACGTACTATTAACATTGATAGTTGCCACAAGATTTTATTTAGTTTCAGCAATTACCATTTGTGAACATTTTCAAGTCACCATAAACCAGCACTTTTGTTCGGGATTTCTGAAAAAGGATTTTATATAAGAGTTAATTGAAAGGATAACGCAATTCAACGGAAGTCATTTAAACGGAAAATTTTCCACTTAATGATTTTTAAAGCAATTAAACGGGTAAATCAATTATGCGGTAAGCAATTAAGCGAATACTACTGTATAACTTTTCGAAAAAAAAAATCGCCCCTGTTCTGTTAACCGATCGATTTGAAATCGCACGATTTTAGAAAACTAACTCCGACAATAGAAGCATTTTTTTAGATTTTCTTACATTATTTTTTTATATAGATTCCAAAATGTCATATCTGAAAGTAAAATATCGTGTATGATTTTAAACACGTCTTCAGGACCATTATTAGTTTATTGAAAACGAGAAATTTACTCGGATTCGGTTTATAGAACAGGGCCGAATGTACATATGTATGTATCTCCAAATATGTCAACCAATATTAAACTAACACGTAATGCATTTGCATATGCTGATGAGATCGTTTTGAAAGTGTTCTGATATCGTCTACGAGTAGCTTTTCGACTCAGTTGTGTAAAGTTTTCTAGTTTTCTAGCGTAAGCCGAAAATTTCCCTCACATTCTACTCGTATCTACGTTCAGTACAATATAAAAATGGCCAAGTTACATACATACATATGTATATGCGTATCCTTTTTCACAAAAAAATTGTTTGCAAATTAGTTGTACTTAGTTCTTTGCAAGTTGTAGTCTGAGGCCTGAGCAAATAAAAGAAAACGTTGTTCCTTGTCAAGTTAAAATATATATGTAAATCAAAAAAGACGCAATGAAAACCCTGATTGTCAAATATTTTTGTGTCGAATTTAAATTGTATCAAATTGGTATGTTAATTGGCGTCATCAGTACAATAGCAAATACGATAGCTTCTGTATACGTCCTAGGTAAGTAGAAGTTAAATTTATTGATTAATATAAATTTAATATACATATCGTCATGTGAGAACTTAAGTGTCCAATACGCCATTATAAACTATTGGATATTGGACACTTAAGTTCTCACATGACGATATGTACATACTACATACATACATACATACATACATACATACATATCGCTCCTTTATTGGCAGAAAAATAAGTTTAAAGTTTTCAATTTACACACAACTTAATGGAAAAAGAAAATTTAATTTTTCTCCCAAGAGCTGAGAGTAAACAAGATATTTGTATGAGATTTTTACACAATATAAATTAACGATATCAGAATTAATTCTGCATCATTAACTCGAAAAATTTATTTTTTTATATATGACTAAGTTAAAATAAATGAGCGATATGTATGTACATACATACTTTCGCATTCATAAAAAATATTTTAGGTTTATTAAGGGCTTATTTAATATATTTCTATGGGAAATTTGTTAAAAATAAACCTGTAATAAACCTAAAATATTTTTTATGAATACAGCAGTTCCCTATACATACATATACAGTTAGAGTCATAAGTCTACAAGCAGTGAATAAAAAAAACTTTGTTTAATAACATTTACCAAATTATTAAATTTATTGAATTCAAGTTCTATTATTCTAATAATATATTTAACGTAAAATATTAGTGTTAAATTTCATTGTAAATATTTTCAAAACAGCCGAGATAAATGCATATTATTTCTATAGAATAGCAAAACAAACGATCAAAAGTCTACAAGCAGTAAATAAATTAAATCTATTTTATGTTAAACTGATATTTTTTTGTGTTTAATAACGAGGTGGATATCCACGGCACTTCAAGACTTCCGCCAAACGATTTTTCTTCGAAGCTACAAGCACAAAGTAGACCAGAGTTGAAGAAAGTGACTTATGAAAAAAGCTAAAATCATTTGTCGCGCAGATTCTGCGAGAAAGGGACAAATGCAGTATATTTATTATTAAAATGTTACCAAAAAAATCAAAACAAACAAAAGAAAATGTGTACTTTGTGAAATAAACACGTGTACATACATACAGACGTACATACACATTTACAAAATTAAATTGAAGAATTTGTTGCATTTAATTAAAAAAACCGAATGTAAAAAAGATTATTTGTATTAAAAAGTTATTAAAATTGGTTTGCAAATGATTCCTGATTTAACTTTAAGCATTTTCATTGAAAAATGTTAATTTTTACCTTTTATTTACAAAAATCACTCAGCGAATAAGACCACAAAGTGTTAAACGAAAAACATTTCAACAAGTAAACAATTTTACAAAATTAGATTAAAGAATTTGTTGTGTTGAATTAAGAAACAAAGTGCGAAATAGCTTATGACTGTTAAAAAGGCAATTAAAAATTGTTTTAAGGTGATTGCAGATTGCATTTGAAGCATTTTCATTAAAAAATATTAATTTTTATCATTTATTTACAAAAATCGTCAAGCGAATAAGGTTACAAAGTATAAATTGAAATTAAGCTACAAAATTCCACCACGAAAGAAGGTTAAAGAAGACGCAGTGACAGAGTGAGCGAAAGATCCGAAAACACAAATTATTTTCCGTCTCGTGTCATCTCTGGTATACCCTGTGCTACAAGTTTGCTGGTGTACTGAGGTGTTATTTCTGCCCATTTTTTTAATATAATCTGCTTGAGCTGCTGAACACTCGTTATTGTATGTTTGCGAATTTGATTTTCCAAAAGAGCCCACAAATGCTCTATTGAATTTAAATCTGGTGACTGTGGCGGCGTGCGTAATAGTTTTGGGGCATTATATAACAACCAAAGACGTACGACTTCTGCGGTATGCTTGGGATCGTTGTCCTGTTGAAAATAAAATCTATTTGATAATCCCAATTTTTCAGCACTTTATCGCATATTGCGCTTTAAAATTTCTAAATAAATATTTCTGTCCATTGTCTCTACAAACCAGTGTTGCCGATTTGTGTGTAATTACACATATCATGTGTAATTTTCACTTGCATGTGTAGCGCATGTGTAATTGATTTTATGTGTAATTCATGTGTAGTTTCGCTTTATATTATATTTTTGAAAAACTTCCAAAATTAACATTTTTCCAAACCCGGATATTATCATTATCTGCTTTCAGTTTGCAACACTAAAGGTAGAATTAGTAAAATAGTATCGTTCTACTTTACAGCTTGCCGTATCGTTCAGCTTTGTATACAAGTTATAGAAAATGTACTAGTTTGCACAGCACATTTTTTTTTGTCTGCTATTGAATGCGGCTTTTTTGACATTCGCTACAGAAAAATCAGTTTTCTGTAGATTTCTACGTCAGCAGTGCTACCACCACATATTTTATAACTAGTAACATGTATTGCATATGGTACGGCTTTTGTCAGCTGACACGCAACTTCACGATACGATTTAACTAATTCTACCTTAAGACAATTATTTTTCCGAACACTTTAGATTCCAAACTGAATGGCTTCAGAAAACAGAGTTCAAAGGATGGCTGATCAAAATTTCAAATAGAGGAAAAGATGTATCATTTTGCAAATCATGCAATAAAAAACTTATTTGCCAGTCCTTTCGAGACACATGGAAACAACTTCTCACAAAGCCGCTGCTTCTGCCGTAAGATCTACTTCTAATGTTTGCACTGCTTTACAAAATACTATTGCAACTAAAGTGACTATTAAAAAAGCTGAATTAAAACTCGCTGGACTATTAGATACTAACAACTTGCCATTTATACTAATAGTTGACCTTGTACGTGTGTTAAAATCATCAATTCCAGATTGAAATATATTGAAAGATGTAAGTCTTCATAGGACAAAGGAAACTGCATTAATGAAAAATATTCTAGGTCCAAGTTTTGCTCAAGATTTATATGACAATCTAAAAAACACGATGTTTTCTATTATAATAGATGAAACAACAGATATTAGCTCCATAAAACAAATTGTCATAACAACTATTTTTTACATCCAGTGCTCAGTATTCCTTTTTCGATTTTAAGGAATGTATATCATCTACTGCAACCGACATTTTTAATATTTTGAAAATCTGTATTGAAGAAAAGTATATACCTTTTACAAATTTGGTCGAATTTGCATCAGATACTACTAATGTAATGTTTTGACAATATAATTCGGTAGCTAAATTACTAAAAAATTTAAAATCAGATATTGTCTTGATCAAATGCTCTTGCCATTTAATTCATTTGGTAGAATCAAAATCTTGTTTAAAATTGCCCATTAACTTGGGGTCTTATTTTAATAGAAGCTATATTCGCAAAAAAAAAAGCTTCAAGAGTTTCAAGAGTACTTCAAAACTGATGTGCATAAAATATTATCCCCAGCGATTACCAGATGGCTCTCAATTCATTCATGTGTTACTCGTGTTTTAGAACAATATGAACCTTTAAGAAGTTTTTTCAGGCTTGAGGTTTTTGAAGATCCTTCAAAAATTACTAGTTCAATGCTAGACGCATTAGATAATCCAGCAACTAAAATCTATTCAGAATTTTTATCATATGCCTTAGGTATTTTGGTTTCTTTTAACGCACGTTTTCAATCTGAAAAACCTGTTATGTATAAAATGAAAGATGAAGTTATAAATATATTGCAGACTTATTATTCAAATTATATTAAAATTTTTTTTTGTTTCTAAATTTAGAAGAAATCTATATTGGAATAGCTGCATATGAATCTTTGTCTAACTGCACTAGTACCAAAAAAAAGTTATACTTCAAAACTGTAGAGAGTTTTATATAGAAGCTTTTCATCAAATAAAATTAAAGTTTAATTTTTTAGATGAAATATGTATGTATATACAATTGTCTACATCGTTCGTCCAAAAATGTTTGCTCAAAACGTTCAATTAAAGACATTCAGGGCAATTATGTAAAAAATTCCGCAGGAAATTTCTCCCAGGGAACAATTCCAACTAATAGCAAATGATAGGGAAAACAAAAAATTCTAATTGGAAAAGGGAGAAATTTCCTGCGGAATTTTTTACATAATTGCCCTGCATCTTTGATCTCAAAAAGATTTCCTACTTTTGATGTTGATCTGCAATTACTTGACAATGAATGGCGACAGCATGTATTTTTAGATCATGAAAAATTTTAACTTAGTGTAAGTTTAGAACCAGAAGTATACTGGCCAAAAGTTTTTAGATTAAAAAATTCTGTAGGTGAAAGTTTGTTTCCAAATTTACCAAAAGTAATTAAATTTCTATCTTCAGAAACAATTGCGGCAATTTTTTGTACCAAGGAAGGAATTCGGAGAAGTGGAATATGTATAATAAGCCAAATTGGAAAAATTGATTTTGTAAAAATTAAACATTCTAAAACATTATGGGCATAATTTTGCACAACGCAACGAAAAACAATAACAAATTTGGAATTATTTGAATAATTTTTTTTGTTAAAAATTTTAGACTTTTCAATCCCAAAAACAATAGAGCATTTTATATGAAGTTTAAATTTTAAATTTACATCCATATGTTTGTATGTACAAACCAACAAATATTTAAAATATGTTCAAATTTGTTATTTTCTGTCACAAAAATTCTGACTGCTGCGTTGTGTTTTACAAATTCAAACAGAATTTTCCATACAAAATGACACAAAAAACTAGCCTCAAAAAGCAGTCGATAGATAAAATCTATTTTATTTTGAGAACGTTTCTTCTTATGCTCTCACATATAAATAAATATTCTCTCAAACATGTTACCATACTTTCAGTAAATTTCATACATTTTGTGAACAAAACTACAAAGAAAAATAAGCACAAAAGAAAATAAAACAAAAATTAGAGAGCATTTGAAGTTACTGCCTTAGATTTTATTATGGGCTTTGTTAATTTGACAGCGATTTTTCCTGAAGTTGCGGACTTATTCTGTTTGATCATTTACATATATTTTATAGAAAAAATATAATTAATTGATATAAAATTGTTGTATATACCAAATACTTACATATGTATACATAAAGTATTATTTTTATAATTCCATATGTACCTATATATCTAAATGTAATGTTCAAGTTTGAATTATTATTATTTTTGTTTGTTCTATTTTTTGGTTGAATATAGTACATATATAAAAATAAATCGTGTGTAATTTTTCTTCAGATGTGTAATATTGGAAACAGTGATGTGTAATTTAAAATTCTTCATCGGCAACACTGCTACAAACGCAAGATTTCCCATTAGCTGACATACAGCCCCAAAGCATCACACCGCGACCACCATGTTTTACCGCGGGAAAAATATATGATTTGTTGTATGTATCTCCTTTCTTACGCCACACTAATTTACGTCCTTTAATTCCAAACACACAGTTCTTTGTTTCATCAGAGAAAAGGACATCATTCCAAAATTCATTTGGCATATTTATGTACTTATTTGCGAAGTCTATTCCCTTTTCTCGATTTACAACTGAAATAAACAGTTTTTTTCGTGCTACTCTACCATGAAAACCAGCCCGTCTCAAAATTCTCCGTGCAGTAATTAAAGAAATAATTTTAGAAAACCTTTCGAGGACGTCCTGTGTAATTTTCTATGCTGTTAAACGTGTTTTTTTTATCACGGTGTTCAAAATAGTGCGGCATTCACGGAGAGCTAATTTCGGTGGCCGACCAGAACGAGGCCTTGGAGTGATGTTTCCGGTAGTTCTAAAATTTTTTATTACTGTGTATACTGAGCAATGAATGTGATCTTCCAATCAAACAGCCAATTTCCCGGTTAGACTTTTCTTCTTGCCAAAGTTTAATGATGATATTTCTCTCCCCCACACTAATTTCTTTTCTTATAGAAGGCATCGCCAATTTGAAATGCGTTAAAAAAATAAAAAATAAAACAAACTATATAATTGGCTTTAATACTCAAAAGAAAACAAAAACACAAAAAATGCAATCACTATTTTCGGGAAAATTTACATGTTACACACTTCAACGCTGCCACAAAAATAACTGCTTGTAGACTTTTGATCGTTCGTTTTGTTATACGCGACAACAAAAGTGCCGTTATTTTAGGTATTTTGCAAAAACACAAAAAGAAATTTGTCGCCAGAATTCTATGCTAAGTATTACATAAAAATATATGAAGTTCAATAAAGTAAATTCGTTACTTTTGAAAATATTTTCAAACTTTTTTTTATATATTTGCTGCTTGTAGACTTATGACTCATACTGTACATACATATGTAGATGTTATTAAAGGCCGTTTCACACTATAATACAAGTATGAATTAATACTTTTGACGAAAATGCATCCCTAACCTAATTTCTGTTTCAAAAATTTCAAAAGACAATAACAACTCAACATGTCAGAGTTGCATTTTCCACAAAAGTATTAATACTTGTGTTATAGTGTGAAACGGCCTTAAGGCGATATCTTTGGTTTTTGGATTTGGACACGTGTACATAGTTGAAAATAGAACAAGTGTTGTACTCGTAAAAGTTTTTTCAACATACATACATACATACATACATATGTATGTATGTACTCGTATTGGCCGCAATTGTGAATGACGTAGTCGATTCTGAAGTTGCGAATTTTCAGCACTTCTCTTGGAAAAATTCTGGCTGCCTGTAGTTGATATTTAGAAGTTGCATAATAAAGAAGTCAGAAATATGTACATACTACTAAATGTGTGATTTCGAATTGAGTTATTGTTTTTTATACATCTATTTTATAATTTTAAGATAAATTTGCTGTTTTTTAACCCCCGACCAAAGAAAGGTGTGTTATAAGTTTGTAGTGTGTGTCTGTGTATCTGTGTATCTGTATATCTGTGTGTCTGTCCGTGTCCACGTACAGCCCAAACGGCTGGACCGATTTTGATTCTATGCTTGAAAGGTGACTTGATCGAGAAGGTTCTTAACTATGTTTGAAGAAAATCGGTCCAGCCGTTTAGAAGATGTCACATCTTTTCTAGATACATCGGGGGTTTTTAAAATGTTTAATTTTTGTTATTATATTTATTTATTATTGAAAACATACTCATTTTAATTCTAGGTTATTTCGATTTCAACCATCGTCATTATTTGGTCCTGCATGGATTATTAATACTATCTTCAATGTTTTTAGTTTGCGGTTTATTAGACGTAAGTGATTATGATAACAACACACATACATATCGTCGTTACCTTAATATGTATATCTGTGGCAAAAAGGAAAAAGTGCTTAAGTCGAGATAAGCTGATTTTGAGTTAATGGTACCGCCAAAATCTGCATATTTGAAAGTAGCCCTGGTCAAAATCGCAATTAATTTGTGCGATTTTTAAAGCAGTTATAGCAAAATGAATCATGGCTTATCTTTTTTAGACGTCTAATATCATTTGGAATAACAGCTTAATTTAGGTTATACTTTAATATATGTATTTCATTTTGAATGCATTATTTACAGTGTTTAGAACGATGTTTGCTTAAAAAAAAAATAGAGGTTAACAGAGAATTTCCCAATTTAACTGTACAAGAAATAAATTTCTGAAAATCGGCTTGAAATCTTAAAACTGCTCTCCTGAAAAACAGTAAAATATGCACTTAAGCACTTATTGCCACAGATATAAAGGCCCTAATTCATTCATTTTTCGATACATTAAATACAAATACATAAAAAAAACTCGATTAAAAAAATTATGAGTTAGGGCCTTTCTATATTAAGGCAACGATATATACACAAAATGAAATAAAATACTTTATTGACATTCCGAATAAAGTGTTAACCCAAGGTGTATCTAACTAGGTGGCAGCGTTACTTCAGCTGACATTCTTCGGTTCTTTACACAGCTTAGGTTGCCGTATTTTTGTATAAAAAATTCTTACGCAGTCACCTGTATAATTACACCATGTGTTAACCCAAACCATTTTTATACCCTTTACCAAAAATGGAAAAGGGTATATATAGGTTTGTCATTCCGTGTGTAATTTCCATAATTTTAATTTGCGACCAAAAAAATATATATATTCTGGGTCCTTATGAATAGCGATGACGAATAAGCGATGTCCGTCTGTCCGTCCGTCCGTCCGTCTGTCCGTCCGGTGTACGTGAAATCGGTTTTCCGAAGCTCCCAGAAAAGCTAGAGACTTCGTTCTTGGACTGATGTATCAGAAATGGTCCAACTTAGATTGGTATTGAAATTCAGCAAAATCGGGCAGACAATTGCAGAGCTGGAAAACGTAAACTATATGTTGCCATATAAAAGTAACTACCGAAAACAAATTTTTATTTTTTTTAATAAATAAATTTATTTTACACTTCAGTACGACTAAAATTGGTATTTTAAATAAAAAAAATATAAAAAAAATTAAAAAGACGTTTCTAGGGTTGGAAAACTTTAACTTTTTGTGTTATGTAAAATTAACTATGTCTAAAACTATATTAGTATTTTCTCGAGAACCGTAAGAGCTACTGACCTGAAATTTGGACACAGTGTGTAGACTTTTGGCCGCTACAACAACAAATACATGAGAATTGGAAATTAAAGGGTGTTCCAAAACGAGCAACGAAAAATTCTAAAATCCCATGTAATATACATACAATTATATGTATATACACTTGAAATTTGTAAGGTTAGTGTATTTTTATACAGACTACAAAAATTAACACTAAAATTTCAACAAATTTAAATTAAAGGGTGTTCCATCAGTTAATGCAATTTTGACTATGCAATTTTGACAACTTGCTGTATCTTGGAAACCGTAAAAGCAAAACTCTTGAAATTTTCAAAAACGGTAAAACTAAAAAATCAAGGAATTATAAAATCGCCAAACCGAAAAAAATCGCCAAAAACAAAAAATCGCCAAAACGAAAAATACCCCAAAAAAACATGAAAAAATCGCCAAAATGAAAAAAAAACCCAAAACAGGAAAAAAAACGACAAAATGAAAAAAAATCGCCAAGATGAAAAAACCCCAAAAAAGAGAAAAAAAATCGCCTAAATAAAAAAAACCCCAAAGCAGGAAAGAACGCCATAATGAAAAAAAACCCAAAAACAGAAAAAAATCGCCATATAAAAAAAAATTTCTAGGACTAAAATAAATCGCGAAAAACCGGAAAAATTGCTTTAATAAAAAAAATCGCCAAAATGAAAGAAAATCGCCAAAATGAAAAAAAATCGCCAAAATGAAAAAAATCACCAAAACGAAAAAAACCCACAAAACAGAAAAAAGTCGCCAAAATGAAAAAAAAGAAAAAAAAACTCCTCAATAGAAAAAACCCAAAAACAGAAAAAAATCGCAAAAATGAAAAAAAAATCGTCAAAATGAGAAAAATCTACAAAATGAAAAAAATCCCAATAACAGAAAAAAATCACCAAAATAAAAAAAAAATTCCAAAAACAGAAAAAAATCGCCAAAACGAGAAAAAAGCGACAAAACTGAAAAAATCGTTTAAACTGAAGAAAAAACTTCAAAAAAGCCGTGCGCGATTCAAAGTCGCACTTTACTGAAGTTTTTAATATTAAAGGAATTAAATGAAACTAATAAGCAGATTTTGTAAAAAATTTTGTTTCTAAACGTTTCAAATTTGTATGAAAAATAACGAAAATTCTTTTCAAAAAATATTTTTTCCATACAAATTTCAAAACGAAAAAATCGTTTGAATTTACAAAATCTGACCTTAAGTTTTTCCTTATTTCGTTTTTGCTTTTTTCACTTAACATATTTTATGTATTTTTTAAAGAACTAGATTGGTATCAATAATCAAACAAATCCAAAATTATGACTCCAGGGTTGGAAAACTCACACTTTTTGTGTTATGTAAAATTAAATAGGTCTAACAATTGTTTTCTTTTTCTTTATAAATTGAATATATTTTATGCTTCTGAAAGAAAATTACACCTCCAAAGATGGAAACTTTAAAAAAATGATAAATTTTTTCACAAAACAAATATGTATGTATGTGTCTGTATACTATATATATGTACGTACGTTGGTAAAGGGTATATAAGATTCGGCACAGCCGAATATAGCACTCTTACTTGTTTATTCTCAATTCAAAAAGAATAACATATTAAGTTCTCTCAATTTTTTATATTTTTTTTTCCAATGTACATATTTATTTACAATCTATTTTACAATAATAAGTAAATTTGAATTTCTGATATTGCCATAGTTTTTGAAGAATTGGCGGTGTTCACAACATTATTGTGAACAAAAAATTATTTTGAAGTTCAAAAACTTTTGCCATAAAATACAAAACTTTAAAAAATATATCAAATATACATATCTGCCAATGTATAAAATGTTAATCGTTTTTTGTTTTTAGTTACTGCCATTACAGATTATTATATATGCTCCCGTCGTTTCTATAAGGAGCATAGGGCCTCCATTCAGCGTTACCATTTGTCAAGTTTTCCCTTTTTTTTTTGAAGTTTTTTGAGATGCCAACAAGTTTTTTGATAATATAAAGTTTTTTCAAGTTTTTTTTTATAAATATGTCCATAATTGAACTTTTGCAGTATATTGAATGAAAATATTAAGTGATGTTTGTATGCAATAAAACGATCTTATATTTTCTCACTCCCTTATTACTGCAACAGTGTCTAAAGGGTCAGTTAGCCTAACCATTTTCATTACTTTTCACATAACAATATCGATCAGCTGTTTTCTTTTAAAATTTTGCCACTTTTGTAGAAAAAAAGTTTTTGTTTGGGAAAAAAAGTTATTTTTTTCAGATTAAGCAAGTTTTTTAAAAAATATATATGGTAACGATGAATCCATTACAAAATATTAAACAAAGAGTAAATTTTTTAGAAAATTTTATAAAAATTTATCCACAAAAAAATTTATAAAAGTTTAAACAAACAATGACAAGTATTGCCGTAGCCGTCTTCCGTTGTATTATGTTTATTTTTCTCTCCCGCAACGAGAAATCGCACCGCACCGAAACGATCTATATTTATAACGAAAAAATGTTGAGCTACAACGCCTCCATATAGCGAAGTATTAATTCAAAAGCCTCTATACAACGGTTTCAGAATTAAGCAAAATATAAATTATAATCAAAGTCGCGATATCAAAACAATGAAATTTTAATTTGTCTGCAAGTCAGTCCTGTTTTAATTCATGTCAAAATGTCTACGTGAGAAAAAAATTCTATAATAGATGACGATAATCGTGGTGACCAATCTAGGCAAGAAATTGCTAAGGAATTCATTAAAAAGTAAAGCTGAACACTTTGCTGCACGTTTGAAAACACAACAATTTTAAAGCTAGTAATAGTTTCGAAAAGTTCTGGTATAAATGATCAAGTTTCTTTGGATTGGAAAACACTGTTACCAATCTTGTTGGCAGAATATGAGCCGCACAATATTTTCATATTTGCAACAGAACGAACAATGACGCTTAAGTCCAAGGGTGAAATTTAGATTCCAGCTCACTTGGGTCCAATACAATGCAACCCTTTGTGCTACCTGTGAGTTGAAGAGAATATGAGTTAGTGAGAGAGGATGATAGGGAAGGGATAGTGATAGAGAAGACAGGTGTTGAAGGAATAGATAGCGGAAAGCTTCATTCTTTTTTTACAAATCGGCTTTTTTGCAAGTTGTTAATAATGCAGTGTTGCAGCGCCTCTGGTGTCAATAAGGAGTATTAAATTTGAAACTACCTTTAGTAGCCATTTTATTGGTTATTTTAATTCGCCGATGATTCTGCTACACAATACCGAAGAAAGAGGGCGCTCTGATGTTACATTAGGATTAGCATCCGCTGAAGCCTGTGTAGTTTAGTGACCAGTGCCTGCAGCTTTAGAACTTTTCCTACAACAACTTATACGAAGGGACACTAATGCACATCAGACAAATGCATGGTGTTGTTATTGAAATAACTGTCAGAGACCGGGATCGGAACCAGGACCCTCGGTTTGGTAGTCAACGTGCTAACTAATTCAGCCAACGCCAACCCCCAATACTCTTAATATTACAGGCTGTACATTTTCCAGTAAAATATTTAGAATTTGCGTTTTTTTTTTAAACTATAGCTATAATGAATTTGTTTTCGTATTTCTTCACATTCTGATATATCAAAATGCTACTGATACATACATATGTATGTATGTACAACGACTCAATAGCTATAGGGAGGTATTATTTTTTTCGGATTCTTTACAAACAGTGTGAAACAATCTGCCTTATCGTGGTTGGCGTATTTCAAATACGACTACGACTGTTTGGTAATAGATTAAAGAAGACTTCAACAGTTTTTCTTTAATCTATTACCAAACAGTCGTAGTCGTATTTGAAATACGCCAACCACGATAAGGCAGAATATGAAAAATAGACTTCCAGAAAATATGTGAATATATGTTCCAATCTTTAAAATTTCTAAGTCCTGTAACTCCTTATCCCAAACAAAATGTTCTACAATTCAAAAAGTTTAAAACAAAAAAACATTAATGATACTGAATACAATAATTGATATGATAATTAATATAATTACTTTGCAATAAAGAGATTTTTTCAGAGAACGAAGAAAAAGATTTGTTATATGGAGTTTCATGTATAAGCATTAAGGTTTTGTAAGCTACATAGTTGGAATTGTGTTTCAAGTATACTAATGAGTTGTTTAAGCAGCAACGAAATGCATCTCGACGTGCCTAACTAACAACAAACAACCTTTTTTATTTATTAAAATAATATTAAAATGTCAATATATGTACATACATACATATACATATAAAATTATATACAAGGAAAAGAAGAGAAAAGAAAATTTTTGTGATATAAAAATGTTCATCCTTGTTGGTTTTATTCAGTTCTTCTCAATTAAGCTTGTAAATATGAGACTAGGGGAAAACTTGTTGAAGTAACATAAGTTGTAAGCCTTATGGCAAACAATTTCTTCGTACAATATTTTTTTACCTATTGTCACCAGTTCGAGGGGTTCAGCGTTGGCTGAAGTAGTTAGCACGTTGACTACAAAACCGAAGGTCCTGGGTTCAATCCCTGTATCAGACAGTCATTAAAAATAACAACACCACGCATTTTTCTGATGTTCATTAGTGTCCCTTTGTGTCAGTTGTTGTAGGGAAGTTCAAGTGATGAAGGCATAGTCACTGGTCACTGAACTATACCGACTTCAGCAGATACTAATCCTAATGTAACATCAGAGCGCCCTCCTTCGTTGTGTAGCAAAATCATCGGCGAAGTAAAATAATCAATGAAATGGCTACAAAATACAGCTTCAAAAAATTAATACGCCTCATATAACATCAGAGAGGCGCTGCAACACTGCATTATTAAAAAAAAATAAAATAAAAAAAAAAAAAACGTGCGAAAAAGCAAAGTTGTAAAAGAATGAAGCTTTCCTCTATCACTTCCTTCACCACCTGTCTTCTCTTTCACTATCCCTTTCCTAAAGAAGGTAACACCTAGTAATAGTAGTAGGTATTAATTGCCTGAGTGTTACTTCTCTTTATAAAAAAAAAAAAAAAAAAAAAGTTTACTAAGGGGCATCCTAATGTACATAAATGCTTTAGTGTTTCTTCAGTTTTTGCTTCTCCTATAAAATATAGAAAATCCGAGTTCCGCCTTTCTTATATTAATGCCCTAATTCAGTAAGAAGATTTAGGACGTTTTTGTTTGAAAATGCTTCTGAGTTCTTGTCTTTGCAGTCTCTAAATTATTTTCTTCAGAAATGGTTGTTGTCTTTGACAATGAAAAATATAAATATTATTGTCATGTTTTTAAGACATAAAAAATCAATTAAATTATTATACAATAGTTTGAAAAATATATGAAAAAATATGTGTTGGCTATATATATGTAATGTTTAAAACAAAATCATAAAGCAAATACACGAACCTTCTAGCATAGACAATAAATAATAATCGTTTTAAAGAATCAAAACTGCTTCTTTTTTTTCGTCCAAAGACAAGACGATACATTCGTCGAACAGAATTAGGGCATAAATCAAGCGTTTCTCATTAGTATTTACTGGTTACGCTTATTTGGGCAAATGTTTGCCCAAGTGTGACCGACCGTACCTTAAATCTTTTATTTGTCATCCTTAAAATACTTACGCTTGTTTTGTTATTTATTTTTTTTTTCGCAGAATAATCACGCTATGTTATTTCCGTTTGTATCCAACCTTCTGGTTTTAATAATAGCAGACATAATTGACATATTTGGTTTATTTGGATCATCTAATTGGGAAATTACCTTATTGATTGGGAAACTAGGTAAGTCTGACTATCGAATATTGCGTTGAATTTTGAAACACATTTTATTATTTATTAGTTGTGGAAGTTATAGTTTGGTGTGCTATCTTTAAGCTGTTACTATTTGGATATGAAAGGTCATTTCAAGAAGTAAATGCAAGGGAAGAAATATAAATGTTTACAGAAGTTGCAAGTTTATAGATAATGTTGCAGCCCATCCTTTATAAATTTCACGAGTAAGCTGTTCAAGTCCATTTAAAAAATAAAACCTATATTACATCAAATTTTCAAATCAGTTTACAAAATAAATCCTGGCTACTAATATGGATGATGATGAGGACATTATTACCACAATTTGAGAGATAATTTATAATTTTCTCAATTGTATTACATAAATACCTATATGGGTTTTTCACAATCAAACGATATCTACATAGGTATATGATTCTTTTGACAAATTGCAAACTTTTTATGGTAATACCTGCACATTTACGTATTTATGTATGTATGTATTTATAAAATTCCAAAAAAAAAAGTATTAATAAGAAAACTTGAAAAAATACTTACTTATTTTTTTTACACATGTACATACATCATCGTTTCCTTTTCCGTTTGCTTTAAAAAAGAGATAGTGCTTGAATTTGAAGATCCACATCAATTGCATTTTGCGTACACACATAGGTAGATATTTATGGGTATGTATGTATGTATAATATGCATACATGTGCATATATAGTATATACACATATCCATATTTATGTATGTATGTAAGGCACATATCGTTACCTCAATATAGAAAGGCCCTAACTCAATATTTTTTGAAATCTATTTGTTTGTATATTTCGATAGAACATCTAATATATAGAAAAATGCAAAAATCTCGATTTTAAAAAAATATACATATATGCGTATATGTGTCATACATATTTTATTTTATTTTATTTTCATACATTTTTGCATATGTACCTATCTACTTTCAATCATACATATTTACATTTTCATTTTAACTTTTATTTTTTTATTTTTATTTTTAATTAATTTATTTTTTCATACATTTTATAAGAAAGCCAAAAGGATCTTTTTTTAAGGCTCAGTTACCCGACTGTAATGTAATGTAAATGCAACGTGGGAAACAGCTGATCGATATTTTTATGTGAAAAGTAAGTTACGTTACATTACATCTCTATAGCCATTTTCATTACTTTTCACATAACAATATTGGTCAGCTATTTCCTACTATTGCAGTTACATTACATTACAGTCGGCTAAAGGCTCAGTTATCCGACTGCAATGTAAACTAACAGCAACAGTACGAAACAGCTGATCGATATTTTTATATGAAGAGTATGTTACGTAACATTACATATCTATAAACCTTTTCATTACTTTTCACATAATAGCTGTTTCCTACTGTTGCTGTTAGTTAACATTGCAGTCGGATACTGAGCCTTTCCTCATGCACACAACACAGCACTAACACTTCTATACATTTCGTAGGTTTTGGTTATTGTTATGCTGCAAACATAATGTATTTTGATTATACTGTGCCGCAAACCAATAAACAACCGACGATTTAATAAATGCAACGAATGGCCCCACAAAAGAAATACGACGACCGGCATTTTTTAACAATTCCAGAAGCACATTTTTCATATTTATATTCAACTTTCTTTTATACAACAACATAAAGAAACACATTATTCATAGTTTAATTGAATTTATTTTTACATTTCATTAATTTATTTTCCAAATATGTATTTAGTGAATAATTAACACACTGCTTTTAAACGCCCAAATCGAGTGAAAATTATGCGTAAACTAAAAGGCAACACAAAAAATAAAACTAATAAAATAAAGAGAAAATCTGTTAGAATACAGTGATGCCAACTTAGCCCGTTTAGAATCACTCAAAACGCGAAAAAAAAAATTTTGGCCCGGAACTAAAAAACGAGCTAATCTAGCACTTTTTACAATTATCTTTCAGCCCTTTTAGCCCCTTTTTACTTTTTGCTCGATATGTCTACATTTAAATTTTTACGAACTTTTTTCTTCCTTTAATCTAGCAATATCGACTTAAAAAATAACGTGACAGCATTGTTTTACTCATTCTTCAATTAGTTTGGCTTACCAATTTAAAAAAGAAGAAACAATAAGGTATAGTGTTCTATTTCTTCCAAATATTTTATGCTTTGAAAGATTCTCAGTATAGACCAAAAACAGATTTTTATTTAAAAACAACCAAATTAAAATTTACTTACCTGTACATATGTATGTATATGTATGTCTAAAAGGTACCGGGCTGTCCCACAATGTCACCAGAAATGGTTCGATCGAAAACTTGTATTGCAAACAACAATAACATGAACATTTGTTGTTGTTTTCAATATAAGTATTCGATCGAACGATTTCTGTTGACATCGCGGGACAGGTCGTACTAGTATAATTACTAGAATAGCAAGGACTAGTGCAAAAGGGCTTAAAGTTGTGTAAAATTACTAGTGCTGATGAGCTTAAAACTAGCCCCTTGTCGCGCTTTTTTCAAAAATGTGACTTAATGTTGCGCTAAACGTATATTTTTTCAGTTTAGCCCTTTTTAGCCCTTTTTTCAAAATTTTTTACGCTTTTGGAGTCTCAAAAGTTGGCATCACTGTTAGAATATGTAGAAATGTGGGAGAGACAAAAAACAATGACTAAACAAGAATTATTGGAATTATTCATGTGCAGCGTGACCATATTAGCTTATTTTGTTGGATTTAGCTTCATAATTTTCATTTAGCTCTTAGCTTATTTTTTAAAACTCATTTAGCTTTTTTAGTATTTTTTAATCTAAATTGCATGTTCTAAAAATATTTATATGTTAAAGACATAAAAAAGTTATAAAAATTATAATTTGTTAATGTTTAAAAATAAAAAATTTTTCATTGGAAAACAGTGTAAATGTAAATGTTTATTTATAAGAGAAATGGTAAATGATATCAATTTTGGAACTACAATGGCAAAACTTAAGTCAATACTCGTATTACCCATAAGACTTTTAAGGAGTCATCCTTGAGTTGAATAGAAACTTGCATTCAGCGGCATGAATTTACTTTAAAAATAAAAATTTATTTAATGTAAATAGCACTAATTCACTTAAAAAAAAGAGGTTTCGTATTTTAGTACAAATGCTTTTACATTTTCGAAGGCTGGTTAAGCTTATTTTAGGAAGATTTTTTACCTTAAAACTAAAATATATCAATATCGTTATTATTATTGTTATTTTAAGGGGCCCATATACACATACTGCTCATGCTCATACGATAAGAATGTATTGGTAAATTTAAAATTTTTGTTAATGTATTCGTCACACAGACAATGCAGTATGAAAAATCAAAATAGTTTTGATTTTGAAATGAACTCATAGTGCTGACAGTTTTTCAAATTTATAAATTTGTTTTCACAGAATTTTTTTTAATAAAATATTTTCCATATTGAATTTTTTTAACATTTTCTTTTAATTTCTCTTTCGTAAAAATTTTTTGAAGTTTCCGATGAACTTTAATTTGAAAAAAAAAATAGCTCAGCTGAATTTCCGCTACTACCTTGTGAATGTGCCTTGTTTATTTCTTTAAATTTGACTTTTTTCTGAAAAAAAAGAAAGTAAAATAAACAAAAAATAAGTTTAGAAATAAAATGTGTAAAGAAAATACGTTTTCTCTTAATTTCTTGAGTTTTAGCAATAATTTTTTTTTGTTCTCAAACGCATGTTTATTTTATAAATTTTTATTTTAAATGATGATTGATAAGTTTGTGGTAAAATATTAATCACACACGTATACCACGTGTTCATCGGCAGTAGCTGCAAGCAGTATGTGTCTATGGGCCCCTTTAGGAAGTTTTTTTTTCTTTTAAAGTAAAATATAACAATATTGTTGTATGAATAAATAATTTAATTAATAATACTTTAATATGTTTGTGTATGTACATATATATTTAACCTTATTTTAGCAATAAGAAACTATTGCGAAGTGAAATAAGTCGAAAAAAGTTTAGCTTTATTTTCTGGCTTAAAATTTAACTTTTTAGCTTATTTTAACTCTTTTTCAAACGTGATCTAGCTTAATGTTATTTTAAAATCTGGTCACACTGCTCATGTGCAATTGCATTATTTGTTCGTATGCATGTGTGGATGTATGTATGTATGAACATATGTAGTTGTTTACATCTTCGATTTGTTTTTTTTTATTTGAACAGGTTGAGTTGCCATATTAATTTTTATATAAACAGTGTATTGGATTAAAAATGTGTTTTTTTTTGGCAATGTAGATTAGAACAAAATGGTGCACCTATTTTGTGGCATCAATTAAACCGATGGATTTTGGTTAATCTTACATGTGTACGCACATACATAGTATATACATACATATGTACATCATTAAAAAGAGAATGTATTGTAGATTGAATTGCAATACATAGTAACAAAAACAATAAAAAAAATTTATTAAAAGTTTGTCATTAAAATGAATTACATATTTAGTACAAGTAGGTATTTATTATGGTTGCCACTAGCATAAGTATAGTTTTCCGATCACCTTTATATTTATATGTATGAATGTATTTGCAAATAAATAAAGACATTTTGTATAAAAAATATTTGTTTTTAACTACCTATTTGCAATAAAAAATTAAAAAGCTTTTTGCAAAAATCATTATCATACCTATGTTTGACAATAGTAAGTATGTATGTAAATTATGATTAAATAAAAAGGTTTAACGACCGAAAAAAAAACTTAAATTATAGAAAAATCAATCTAAAATTTCAAGATTATCAAAAGCGAAGTAGAAAAATAAGTGCATCTCATTAAGTCCCAGTTTACACTATGCAATGATTAGTTTGTACGAAAGAGAGACGAGGGGAAAAGAAATGAATACTCAGCTTCATGTACTGTCAAAACGTTTTTCTTTCTCATTTGTAATGTTAAAAAAAAGCTCACATGCATACACAAGACTATGCATAAAAAATATGAGCTCAAAAATATGCATAAATTCCATAATAACGTGTTATTTGAAAAAAAGGAATTCGCTTTAAATCTTCTAGGCATTGTTTTATATATCCTAGTACTGTTTTAATATAACTAAAAGTTTGTACCCCTCCACAATCTTCTCTAGACAGGTACTTACCCCTAGTTTTCAACTTAATATTTAAGTACGTAATTAGCTAATTTTTATTTAAAACTAAGTTTCATTCAATACGATTTAATTTTTTCAGTGTTTAATTAAAGTTCTTATTAAATTACGTTGAAAGTACGGCAGCACTGCAAAATTTCTAAAGCTAACAGCTGTTTAACATAAGCAAAAAAGTTAGGTTATCAACATGTAGAAAATTAAAATAGCATAAAAACTCATTTTATGAAACCAAACGAACATCATAATGTATTTTTTTATTACTTTGTTCCATTATATGAAACTTCGCATTGTATATTTTATATATTTATGAAATTTAAAAGAAATTCTTTTTAATACGACCACATGATGTTTTCAAGCAGAACACATGATGTTCATGTGTATGTTTTCAATAAACACACACACACACACGCTTAAAAATACCCCCCAAACAAAATGTTTCGAATTTTTCTGAAGTCAGACTTGTCGTACCGAATTCTTTAAGACATTTCGGTAGTTTGTCTGAAATCAGACTTTTCGTACCGAACTCGTTAAGAAATGTCGGTAATTTTTCTGAACAATTTTTTTTAAATATTAAAACTTTGATTTTTGAGTAAAAGTCTGTAAAAATTTTTTAATACACGTGTATGTATGTATATGTTGATAAAAAATAAAGATTGAACAAATATTAAAAAACGTGAGTATGTGTAAATTATTTCGACAATAGCAGCAACATAACGGTGAAGCGGTACTCTGCTATAAAGGCAAAAAGAAATCGTACCTACATGTCGTTACGAATTCGTACAGACTTATCGTAACGAATTCGTACCGACATATCGTTACGAAGTCGTGTCAACCATTTCATACAAAAATTGTTACGATTTCGGTAATATTTCGGTTCCGAAATCGGAAGATTTTGTCGACCAGTCGTTACGAATTCTTTACTAATTCGGAGCATTTTGTTTGATGGGTAATTACAATTTGCGTTCTACGTTTTCTTTTTAAAATAAATTACAAACTTTGAAAATCACATTTCATCAAAGTGATTTGAAACCACAATAAAGGTGTTCTCTTCTTATAATCTTCAAAAAGTTTTCAAATCACTTGGTTAAATATGTACATATATTACTCAATGTGTTCTTTATGTATTTTTTCTTGAACAATTCTTTAAAAATTAAGAAAAATCTCGAGACATTAATCTCTGCTGTTAAAAATATTCATCCTTATTACAGTTGTGAACATCGACCTCATGTCAATACAATACCAAAAACTTGGAGCCGGTATACCCGTTGCTATTTTCTAGACATAAGGGAACAAAAATTAGATAAGCCTTAATTCTTTGGTATTGCATTGACGTGACGTCGATGTTGGCAATTGGAATACGGGTGATTATTTGCTTTTGTGATTGCAGGTTGGCTTGTTTGTTTGTTAGATTAATTGTTAATTAAATTAACAAATTAACAGCCCTGCCAGTTCCCAATCTTTTTAAACAACAAACATATGTATGTATATATTACGGCCTATTAACACTTCTCAGTACGACAAGTCGAACGAAACACAAAGCGAACAAAGCAATTATATACAAAATCGTTACCTGCTGTCGTTACATGGACGAAGACGAATGCCAGAGGTATTCACTTACTTTTTGATTGTCGACCGTAGCTCTAAAAATTTATAAGAAATCTCTATTGATATTCAAATATAAATACATATTTCAGTGATGCCACCTACAAATATATCACATTTATAAATATAAAATTTATCCTTTCAAATGTACTTATATCATCATTTTATTACTTCTTCACATGAATTTTGGGATGTTTTTTCTGTTAAATAATATGAAATAATTGAAAGATTTCGTTCATTGAAAATTTGCTATTATATTGGCAACACTATATTTGCTCAGTGTGGCCACAAAATAAAATAGAAATTATTTTAATTGGACTACAACGATATTTTGTGTATTTTACTTATTCTAGCATTTAATACTTCACTTCTGCACTTTTAAGTTAGGAGAAATTGAAATGATTGTGATAAGGGATGCACAGACAACGAACGGTAATTGACTCTTAATGTTCTCGTGTGTCAAGTGGGAGGCATACATATGTAAATATTGTGGATATGTTGCCTCAGTAGTTCGTTGAAATCATTGGTCCATATGTTTTGATAATTGTTGCTGGTAAGTGCTTACTTACATATTACGTTTATACGCGCACTATTTGCAAATAAAATTATTTGCAAATAAATTATAATTAATAAATTAAACAGCATAGCAAAAGTACACAAACTTGGTAGCCCTTCTATAGAACACTTACTTATGTTGACAAAAAAAAAATAGTGTAAATGTACAAAATATCAAATAATTGTTTGTTTTAATCCTCATTATTTGCTTCTATCAATGTTTTTTGTTGCAATATTTATCCATTTATTTTTTTTTTTTTTTGTTATCAAACATTTGTAAGCGTGGCAACCTCAAGCATTTTATTTGCAAATAGTGCGTTAATCGTGAATAGTTTTCTGAATTAGTAATTCGCAATAAAAACAATGATATGGCAACAGTTTACAGTTTTATTTGCAAATAAGAACTGCGTATAAACGTAGTAACAGAATGAGCCTCTTGATTGATGACTTGAGAAATCAACTGACAATAAAAGAACAGAGAACTGTTAAATCAGCTGATGCACAAAACAGTACTGCCACCTTAAACTTCTTAACCTCTAAAACGAATAATCTAATAAAAACTTAAAATAAAGACTAAATTTTTTTTTTGTGTAAGAAAAAGTTACTCTTAAATAACTGATTGAAAGAATAAAACTTGAGGCTTAATTAATAATTTTATCTAAATAAAAAATAAAAATAATAAATTTATAATAACATTGACGACTATTGAACGTTAAACAAACTTATTACACACAATATTTAAGCAATTAAATTTTTTAGTGTTCATTAAAAGCCAAACTAGACAACAAACAATAATTTTTGATTGAAGTGTTAATGTTTTTTTTAGTAATTTTATTTTAAATACCGTTTACATGAAAAAAAAAATCATACAATAGAAAATCAATATCTTATTCAGTAAATATTTTACAAATTCAATGCAACTCATTTGTGCGTGACAAATTTTGAACTGCTATAACGCAACGTATGTAAATAGATTGTTAAGTCTATTACGAGTATAATGTGGACCCCCACCCAACAACAATATTGTCGATTTGGCGGCGTCATTTAAATTTTATAGTCAATAAATCATAGATATATTATATGTATGTATGCATATAATAAAATATTAAATATTAAATGCTTTCAAGTTGCTAATATAAGGAGGACGGGTGCAATTGGAGAGTTTAATGGTTTTTTTTTTTTTTTTTTTTTTTATTAGGTATGATGCATTATAATGGGCACTACATACATACATAGTTATGTATGGAGTCCACTCAGCATTATTTTATATGATATGTGAACATTGTGGCCAGAAAATTAACAATTGGTGCAGTACCAACAGTTGTTTGCCACTCTTGAATATCTGGGATTTTGGAAATTACGACTATTTATGATTTGGGGCCAATTTCACCAACTCTATTTAAATATTAATTCATATTTAAATGTAGATATTCATTAATTTTTTTTTATGGAAAATTTACTTTTAAATATGAATTGATATTTCAATAAGTTGGTGAATTGGCTCTTAATATGCAAACATATAAATCCCCATTGTCGACAGTGGTTGTGGTCCCGATTGTATTTGGAAAGCAATAAAATAGTGCAAATATAGAGACGAAGTATAATTTGAGGCGTTTAAATGTTCAAAAACAATCCAACAAGTGCATAAAGTCAAGACGTGTAGCATTAACAAAACTGTCGCTTTTGTTTGTTTTATTGATTAATTAATATTGTCATTTGTCGTATAACTTTCAATATTGTTATCACCTTAACACCTCCATCACAGTTTTTTTTTTGGTCATAAATTTTTTAAAGTTGATTGATTTTTTTCATATTGTTTATTTAATGAAGAATTATTTATAATCGATATATTTATATATGTATGTGTGTGTATGTATACAATGTACGCTTGGAGTTTAAAATAAAATATTTATGTATTTTTTTACGCAGCATTTGAGTAATTTGAAATTGAAAGAGAAGATAAAATGATGTGTCTTAAAAAGCCATACTTCATTAATAATAAAGATACTTGTTTTTTTTTTTTTTTAAATTAAATTTTACTATTTCACATCGATAACAGCATATTGGTCGTATTACAACTTGTACTCGTGGGGCATCGTTTGGGCAATATATCATTTATATGTACATATATGTATGTATGTGGCTTATTATAAGTGCAAATTTTAACGAAAACATACGAGTATTTGTCTTAATATGCGAGAGTGATTCAGAAAACTTGAGAGATGTTTTTCTAAATTCATTCGTTAAGGTTCGCTGCAATTCGAAAATTCGGTAATAAAATTAAATTCAAGCAAAAGTGCATGGCAATCTTGATTTGCAGCTCTGCAGAAAATGCATGTACATACATTTGTTAGTAGAAATTTTCCAAATGTTTTGCTTGATTTGACACAAGATAAATTAACAGCTGATCACCATTTTTTGAAACGAGGTTACCTGGTGTGAATTCGCCTTGCGAAAGTTTTTATACCAGAATTACTATCCACATACATGATTTCTGCCCGGAATGGCTATCAGACACGTTTTGACGGGTGTAAGTTATTTAGAGTTATAATTTTTGCATATATGTATGTATGTATGTATTTTTTAAAATATTCATGCTCCAAAAAATTTCATATTTTACATTTAAATTGAATACCTTCCGTAAAACTTTTTTTTTGCAAGCTTCGAAATTAAAACAAAATTTTCGAAGATACGATTTTAGCCTAAAAGTTTGATGCAACCCTCGTATTACTGGGCACATTGCACAAAGAAAAAATGTGTAACTGATAAACAGATACGACTTGAAATTGCCCCGTCTCGAATATACAGACATAAAAATTTCTTTATTAACTATACTGTGTATGTGTTAAATATTTTTGATGTATCTGATGGTTATTTTTTTAAACACATTTTTTAATTTATTGTTCCCTGTGCGCTGCAAGTATCATATAATAAAATCTGCAAGGTTAACTTATTTTTTTTTTAACTTCTGATAATAATAAGTAAAAATTAAAGAGAAAGAAAATGTAAAAATAATTTTAAATTGGATATTAAAATATGTTCAACTATTAATTTAGGTTTTATGTTGGTTGCAGTACTTTCAATAGAAACGTTAATGCCGTTGATGATTCAGAGGTTCCCAACATTTTCCTTTTATGAAAAATTAATTCTTAGAAACAGTTTTTTGTATGGAAGTAAAATTCTTATAAGTTTGCAAATTCAGGCTTAATGTAGTTGGACATTTTTAAAATTCGCTTGCCGAGTGGCAATAGAACTGAATTTGGTTGAATTGGCATCCATAATAGACTGAACTGTTAAGACTTGTTGGTGAAATTTTAACTTTGAAGCTTAAAAAACATACATTTTGGAATGAAAAGTAATTTGTTTTTCTGTACTAAAATTTTTCAATATATATAATTATAATCATTATATATATATATAATTATATATAATTTTATTTATGTATGTATTATTATTATTATTATTATTATTATTATTATTTTTGTTAATATCTGCACATTACATATATTTTTGTAATAATTAAATTTTTTGAATAAAAATAAAAATTTGAATTTTATGAATAAAAATAAAAATTTGAATTGTTTTCAAACTCGCATTCGAGATGAAACAAAATTTAATTTTTTTTGGTAAAATTTAAAAACATGTTTTTGAAACATGATTTTTTTTTTAAATTTTATTAATATTTTTTTTGTGCTAAAAATTGTTCATAGATGAATTTTTATAAAAATGTTCCATACAAAATTTTCTTAAAATATATTTCAAATACATTTTATTTTTTGAAGATGAATACCTATAGGCCTATTTCCTTATAAACATATGGGTGTTTCCAGCGAAAGGTACAACTACGCTATGGCTGAGTGGTAGCGATGCTAGCCTCTCAGTCCAGAGGTTTGTGGGTTCGATTCCCGCCATAGACCCTGGCGGTTTTCCGCAGGCAAGCTAATCGCTTCGTGGGTTGTGTTTGTCAAAATAAAAATCGAGATATTCGAATATAAAATCCATTACGAAAGCGCATCTTATTTCATTTGTATATTTCTTTTGCACGTTTTCTTTTGATAAACGATCTTAAAGAGAGGCATTCATTATCAATTGGCTTTTGCTATCTCAAAAATTTTCTAAGCCTACAAAGATTGCAAAAAAATATGTAAATTTTTGGTTTAAAAATCAGATATTTTTATGTCACGTGCGCCACGTGAAAAACAGCTTTTGTTATCATGCAATAATCTCATCAACTAATCAGTTCAAAAAGAGATAATTAATTTAATTAAAAAAAACCTTGATGAAAAATATAAAGATTTGTGATCGTGGCAACTGTATATAGTTGGTCATGTGCGACATTGTAAAAATTAAAAAAAAAATTGTAAAAAAAACTTTTTAAAAACTCTTATAATAATTTATTCCATGTTTTTATTTAATATTGTATGTGACCTTCTCCGAGAAAAGGGACCTAGTGTGTGAAAATGATGTTTTGAGAAAAACGCATTTCATTTTATTCTACACCCTTTTAGGTACCACAATCCACTCTTAAGTCCAACCCCGTTTTTTGGCACACTAGGTCCCTTTCCTCGGAGTAGGTCACATATATACATTTTATATCAGCTTTAGGTCCTTTTTTAAACCATACATAACAAATTTATTGATATATCGATATTTCGCTGCAACGTTGTGTAGCTTCTGTATGAAATAAAAAAATATTTTTCAAATAATTATTTGAAATAATTTTAAATGATTTAATTTTTTTAACGTATTACGTAACGCTCCTGGTGGTGGGCTGGGGGAGGGGGCGTGTCAAGGATTTGTTACGATTTAGAAACTTTATACTGAAAATTATGTAAAAAGCTTTAGTATGGAGGGGAAAGGGTATAAAAACTCCGCAAATAGCGTGAGTGACCCGTGAGCCGAAAAACTAAAGAGAGTTGCAAACGCTGGAGAGAAAAAACTGAAGGAAGATGAAATTTTATTACAAAACCATAAATTTAAAAAAAGTAGAGAATACGAAAGGAATGCTTGAAAAAATGTGGAAAGTGTTGGCTGAATGAAAAACTGCAGTGGTTAAAGAGAAAAGGAGAAGAAGTCTTTAATTATTATGCAAGCAATAAAAACAGCAATTAACATTTCCCACTTCATAAATACATATTTTATTTATAATTTATAAAAATCTGCATTTGATATTAAGTGTCATGGTTATAAAACTTAAAAGGGTTTGGCTAAATCATGCTTGCTATTTTTTAAAAGGATGTCAAACTTAAAAACGATTTATCTCTCATTGTCAGGCCAAAGATTATAGAAATTGTTTCCTCAAACAGGGACCAGTTTGGCAACAAGGAAAACCAGATAACATTTACTAGCCAAACCAAAGCCACAGGCCAAAGCAATCAATGTTGTAACACAAACACACACACACACAGACACAGAGCAGCAGCAATGGCAACTGTTGTTGCACCAAAAGGTAAGAGCAACATATTTTTGTTGTTATTGCAAAACCCATGTAACCATCAAAATTTTAACAAGTTGCAACAAAATTTGAAGAAAAACAAAAAGTGAAATGATGCTTAAAATAGTCTAGTCTAAATGACTGCTTTTGAAGACTGACTGACTGACTGGCTGAGTGTTTTGTTTCCATTGTCATCTTGCTGTCTCTTCTTCAGCTTTTCGCTTAAGCCACACATGTCTTCTTTTTTTTCCCCAACCAACAAATATTCACATACCGGAAAATTTGTTATAAAATGAAAAATTTTTGTTAAAATAAAAAGCCATCATCAATATTGATCAGAGTTAAAAGAGGAGAAAAATGTGCATTCGCACATACTTACTTAGTGGCACCACAAACATTCAAGCCACCAAACAACCAACCAACCAACCACACACACTGTGGCTGTTGTAGTAAGCAAATAATAAGGAAATCCAAAAAAAAATTATGCAATTGAATATTTTAGCATCTGTATGTTAAACAAGATGAAAATTAGCCAAACGAAATAAATGTCTAGGCAAAAAACCGTTACTCAGACTATTCAAATCAATAGTTAATTAAAAACTAAAAAAAATACACCTTAAAGCCAAAAAGGGGTTGTCATTTCATTGAGTTGGCTTTTGGCAGAAGTTATGAAAATCATGTTATGAAACTTCCTATTAAGGAGCTTTAAGTATTTCAGTAGATCTAAAGAAAAAAAAAAAACTAAATAGTTCCGAGCTACTTCTTACCTCTGCACGAGACTTAAGGTAAGAGTTATTTTATACACTATATTTTGGCCAGAGTCCTATCCCCATTCATCGTCAAATGCATAACTTTTCATAGTGTGGACAGCGACTAAGGAACAATAAGGCTCAAATTCACAGTCTTTAGTTAACTAATGAAGGTGGTTTAACTAATGAAATTGATAACAAAAATCGTTAGTTAAACCACGGTTGTTAGTTAACTATAGACCGTGAATTTGATTGTATAGCCAGCGCTGCCCCAGAAGCTTTTGGGATGAAAATCATCATTTGCCGGTGGGAAAAAAATCATATTTTTAACAAAAAAATCATCACAAATCCCATTTTATCTTACAATAAAAAAGCAACACCAATTTCCATAAAATCTAAGTTCAACATTTGCAGAAGTTATGGGAAGAGATAATACATTTTTAATAAATTTTAAAAGGATAACAAAAGCGAGCACATTATCAGCACGAGTGATGTTTAACACCATTGACCAAAACTCTTCACAGCTAAGATTAACTATATGTACTAAAAAAATGGTTACTAAATTTGTTAAAAAAAAGTTCCCTGAACTCGTCATCTAAATTTTGAATATCCTTTTCATGAATTAAATTTAGAAAACTTTTGCATTAAACCTATAATATCCAAAGTAATGTAAAACCTAATACAATCCTCAATAAATTGTTTTTTTTTTTCATTTGCATTGGATAGTACGAACAAAAAACAAATATTTGCTTTTTACTTACAAATTTGTTTTGAAACACAAAATTATGGAAGCTGTTGCATATAAAACTAAAAATTTTGGGTTTTAAAACAAATTTTTTAAGTAAAAAAGCAAAAAAGGCAAAAGTCCTTAAGTCGAGATAAGCTGATTTTGAGTTAATGGCAGCCCTGTAATCTCCATATTTGAGAGTACTTTTGGGTAAAATCTCAATTATTTGGGCTGATTTTTCAGGAAGTTATAGCTCAATGACGTGCAGCTTATATTTTTTTTCAACTTATAATCTCATAGGGAATAAAACTCGTAGGTTAATTAAGCTTGTACTTTGGTATATTTAAAATTGCATGTATTATTTATAATGTGTAGAATGATGTTTCCCAAAAAAAATTTAATGAATACCAAATTTCCCAATTTAACTCTAAAAGAAACAAAGTTCTGAAAATCGGCACAAAACGCAATTTTTTTGGAAATATTTATTGATAAACATTTTAGAATAATAATGAAAGTTGTACATACATATGTACGTGAAGTAAATATCATAATTTTATTAATTGAAATTCATCATTCCAGAAAAAAAATCATAAAACCATATTTTGTTCAAAAAATCATCAAAAATATGATAAAATCATGAGTCTGGCAGCGCTGTGAATAACATTGACATACTCACCTCTATTGTGAATAACAAGTTGAATTCTTGTTCTCATGAAACTTTTATTCAACTCGAGGGGAAAAATTCTATCGTTAATTTCCCTTGAAATGTTTTCCCGCTATCAGCTCTTAGTGAATGTAAAAAAAATTGGAAGAATATTTCGTCTGTTGGTTTCTGGTTTGCTGCAGACTTTATGTATTTTGAATATACTGTGCAGCAAACCAGAAACCAACCGACGATTTGTAAAGCTTAAGAATTAAGTGAAAATCAAACAAATTTAAACTTAATAGGTAGTACGAAATACAAAAATTTTGTATTTCAAATGAAATTTTTTTAAATGTAAAGTTATGTTTCTAAATATTGTATGTAGGTGCAGTGGAAAAAATCAAAGAGTTTAATAATCTCTGCAAGAAGATGTTGCAGGATTATTGTTAATAATCGTGGGCATATTCATACCAATCACAGATAAAAATTTCGCGAGAGTCTTTTCACTTTTCCCTCTTCTTCTATTATGAATTTACTTGTTCCTTTTTTAATCAGGAATAATTTCTTAATCAGGCTTAACGTCGCCAGAATAACAGTACAAAAATGTTCGTGTACAGAGGCGCTGCGACGCTGCCTTAAAAAAAATAACGTGCAAAAAGCAGAGTTGTAAAAGAATGATGCCTTCCTCTAGCTAGTAATAGTAGTAGGCATTAATTGCCTAAGTGTTACATCTCTTTAAAAAAAAAAGAAGTCGCACTTTAATGAATTTATTAACTTAAATAAACTCATGTCAGTAAGTGTTACAGTACATCTGAACTGTATTGAAAAAGAATAACTACTCGTATTTAAATTTGCGACTTTTTATTTTAACTTTTAAAACTTCAAATGTTGATTTTTACAGGCGCCCAAAAATTAGAACTCGTTGTTATCGGTTAACCCTTTAGTTTTTTTTTTTTTTGACAAATCATATAATAAATATTCACTTGTAAACAATAATTTCATTAAAAGAAACTTGACACAAGGCAATAGTAAAAATTAAACCAGGTAGGCAAAGCAAAAAAAAAAAAAACTAAAGCAATTAATGTGTCATTTGGCGAATGTTCAAAACACAATTAATTGTGGGTTAGTTTTAATGAAAAAACAAAGGAAAAACAACAGCAGACACATCAAAAAAAATTTCCTTTATATGTCGTCGAGCAGAACCAAGACCAAATATTTTTCCAGCACGCTTTTCTTTTTCATTCAAGACACACACACACACACTAATTGCAATTTCCTGGTTAATATTAAAAATTATAAAATTTATTACCTTGTCTTTTGCAACCATAAAACACACACAGACACACACTCACAAAAAGGAAATTAACTAATCGAAAGATACATAAGTATACTGCTTTGGCACATCAAACAACACTGTGTCAACAGTTGTATCAAATAATTAGCGTGACTGCCATTAGGAGAGTAAAAATGCGGCATCATGTTAATAGTTTGCACTACTGACATGAATCCGAATTCATCCAAATTAACATATTAATGTGAAAACTTTTATGTCTTCCTTGTGAAATAATTTTTGGTTTAACCAAATCCAACGGCTGTGGCATAATTTTGAGGCAACATCAAACAAAAGTGTGTACTTTTTTGCATATACAAAACTATTTATTTTCAAAAACGGTCTTCCACGGTCAGCGACAGCCACAAGTCATCAACAAGTGCTAAAGCAAAACGACTAGAAATCATAATCGTTCAACGTTTCCATAGAGGCCAATTGCATCGTGCTCATATATTTTGTGAAAGATGAAAGTTCACAAAATAAAATCCTGCACTTTATGCATTCGTGCATTTGCAGTAAAATTTTTAATATGAAGTATGGAATAAAATTCAGCAGGGATCTTAACAATTTACTTTTTTAGAAATATTTTACAGCTTTTCGCTGTATTTTGGAATTAAGTTCTTTTTTACAATCAAGGAAACATGCAAGGTAGACATATCCTTACACCGCACAGTGGTACCAATTAGGAAAAAAAAGGTTATAAATCTGTAACTTTGAAACTTGTGATAAGATAACAAGGCAATGTATACAGAAATCGTAAGAGAGGACATAAGCTTTAAAATGTTGGGATTCGGATCACTCTGTTGAAGCGGACGGTAAGTTACAAAGTGTTGAAATTGACTAACTCGGACATGAAAACCCTTGTTGAACTCATAACTTTTATAAATTTCATCCGATGTTAATAACTTTAAATTTCTTTTAACAAAGTAAATGCATTTTATTTTACTAAGATATCTTTAATAGTTTCAAAGATGTTTGGATGTGAATTTTTAAAATTTTGGCTTTATGCCTCGACTTTGTTTCCGATTTCGCACAGTCCAAATTGAAAAAAAAAATATTTTATAATTTCTTATAAAATCTTTAATGGTATGTAGAGGATATTTTCGAGTTATCTCAATTCATTCATTGATATAAAAATCATTCAACAACTTTACTATGTACTTCTGGAAAAAGTTAGCAAATACAATTTAAATGTTTAAATAAAGGACATATTAGAGGCAATCATGTTCTTTTTACGATTGTAACGAAACTTACACGAGACCTTTAATACATTTTTCTTCGAACAGTAAGAAAGTTTCATTACAATCGGACTGTAACTTTAGCTGAAATTAATTTTTTTTTGATAAGTTAGAAGAGCACCTAACCTTCTCAATTCATGAATTCAGTGCACGCATTGTTATAAAATTCATTTAAGGAGCTTTACTTTATAATTCTAAAAAAAATTAGAAAATAAAATTTAAATGTTTAAATAAAGGACATTTGGGAGGCAGGCATGTCCTTCCTCTGATTGTAACGAAACTTACTCGAGACCTTTAATATACTATTGTTCGAATAGTAAGAAAGTTTGCATTACAATCGGACTGTAATTTTAGCTTAAATATTTTTTTTTCTTTCATAATGTACATATGAACGCCAGGTAGGCTTTTACTAGCACGAACTTGAATGAAGTTCAACAGGAAATCCAGCTCTAATAACGAATTTTTACTGAATTCTAGTCATGTCTAGCTAATTTTCCACGCATACTAGTCACTATTCCGGTTATAATTTTTAATTTTTTGAATTAAGGACATATGGCAAGCAGATTTATGCTTGCACAGCTTGAAATAAAATTTATTAGAACGGTTAAATATGCATGTGATTCTGTAAATAATTAAAAGTTTTCACTTCAATCTTGTCAATGAATACAATAAGAAGAAAATTCTAGAATTAAGGATGTCCTTAATTTTCCTTAAAATTAAAGAAAAATGTTTTTAAAGCTTTACTATGTAATTGTAGAACAGCTAAGAAATGTCATTGCATTTTAATAGTATTTGTAGCTGGAATTAAATTCTTTTTAAATAAAGGATATATGGGAGAAGGTTTTGTGCTTGCATCGAATGCAATGAAAATTTCTATGACGCTTAACTGTACAATTTTAGAAAGTATTAACAATTTTCACTGCATTCGGATGTAATTTTGTTAATAATTAAATTTTTTGAAATTAAGGATATATGGGAAGTGGGTAAGTTCTTGCATCGATCACATTGCAATTTAATGTGGTATGAATTTCACTACATTCTGTTTACTGTCACAGCAAAACTTGAATTTCTAGAAACAAGGATATTCAAAAGGTAGGAATGTCCTTGCACATATCATTGAAATAAATTACAAGTTAAAATTAAATACATAAAAAAAGGAAATATTTGAAGATGGCGAAAGATAACTGTCGTGAATACAGTAAGAACAAAATTTTTAGAATACAGGATATATGGGAGGTTGACATATCCTTGCAGCGATTGTAATAAAATTTACCAGAGATCTTGATTGTATAAATAATAGAAATATCGTAATATTTTCATTGCATTCTGGTCATAATTATATCATGAGTTTAACTTTTTAGCATTAAGGATATATGGAAAGTAGGCATATCCTTGCACTGATTGCAATAAAATTTACCAGAGATTTTTTTTATATAAGTAAAGAAACATGTTAGCTGCATTCTGGCCATAATTATAGCAGGGATTTAACTTTTGCCATTAAGGATATATGCAAGGTTGACATATCCTTGCACTATTGAAATAATATTTAAGAGAAAGCTTAGATGTATAAATTATAGAAATGTTTTAGTTGCATCCTGAACATAATTATAGCAGGAATTCAACTTTTGGCATTAAGGATATATGGCAGGTAGACATATCCTTGCACTGATTGAGAAGAAATTAATCTGAAATTTTGCCTGTATGATTATAAACACAATTACTGGTTTTCACTGTATTCTGTTTTGTAATTGTACTTGAAATTCAATTTGTTGAATTAAGGACATGTGAGAGTCAGCCATGTTTTTGCTGCATTTAAAGTGAAAGTTAACAGATTATTTTACGGTAAAAATTTAGATATGGTGACCAATTTTCAATACATTCTGGTCGCCATTTTCAATGAAATTCTATTTTATCTACAATAAGTTCTCCAAATTCGGCGTTACGCTATACGTGAAGATAAAACAATGCATAGCACTTAAAATAAGGATATGAAGGGGTGAGAGTGCAAAATCACTATTATTATTTTCCTATGATAAACTTATTACAGAATCCAGAATTTCCAAGTCATCTTGGCCTCAAAAGCTATTAAGAAAAAACATTGTTCATTATGATTTTATAAAATTTTTTAATCACTGGCTTGACACAGTTTTATAACAATATGATGATAGTTGGTATTCGTATATTTAAATCGATTAATACAAAAGATAACATTTAATGTTTTTTATTTATTTTTGTCAAGTACTGACTGACGTCTCCAAATGAAAGAAGACGTGTGTGAAATTATGATGACATGCCCAATTGCAGCATTCAGCGTGTTTGAGTGATAGCAAAAAAAAAAAATATTAAAAACGCTACCAAGTGTAACGAACATTTGTTTGACAATAAAATTAAATTTAAACAAATAATATTTATTTAACCACTTCAATAACAGCAAACATACAAACAATACAGACAGACATAAATACATACAAACACACGTATTTATGTATATTGCATTAGTGAATGAGTGAGTGAGTGAGTGACTGCCGCAACAAGTCATTGTTTTGTTTGCCAAGTTGACAATTTGTTGCAATATGCAAACAATCCGGCAAGCACTTAAATTTCATTCCATATGCATTAAAACTTACGATTTAAATTTGCATTAGTCTAAGTGACGTCATGCTGATGCACACAATATTGAATTGTGCTCGTTTTTATTAGTGGCAATTTAAATAAATAAAAACTTTTTTAGAAGGCTCCGTTTTGAGATGAATTTTATATCTTATTGAATTATCTCCTAGACATTCTTTCTTGGATTATACAAAGTGATTCATATTGGCTTTCAGCAGAGGTGCCAAAAACATCGATTGCATTATCGATATTATTGATATGAGGAGTTGTTTCGAATTTGTTTCTTTTTCTTAAAAATATAGATTTTTTTAAAATGCTCATCAGCTGATGTTTGTCTACAATATTTCCAGGCACACTAGGTAAGTGAAGTAGCTACTTAGGTTCAGTATTTAATTTTTGTTTTATCATTCAGGAATAGTGGCAGTCAATTGATTGATCATTTAACCGGTAGTGTTGATGGATATATCCATCATTAAGTAAAATAAAGTTTATATCAAACGTAAAATGACAAACTTGATGTAAACATTCGTGTATGTGTGAATTTTATACTAAATGATTTGTTTGCCGTTGCATTAGTAGAAAAAGTTTTTATGTTTCCGTGTAGGAAATTTTTTTTTATGGCAACCCTTGCTGCGAATGAGCATTGAAAAAACATTGGCCAATTGTATTTCAAAAATTCCGCTGACTATTACCATCTTTAAAAAGGGACTTCTAAAAGCCCATTTAGATGAAGGGCGACAGCTGCGACTAGTGTTTGTGGGCGAGAAGTAAGGAGAAGCTTACGGGGTAGTAAAATTCGCACTTAAAGGGAATTTGAAGCGAAACTTTTAACTCATCTCTTTTACATACAGCGATGCCAACTTGGTGCTTTTGGCACTATTGTTAGTGCTTTTTGAAGACTCAAAACGCCAAATTTTGAGCGTTAGTGCCAAACTAAGAAAAAGCACTAAATAGTGATTTTAAGAAGTTTGTGTATTTCTTAAAATTACTTTAATAAAAACTTGCTGTATTTATTTTTGTCAGTGTAAAGCACACCCTTTTCGTCTGATATATTTCATTAAAGATGTTGGCACTATTCCCGAAATAGAGAATAGCATAGAAAAACTTAAACATTATTTAACATTATCAAACTTCACTCGTTTGGATCTTCACTCGTTTTTGCGTTAGTGCTTTTCTTTTTAGATTTCAATATTACGCTTTTCAGTGCTTTTTTTTTAATTTTGAAGTGCTTTTAGAGTTCAAAAAGTTGGCATCACTGTTACATATCTCTTTCTCTCATATATTTTTATTATGCTATGTACGAGCAGGGTTGTCAGACTTTTCCCAATCTATTTCGCCAAACAGCCCTGTGTACGAGCAGTGTTGCCAGTTCGACTTATTTTTTATGGTGTTGGCAAATTAGTGATTGGTCCTAATTTACACGATGCAATAAGACTGGTATAGTGTAAATTCGGACTTAGTTAATTTATAACGTGCATGATATACACAATTATACTATAAAAATTATAAACAAATAAATTGAAGAGAAAAGAATTATTATATTTTGGTGGTAAATTAAAGAGAGTAAAACCATGTCGACATATTAATTCTACATTTCCTAAAAAACAATTTATTCCTTTATGGCAACACTGCTACGAATGAACGAATAAATAGCAATGTCCAAATTAATATTAGAAAGTCCCTTGACTATTGCGACAAAAAAGTATGTAAACGCGCGTGGATTTAAGAAGGGACGTAAGCGTTGTCGCATCTACGTCACCCTTCATCTAAACGAGCTCTAATTACAACGCAAGCTTTGTATACGTTACGTCACTCTCAATGGAAATCTGTTCTTAAGCTTAAGACTTAAAGCTTAAATTAGACGTGACATAGCCATAATGCCATATCCATAAACAAACCGAAATTCAATTGGTTTCTATGGTTAGAGTTATGGCGAGTCTCTCTCTCTCCCCATAGAAACCAATTGAATTTTGGTTTGGCTATGGCTATGGCATTATGGCTATGGTAATGGCTATGGCGAATACAGTGTTGCCCCTAAGTATGGGCCGAACAGCTGTTTTTATAGCAAACAGAAAAACTAAACAAAATTATTCAAGTTCATTCATTTAAGGGAAAACACCAAAAATTATTTTTTAATGTCAAATTAAAGTTGCATACCACTTCTTGTTGCACAGTGTAAAGAAACACACCTTTCAAGCGTTTGGCTCCTTTAAAACTTAAACTAGTTACTTCTTGAACTTATTAATATCTTACATATCAATATTATAATTTTTTTTTTATATGCCTTAAAGCAAACAACAACTGTTGAAACAACTCTACATCTACTCACCAAAATAATGATAAGAAGCCCATACTGCCTGTTTTCTGTGACGAAGATGAAAGACAACAATGTTCCATAATTGCAGTTAAACACGTCAAAAACAAGCAAGACAGTCGTAAACCTCAAGGTCAGCTCCTACAGGGAGCTTAAAGTAAATATTTTTGGGCAGAGCGCAATTATGATCGTTTATTTTGTTGCTTATTGCATGTAATATTTTTTTGTATATTTTTTCGTAGGTTGTTGTAAATTCAACTAGAGGAATGCATATAAATTAAAATATATATAGAAGGTCCTTAAGATATGCAGATGCAAGCGATTAACAAAAGGTACCACTTAATTTCTTCAACGATGGGAAAGAAAATTTTTGATATTTTTAGCACTGAAGGTCAGTATACATACATATGTATGTATGTATGTGTCTGTGTGTTAAATTATATTTATAAAATTTTTTACTCCAGTATACGAAATTGCGTGTTTTTTCACTATTTTTTTTCTTAATAATAAATAAAACTAGGATAATTATATATAAATAACAGTGTTCGTGGCATTGCCAGGTCGGATTTAATTTTTGACTAACTGCGATAAGAATAAAAGTAGAGATGGAAAACACAGTGTTACCCATTTCAGTGGTGTTAGAACCGCCTTAGGTCTGGCAAGGCTGCCAGCTGTTAAATATCTATCATTTACGAATCGAAGACCAGGTTGATGGTACTTAAAAGCAGCGAAATCAATAAAACAGTTCCAGGGCTGGAAATTTTAACCTTTTTTTTTCTCTACAAGATTAACTAAAACTAAACTAAGCTAAAACTAAATTTCTCTCTATTAATTTTTTATTATAAAAAAAAATAGTTTAGCATAAAAAAAAGAATTAAAAAAAACGTTTGCAGGCTTGGGAAATTTAACTTTAATTTAATTTTTTTTTGTATAAAAGTATCTTATTTTATTCTTTATAAGTTGAAAGATATATTTTGGCATTAAAAATTAGAGAAATCAAAAAGAATATTCTAGGGCTGTTGATATATAAAATAACTAACTTTAGCTAATTTTTCCTTCTTTACTAGTTGCATATATTTTATATTTTAGAAAGAAAATTTCTGGATTCAAAAAGTTCTCATCGGTAGAAAATTTAAACTCTTTTTTGATGTATAAAACAAACAAGCTAAGACTTATTCATTTTCTTTATCAATTAAACATATTTTATATTTTAGAAATACATATATATTTTTTTGGCATTGAAAATTAGTTAAATTCAAAGTAAGGTTACAGGGCTGGAAAATTGTATTTTTTTTTTTTGATATATTAAACTAATTAGCTAGAACTAATTTATTTTCTTTATTAGTTGAAAGTGTTTTATATTTATATATACATATATGCATGGTATATTTGTTAAAGATTGGCAAATTTTTAGTCTATGTTTTTTATTTTTTTTTTTATTAAAACCCAAATAAACAGTAAACATGATCCGTAACAATATCAAATCACACACGATTAAAAACCAGCCAAACGAACTCAAGAAAAGTAGCGCTTAATCATAAATTTAAATAAATAATAAGTGCCTTCTTTATTTAAGTTGGTTAACCAGTCTTAAATAATAGAAAAACTGTGCGCTTTATGTTTACAAATACTAGACAAGACAAGAAAGCAGAAATAAAAAAAAACATAAACAAAATGAAACCAAACCCAAACCCAAAACTAACAAAAAGAAAAAAATAACAGATGTTGAACTTTAAATCATGTTTAAAATAAATTAGAAATAAAAACTCCCCCCAAATAAACAAATCAAACGACCTTTGGAGTGTAAAGGGGGGAAGGCTACAAAAAAAAAGAGAAACATGCGACTACCAGTCAGTCACAAATGCTCGTAAAAAAATACAAGCAGGTCTTAAAGCTGTCAGTGTCTACTCATTATGATCTGCTAGACTTTAACTGAATTTTTTGAACACAATTCAAATCTGAGTTGAAATTATTTAACTTCTTTTTTTTAATTGTTTTTAACACAAGGGAACTAAAAATTGTTTTAAAGCAATTTTCATCCACCAATATCGTTACCTTAAGTAATCTCTCTGCTTAAAAAAAAATTTGATTTGTTAGGAACTAACACGACATATGAAGGCATAAGCTTTGTGAATTCAGTATACGTTACAGGGAAATTTTGTTAACTTGATGAGCCGTCGGCTTCTGGGTAAATAAACAAATCGTTGCCACAATAAGAATACGAGAAGTTTACTTTTATTTATTTCATTTTTTGTTTTTAATTTTCTTTGTTGTTCAAATACGAAAAGTTTACTTTGAGAAATTTTCACTACCACGAAGCAACAAGAGAAAAATAAACAAGAGTCACGCACGAAGAACAACTTCGCGACTTCCCGTTATTCATTTTTGCACTCTCTTTAATAAACTGAAGGCCAAGGCGTATTGACACCGGGTTATCTCAATTCAGCATATGGTCAGCATATGATCAGCTGTTAATTTATCTTGTGTCAAATCAAAGAAAAACGTTCGGGAACTTTCTAATAGAAGGAAATTTCACAATAACAAATATACAAAGCGAATATGCAGAGTTGCAAATCGAGACCACCTGGCATCAATTCGCTTTGCTCAAGGCTTTACGGAACAAACTTTGCCTGGCTATAAGGAAGAATTTTTTTATGTTCTTCAGTGTGGAAATTACAAAATATTTTAATAGAGTTTGTATAGAAATATTTTAAAATTTTCGATTGGTATCGATTGCCGTAATTTGCCCCCTGGATCGAAAACTTTTTTACGAACCGAAAATTTTACTAATTGTCTATATACATATTTATTAATTTGCAGTAAAGCTAAACGTCCATACCATCCGTTCAATGCGTAGTTGCGTTTTATGCATGTGTCAAAAATTAGAATCAAGATAATTGTAAGTGGCAAGTTACAGAACAAAACACAAAGAACGTATAGACGCATATGACGGATAAAGTAGGATTACTTTCTACTTTTGTATCCGTCGCCTGCATTATGCTCCCTTTTATATCCAAATGTTTGTGTGGTGAATTTAAATTTTTTCTCTTTTTGCATTAAAACAACAAAAATACTTGCGCATAAGACGTATTGCATGTAACTTGAATTTAGAATCGCAGAGAATGTACAGAAACGCATACCACGATATGCAAAGAACGGATGGTATGGAGCTTCAGCTTAACGATACGGAACGTTTACTTTGCAAAGTCTTAATTCAGCTGTGTGAAAGAAAGAGAGAGGAGTAATATCTCTTTCTGTCTTGTTCCCAGCTGAATTAAGACTTTGCAAAGTAAACTTTCCGTGTCTAAAGGCTCAGTTACCCGACGGTAATGTTATGTAAAAGTAACGTAGGATCGATAGGTAATCGATATTTTTATATGAGAAGAAGGTTACGTTACATTACATCTCTATAACCATTTACATTACTTTTCATATAACAATATCGATCAGCTGTTTCCTACTGTTGCTGTTACTTTACATTACAGTCGGGTAACTGAGCCTTTAAAAGGGGTATACGATTCTGTAATTTCTTTTTTTACGATAGTGTACAGCTGTGGTTTTCTCACTATTTAATTCTATATCATGATGCCACATCATGCATACAAAACAAGCGAAGAGCAGAAGGAAGATTAAAAAAAACTAAATGTGTTTTTTAAGAATATATAAGGGAAGTGTTACAATGTAAAGTTACTGAATTGTTTATTTTCAGTATGATAGTCCCTCTTAGCTGTCAGTTGAAAAGGGCAAAGCTTAACGTATGACGGATTCATTGTGTCCCGGCCTTAACGGACCATCGCAATGAATAATCTTGTTTATTTGTTTCATGGTACACAGAAGGAAAAAATTTTTTCGTATTCCAATAATAAATTCAAAATATCCAGTAATATTTTTATTGGAATAGGAGGACCTCTAGCACAGAATTCGTAAAACTAAATAGCAAAATTTTATAAAATGAAAAACACATTAGTTTTCTTGGTTAAAATAATAGCCCAATTCACAAACTTGTGCAAATGGTCTTGCATCGTAGCATCTGCAAATGGTATAGTATATTGATACTCACCACTTAAGAATTCTTAGTGGTGAGTATGAATATACTATACTATTTTGCACATGCTACGATGCAAGACCATTTGCACAAGATTGTGAATTGGGCTATTGTATTGTTATTTTAATATTTGTTAATGCACTAATAATCCCAAATTATTATTTCCTTACTCAATAAAATATTAAATATACCCATATTAATAATATATGTATATTAAATAAATGAGAAGTTCAACTAATATCAAAGTTTAAACAAGAACTCAACAAACAAATTGTATTTTCTGTTCTTACTTTACTATTGCTGCATTGGCTGGCTTGTTTTCAGCTGGAATTGTAGTTGTAAGAAGTATGAAATGAAAATATGTATGTATGTATATGTAAAAAACAACAACAACTATACATTGATTTCGTAAGAATTGAGTGTTGCCACACAAGTATTTTTAACCGGGTGCAGTCAAGTTAATAATTGGTGATGTTTTTTTTTGGGAATTTTTACAATTAAATTTAATATTTCGAGCCATATTTTCGATTTTATCATAAGCGACATGTTATCGAAAATAGACTTTTTATTGAAATTAAAATTTTATGGGCTTATCCATTGTTTAGAATTATCCAAATGCCAAAATTGTTGATAACTTTTAAGACACGGGCTGTACAATTTTATCGTAAACAACAATTTACGTACAAAAACATATTTGAATATTAAAAAAAACCTTCTGTTGATAAAATTTAATTTTTGTCGCTTACGATTAAATTTATTTTTTATTCTTATCGCTTTTAAAAGGTATGTATTCGTATATTTTTAATTATTTAGGGTCCATTTTTGAAATGGATGTTTAGAAATTTCGATTTTTATTCTATTTCGTATTTTAGAATTTAAATGAAAGTGGCTTATACATAAATAGCTTTGGCGGAAACACATACGATCTCTTAATGCTTTAATTTCGATCTTAAAAAATGTTCCCACGTTCCCCTCTATCATTATTACATATTGTCATGGTGGTAATGCACCAATTACATTACAACAATACTTGTGAATTATTATAACTGTGATGTGGATGATGATGATGATGATGACTTTTGCCATAATGATCATTACTTTTAAGCGTACTCATGCACACATCCATCACGATATAGACAAGCATTAATAATTACCTCCAACTCTCTCTCCCTAGACACGAACTGATCATTTCTTCGTTTTTTTTTTGTTTTTTGGTTCAACTCAATTGTAATTTGTTTACGCGCGAAGGCCGTACATGCAATTGCATGTGACGCAACAACACCGTGCATAAATGTTGCTGGTTTTCATGTTGTTGTTATTGTTATTTTTATAATCGCAGGTGTTATTTCTTGTCTTGTGTTGTGTTGTTGTCTTTTATTTTACATGTCATCATTTAATCAAAAGAAACAATGTATTCAACGCCAACTGGCCAAAAACAAACACATGCATACACTCACACACGCACAATCACCACACGCACACCTGCCAATGATTGGCAAAAAAAAACAATTTTTTGCCGCTTAAAGTTTATAATTTTTTTTGCATAATTTTGCAAAATAAAATAAACATTAGTTTAATTTTTATGCTCTATTTTTCAAGTCTATTGTAATAAAATTTAAATTAATTGTGAATGCATGTACATACATTGCTCATTTACTTCAATAGTGTCATAACTAAAAAAATAAATTTTTTGTTTTAATATAGCAGAATAGTTAGTTAAACATTTCGTATTTTACCTTGTGTAAAAATTTCATATAAATAAATAGCTTGGACCAGCACACCCCAGAGTAAAATTTAGCTAAGCTTTAGTATTGCTTAGTGCCGGTCCAGACTTGCAATATTTGTTGCAGCAATTCTTGAATATGTGTGAGAGTGTTGAAATAGAAATATATACTTTTTGTATTCCTCTCTCGCTCTTTTGCACTAAAAAATAAAAAGTTGCTGCAACAAAAATTGCAAGTCTGGACTGGAACTTAGACGGATACATTTCAAATGAAATTATACATATTGAATTACACAGTACAACACATGATTTTGGGACTCAATTCTGAGAATTACACGTGGATGTAGACGCAAAAATAAGAACTTCTGCATTATTCGTTTTATAAAGTTGGCTGCATTAATAACCTAATGGAAGTACGAATTTTTTTGCTCAGATTAGACTTGTGTCCAACAGTTCTTTTTGAACTAGTTCGTTCAGTTGGACACAAGTCCGGTCAAAAACATCAATTTAAATTAAATGGGTTTGAAGCAACTTTTGATTCAAACGCTTTCAAACTAGTTCAAAAAGAACTGTTGGACACAAGTCTAGCTCAGATGTAGACTTAGGTCGAACTCATTCAGTCGCTCGTTGTTGACACAAACCAGTGATCAAACCCATTTATATTACATGGATTTTAGACTTGTGTCCAACAGTTCTTTTTGAACTAGTTCGTTCAGTTGGACACAAGTTCGGCCAAAAACATCAATGTAAATTAAATGGGTTTGAAACAACTTTTGATTCAAACGCTCTCAAACTAGTTCAAAAAGAACTGTTGGACACAAGTCTAATGGATTTTATAGTCGGTTTGTGTCAAAATCGACCGACTGAATGAGTTCGACCCAACTGGACACAACTCTTAATAACATCAATGTTTGGCTTTGAAACAACTTTTGAGTCCAACGCTGTCAAACTAGTTCAAAAGGAGCTATTGGACAGCGATGCCAACTTAGCTATTTTGGAGCTAGATTTAGCTCTTTTTGATTGCTTCTAACTCCAAATTTTTCCCTTTAGCTCTTTAAAAAAAAAGAGCTAACACAGCTCTTTTCAATTTTAAAAACGGCACGTTTAGCACTTTTCGCATCTTATAGAAAATTTTCTCGTTTTTACCCTATTGTTTCGTCTTTCGAGGCATTTACATTTTTGGTAAATATGTTTTGTTGCAAATGCAGATACTTTTTTTAAACTATGTAAGATATATGTATTTATGTATTTAGTCACTAAATGTATTTAGTCACAGTGTCCCGCAAAATAAAATATGTATGTAGTGGTGAGAAAAATGAGAGTAAAATATATTTACACTTGAAGAAAACATTTATATAATTTAAGATACATGCTGTGGTTATTCATTGTTTGAATATTTTTTGAAAATAATCAATTTAATAAAAACTTAAGTAAAAAGTAAAAATAATAATCCATTCAACAATGTAGTCTACAAATTCCAAATTAAATTTATTCGCAGCGCAGTGAAAGCTATTATTTAAAAAATGGATTAAACCAACAAAAGATCCATGTTAAGCTTTGTGCAAATGTTGCAAATTAATTATAAGAGCGAAATATTTTGATAATCTTGAAGTACAAGTTGAATAATAAATACATTCATAGATTTAAACCGGAAAAATCTCAAATTTTTAAATTTAGCTCTTTTTAGCTCTTTTTGACTACTCGGTTGGCTCGTATTGCTTCTGAATTGTTGGCATCACTGCTATTTAGTCTTGTGTCCAAAATTTCTTTTTGAACTAGTTTGAGAGCGTTTGAATCAAAAGCTGTTTCAAACTAGACTTGAATCGAACTCGTTCACTAGTTCATTTTTGCTACAAACCAATGATTAAACCCATTTAAATTACATGGGTTTGATCATTGGTTTGTGGCAAAAATGAACTAGTGAACGAGTTCGACCCAAGTCTATTGGGCACAACTCTACAACAAACTTATTTTAATAGTCTTGTGTCCAACAGTTCTTTTTGAACTAGTTTGAGAGCGTTTGAATCAAAAGTTGTTCCAAATCCATTTAATTTACATTGATGTTTTTGATCGAACTTGTGTCCAACTGAACGAACTAGTTCAAAAAGAACTGTTGGACACAAGACTATTAAAATAGGTTTGTTGTAGAGTTGTGCCCAGTCTATATTTTAATTACATGGGTTTGATGATTGTATTGTGACCAAAACGAGCTACTGAATGAGTCGATACAAATCTGTTAAGTACAAATGATTAAACCCATTTAATTTATATGGGTTTCATCACTACTGAACGAGTTTGACGCAAGTCTGGGATTAGACTTGGGTCGAACTCGTTCACTAGTTCATTTTTGCCACAAACCAATGATCAAACCCATTTAAATATCATGCGTTAGATCTGGCACCAACGGGTTCGAACTTTTCGTTTAGCAGCTTTTTTTAGACATAAACCTATGATACAGCTAGACTTGTATCGAACTCTTTCAGTAGCTCGTTTTTGAGACAAATCAACGATCAAACCTATGTAATTTTAATGGGTTTGATCATAAGTTTGTGTAAAAGACGAGCTAATGAATGAGTTCGATACAAGTCTAGATGCAACCGATGAAGTTTAAACGGGTTTGATCATATGTTTATGTCTAAAATAAGCAAACTAAATGAGTTCGAACGAGCTGGATTCAACTCTATCATACTTGTTGATGCGTATATGCTTTAATACCCATTATCGTATCAGTATGGATAGTTAGTTAATATAAACTGATACATACGGTTATTTATGAAAATTATAAAATTTAAAGTTATATTTACTTATTTTACATGAAATTGTCTTTTAAAGCCTTTACAGCACACTCGATATTTAAATTCGAGTAATTTATTTAAGTTACAATTACAAAAATATAAGTAAACGTTACATTATTACTGGTTTCAATTGCATAATAATAATAATAAAATTTTTTTTATTTCTTTTTATAGATTTATAAGATGCGGCAGTGAATAAAAATGAAAACAAATTTTCCATTACATTCAATGAAATGGAAAACGAAGAATGCTGCGCTGTAATAGCCGTAATAGAAACTGAGATAAGCAGCAACTGCAGTAGTTAAAAACAGCATCATCGAACTGCCATGCAGCAGGCAGGTCTAGTTGCTGCGATTGTATCATGGCTACATGCCACACATATTTTCCATTATTTTCTTTTATATTTTGTAAATTTTGTGAAGATCCAACTCTTTTTTTCTTTTTCTTCTTTTTGTCTTCACATCCATAAATATTATTTAATCAGTTATGTGCGCGCATAACTTTTACTTTACACACAGAAAAATTAAATAATTTTAATTAATTTTATAATTAGCAAGAAATTATTAATTAACAGAATGTGTTAATGGTGCAAAAAATGTCCAACATTATAGAGATCCATATTTTGTTTTTTTTATTGCTTTTTAATTAAAAACTATAAAATGATAAATTAAATAAAATATTGTACAAATGGGGCCGGACGGGCCATCTTCTTAATTAAAATGTATGTATGTAAATGAAGCCAACATAAATCAGCAGCAAAGCAATACGAGGGCGGTTCGGAAACTTCTTAGCCTATCAATGAAAGAGATTAGTTAGTTTTTCAAAAATATTTTTATTTTTCAATATAATCTCCTGAAACTTCAATACACTTAGTCCAACGCTTTTCTGGCAATTCTATCCCTTGATTAAAATAGTTTTCCTCAAGGTATTCAAAATAGTGGTTTACAACTGCAATTGCATCTTTATTTGAGGTAAAACGCTTGCCAGCAAGGAATTTTTCTTTAGATTTGGGAACAGATAAAAGTCACTGGGAGCCAAATCAGGAGAATAAGCAACTCGTACTTTAATTCGTTGATTTTAGCCATTGTTAAAATACTCTTGTGCGCTGGTGCGTTGTCTTGATGAAAAATTATTTTTTTGTATTGTAAGCCAGGACGTTTTTCTCGAATTTGTACATTTAATTGATCCAAAAGGTTGCAATAGTACTCTGAATTTATCGTTTTACCCTTTTGCAGATAGTCAATCAATAAAATACCTTTGAAGACCCAAAAAAAACCGTTGCCATAACCTTACCAGCCGATTGAATTGTTTTTGCCTTCTTTGGGGCACTTCCTCCAGCTTCAGTCCATTGTTTGGATTGTTCTTTTGTCTCTGGAGTATAATGGTGGATCCATGTCTCATCAACAGTTATGAAACGACGCTTAAAATCCATTTTATTTCGCTTAAAACGATCCAAACAAGCTTGAGAAATGTTCATTCTTATGCGTTTTTGGTTAACAAATGCGGCACCCATCTTGCAGAAAGCTTTTTCATCTGTAGTTCTTCATGCTATTTCACGCACTTTTATTTGTCGATCATTTAATACCATATCATGCACTTTGGCTAAAATTTCTGTTGTTGTTGCTGTTTTTGGACGTCCACTACGTGGTTCATCTTCAATGCTTGTACGACCACGTTTAAATTCAGCAACCTAATTTTTACTGTTGCATATGAAGGAGCACTTTCACCTAACACATTCACCATATCATTATGAATTTCTTGTCCCGATAAACCTTTATGTAAATATTTAATGACACCACGCATTTCAAATTTTTCCATTGTTAAAAAATCGCGGATGCGTCTTTTGTGAACACCTGTTTCTATATAAAGGAGTTGCCAGATCGAAACAAAATTTAACATGTGTTCATAGCAGAGATGGAAGTTTCCAAAACACTTAACTTTTTTCTGTTTATACCGCGCATTTTGTGCTAGGCTAAGAAGTTTCCGAACCGCCCTCGTAAATAATGGAATTATTGACATTTGTAGCGCATTAATGAAGCAGCTTTATCAAAATATGATAATTGAATAAAAGCCACAAAACAAAACAAAAATCATTCAATTAAAAATCAGTTAACTACGTTTAATAAATGCAGAAATGCAGCTTTGAAAACAAACAAAAAAAAAATATTCACATTATAAAAGAAGAAATAGCAGCCGTAAACATTTTTAACTTTATAAAAGTTTGGCAGATATGAGACAAATTCCTAGCAACGGAAATTTTTTAAAAAATTATTAAAATCCCACACATAAATTATCAGATATACTATTATAAGCATCCACTAGCCATGAACTTGTTATGGGCCTCATGTCGGACATGGAGATTGCTCATGTCCATGTTTCTTCCATGCTCTGACATCGATGCCCCCGAACATATGGTTGAGCAACAATGTTCGCCATGAGATTCGCCGTCTGCAACCATTTGCAATTAAAAACGAAAAGAGACAGAACAAAATTTGCAAATATTCCATCTCTATTGCACTACCGCAAAATACTTTGATATCTATGCCTGAACATGGATATCGCACGTATTCACCACAACAAATAAGTTGATGAATTTTTCACAGTTGCTCTGCCGGCTTATGTTCATGTCATGCTCATGTCGATGGCTCGTGAATAACTGGAGATATATAATAAACAGCTGTTTTAACCAGAGATGGGCCGATGCACATTCCTAGTGAATGTGCTCTCATAAGCCGCTGTTCTTAAAAAAAAACAGTCACCGTAATTAAGGTTTAACAGATTTGAGCTACTTTTCAACAAAAACAATTTGTTGGTTGCACAGTAGAGTGGTTCGAAAAAAAGTTGTGCCAGTCAGCCCTTAGGATTAAGGAGAATGTAAAAATAGTTCCAAAAATATTTTTATTTTATTTTTTTGCCACGCCTACAAATACCGCCCTTTTAGTTTGCTCACTATGTCGCCATTTTTAGTCCGATCATAACATTTTGTATACCGGTGTTCATAGCTCTGTAAGGGCTACATTTTTGTCTTTAATAATTTTTTACTGCCACGTCATATTCTAGTCATGACTTTTAAAACTCGGTTCGTACCCACCCTAATGTAAATATTTTTGAACGAAAGTCATGACTAGAATATGAAGTGGTAGTAAGAAATTATTAAAGACAGAAATGTAGCCCTTACAGAGCTTTGAACACCGGCATACAAAATGTTATGATCGGACTAAAAATGGCGGCACAGTGAACAAAATACTAAAAAGGCGGTAAGTATTTGTAGGCGTGGCAAAAAAAAATGAAATATTTTTGGAATTGTTTTTACACTATTTTTAATCCTACTTCAAAAATAAGCCACACAGTGGTTCGTAAACAAAAAATTACAATAGATATATCTTCTGAACTAGTAGTCCTAATACAAAATGAATACAAACTGATGTACCAATAAGGTAAAAGGAGATTTTTTGTACACCGCTTCTTACAATAAAATCTGAAGAACACGATGTAAAAGTTCTTTTTTTTTAACTGCAAAAAATATCCATTTCCAGAAGAGTTAGAGGGTTATTGTATGCCAACAAAATGTTGCTTGTAATGTTCTGAATTAATCTTCTGAAGACACCATATACCAAAAACCTAAGTATCACACGATTTTCTACATATTTTTTTACTACACAAAAGTGTAACTTTAAATAGGCCGTAAAATGATAAATGCCGATATATGTATGTACATTAGAGTGGCCGTTAGTTTTGATTTCTTATACATATACTCTCCTTCCAAATCGGTTCAGTTTTATGTAAAAAAATTACAATAATTAGGGGGTGCGTACACCCCTCAAAGTTGGCCCTCATGTCCATTTATTCAATGTAATTTTTTTGTTTTTTTTTAGTTTTCTTTTGACTATATGTATATGTATGAAATAATTTAATATATATAAACTCTTATTTTACACGTTTAATATAAAAAATTTCCCTATAAATATAATTTGGTTGCATAAATTTTTTAGTATTTTGTTGGTTATTTTCCTCATTATTTTCTAAAATATTAATTTTAGCAAAAAACTTTTTTTGAGACTAATGTTGTTGACTCGAAGAGCTAAAATATTGCCATATATCATATTCTTGTTGAATGATTTTTTAAAAAGATGAGTCATATGCAAGGAAATTACATTGAAAAATGGGCTTGAAGGACGCACCCTCTAAAACACAATTTATCGCTGTGAAATTTTTTTAGTATTTTTTTTTAGATAAAGCTGAACCGTTTTGCGTGAAGAGAATATAATATATGTATATATGTATATATGTATATATTTATTTTTATTATTTAAAAAATTTGTAACTATACCTTTCAGGACTAATTTTTTGTGCAGTTTTCAAAATTAAAATAAAACTGGGAATGAGTTTTTTTTCATCACTAAAGAAGGGATTTAAAAGAAGTGCAAATTATCTGAGGACTAAAATTAACGCCAGCTAAATTATCGAGAGTAGACTGTATCAGGAATTAATCTTGAAGTGCAGTAAGACAAACATTATCCAAACGTTTTCGGTTCGCAGGACCATATACTATAACTACATAATCACAATCGCTTTAATTTCTTACGTTGTATTTCGTTGTAAGCCAAACACTAGACAAAAAAATAAATTTAAATTTTTTTTATCATAAACATTTAAATTACATTTTTTCTTAAATAAAGATAACATTTTTAAATGATAAATGAAACCGTTTCCAAAACGCTAAACTCAAACAAAATGTTGCTGAATTAATTAAAAATTTTAACGATTCATAAATTTGAGAATTATTAATGTTTTGATTGGGAAAGATATACATACCTGCATATAAATACATACATGTGCATAATCATATTTTAATTAACTATTTAGTTCATAATTAATTCATTAAAAATTTCAACACAATTTCAAAAACTAAATAAATTTTCAGTGTACTTGAAGCGTATTTTGTGGATTCGCTACGGACTCCATTTAAATGAACCAACAAGAACTACTGGTTATTTGGCAACAACTGAAAGTGATTGGAAAATATGCTGCTTAAGAAATCAGGCCTAAATACTTACTATTACAACAGCATACATACATACATACCTACATACATACATACAATACATAAATTTTTGTTTTTTTAAGATTTCTGTAACTTATGAATCTTCAATTGTATGGACATGCAGCAGCAACAGCAACAGCAACAGCAACATCACCAGTAACAGCAACATCTCCATACAGGCTGCCTTATAAGCCAATTAGTGTAGACGTGTGTGTGTGTGTGTGTGTGTGTGTGTGTGTCTGATGGTTGAAGCACTTGTGGTTTTCGGTGCCATGCATTCAACGAACAATCAGCTGTGAAAAATGTTCATTGTAGTTTCTGAACCCGATTTTACTTTTTATGGAAATTTTTTATTTTTTGTTTATTAAACTCAAACCAAATAGTGGCCAAGTTTGTTAAATGGAGCAAATTCAGTTGGTTTTTTTTTGTCTTCTTCAAAATGCTTGCAGTTGTTTTACAAGAGTTAAAACAATAATAATAACAACAACATCAAGCGTAATAATGTTGGCTGTAAAATTGATGCTCGACTGACCCAATTTGTTGGTAAATGCTTTTCTTAAGTCCATTTTTTCTTCTTCTTTTTTTTTATTTATTTTTTCTTTTGATGAGTAAAAAGTGAAGTAAATAGAAAATAAATTTAATTTATGTTGTTTCTTGGCTGTGGTTGTTGTGTAATAAGCTTTAGTTGTTTCAAAGGTAAATATGTACGTACGCTCAGACAGCCAGACGCTGCAAATGTTTAATGAAATATGCGTGACCAATATTTGTGGAAAAATTTTTAATTGTTGTATTGCACGCTAAAGATGTTGCAAGAGAAATTTTGACAAAATATATAAAAGATGAAAACAAATCATGCCTTATAAGCAAATTTGGGACAGCCAAGCCTCTAACGGGCCTATTGAAACTCAAACATAATATGGCTTTTAGTTTATTTTCAGCCCGAAAGTACAGAGCAAACGATGACCTGCCTGCGACCAACTAGATCTCTAATGATCGTAGGCCGCCAAAACTCTTCATAAATTGGATGTACAAGGTTCCCACAGTTCCAGGCCATGGCGAATTGACCTAATTGCTCAAACCGTTTTCCACATTCTCATGCTGAAATGGCATACGAAGCTCTTGCCATTTCTGTGAAGGATATGTTTAGAAATTTTATATGAAATCTTAGCGGCAACATTTTAGCGAGACATTTTAAATCTCTAACAGTCATATCTAAACAAAATCGGCAGGTATAGTGCTTTAGGGCGCTGAGTCGCATAAAATCCGCCATACGGAAGTATAGCGCAACGACGCAGAATGTTGGCAAAATTAATAGTTTGTTGATGCAGCTTCAAAATTTATGTTCTCCATTTTATTTATTAAACTTAAGCTGTTTTTATTTCTTTTATTTTATTTTATTTTATTTTATTTTTCTTTTATTATAGCTAAGCTATTTATGGCGCGATAATAGGAGTGAGTACGTCATTTTCGTAAAAATAAATCATCGACACTATTACAGTTATAAATTTATTTTTCTTTCGATTTCTGTGTTCAGAGAGTCCGAAATAAACGAAACAAATTGTTTGATTTTGTTTTGTTTCGTTCTTTGAAATGAGTGAAAGAAAGACAAAACAAAAACAATAGTGCGCGCCGCTAGAAAAGAAAATAATGAGAAATAAATGGAAACATTTTGAAACTTTTGCGCCGAACTTGACATCATCATATAATATAATTTTATTGCGTTGTTACTTAACACATTAAGCTTGTTTTATATAGCTAAGCAGCATAGTTATACCTGGGTGTCCTAAGACACCTCTCTTCTTTTTTTCAAATGTAATTTATTTTAGTTTATTTTATTTTATTTTATTTTATTTTATTTTATATTTAATTTCATTTCGTTTCGTTTCGTTTCATTCCATTTAATTTAATTTAATTTAATTTAATTTTATATTATTTTATTTTATTTTATTTTATTTCATTTTATCTTATTTTATTTTATTTTATTTGACTTTATTTTATTTTATTTTATTTTATTTTATATTATTTTATTTTATACTATTTTATTTTAACTTGTTTAATTCATCTCATTTTATTTTATTTTATTTAAGTTTTTTTATTTTATTTTATAATTATTTTATTTTATTTTATTTGACTTCATTTTATAAACTTTTTAAATTGTTATAGTGTATTTAATTTTATTTTACTTTATTTTATTATATTTTATTTTATTTTAATTTGTTTTATTTTATTTTATTTTATTTTATTTTATTTTATTTTATTTTATTTTATTTTATTTTAATTTTTTAAATTTATTTAATTTTATTTAATTATTTTATTTTATTTTATTTGACTTTGTTTTATTAATTTGTTATAATGTATTTAATTTTATTTTAGTTATTATATTTTATTTTATTTTAATTTGTTTAATTCATTTAATTTCATTTTTTTTATTTTATTTTATTTTATTTTATTTTATTTTATTTTATTTAATTTTTTTATTTGATTTTATTATTATTTTATTTTATTTTATTTAATTTTATTTTATTTGACTTTATTTTATTTTGGTTGCAACAAAACAAAATCAACTCATAGCTGATTTGCAATAACGACCCTAGATCGTTTATTTTTGATGGCTCTAAAATAAAAGTATGCACTATGGTGCCTTGAAGCTTAAAACACATGTTTTATAAAGTTGCCACTTTACGCGAAAGTATTTTTTTAACTACTGCCGCCATCTATACGTCAGTTCAAGGGTACTTAATTAGACACATTCAAAAGAAAAAAAGAGCCATAAAGTATTCATACAAAAAAGAGTTAGATTTTTACAAAAAACTACACACAGAAAACAGTGCCTACTAAATACCTCATAAAATAGAACAAAACTAATAAGAAATCTCTATGGCTTTTTTTTCAATAAGGAAATCTTATTAATTTCATAGAGAAAACCTTTTTGAAAAAATCAAGAAGAAATCTTGTAGTTTTTATGAGGTTATCTTTTGTTATCCAAATGATTTCTAATTGTATAAAGGTGTAGAAAAATAGAATGGATTCATATCGAATATAAATTATTTGCTGGGTTTTTGTATAAGTTTCTAAGCCTACTATGCTTATTTTTCTTTTGTGATTTTCAAAAATATTATTATTTGTGAATTCTCAAATAGTTTTTGAAAGTCTGTACATAAGATAAGAGGTTTGTGACTGTTCAAAATGTGTGGTTGAAGTCTACTGACGGTTTGTTACAGCAACAATGAAATGCATATAGACATCGCTGAACCACCAGCAAATAAATTTCAAATACATACATACAGATTATGTTATTTTCTTAACTAAACTTACTCACTAAGTATTGAACCAGCAAACTTCTACCTGATAGACAAACACTCTAACCAATATGCTAACAAGCAGCCTGAACAACCATTGAAATTATTGTGCAAACATTCTTATACAAAAATGAAAAAGATTATGAAAAAGATTGTCTCTATGTCTATTTATAGATATGAAATAACAAGACACCTCATAAAATCAAGAAGATTTCCTTATTAAAATAATCAATAAGATGCTTTACAAATAATCATATAGGAACCTACTAAAATCAAGAAGAAACCCTTATTGAAAAAATCAATAAGGCAACCTAATAAAATCAAGAAGAAAACTTTTTTTAAAAAAATCAATAAGGCAACCTAATAAAATCAATAAGAAATCCCTATAGTTTACAATTTATAAGAAAACCTAATAGAACCAAGAAGTTTTTCTCTACGGAGAAAAATAACGAAAATTGAGTAAAAAAAGTTGTGAATAATAAGATTTCTTCTTGATTTTATGTGGTTTTCTTATTGATAAAATTAATAAGATTTACCACATAAAAACAATAAGGAATCTCTATGAAAAAATCTTCGCTTCTTTCTGCTGGGATACCCCTTAGCCTAAAAACGTTTTATAGAGAAACTCTTCTTGATTCTATGAGGCAGTTTTTTCTCTGTGTAGTTAATACTTTCTGAAGTCGAATTTATTTATTCATATTCAGGGCAATTATGAATCAAATTCCGTGAGAAATTTTTCCAACTTACGGCAAGTGATTGGGAAACCAAAAAATTCTAATTGGAAAAAGGAGAAATTTCCCTCGGAATTTTATTCATAATTGCCCGGATTATTTAAAAAAAAATTTTTCAAAGTACTTTTTCTAGGTTAATCTTACAAGAGTTTACTTAATATATATCATTTGTTTTCTTTGGTGATTTATTTTGCATTTTACAGCTGAATGGGCAGCGTAATGTTTTATAATTATTTTTTATGTTTTTACATTGAAATATTTTCAAGTCACTTAAAACTGACACACTTAAAGGAATCGTAATTTAAAACTCTGTTTTCAGTTCCCCCCTAAAATGTATTTCTTATTTTCGTTTTCGCTTAACCTTCTCTGCGGCATTAACAACCAACCAAACGACCTTGAGTGTAAATTGCAATAGTCATGATGATGTTGGTTAAGTTTCTAAACCTGTACCTGTACCTGTACCTGTAAATGTATCTGTTGCATGCTCTGGCTTAGTGAAAGATGAGATAGCCCTTTTTTTTGTGGTGGTAAGAGGATGACAAGTACAAGAAAAACAAAAATGGTTTCAATTACTTTAACTACGAGTACACGAGTATGTTTAAGGTTTATAATAATTTATGGTTAAAGTGTCATAAAAATTAAATGAAGTAAAAAATTTCGACTTGAAGAGATGAACGGATGAATGGATGGATGGTTTGACAGACAGACAGACAGATCTACAGGCTGGTTTATAATTTTTTCTTTCAAGGGACACTCACTTTGCTCTTTAATTAATGAAATGAATTTTCGATTTTTAAATGGCGGAATGGATGCATATAAAGGGTGTTTTTTATTGAGGTATAGAACTTTAAGTTGGCATCACCATTTTAACTGGCGGCCATTTTGTCAGCTGTCAAGTGATTAATATTTAGTTTGGTTTGCCATTTCATCATGAACAGGTTGACAAAAGAACAACGCAAATCGTGCAAATTTATTTCGAAAATAATGGTTCAGTTCGCGAAGTTTACCGCAAGCTCCGTCCATTTTATGGTCGACATAATCATCCATCAGAGCAATTAATTCGGTTAACCATGGATCGTTTTCGCACTACGTTTATTCTATGTGATAATACGCATCCGCAGAGACGTCGAACAGTGCGCACCGAAGAAACAATTGCCGCTGTAGAGCAAAGTGTTGAAGAGGACCCGAATGAATCGATTCGCCACCGTGCACAGCAATTGGAGCTTTGTCCATCAACTTTATGGAAGATTTTGAAGATTTTGAATGTGGATGAGTTGTGGTTCCAACAAGACGGCGCTACATGCCACACAGCGCACGTCACAATCGATTTATTGAAGGAAACATTCGATGAGCGCATAATTTCGCGGAATGGACCTGTCAATTGGCCACCAAGATCGTGTGATTTGACACCATTGGATTATTTTCTTTGGGGATATGTGAAGTCGCTCGTCTACGCCAACAAACCAGAAACGTTAGGGGACTTGGAAGCCAACATTCGTGGCGTTATTGCCAACATACGGCCCCATGTGCTCGAAAAAGTGGTTGAAAATTGGACCTGTAGAATTGGCTTTATTCGAGCCAGCCGCGGCGGCCACATGGCCGAAATCATATTTAAACATTAATGGCATAAAATTATCCTTCCAATAAAGCCAAATTGATGGACATTAAAACGATTTTCTTGTGTTTTATTTCAATTCGAAGTTCTATACCTCTAAAAAAAATACCCTTTACATACATACATACGTGTAATTGCTGGTGACTTCATTAATACTCGTATTAATTTTGGCTTTGTTGTATTGTATAAGAGCAGAGTGAAAATATTCGAATTATTATGTTTTTTTTTCTCATGATACAATGAAGAGTTTTTAATGAAAAGAAAATATTTTTTATGTAATTCAAATGTAACGGTGAAGAGATTTAAGCACACTGCCTTTGTCATTGATGTAACAAAAGGCGGTAGGAAATTTTGAAGTGTAAACTTTTTATCTATCTATAGTTTAATTTTTGTTTTTGATTGTTGCTAGATACGAGTATATATAGTCGTGTTAGTTTTATGAATTGTTTTTTTCGCCTATATACAAACATAAGTAAATATCTTTAATATGGTGACATAACGAGTTAAAATGTTCGAAAAAATGTTCGCGAATACAGTAAAGCTGAAAATTTAACTTAAAAATCAGAAACTATTCTAAACTTTAAGGATTAATTGCGTACTTGTTCACATTTTTAATTTAGGCATAGGATGTGTTTAGCACAGTGTTACTATTAGTAGAGCCCAGGGGTCTAATCGAGCTGATTCTATCAAGTTTTTCAGTTCGAGATTATGTCATTCGCTATCGAACAATGTACACAGAGAAAAACCCAGCGCATAGAATTAAGAAGATTTTTTCTATAAAACGTTTTTAGGCTAAGGGGTATCCCAGCAGAAAGAAGCGAAGATTTTTTCATAGAGATTCCTTATTGTTTTTATGTGCTAAATCTTATTAATTTTATCAAGAAGAAAACCACATAAAATCAAGAAGAAATCTTATTATTCACAACTTTTTTTACTCAATTTCCGTTATTTTTCTCCGTAGAGAAAAATTCTTGATTCTATTAGGTGTTCTTATAAATTGTAAACTATAGGGATTTCTTATTGATTTTATTAGGTTGCCTCTTGATTTTTTTAAAAATATTTTCTGCTTGATTTTATTAGGTTATCTTATTGATTTTTTCAATAAGGATTTCTTCTTGATTTTAGTAGGTTCCTATATGATTATGTGTGAAGCATCTTATTGATTTTTTTTTAATAAGGAAATCTGCTTGATTTTATGAGGTGTCTTGTTATTTCATATCTATAGACATAGAGACAATTTTTTTCATAATCTTTTTCATTTTTGTATAAGAATGTTTGCACAATAATTTCAATGGTTGTTCAGGCTGCTTGATAGCATATTGGTTAGAGTGCTTGTCTATCAGGTAGAAGTTTGCTGGTTCAGTACTTGGTGAGTAAGTTAGTAAGAATATAACATAATGTGTATGTATGTTGGTATAAATAAATAACATCTACAATATACTACATACATACATACATATGTATATGGTATAGAATTAAAATGAAAATACATAAGTACAGAGAATAAAAGCGCATTTTTTTATTTTTTATGAGGACGCCTAATAAAAACAAGAAGAAAACCTTATTGAAAAAATCAATAAGATAACCTAATAAAAACTAGAAGATTTCTTTTTGATTTTTTCAAAAGGGTTTTCCCTATGAAATTAATAAGATGTCCTTATTGAAAAAAACCATAGATTTCTTACTAATTTTGTTCTATTTTACGAGATATTTAGTAGACACTGTTTTCTCTGTGTAATAAGATGGTTAGATAGCGAATGAAATAATCTCATAATCGAAACATGTAATTTATATATTAAAATACATACATACATATGTATATTTAACTTATTGTTGCACTGCAACTTATTGTATCTTAAAATAATTTACTGCGCCATTTGCGGAGATTTGGGGCAGGTTTGCCCATAATTTGCTGTCGTTAGAGATGTGCTCAGTGAACAAATAAAATACATTTTAATGGTTTTGAGTTGTAACTATTTACAATTTAGTGTGCGATATGTATGTATCTATTTCTAATTACACTGGCTCTAACAAAAAAATATTGAGCAACATAAGCACATTCAAATTTTAAGTTATTTAAAATAATTAACTACCTATTATAAATTGCTCATTTGTCTTCTGATTTGATTTATGTCTGCAATTGTTAAATTCAGTCCAAAGCAGTTAATATTTTTAAACTTTATTTTGAATAACAAATTAAAAATTAGAAGAAGAAAAATAAACACACACGCACACACACAACGTAACCTCACAAACAAATTACAGAAATTAATCGCCGTTAAGCATTAACATTTAACTAAAGGGAACCTTGATATCAATTTAAATAATTTAATAATCGATATCTTTGCGTCCGTAAATCACTCAAACTAGCCAACGCCAACAAAGCAATAACCAATTTGAACGCACCATGATGCCATTAGATTTAAATCAATTAAATTTTTTTTTTTCATATTTATATGCGAAGCCAAAACAAATGCTTCAATCAACAACTAGATCGATGTCACGATGGCACTAAATACAAGTATGCACGTATGTACGTTACGTGATATAATTAATTGCCACTGAGGAACATTATAAAAATCAAAAAAAAGCCACTCACACAACCAACATCAACATCTTGTTCTTGTTTTTGCTGCTGTTGACCAAGTTAAAGAAAATTCCGTTTGTAAACAACAGGTATCTTTTAAAAGTGAGAGTAATAAAAAAAGAAAGAAAGATAGAGAAGGTAACTGAATAAATACAAAACTGAACTTGAATTCTCTTCTCTAATTAACTTGGCACACTCATACTACGAACGTACTACATGCACACTTATTACACAATCGTGTGGCAACACAACAAAATTATATTCGAGGCAGGTTAATGCCAGTGTTGACAAGCTTTTAAAAGTAAAAAAGTACTTAAAAATAAATTCATAAGTTGTATTGAAATTAATAACAATGCAAAGTGATTCGGGAGTTGATTTATACAAATACGTATTATGATATACATATGTATATGCATATCGTTAGCTGAATGCACAAAGTCCCAGACTAAAAGACAGAAGTGCTGCTAGCATAATATAATAAACCAAATATCCCTTGTAGACGATAGAAATGGGTTAGTTGAAAACCGCAAAGCATGCATTAGCGCACTAACCAGCAGGTCTCTCAAAATGTTTCTCTTTATTTCAGCAAACTGAATTTTTTATTTAGAATTTAGCGCTTCGTGACATTGAAAAACTCTCAAGAACAATTGCAAAAACTTTGGGTTAGCATCATTGAATGAACAGTTCTTTGAAAACAATAACACAAACACGAAGTCTCTGAGAAAGAAGATGCATAATAATAAATACGGTTCAACGGCATTAAAATAATAAAGTAAATACAAGACAGAGAACGAAGCCGATACTGATTTGTAGCCGGTTGACCAAAAATATCTACGGCGTCAGCTAAAAGTCGATTTACACTGAAGAAACCTCGGCAATAAGGAAAAAGCATTTAAGTCATACATATTTTAATGTTTTGTAGAGAATACTTTTAAACTCTGAATTCGATTTTCACAAATTTACTTTTCTGGCAACTAAATTGAGAAATTCGCTATTCACTTTTATTTTATTTTACTTATTTTCTTGAATACCTTTTTGTATAATTGTTCAACTAATATGTACATCAAAATTAAAATTTTTATTAGTTGTTTAATTTTTCGACAAAAAATTTTGTTGCGACTCAACATGCAAGTCTGAAATTGATTTTTGTTTTAATTGTTGTGCAAATACGTATGAAACATTTGCACCAATATCAAATTATCACCTTAAACTGCACAACTGGTTTGTGCAAGCGCAAAATTTCTTAACATTTGCTAAGTTACTATATGACAGTTTATTTCAAGCTGACAAAGTACAAATCTAAGATTTAAAAAGTATGAAATGTCAGACATACCATACAGATTACATATGTACATATGTACATATGTATATAAAAACATTTGTGGCCCATAACAAATTATCCAAAAGCAGAAATAATTACGTACTACATGAAGTTCAAGTTTTGTGTGAATTTTATTCCTTGAGAGCAGAGATGAGAGCCCAGTAGACATTAAATACTCGTACATGTGAGTATGCATTTATGTAAGTATTTATTTAATAAGGAAAACAACTACAAAATGCAGGTTTAATTTTTTGAAGTTTATTTTTACAGACGAAAAGAATTCGTTCAGTTTTAATATTTATGTATTTGGTATAACAAAAGTTGAAAAAGGCCTAGTGTAAGTGCAGGGATGGAAACTCACGTATTATTATTAAAAATTAAATAAAATTAAAAAAATTAAATCAAATAAAATGAAATTAAATAAAATAAGACAAAATAATATTAAATAAAATAAAGTAAAGTAAAATAAAATAAAATAAAATAAAGTAAAATAAAATAAAATAAAATAGAAAAAAATTAAAAATAAATAAAATAAAATAAAGTTAAAAAAATTACATAAAATAATATAAAATAAGATAAAGTTAAATAAAATAAAATAAATTAAAATAATAAAATATAATATAATATATATATATACATATATATATATATATATATATATATATATATATATATAATGATATAAAATTAAATTAAATAAAATGAAATAAGTAAAATTAAATAAAATAAATATATAATATAAGATAAAATATAATAAAATTAAATTAAATAAAGGGAAATAAAATAAAAAAATAAATAAAATAAAGTAATATTATGTAAAATAAAATTAAACTAAATAAAATAAAGTAAAATAAAATAAAGTAAAATAAAATTAAATAAAATTCAATTCAATGGAATAATATTTTATAATAATAAAATAAAAAAAAAACAAAATCGAATAAAATTAAATAAGATAAAAAATTATATCATATATTTCATAAATAAGATAAAATAAATTAAAAAAATAAAATAAAGACAAATATTAAGAAAACAAAATATGTATATAAGACTCGGTTCACGTTGCAGGACATCCCTGAAACTTCTTAGAAAGCTAAAGATCTTGGTCAAACTTGGGGCATCTGATACAAATTTGTGGCGTTTATTTGACGAAGCTAACTTATAGCAAAATTAAACAAATATACTTAAAGTAACAGACTATTTTTAAATAGAACAAAAACCAAAAACTTAACAGACATGTGCATGATTAGTAGAGAACAAAGAACACAACGTGTTGTGTTCTTTCATGCAACGGCAAGACTGTTGTAAATCAGAGATGTTAATTTGAGCTTTCTACAAATTGGAGTACTTGGCACCAAAACAATTTACATATTCAATTTGCATTGAAAGGACTTGGGAGGACTTTTGAAGTTTTTAAAAAAAAGTATTTTTAGAAAATTTTCATTCGAACGAATGAATCGAGTTTATTCAAATTAGCAACAATCGAGAAAGGTGTTTTTTTGAGGTTAAGAGGTGATTAGATATTGAATTTAATCGGCTTGGTAGTTAAAATTTTATTAATGTGCGGTTTCTACAAGTCAGGCAGACGACTCGTCTAGAAAATTTTTATGAAAATCACTCAAAAATATGAGTGCTTTCCATATAAAGTTTATACTCAAGTCGTCCGTATGGGTTGTAGAAACAGTGTGTAAGAAAAGTTTTGTAAAAATTTTATTTTTTAAGTGCCCTCGACATCTTTGGTTCCGATCCGCTGAACCGTTCTTAAGTTATGAAATGTTTACATACACATATGTACATATACACACACACACATACATACATACATAGGGGGATAATCGCAAAAATAGCACCTCCAGGACCTCTTTAAAACTTCAAACAATGGCAAATTTTAAGCAAAAATGTCCTCAGCTTAAAATTAAGAATTTAAGGGAAAAAATAACTTTTGCCTTAAAATGACGACAATAAGAAACAATGGCTTGAAATTGATTTAAAATCACTAAAAAATATTATTTTTTGTTGCAAATATGTATACAATCATACTAGTTAAATTTTCAAAATGTAAATTTTCCATCCCTGGTGCTGTTGCTCGATCGCTACAAGCATTTTGCTGCACTTTGCTTAATGAAGAGATTTTAAACTCTTTTAGCTCTTTCCATCATTTTTTTTATACTTTTTTTTTTGTTGCTTTGCAGTGTTTTAAATGTTGCAGTATCGTTTTTATTTTATTTTTTGCTTGTTTCGACTCGTTTTCATTCAAGTGGCCACGACTTTACCAGCAAAAAGCAGTCAGTCAGTCGGTCGCAGTCAACGTTTTTTGTTGAATATGTATTTTGTTTTCAGTTAATGGAGCTGGTGTGCTTGTGATGATCTTTTCCCAAAATATAAATAGATCCGTTGTGAAGAAATGTGGGTAGTTATATTAGAAGACCTCAACAGAGGCAGACAATTGCTGGTGCTAAATTAAAGTTTAACGCCTTTAACGCGGTAACGAAGGGAGTTTTAATATGAGATCCCTAAATTTATTGGTGGGTGATATTTGATTTTGCAATATATTTGTATGTACAAAATAATGAAATATTAAAAAAAATTTTAAAAATGCAACAACAAAAAAAAATTATTTATATAAAAAATATTAAATTTAAAGCAAAATATTATTATGAATGAAACAATAATTCAAATATGTATGTATATCACATGGATTTAAAGTGAAAAGTTTGAAATATTTAAATAATAAAATTAAAATGTAAAATAAATTTAAAAAGAAATAACACTAAACATAAATTGCAACTTCTAGAGAAAACATTTATATTAAATGAGTGTTGTAACTTTGCGAAAGAACTGATGAATGAATATTCATTCGATGACACTAATTTTCAGTGCTGGGGCAAAAAGTGTATTAGAAAAAATCTACTTTTTTTTTAATTTTAAGAACAAAAAAAAATATACATATGTAATAAAACAAAATTGACAAAACTAAAAAAAAATAATCATAAAATTATTTAGTTACTACTTACAAATATTGGATATGTTTATCTGATTAACAAGGACTAGCAACGGAACACCTGCATTGTACTTATTATTTCACACCTATTAATGAAATACATATGTACATATGTACGAGTATATTCGAAATTTCGAACTTATCAATTTCGGAATACCGAATATCGAATATGCAAAGATATGTTTGCAACAAAAAATGTATTCTTTAAGTAAGTTCGAATTTTCGAAACTATTTTCGAACTTTCAGAATAAATGGGAAACTCTATTTTTAAGTGCCATTGACTTGAAAAAATTGTGTGCTGTAAACAAAAATCTATATTGATGCAATTTCGAAATAAAAAACTATCGAAATATCGAAAAAAGGTTTTTTAAACTTTAATAGCTATTCGAAAATATGTTTTCTACAAAGTAGGCCACAAAAAATTTTTTCTTGATATAAGTTCGAATTTTCGAAATTATTTTCGAACTTTCAGAATAAATGTGAAACTCTATTTTTAAGTGTCAATATTTAAGAAATTTCGAAATATTAATTTTTGCAGTACATTTGAGTCATAGAAATAAGTTCAAATCGAATTTTCACAATTGCTTTGGAAAAAGATTAAAATTATGAAATACCAAACTAAGTTTTATATGAAAAAAAAAACCATTTAAAACTTCAATGGATATGGAAAACTTAAAGGTTTTAATACATAAAATTAATTATAAAGTTTTAAAGTGTGTAAGAATTTTTGTTCAACATGACATTTGAGCATAAGACATAAGACATGAACCTTTAATGATATTTCGAACAAGATTATCGTTGAGCATAATAATTTTTTTTATTAAACTTGAGCAATTTTGAAATGTTTGTTCTCATAGTATATTCCTGTTTAATTAACATGAATAATTAAATCAGTTGCCAATTAATATGTAAAGTTTTTTTAATATATTTAATAGAAGATAAATGTCCCAGTATTACTTTGGTATTTAAAACTTCTTTCCGCATTGTCCCTTGCCACACAATACATTCCTTATGAAAGCGAAATAAACTTCATATCTGAATTCTTTAGAAAATGACTACAATTTTTTTAACTTTTACATTTTGTATAAAAGTATAAAGTTTTTTATTAATGAGTTTTCTCTACTTCGAAACATCGAAATTAACTTCGAAAATGAATAAGTTCGCATTTTTGTTTTAAAGTATTTTTTTTAAGTCAATCGAACTTGAGGGTTCATTATTTTCTGTGTGCTGAATATTCGAAACTAATTTCGAAAATTCGAACATAAATAATTCATTTACTTCTAGATTTTCATAAATTTATGTAAAAAATAAACACAATTATTTATTTTGAAATTTTTATAAATATATGTGATGCATAAAGTTTTTTATTAAATGGTTTTTCTCTATTTCGAAACATCGAAATTGACTTCAAAACTGAATAAATTTGCATTTTTGTTTTAAAAAATTTTTTTCTAAAAGTCAATTGAACTTGAGAGTTCATTATTTTCTTTGTGCGGAATATTCGAAACTACTTTCGAAAATTCGAATAAACATACTTTAATAACTGATATGCTTCTAATAGTATGATTTTTTTCATTTTATATAAAAATTTTTTATTATATAATTTTTCTCTACTTCGAAACATCGTAATTGACTTCGAAACTTAACAAATCTTTAATTTGTTTAAAGACCTTATTTTTTTTAAATCAAACGACCCTAAGAGTACATTTGTAATTTGTTCTAAGCCAATCGAAATTAAGAGTTAATGTTTTCATTTGTTCTGAATATTTGAAACTAATTTCGAAAATTCGAATTTATATACTTTAATAATTTATAATGTTTTTAGATTGTTATATAACATCTAGGTATATTTATTATGTATTACTGAATTGTTTACATTTTGTAAAAAAAAATTAAAGTTATTTATATTTATTGAACTTATGAAATGATTTTTTCACTTCTTCGAAACACCGAAATTGACTTCGAAACTTAATAAATGCATATTTTTGTTTTAAAAAATTATTTTTTAAAAGCCAAACCGAACTTTAGAGTCAGTTTTTTCTTTCTTCTGAATTTTTTTAAACTAATTTCGAATATTCGAATATATTAAATACTTAAATAATTGATTTAATTTTTAATTTTCATTAAAAATATATAAAAGTTTTTTTAAATGATTGATTTTATATATAAAAATATAAAGTTGCTTATAACTATTGAACTTATTAAATGATTTTTTCACTTTTTGGAAAATTGACTTCGAAAATTGATAAATCTAAATTTTTGTTCTAAAACATATTTTTTTAAAAAGTGAATCGATTTAAGACTTAAGTTGTTTTATGCTGAATATTCGAAATTAATTTCGAAAATTCGAACATACATGCATACTTAAATAAAGAAGATTGTCTGGATTGTATAAACAGATACAAAAAGTTTTTATAACTAAATATTGAATTATTTAATTAATAAACACGTTACACCGAAGAATATTGTAATTATTCTGATAAGCACTAGCAGAACGGAACAACATGCTGTTCTGAAAGGGTGCTACAAGCTCACGATTATTGTTCGAGTGTTGGCTCTACATGTTTGCTCTTATGTAGATGTATATATTTTTTTTTTCAAAGGAAATAGAATTCGTGAAGTGTCTTAATTCAACGTATCACAATTTCTTAAAAACCATTTTGTATTTAGAGCTTGTGCATATCAGAAAAATCCCAATTGTCTTTGGTGTGATTTCTTTCTAAAAAAAATATGACATTTAGGTTGGTTTCATCAAATACACGAAGAACATTAGCCTAAATAAGGAAAAAGTTCGAACAAAACGTAAAAACTAATTTTAATATTTTCGCCCAAAATTTATATTTTTTTTTGTTCAGTAAAATATAAAAGTAAAGTATTAATTTTTTTTAATAAGTGCGATGAAATTATTAAAGATTAATATAAGAATTAAAAACTAATTTTGTTTATTTTCATTTAAAATTAATTAATATTCCAATTAATTTTTGTTTTTGCTTCATATTTTTAAACAAAAAACGAAAAAATTTTAATTCAACAATGCTCTTTTGGTTCACTGTATGTATTACGGACAGTTAGCAACATTTTTCTAGCAACATTTTTGAATCAAACCAGGCGCTAGATACATGTTTCTGACAATGCAAATTAATAAGAAATAATATTGCAATGCAAATTGCAAAACACAAGTTCCTTAATAGTTTTTTGTTTTTATTTGTTTTTTTATTTTTTAAGTTAAACAATTTACGTGTGAATTATGGCATGAAGGAAAAATAAATTATTTGCGCATGCCGCAAAAACTATAAAAAGCATAAATGAAAAGAAAAGAAAAACAAACAAAAAACCAAAACAAACAATTAAAATTATTAATTACAAATTTTAACTTGCTTTTAGTTTGCAAAATAAAAGTAACGAATAAACTAATAATATACACCCACTTATAAGATAATTGAGCCGTTTATTTTGAAAATAAGGCAAGTCCATATTTAGATAAAATTTTGTGAGCTTTTTATTTGCCTCACTTTCAAAATGAATGGCTCAATTTATTATTAGCGAAAAATAATTAACTCCCTTTCTTTATTTTTGTCTCCCTCTCTCTCTGTCTCTCTCTCTCTCACTCTTTTAGCTTTTGGGTGCCGGTTGCACGCTCCTAGTGAGTTTTGCCTTCGCCCATCCGCCCGAGGGTGAGTGGAAAAAGAAGCTGGTATGGAAAGAAGACTGGGTGCAAGTGTGGAAGACGGTTAAAAAAGAAGCCTGGGAAACAAAATGGAAAAAGATACAAGTGCCCGTTTGGAATGAAATAAAAGTACCAGTTTGGAAAGACGAAAAGGTGCCCGACTGGAAGACTATCAAAAAGCCACACATCGAAGAGCGTGAAGTGCCGGCCTGGAAAGAAGTCAAAGTGCCAGAATGGAAGAAAATCACCAAACCCATTTGGAAGGAAATAAAAGTACCGGTATGGAAGGACATACAAGTGCCCGTATGGAAAGAAATACAAGTGCCGTTCTGGCGCGAAGTCAAAGTGCCCGTTTGGAAAGAAATCCAAGTGCCCTATTGGAGAGAAATAAAAGTGCCGGTGTGGCGTGAAGTGCAAGTGCCGGATTGGAAAAAAATGTTTGTACCCGAATGGGTTAAAATGGGCATACCCGGCGAAAAGTATCTGGGCAAAGATCACGAAGGCTGGGAATACACCAGCCATGATCTGTGGCGCAAGAAGTTGATTTGGAAGCCGGTGTGGAAGAAAGTCTGGCGCACCGAAAAGAAACAGGAATGGAAAATCGAAAAGAAGCAGGAATGGAAAACGGAAAAAGTACAAGAATGGAAAATCGAAAAGAAACAAGAGTGGAAGACAGAAAAAGTCAAAGAATGGAAGACCGAAAAGAAACAGGAATGGCGCACAGACAAGAAGCTCGAATGGAAAATTGAATGGGTGCAGATATGGAAGACAGTGAAAAAACAAATCTGGATCAAGGAGAAACGCGAAACCTGGGTAGAGGAAAAAATACAAATATGGCGCACGGAAAAGAAAAAAGTTTGGGCAACGGAGAAACAACAAGGCTGGAAGGATGAATGGAAATCCATACAGGTGCCAGTGTGGAAGGAGGCTAAAGTACAAGAATGGAAAAGGGTATGGAAGCCGGTTTGGGAAAAAGTTTGGGTACCCCACAGCCATGGCTGGCACTAACCAATTAGTACTTACTTTAGTATTCCGGCCCTTCCTTTCTCTAGGTTCTAGCAGCAAGTAACGAATGAAAGAAGGAAACTGCTAACATTATTGCATTTATAATGTTGCAAGATTTCCCCATAGAACTGAAAACATTTTAGCCTTTATTTTCCTTTCATCACGCTTAATTGAGATAGTACATAGGTTAAATGTACCAAAGGTACTTTTCTACAGCAAGCACTCACTCATTCTATATTTTATTTTAAGCATTTAAGTATTTACATTTCTTCATTAAGGCCATTTGTTAAGAGACATTTCTGAGAAAGTAAGTTTGTTGAGGGAACTTGGGAGAGGGTGTTGTTTATGACATTTAAGTAAAGAAGGAAGTTTTTGCTCCTAATGTTTACAAATTAACAAACAAAACAATACAAAATATTTCCTAGATATAATAATTACATTAAAAGAAAGTTTAAAAAATTTTAAAATACTATGTAGAAATTTGTAAAAGAGTTTCGATACTTTTTTACCCTAAAAAAAATTCGTGCATGGATCATAAAGTAGGCCGTGCCGACCATCTCTAAAGTATGTTCTGCCAAAAAACCAAGTAATAGTTTTATTTATTTCCACGCTTTGAAGATAAATATTTGGCTTAGATTTCAATAATATATATTACAATTTCCCGGCTACTTTTTTTGATTTTTAGAAAAAGTACCTTAAAGGGACGGGCACAAAATATTTAGTACAGTGAAACTGTTTATATTAATGATTGCATGTTTTGATGTTTAATCCTTTTTTTCAATTTGTTTACTACTGAATCAACTATCACAAGGCGAATACATATCAGGTGGTCTCACCATCACAGCTGACTATTTTCGCCGCTTGCATTTGAATATCCCAAGGATGGCAACATACATTTTTTATTAACTTTTTTTGCCATCCAGCAGATCTAACTAATATAAATATGCCCTGAACTACCTACCACCTGCTGTTCAAAGCTCATTAATTAAATTTATATAGTAGCGAAATCAAAGCTAATTTGCTGCTGCAACTTTCACTATAAAAATTCTTGCATATTTTACTTTACCGCTATTAGTTAGTTAGCTTTTAAAGCTTTTGTCAATCAAAGTTCATGGGCAGCAGCACAAACGATACTGTTACATAAAAATACTGTAAAGTTTTAAAATATGTAAAATATTTTTAAAACACTAAACCAAACCAGTTGTTGTCCATAGCTTAAATAATAAAAAATTTCTGCCCAATAAATAAAATCAAATTAAAATTGAAACTCTAAAAAAACCAGTTAAACGGTTTTGAAATGCAAAAACAAAAAATATATTTACAACTATTGAACTGCAACGAAGCAACAAAAACAAGTTTAAAAAAAATCAAACTATAAAAAATATTACATATGTATCTTAATAAACTCCCTCCTCTGGCCCCAAACTTATTTTTTCCCTACAACCATTTACTTAATCACCACACTTTTTAAGCCTCTTTTTTATAGTGTCCCATCTATCTATCTATTCATTTTGTATAAATTTATTTAAAAAAAAAAGATAATTTTAAATATTGTATTTTCATACTTCTTGCTAATATTTTTATTTCCCATTGAATATTATATAAAACATCTAATTTCGCTTTTATTTTTGTTTTCATTTAGTTTTAAGTTTGTACAAATTAGTCATTCACTCCGTTCTTTTTTATGGAACTGGTAACAGTTGCATAAAAAGATGGCGAGATCATTTTTTTTATAACATAATATTCTAAATATATTTTGTAAATAAAAAACATTAAAAATAATAATAAAATAAGACAAAAAGATGTAAAAACTTGTTAAACTAATTTTTAGTTACTTATTTTGTTAAAAAAAAAGAAAGTAAAAAAATAAATAAAAATATATAAAAAATCCAATTAAAATTGCGTTTTCAGTAAAAAAAATCGCCTAAAATATAATATGACAGACTTTGAAAAATCGCCAAGAAATTGTATATTTTTCACATGTAATATCAGCCATATTTTTTATTAGAACTATTTTCAGCGACATATCGCTAGGACACAAGTCCATTATGCACTATTTGTAGTTTTTAGAAAAATGGTCTCAAAAATTTTTAATGAAAATATACAACACCTTAAGTTATCACAATGGATCAAAGAGCGGTATAGCACCACCCTTTCTAGCCTACAACACCTGAAATTTACTTTTTTTAGTTTTCATAAAACAAAATAAATTCAGTAAAGTGCGACTTTGACTCGCGCACAAAAGGTTCCGTACGTTGGGATTTGAGCGTTTTTTCTTGCGTTTTTTCAGCTGAAATTATTTTTTGTTGTTTGTTTTTCTCTTTTATCTCGTTTTTGCGATTTTTACAGTTTTTAGCGTTTTTTACCATTTTGGCGATTTTTTTTCATTTTGGCGATTTTTTTTCATTTGGCAGTTTTTTTTCATTTTGGCGTTTTTTTTTCTTTTTGGCGATTTTTTTTTCATTTTTGATATTTTTTTAATTTTGGCAATTTTTTTTTTAATTTTTGCGATTTTTTTAATTTTGCCGATTTTTTAATTTTGGCGATTTTCCGGTTTTTTTTGCGATTTTTTTTCGTTTTAGAATTTTTTTAATTTGGCGATTTTTTGTTTTTGGCGATTTTTTTTTGGTTTGTCGATTTTATAATTTTGGGATTTTTATTGTTTTACCGTTTTTTTAAATTTCAAGAGTTTTGCTGTTACGGTTTCCAAGATACAGCAAGTTGTCAAAATTACATAGTCAAAATTGCATTAACTGATGGAGCACCCTTTAATTTAAATTTTTAGAAATTTTAGTGTTAATTGTTGTAGTCTGTATAAAAATATACTAACATTTAACATTTTTCGTTTGAAACACCCTTTAATTTTTATCCCTCATGTATTTGTTGTTGTAGCGGCCAAAGGTCTACACACTCTGTCCAAATTTCAAGACCTTAGCTCTTACGGTTCTCGAGAAAATAGCCTGTGACGGACAGACGGACAGCGTAGCGAAAACAATAGGGTTCCTTTGCGCCTTTGGTGTACGGAACCCTAAAAATGGCCTGCGCCGCCCTAACAGAAAAATCTAAAATAAAAGAATGAGTGTAGAATAAAGCGAACAGTTGGGTATTTATGAATATAAAAATCTGGCAACGCCTTCTGGTCATATGTTTACGTTCTGTTACAGGAATAAATAAAAACAGATAATCTGAATTCTAAAGAGGAAAGAGGGTTTTTCTGACCTTAAAATATCCGAGTCCACAATTTATATTTACAATAACCGCACATTTTTCCTATAAGAACAAGATCACGCAAATATTAACCGGCTTTAATAGAGGAAAAGCCACTCAACTACGTTTGTACACTGGCGTTGGATTATAACGAATTATCGCACATAAGTCCTAATTTACACTATGCAAGTCTTATTGCTAAGCTGACTAGTTTGTGGGAGAGAGACACGACGGGAACAGATAAATTTCTTTTCCCCTCGTCACTCTGTCCTAAGATTCTAGACTCAGATCTATATATGTTTTGAATTTCATAAAAATCGGATAGATAGTTCTTAGAGGAAGAAATTTTCTCGTACATACCCTCGTGCTCCTAGTTTTTAAGAAACATATATCTATCTAGGTTCTAAATTTCATTAAAAACGGTTTCGTGGTTTAGCCCTTAAAGCAAAAAACAAACAATAAATTTATTTTCGCATTTATAATACAAATTAGCAAAGATACCTTCAGGCTATCATTGCCACGAACCACTTATCCAAGTCAATAGCATTTTAGCACAGACACAAGCTAGGCTAAAAATCCCGGAGTTCCCCGGCACTTTTCCGGAAAATTACGGCAACACTGAAAATCTGAAACATCCGCAGTGGCAGCACCATTATGGTAACCCAGCAAACCAAAACGCTATGGAAATAGTTAATAGCAAACTTACAACCATAAGCCTCAAGCTTATAAAAGTGTTGTGAATACTATTGTCAAAGGTTTATTAACAATTATTTTAGAAAGAAAATTAAACCCTTGCGATAATATTGCTAGCCTATAGTATACAACAAACTTATAATTCTAATTATAGAATATGCTTCCAGGAAAATATTTTTCTAATCATGCTTGTAGTAGGCATATTTAAAATGAAAATTTATATTCTAATTATTAATAATTACTCTTTTTAACCCCCGACCAAAAGAAGGGGTGTTATAAGTTTGTAGTGTGAGTCTGTGTGTCTGTGTATCTGTGTGTCTGTCCGTGTCCACGTACAGACCAAACGGCTGGACCGATTTCAATTCAGTTTTTTCTGTTTGAAAGCTGACTTGATCGAGAAGGTTCTTAACTATGTTTGAAGAAAATCGGTCCAGCCGTTTAGAAGATATCACATCTTTTCTAGATATATCGGGGGTTTTTAAAATTTTTAATTTTTGTTATTTAAATATAAATTTATGTAGATTTTTAAGATAATGTACTCATTAAAGAAGACAAAATATTACGACTTTAACAAATAATATAAAATTCGTGCGTTCAAAATAATTGGACATCATAAAAAAACAAAAATTTGCAAAAAAAATGTTTATGACAAGCTTATTCTCCATTGCAGTTATATTTAGCTTATGGAGTGGTTTATTGGGATGTAGTTTTTATCAGTATTTTTTATTTAAAAAAAAATTTTTTTTGCATGCATGGCGCGCCCTAAGGAACTTGCGTTCCAAAAATCAAAAGCTTTTTTTAAATAATTTTTCTAAAACTATGATTTCCTGATGAAATGAATATTATCCAATACTAATTGGCCACAATACGAGTATAAATAAATTTAATTTAGTAAATAAATTTGTCGTGAGAAAAGTTTTACGACAAACAGTTCCTAAGTCACCTTAAGCACCTAAAAATGTGTTGCATAAAACTTCAACTCCTTAAAAAATTAAAAAAAAAATTTAAATCTGTTAAAAGCAAACTAATAACAACTGCTGCACACGTTCAAACCAAACGTCAAGGAATACATGGCCAGCAAAGGCATGCCTTAATTTAACTCAATTCAGTTTTCGCTTAAAGTTTTTTGTGTTTTTTTTTTTGTTTAATAAAATAAACAGTGTCTGTCGAAGCCACGAATAAAGGCTTAAATTAACATGAAGATGCGACACGGAAGTTAGATAAGAAACAGCAAAAGCCCACTTGTTGATTTTATTTTTATATTTATTTTTTGCCACATTCACGGTTTCCACAGCAGCGCTTTATAAAATCTTTATACGAATAAAGAAGAAAAGCAAAATGCACACGGCAACAAATATGATCTTCTTCATTATCAAAAAACATTATGTAATATGTACCTGGTAACGAGTAGTTGCAGGAAACCAAAGCAGCAGAAGAAGAGCCTTCATACCACTTCAGACAGACCAGCTGCCAAAAATTCGTACAGTTTCAATTTAATGCAATAAAAACCAGCGCTACCAAAACTTCATACGATCGTTTCAAAATAAAACTGAATTTTTTTGATTTTGCACATTTAACAACATCATTATCTTCTTCATTTAATGGAGAAGAAATAGTGTTTGGCTGACCTGTCCGCTACACGCTACTCTTGGGGTTTTTTGTTGGGACCGCCGACAACAACTTTTGTATACGAAAATAACAAGACTTAAGACATTCATACAACAAGTATTTAGCATTAACATGTTTTGTTAATGTTGTTGTATCATCTTTTTGATTATAAAAAAAACAAGAAAGCAAAACAGCAACAACAAAAAAAAAAAACGCCAAAACTTACAAAAGCAAAAAAAAAAAAAAGAAAAAATCTCAAGGAAACATGCACTGAATGAAACATGGACAAGAAACACAACACAACAACAACAACCAATGACAAATTGTACCATCATCTTTCAATGCAGCCTCAAAATTTGATTTCCTACAAAAACAATACGAAACGACCAAGCCAACAACTCATCCGTCTATCCGTCCGCCCGCCCCACCGTCCAAATGCATTTTTTGCGGCGTATGAATTGTTAGTTTGTACTTTAAAGCTAAAGACGAAGGTGATAATAATGATAATAATAATAATGATGATGACGGTGCTGATGATGATGACGATAAAATTTATGCTATTGCACCATATCTGCATTTAAAGAGGATTTTTTTTTTAAATAAACGATATTAATCTTGAATATAAATACGAGAAGTATGGCCTGCAAACTAAATTGAACGAAATTCCCAATTTTGTATTTTAAACTCAGATTTTTATTTTCATACAACATTTTCACATTATACAATACACATTCTTAATTTTTAAAATATATTCTGCCCTTGGCTGCAAGAACATCATAACTTATGAAATGGTTTTTTTTTTAAATATTGCAGAATTAATTGTCATTGTATCATCATTCTTTTTATTGTGAAAAAAAAATCCATACAAATATTTAGCATATTTACCACTTGAGAGATAAACTGTATAATAAATCTTATATCTTTTAAATCTTTATGTGTTATAACATTTTTGCAGCAAATGCTCGATATGTTCTTTTGTTTTTCAACATTCTGTGAATTATAGGAATACCCAAAATATAAATTAAATCATTATAAATGATTATAAAGGGAAATTGTTACAAGTTTTGCATTTACATATCATTAACTTAATATAGAAAGGCCCTAACTCATTTTTTTTTTGAAATCGGCATTTTTGTATATTTCGATAAAAGCACATCCAATGTATCGAAAAATGTAACAATCTAGATTAAAAAAAAAAAATTAATGAGTTAGGGCCTTTCTATATTAAGGTAATGATATGCATATGTTTCAAATATTCACAATTCCAAACTTGTGTAAAAAGTTAAAAAATGAAAAATATATCATAGAAAAATAAATATGCCTGAAAAATATTTTTTTAATCAAGAACATTTTTTTCAAAATTAAATTCTGAAATCTCGGATCTGAAAGAAAAATCTGAGGCTAAAAAATTTCCTTCCAAGGTAAATTTCCCTGCAGCCTGAAAAATATTTTTTTGGTAAAAAAAATCTTTCAAAGTTAAATTCTGCAACCTTGCATTTAAATAAAAAATCTGAAGCTAAGGAATTTCCCTCCAAGGAAAATTTCCCTCTAGCCTGAAAAATATTTTCAAAATTAAATTCTGAGACCTTGTATTTAAATAAAAAATCTGAAGCTAAAAAATTCCCCTTCAAATAAAAATTTCCCTCCAGGGGAAATTTTTGTATTTTATATTGAAACACACCAGGGTTTATTTTGAAATAATTTTAGATCTGTGAAACATCTAAAATTTTCCGCTGAAAAATTATAAAGAAATAAATAAAGAATAAAGGTTGTATTTATCAAAGGGCATTTTTAAAAACAAATTTTACACATTAATTTATTAATAAAACTATGCCTTAATGAAAAAATATATAAAATTACGCAATTATCCTTAAAGGGAAATTTTCTTTCATTAAAGGAATTTTTTTTCATTAAACGGAAATTTTTTTTTAAGCAAATGGTTTAAGTGCATTCATACAAATTTTTTTTTTAATAAATAAAGAAAGATATTTTTAGAAATTATTGCCAGAAATTTTATTAAAAAAAATAATAAATTTTCCAAGGAAAATTTTCATTAAATTTAAAAAAATTCTTAAAATACTTTAAAGCAACAATAAGTGATTTTAAATAAATTGTATATATGTATGTGGTTTAGCTTTTTAGGCTTTTTGAAAGTTTTAAGAAACAAAAAAAAAATCCCATTAAGGGAAATTTTTCAAAATTTTACCTGAAAGGAAATTTTTTTCATTACAGAAAATTTAATGCATTCTTAAGGCATTTTTTTAAATCTTACACTATTAAATATAGGAGTCATTTGAGAAGTAAAAACAGCTAAAAATCCTTTAAAGGAAATTTTATCTGCCAGCAAATTACTGACTCTTTTAGATACATACATATATCTACTTAAAAAATAAAGATAATGTTATTTTCCATATAATACTCGTATAGGACATTTAAAGTTTTTTTTTTTTTTGAGAAAAAAAGTACCCATGAGGGAAATTTCTATTATTTGCAAGAAACAACTCAACCTTGTTGCGAAAATTATAAAACATTTAAGATATTATTGGAAATAAATAATTTCCCTTGAAGGAAATTTTAATATTTGAGGAAAATTCAAACATTTTCGCGTGCTAAATAAAAAATATAAAATATTGTTAGAAATAAATACATAATTTCAAATCATTTCCTCAAGGGAAATTTCTAAATTTGTACGTGTTTAGTTTAAAAGACTACGATTTCATGATAATTAAAAGGAAAATACTAAAAAGTCCTATTTAAGAACTTTTTTAAAAATTTCCCTTTTTAGGGAAATTTTTTAAATTACAAAATTTTTTCCCAAAATAATTATTTTGCAAGCGTTATAGCTTTATAAAACGTTTTAGGACACTAAAAAGAGTAATATGTTACTCAAAGGGACATTTTTCTTATAGAAAGGAAATTTAAAAATATACTGTGAATAAAAACAATTGATAAAAGAATACAATAGCTGATAGCCAAAGTAGCTAGTGCTATTTAAATATTATATTAGTCTTATATTTATATAAGTTTTAATATCATGTAAATAAATAAATAAATAAAAGAATACATACATATGTACATATGTGAATCAATTAAAATTTTTTTTATTTATGGAAAATTAATATACATATGTATGTATGTATGTGAGCAAGGTTTCCATCCCACATTGTTGCATTGTGTTGCATGTATTGTACATACACATTTGTCTTGATCATATGCAGCAGCTACAATAACAACCACAAGCAAGTCTAAAGCCAACAATGCAAACATTTTTTAAACAAAAAGTTCGAGTTCAAGTTACAATAAAACACAGTAACATATTGCTTCATATTCGTATTTGAGTTTGTTATTTGTTGGTTTGATTGTTTCTTTGCGAGTATGTTGGGTATTGCCTATTTTTGCCATGCCAACAAAAACAAAATAAAACTTGATTTTTTTTTTTTGCATTTTCCTCATCAATTTAATGGCAAACAATCAAAATGATGCTGAAAATAAAAAACACCAAGTAAAAGATAAAAAAAAGTAATAACTGACTTGAAACTACGAGTAATAAAATAATAAAAAAAAAATGTTTGTTTTCATCTACTAAATCAAACGCCTTCACGGTGAGACACAATAAAACACAACAACATTAAGATTCATATTTCTGGCAACATTAACGGCAACATGTTTCAAACATTTGTGTTGAGAAAAAATAATAACGTTTGTTTCCTCTTTTGTTTAAAATAGAGATTGAACTGATAAAAACTATAATAAAAATTGCATAATCCACTAACGATTAAGGGAAAAGTAGAGGTTTCAGAAACTGATGGGGGAATTTATTAGCCACAAGTGAAAGTGTCACATAAAGTTACAGATATTAAGAGAAATTAATAACAAATGATAAACAAAAAGCAAGAAAAAGAAACCCATTTGCCGGAGAGCTGAGTAAAATTTATAAAAAAATATCATACATAAAAAATAGAGACGAATTGATAATCTTCTCTTTTTTTCAAGTCGTTAGTTTTTGGACTTAGTGCGAGTATAATTTTTTATACTTAACTATTACTACGTTTATACGCACGACATAACTATTTGCAAATAAAACTGTAAATTGTTGCCATATAATTGTTTTATTGCAACTTACTAATTTAGAAATCTATTATATTCAGTTCATATAAATATAAATTAAAATCTTTTGTGTATGTAGCTTAGTGAGACAGAAAGATATTGGGACAAAAATTTTGCATAAAACAAATGGATGAATTTAGCTTAAACAACAAAAAAAAAATTTTAAATTTTAACACATGTTTAATATTTTACAAAAATAATAAGCAATTAAAAATGTACAGTGGTCGACATAAATTAACACATAATTAACATTTAGATTGAAATCCAACAAAATCTCTGAGATTGCTAAGTGCAACAGAGTAGAGACTTGCTAAACAGCTTCTGTTAGAGATACCAAAATACGAGCATGGACTTGTTTGAAAGTTTTTATCTTTACATTTTTATATATTTAAATTTAAATTTATTCAAAAAGACAATAAAATCGCTTATCTCTAATATTAGTTATAATATTATAATAACGCATATGCTTTATGTTTTTTTTTAAGAATTTCGAAATTTAAAACAATTTAGATGCAATGTATGCAGTAAGCAGCAAAAAAAATCCCTAAGGGAACAAGTTTTAACCCTGAAAACAATGAAAATGTATCTGTGGAATTTTTTTTTCAAATATGGCCGCTAAACTGTTAAAGCCATGCATAATAATGGAGCTAAACCGTTATTGCCAAAGCGTATGAACAAGTCAGCTGATTTTGAAACTTAGTGATGCCAAGTTTTGTTCTATTACCAAACATTACTATTCGTCAGTAAATTGGCAATTTTGACAGACATGTGCAATTGATGTAAAAAAAGCAAGCCGTGTGTGGTTAAGAAATTAAACAAACATATAAATGTCATCAAAATGTTACAAAATGCTAATAAGCCTGAAATTATATTACGACTGAATTTAATTAAAATAAAATACAAATAAAAGTTTTAAGCAAATTTAATTTTTTCAGCTCATAAAAAATTCCTGAAGAAAAAGTCCATAAAAAAGTAAAGAAATATGTTGCAGAAAGCTTACTATTTGCTAATAGCAGCAATAAATAAGAAGAGAACAGGTAAAAAACTAAAAATTTTACTAAAAAAAATTCCTTTATGCTAAAAGTCAAAGTAAAACTTTCTTACAACTTAAACAAATCTGTTTAATTTCGAAATTCCAAAACATTTTTTTATATGTTATATGTTCCTTCAAGCAGAATTTAGAGAATTTTCGAAAATTCGAATACAATTTCGAAATTCGAAAAATTTATTTTTTTTATAATACCAGTTCCTCCAAGCAGGAAGGAAAAAAGCAGCAGTTGGCGATAGTTTCACTGTCAATCTAAAACATGTTCGAAATTTCGAATTTAATAGTCTTTTTTCTCACAAAACTTTTTTTTTTCTTTTTTGTTTTGAAAAGAGTGCTTTTATTTTTGCAATTAATTAATAAATTCGAAGACCGTGTTGTCAAGACAAAAATAATACATATTTTCGTTATAAAAAAGAGTGACATTTTTCATTACATATAAAATTAATTTACATAAATTTTATGGTATGTTTTTCGAAAATTCGAATGCAATTTTGGAATTTAAGAAAAAGAAATTTTAATTAGTTACACTAGAATAAGTTTATAAAAAATCTATAGAATTTTCGAAAATTCGAATTTAATTTCGAAATTTTAAAAAAAGTTTCTTATAAGTATTACTAGTTCGAGTTTAGAGAATTTTCGAAAATTCGAATATAATTTCGAAATTCCAAAAATGTTTTTTATATATATTACCAGTTCTTTCAAGCAGATAGGATAACAGCAGCAGTGAATCTTTTATATGTATTACTAGTTCCTTCAAGCAGAGTTAAGAGAATTTTCGAAAATTCGAATATAATTTCGAAATTCCAAAAATGTTTTTTTTATATGTATTACTAGTTATTTCAAGGAGATAGGACAAAAGCAGCAGTGAATCTTTTATATGTATTACTAGTTCCTTCAAGCAGAGTTTAAGAGAATTTTCAAAAATTCGAATATAGTTTCGAAATTCCGAAAATTTTTTTATATGTATTACCAGTTCCTCCAAGCAGATAGGACAAAAGCAGCAGTTAGCATTAGTTTCGCTATGTTCGAAATTTCGAACTTGTCTTTGAGTTTTTTAATTTAACCTGCACATCAATTTCATAGTCTTTTTTTGTTAAAAATTTTTTTTTTCTTTTTTATTTTTTTTAATATTCGAACATTGCGTTGTCAAGAAAAAAAATCAATCTTTCAAGCAAATCAGATAAAACAAATTAAAAAAAAATGCTTGAAAGATTAATGTTGCGACACTTTTATCAGGTCACTCTTTTCTCTAGCGCTGCTATTAGAAAATAAAGTTACGTGCAAAAACTTTAATGAAAAGTTTCATAATATAAATTCATTAACATTTTTTTTTAAATAAATTTGTTGCGCGGTATTTTTTTGTTTGTTTGTTTATTTAAAAAATTTGCGGCAATAGTTTTTATTGAATTTATAGTGGAATGAATACCTGGTACAGGTGAATTAAAATAAATATTTATGCAACAAATTACAATGAAAATAATTCGTATTAATGTGGGTAGAACTGTTTAAAGCAAATTATTTGTTATTTTAGTTTTGTGATTTTTTTTACTACCGATAATTCTATTGTCGTACCCTTGTAATACTTGAGAGAATATTTGATTGTCTTAAATGGTCAGTTAGTTTGTTTTACCCGCCAATTAAAAACGGTTTAAGGTGTAGTAAAAGACAAAAAAAAATGCTAAAATAGGAAGTAATTAAAAAAGAAAAAAGAATTGTAAAGACCCTGATTTACATATTTTTAAAACAAAGTTATTCACTATGGAACAAAAAGTGCTGTAATACTGCAAACAATTAGGACTATAATTATACATATCTTCTTTTTTAGGGTTCCGTACACCAAAGGTGAAAATGGAACCCTATTGTTTTCGCTACGCTGTCCGTCTGTCCGTCTGGCTGTCTGTCCGTCAGAGGGTATTTTCTCGAGAACCGTAAGAGCTACGGACCTGAAATTTGGACAGAGTGTGTAGACCCTTGGCCGCTACAACAACAAATACATGAGAGCTGGAAATTAGAGGGTGTGCCAAAACGAGCAACGAAAAATGTTAAAATCCCATGTAATATACATACAATTATATGTATATGCACTTGAAATTTGTAAAGTTAGTGTATTTTTATACAGACTACAACAATTAACACTAAAATTTAAAAAATTTTAATTAAAGGGTGTACCATCAGTTAATGTAATTTCGACTATGTAATTTTGATAACTTGCTGTATATTGGAAACCGTAAGAGCAAACTTCTTGAAATTTTCAAAAACGGTAAAACAAAAAAATCTCAAAATTATAAAATCGCCAAACCCAAAAAAAATCGCCAAAATCAAAAAAAAAATAGCCAAAACGAAAAAAAGCACCAATTAAAAAAATTTCTAAATCGAAAATAAATCGCGGAAAACCAGAAAAATCGCCTAAATAAAAAAATCGCCAAAATAAAAAAAAATCGCCAAAATGAAAAAATCGCCAAAATTAAAAAAATCGCCAAAATTAAAAAAATTGCCAAAATGAAAAAAAAATCGCCAAATTGAAAAAAATCGCCAAAATGAAAAAAATCGCCAAAATGAAAAAAATCGCCAAAACGAGAAAAAAGCGAAAAATAATCAAAAAAACGTAAAAAAACACTGTATTAAAAAAATGCTCAAAGCCCAACGTACGGAACCCTTCGTGCGCGAGTCAAAGTCGCACTTTACTGAATTTATTTAAATCAAATATATATATATATAAACATGAATGTATGTGTAGTGAAGTTGATACATAATTTTGAAAACAAGGCCAGTTAAACCAGACTTCAAAAATTTTATTATTTATTTTTGTAATATACGAGTATTGCCTTTGCGATCATCAACATCATTATCATCTTTATTATGTGTAGAGTATCCTCTATAAAACCATATAAATTTAAAAAAAAACCAAACATAAAAACGCTAACACTTGTATTGCTGATTTCTTTTTCTTATCAAAAAAAAAAAAAAGAAAACAAAACAATTTAGAGATGATTTTGCATATATTTCAATTATGAAGAGTTTTTCCATAAGACTAATCAGATATTAAGATGCCACCATAGACTGAGGTGGCATTTATGAAATATTTTTCTGTGGCATGAAAATGGCGTGGCATGTTCAATGTTCAGCCGACTATGTAGTACTATACATCATTCATAAGAACACAAGGTTAATTTAAAATGTTTGGCAATGATTTTGCATAATATATATGATTTACAGTGAGCTTCAAGTAGAATTATTCCTTTTGAAATAAGTTTATTTTATGTTGATTTAACATTCCATTAGATACTGTTAAAATCAAGATGAAGAATCATGTTAAATAAAAGTTGTTTCAAGTTTAAACAACATAAATTTCAGTTAAAATGTAGTAATATGACATTTAGTGACATCGCAATAGTATATACTAGTGGCAACATTTGTCATTTCCGAAATTTATCGTCTTGTGGCATTACTTTCAATATAAAAAACATAATGTGAACGGTGTTGCACAAATTTGATGCCACAAAATGACAACACAAGAAATGCCAGATGTGTACACGACATTACATATTTGTGTGTGTTGGCACAGGCATCAGAAAAATGTGTAAAGATTTGAGCTCGAACTAAGCAACTAGTCAACGAGTCGTCAACACGCTTAAACAACATATTATTTCTAATAAATTTAATGTGATTAAAAATCAAAATGTTTCCCATGTTGATTTTACATTGAAATTTTATTCTGCCACAGAATAAATGGAAATAATGGCACCAAAATACACCAAGTTTTTAGGGGACGTGCCTCTCAGATAATGAAAAAAAAAACACTTTATAATTTGTTGCATTTCACCATCTCAACTCTCTTATGGAAAAACCCTTTAATTATTTACAGATAGTATTATTTTTGTATGTAAAACCCACCGCTACAAAACACGCACGCCATACTTAAAAATAAAAATTAAATATAATTTCAAGTATCCAGAAATTAAAAACCGACAGTCTTATCACACTGCAACACTATAAACCTAAAACATAAATTACACTTTAAACCCAACAATCGTGTACTTCACACTAGAAAATACACTCTAGCACTCATCTTAATTAAAAAATAAAAATGTTATTTTATAACTAAACAAAAAACTAAATAAATATGTAATAAAAAAAATTTAAATATCAATATGTAACCAACAAGATCAGCTGGTGGTGGGAGGAGGAGGGAGTTACTTGGACACGCACTTAAATTATTTGAAAAATTTAAAAGATTTATAGCAGAAATATTTTTTTCTTAGAAGACTGGTTTTTATTTATTTTTTAACCATATTTCATATTTTTTGTGGCTTTTTATGTTTGGCTTAAAAAGATTTATTGTTTTAAATAATTTCCTTAACGATGTGCAAATTTATGCACATGTTTTTGTTTTGTTTGCTTTTGAATTATTAAAATAGAAATAAATGTTTTATTCGTCACACTGTGGCTACTGTTTGAGAAGCTCTTATATTTTTGGTTTTTGTGTGTAAAATTTTGCAATTTAAATGGACAAATTTTGCAATTTAAATGCACATAATTAAAGTGAAATGCATTGGCGTAGCTAGACATTTTTTTTCGGGGGGTTGTAACATTATTACTGGTGATTTTCGTGAGTAATCTTTGGAGTTTGTGGGGGGGGGGGGGAGAGGAGCGGCTGGGGAGGAACAGAAATTATTTGAGATCAATGACCCCCTCCATTATGGTCTTTCTACGCCCATGGTGAAATGACACAATAGCAGAAACATTTTGACAAATCAAAAGATTTAAGGCAAAAACATTTTGTACACAGACGAAATTAAAAAGGCAGAGTAGGAGTTCAGTAGTGAATTCAAACGAATTATGCAAATGAAGAATATTTTAAATGATTTAAAGAAATTGGGATTAATTTCTTCTATTAATAGATCTTATACATTTTTTCCATACAAAAATTCCAATTGATTTTTTTTTAAATTCGGACTAATTGATTTTTACAAAAAAAAATATATATAAATTAAGGGCCTAATTCATAAAAAATATTTTGATTTTATAAAAGGTTTATTAATCAAATTTCCATAGAAAATTTGTTTCATAAACCTCTTATTAAACAGAAATATTTTTTATGAATAAGGCAGTAAGAATATAAAGACTATTTTAATATTTATATTTAAAATATAGAGAAATTCGCATGAATTTGTTTTATAAATAACTGAAAATTTTTCCCATCAAAAATTTCAAATATTTCGTATTAATTTTCTCAATTCGGAGTAATTGGTACAAATTAAAAAAGTCTTATAGAAAGGAGTCCGGATTAAATTTTCATTCAAACAATTATAATTAATTATTCTAAAAAAAAATTTCTATTTTTTTAGTTTCTTCTTCTTTTATTTTTTTTTCTACAAATACTATAATTTTTTTCTAAAAAAATTCTTCTGATTTTTTTTAATTCTTTTCATTTTTTTTCTAAAACAATTCTTCTAATTTTTTCCAAAAAAAAGTCTAATTTTTTCCAAAAAAAATTCTAATTTTTTTATAAAAATATTCTTCTAACTTTACATTCTCCTAATTTTTTTATAAAAATAATTCTTGTAATTTTTTTATAAAAATAATTCCATTTTTTTATACAAAAAGTCTTCTAAAATTTTTATAACAAAAATTCTTCTAATTTTTTTATAAAAAAAATTCTTCCAATTTAAAAAAGAAAAAATTCTTGTAAGTTTATTCTAAAAAAAATCTTCCAATTTTTTTCTACAAAAAGTCTAATTTAAAAAAAATCCAATTTTTCCAAAAAAAAAATTCTTCTAACTTTTTTCTAAAAAAGTCTTAAATTTTCTTAATTTCTCTAATTTTTTTCTAAAAAAAATTTTGATTTTATAATAAATTATATAAAAAAAATTCTTCCAATTTAAAAAAGAAAAAATTATTGTTATTTTATTCTAAAAAAATCTTCTAATTTTTTTCTAAAATAAATCTAATTTAATAAAATTCAATTTTTTCCAAAAAAAATTCTTCTAACTTTTTTCCAAAAAAGTCTTAAATTTTCTTAATTCATCTAATTTTTTTCTAAAAAAAATGTTGGATTTTTTTCTAAGAAAATTATTTTAATTTTTTCTAAAAAAATTTTTTTTATTTAAATTTTTTCTAAAAAAATTGTTCTAATTTTTTTAAGATAAATTTGCATTAATTGCCTGTTTTACGATATCAAGGAAAACTTTCGACTGAAAATTTATACTGAAAACAAAAATGCACTTTCGTATTTTATTTTTGTTTTCAATATAAATTTTCAGTCGAAAGTTTTCATTCGATATCGTGAAACAGGGCTTAGGTTCTTAAACAAAATGTTTCTTATAAATTTCGGGTCTAAAAAATAATATTATTATTAATTACACTGTGATACACAAAAAATATTCAGGGATTCTCATGTACCAATTCTATTTTGTTGGAGTCCATGGATGACGAAAATACCGTTGGTTTTTTTTGGTCACTTCATAAACTGATTTTATAACGGTAAATGTAGTGAAAAACGGGGTTTCTTAGATTTTCAGTTGTAACTTCTTTGTTTCCCAACGGATTTCTTTTAACTTTTCGTTGGTGAAAAGAATCGAATATTATCTTTCAATAAAGATATATTTTTTGTAAATCGACTAAGAAATGGCTAAGTTACAGTCGTTGAAGTGTACAAAAAATCCATTAAAAAGTATTCTTTTGTAACTCATAAGCAACTTTTAGCCTGAAGAAAACAAAAGAATACTTTTTTAATTGGTTTTTTGTACACTTCAACGACTGTAACTTGGCCATTTCTTAGTCGATTTACAAAAAATATATCTTTATTGAAAGATAATATTCGAGCCTTTTAACCAACGAAAAGTTAAAAGAAATCCGTTGGGAAACAAAGAAGTTACAACTGTTTAAAACTGAAAAGCTAAGAAACCCCGTTTTTCACTACATTTACCGTTATAAAATCACTTTATGAAGTGACCTAAAAAAACCAACGGTATTTTCGTCATCCATGGACTCCAACAAAACAGAATTGGTACATTAGAATCCCTGAATATTTTTTTTCTCAACTTTTGTAGCACAGTGTTATTATTAGAATAAATTTTTTCTAAGAAAATTATTTTATATTTTTTCCTAAAAAAAAATCTTGAAATTTTTCTAATTTTTTCCTAAAAAAAAATCTTTAATTTTTTTGTAAAAAATTCTAATTTTTTTCTAAAAAAATTTAAATTTTTTTTTAAGTTTATTGAATTTTTCAATAAAATTTTCGGGTTTGTTGTTTTAAAATTCGGACTAATTAAAAAAAGTTTGGATTTCTTTAAGGTTTAATGATAGATATTTTGATCGTTTATTAGTAAATATTTTTACTTGTTCTGTAAAATATTAATTGTTTCTTAAAAACACATTTGCTCAATTCACAAACTATTGTGGGAGTCGTAGTTCGTACATGAGTTGTTGGTAATTTCAATAAAAACATTGTTTTTAAACAAATGTTTACATAGAAATTACCAACAACGTTTGTACGAACTACGACTCCTACAATAGGTTGTGAATTGAGCAATTGAAATTGATTATAGAATTGTATGGCTGAGATTTACCGTTTTCGGACTAAATTTCTATAAAGTATTTGGAGTAATTTTTCTTACAATTTAAATTAATTTAAAAAAAGATATATGTGACCTGCTCCACGAAAAAGGACCTCTGCGCCGAAAAGAAGTTATTGAAGTTATTGCGGCATTTGAAAGAGCGTTTTTTTTTCCTATAATAATCACTCAAAAAGTAAAAAAAAAAAAATTTCGGCGCAGAGGTCCCTTTTCGTGGAGCAGGTCACATATATATAAAATTTTGACTTTCGAGTTTTAAGCATAAAATTAGTTTTAATAAGAAAAATATTATTGCAAAGCATAATAATGAAATTCAAGCCTGGGGGCAACTTACGGCACTTGATATGGAACGATATTTCAAAATATTTCAATATAGTTTCTATTGTGGTAACGAATGACGTAATCTGTCCCCTGAATTAAATAAAATTTTTTGTCATGCTCGCGAACATATTTTTTACTACTAAATACGCCAATTATGTATGTATTTTTTTATAGGGCATTATAAGTTGACAAAATACCTTTAAAAGTATGAATTAATTTAATGGTCTATAATATTTTCATAAAATATTATATTGTTTTTTTTTTCAAGAGAGAAACTTTTCTATACCATTTGTTAAAGTTTGTGGCGTATTTTGGTATATTGCTTTATCAAGGTTTTGTTAAAAAAAATAGATTTCAATGAACTCTTCAAAACGATTTAAGCCTACAATGAATAAATATGTATATTCCAGGAAAATGCTAAACATACGAGTATGAACATGATCTCTAATCATTACAATAAATATAAATTAAGCCTTATTTAAGAATTCAAAATTTGGGCTTGATAACTTCAGTATGTATTATAATTATTATATAAATAAATTTATGTAAAATTTATATCTTTTTTTATACATATATGTATATAATTATATAATTTCAAGTTTTATGTCAGAAGGTAGAAAATCAGGCGAAAATGTAACCTTTAAAAATTAATATAGTAACAAATTCTCAAACTTAAACAAAAATTTAAAAAATCAAGGATTTTCGAAAATTCGAACATAACTTCGAAATTTCGAAATTTACGTTTTAGTGTAAGAATAATATTTAAATGGAAATAGATATTAAAAAAAATAAGATTTTCGTTAATTCAAGCAAAAATTCGAAATTTTGAAATTCCCACCTCACTAAAACAATAAAATTTCAACATAAAGCAAAACTTACTTATTAATCAAGATTTTTCAAATTTTTAACTGACTTTCAAAATTAATGGAACAATAAAATTTAAACATAAGCAAAAACGGTAAATGAACCAGATTTTTTAAAATTCGAACTGGCTTCGAAATTTGCACTTAAGTAAATAAAATTTCAATACAAACAACAACTAAAAAAAGATATTCGAAAATTCGAACATAGATTCGAAATTTTAGCCTAGTGTAACAGTTAAATTTCACTGCACAAAGAAATTAAGAAAAACAAGATTTTCGAAAATAAGCAAATAGCTTCGAAATTTTAAAATTTTTATCTTATTGTAACAATCAAATCCAATACAAGCAGTTATTAAAAAAATAAGATTTTCAAAAACACGAACACAGCTTCGAAATTTCAAAATTTTCACCTTAGTGTAACAGTAAAATACACGCAGAGATTAAAAAAACTGTATTTTTTTCGAAAATTTGAACATGGCTTATAAATTGTGTAATTTGCGCCTTAGTGTAACAACAACATGTTATTCACATAACACATATTAAAATTTTTTTTCGAAAATTCGAACATATGTAACTTCGAAATTTCGATATTCGCACCTTAGTGTAACAGTAAAATACACACAGAAATTAAAAAAGAAGTATTTTCCAAAATTTTAACATGGCTTAGAATTTTCGAAATTTTGGGCCTTAATGATTAAACAGAATAAGTCCGCAACTTCAGGAAAAATCGCTGTCAATATAACAAATCCCATAATAAAAACTACGGCAGTAACTGCAAATGCTTTCTAGTTTTTTTTCATTTTCTTTTGTGTTTATATTTCTTTTTAGTTTTGTTCACAAAATGTATGAAATTTATTGAAAGTATGGTGGTAGCATTGTTGAGAGAATATTAATTTATATGTGAGAACATAAGAAAAAACGCTGTCAAAATAAAATAGATTCTATCTCTCAACTGCTTTCTGGATGTACTTTTTTGTGTCAATTTGTATGGAAAATGTGTTTATGCCGCAATTCTGTTTGATCATTTAGTGTAACAATAACATGTTAATGGAAACACAAATTAAAACAAAATAAGATTTTCGAAAATTCGAACACAGAAGGGTCCGCCATCTAACGTTTTTTTTTCAACTAGTGCTTATTTCGTGAATGGTAACACTTAGCTCATGTCTGATTTGACAGATAATTAGTTTTATCCTTCCGCTGAAGGAATATGGTTGTGTATACGCTTGAACAACGCTTCGCTAAGTGGGCCTGCGATCGACTTACAAAATATGCCGATTTTGCCAAAAAAAAATCATCTTTTCAGATCAAGCTCATTTTGATCTTGGCGGGTATGTAAACAAGTAAAATTGTCGCATTTGGGGCACAGAAAACCCGCACGCATACATTGAAAAGCCGACGCACCCAAAACGAGTCACTCTGAGTCGGAAATTTTTTTTCGAATGAGCAAGGAGTGGCCGTTACAGTCAATGGCGATCGTTATCGGGCCATGTTGAACGAATTTTTGTTCACAAAAATTTAAGAGGAGAATATTGGCAACATTTGGTTTCAACAGGACCCCGCTACGTGCCACACAGCCGAAGCTATACTCGATGTTTTTTATAGCATTTTCAAAAAAAAAAGTTATCTGGTGGACCCTTTATATGTATATGTATGTATATGGAAAACAATTGCTGTGTTAATCTTTTTTCTCTCATATAAAATTTAAAAAATTATAGTTAGGTGATTTTGCATTTCAGCTAACGATATACATACATACATATGAATGTATGTATTTTCCCTAATAAAATCTTTAAACCATTATGAAGATTGAATTGCTGAGTTTTCACAAATAATACAACATTTTTGATAACAAATTGCCATTATTTACATCGTTTTTACAATAGTGCCTCCGCAACCCTCGTATTTTTAAATCACTGTTAATATAAACTGTGATTGAGCATATATTCATAAATATTTAAATTTTTTTATATGGGCTTATTTCGTTAACAAAATTTCTATAAAAGTATGAATTAATTTAATGACTTATAAAAATTCCAATAAATATTGGATTTTAATACATTGTTTTTTCTTTTTTCTCTTTCTTTTATTGATACATTTTGTGACATTTTTGACACGGATCTTTTTCGAGGTCTCGCTACCAAATATGAGAAATAAAATTTTTGTTTATATTATAAATACAATTAAAATTTTAAACTGATGATTTCTAATAATGAAATGACATGAGTTGGAATGTTTGGCTAAACCCATTATGCAATATGATGATGCTCTCTGCACTCGTCCAGTGCATTATTTTCAAAAATAATGCAGATATACTATTTATAACTGTTTCAGTGAATACAAAAAAAAAATTATGATTAGTTCACTTTCACTGATAAACAGTTTTCAAGTTCGAAAGTTTTCTTTTTAAAAAATTTAAAAATTTATTTAGAGCAGAAAATTTGTTACAATCGCTCCATACGGTTGTAGAAATATGTATGAATTATACAGACAAGCTAGTAAGGTTCCAGTGAAAGCTCTTATTATTCCATCTACCTGTCCAACTGCTCTTTCAATTTCTCTTCTCTCTATCCAGCTGATTTTTGGTAGAAGTGCAACAATAATCTGACCTTGAGATTATGCAGATTATGTAACTGCTACGTAAACAACAAAAACATACTTACATACGAGTACATACATAGTTCATTTATAGAAAGGTGGAAATTAAAATTAGAAACCTTGTGATATGGTAGAATCTATTCGTATGGAAAGTCTTTTCGCCATTCAGAATTCGAACATTTATTACAAAAGAAACAAACAAGTTTTTTAAATTAAATATAGCATAATGTACAAAAACTTAAATTATATAGTTTATAGCATTTTGGAAAATTCAAACGCTATTTCGAAATTATAAAAAAAACATATATTTTAAGTAATTACTAGTTCTGGGAAGTCCATGCAAATTTTGTGACAAGGTTCCTTGTCAGCCCACATAATATTCGAAATTTCGAACTTGAGTTTTATTTTGCATCAGCATATTACTCTTAGTCATGTTTTACACTTGGCAGTTTTTCTTGAAGCAGTTCTCTTCAATTCTCTTTTAAAACTGCCCATTTGTTTACACTCAGACGGTTTCTTGTTCAATTTTCGTATTGTTTTAATGCAGCGAATGAAATAACAAAACAGAATTGAAGTAACTTTTCTGTACAGGCAAGTCAGTACCCCTCTTCTTTCTTCTTTCCTTTCTCTCCTATAAACTCAGACTTGCTTCAAGTAAAACTGCCGAGTGTAAAACATGACTTAGCAATTGGAAATTCGCACATTATTTTGAGAAAAATTGCTATCTTTTTATTTAATGGTATTAAATCAGTATCAGCACTAAACTATAATATACAAATTTTATAGCATTTTCGAAAATTCGAATATAATTTCGAAAATTCGAATATGATTTCGAAAATTCGAATATAATTTCGAAATTTCTAAAAAAGGGATTCTTTGATGTATTACTATGTCCTCGAAGCAGACAGGAGCGGTACCCCATAGTTTCCTATAGTTTCGCTATCAATCTATAGAATATTAAAATTTCAAAGCTCAAAGTGTGTGTTAAGTTTTGTAAAAATCGTTAAAATATAACCACGTGAAATATAATAATAAATTTAAATGGGCGTAGCCCCCCCCCCATTTTTCAGCTTTAAAATTGTGTATTTTCAAGAACCAAATGTGATTGCTTGGTGGTTTCGCATCATAAAATCAAGTAAAATAAATTGAGGGGCCAATATATGTACATACGAATTGAAAACCTCCTCCTATTCTTGAAGTCGGTTAACAAGAAATAAGTTCGAACAGAAACTAGCAAATAATGAATTAATTTCGCTATGAATGCAAATAATGTAAATATCAAAGTACTCGTATTTAGTATATTCGAAAATCCGCATACAATTTCGCCATTTCGTTTAGTAAATTACACATAAAAACTTTTTATCCTTTTAACATTTTTAATACAAAGAAATCACATTCAAATAATCAATTAAAAAATTAATTGGATTAGTTAAATGTTTGTTTAAAAAATTTAATTAAAAAGGTAATTGAGTGAATTAAACTTTTGTTTAAAAGTTTAATTAATTACAAAGTTTAATTGACATAAATTTTTACTGCCATATTCAGAAAAAGTAATTTTGCTTTATAAAAGGTTTACAAAACAGATTTTATATTGAAATGTGTTTGTTAAATAGTTTGTTGTTAAGGCCTTTATTGATTATTTGTACTTTATTTTTTAATTAAATGTTTTAATAGAAGAAATATTGCAACTTGTGCATAATAAACGAATCCATAAATTAATGTATTAATTCACATATTATGTATTTTTAAATTAATTATAATTTTTAATGAAGGAGATGAGAAAGAAATTTATGGCTCTCCTTTTCTGGTGCAACTTTAAATTATTTTATGCAAAGTATTGTTGCACTTTTTTTTAAGCAATAAGCGATTTATTGTTTGTTTTTAGATTGAACAACAAAAGTCATTAGTTAATATTATTCTGGCTAAATATCTAACAATGTTACTAATGCATTAAAATGTGTTTTCCATCACCGTAAATTACACCTACGAAATTACATCTTTTATTTTATTTAAAAAATATATTAAAAATAAAAACATGGGAAACGACCGCCAAAATTAAAATAAACTAATGACACCAGTTGTAAGAAATATACAGTATAAAATACCTATTAGATAAAATCAACATAAGCGACAAACTATTATTTGATTGCAATCCCCAACAACAACTTGACAAAAAAAAACTAATAAAATGTCTACGCTGCATATTTATTGAAATTACAGCCGGACATAAATTTTCCACTGAAATTATTTAAATAAAGGCGAAACGATTTATTCCCCATTTTTCTTGAGATGAAATAATAAAAAAACTTTAATTAAAAACAACCACGAATAAATAAACAAAAGACTTGAGACACAAACCTGAGCTTGATGTCGAAAAATAAAAACATTTACAACTGAAACAGCTCCAATTACAACAACAACGGGCATACATACATACATATGTATCAAACTTCTTGTTGTTTTTGTTTTGTTTTTTGTTTTGTTGTAATAAAGTATGGTAATTGATTTATTTTTCATGCTTATAGTCCCACAACAATAATAAAGAAATTTGCATGAGAGAAGTAAATAAAACAAACACACACACACACACACACACACACTTGTAAAGTAACAGCGCTTCATGAACAAAAATAACAACTTAATTGCTTTGCCAACTAAAAGAATTTTCAAGTAAATAGAAGCAATTAAATGGCAAACAATTTATGTATTTTAACATTGGCCAGAGATACAATTTAAATAATTTGGTAATAGGTTCAACAAACAATAGCAACATTAACCTTAACAATCTTTCAATGAGATTAATTGGGCTTGAAAATATGTTTTTTTAATGTAATCGAGAATACATACTGAAATATATATGCATATTATACGAGGGCGGTACCAAAACTAGCCAAACTATCGAAGAAAACACGACATATTTGGGAAAAAAAATGTCTTCTTCTCTATACACTTTCTCAGCCATTTTCATCATTCTGTAACCCTCTTACAGTAAGAACTGTTAATCGCAAACTCCATCTGCTCATTGTTGGCAAATCCTCTTTTACCATCGTACCATATTTTTTAGGGTTCCCTACAAAAAGGTGAAAACAATAGGGTTTTCGCTCTGGTGTCCGTCTGTCTGTAACAGGCCTGTTTTCTCAAGAACCGTAAGAGCTACGGTTCTGAAATTTTCACAGAACATGTTAAACTACAACAACAACAAATATATGACAAGTAAAAATTAAAGGGTGTTCTAAAACAACCAACGAAAAATGTTGAAATCCTAAGACTAAAAGTCCCAAAAATTAAAAAATCGCCATAACGAACAAATCAACGAAAAGCCCAAAAAAATCGCCACAACGATAAAAAACGCCATAACTAACAAAAATCGGTGAAACAAAATAAAACGCCAAAAACCGAAAAAATCGCCAAAAACTACAAAAAAAAATCCCAAAAAACGGAAAAAAGCTCCAAAGCTAAGAAAAATCGCTAAAACTAAAATAAATCGCTAAGAATCGAAAAATCGCCAAAAATGCCAAAACTGAAAAAAGCCATAAACCAAAAAAAAATCCCAAAATAAACGAAAGAAAATTTCAAAAGCTAAGAAAAATTGCTAAAGCTAGAATTAATCGCCAAGAACGAAAATAAAACGAAAAACTAACATAAAACGCCAAAAACCGAAAGAATCGCACAACCATAAAAAAGCTCCAAAACTAAGAAAAAGCACTTAAATTAAAGAAAAAAATCAACAAAAACCGAAAAAGGTTAATCTGGTACTAAATTTTGTTTTTGTTGTTGCATAAAATGCTTGTTATTTTATTTTAAAAATTTATGCGAAAATATATTTAATTATTCATTTATTCAATTTTATTCCATACAAATTTCAACGCGAAAAAATCGTTTGTATACACAAAATTTACCCTTAAATAAATTTTTATTTGTATTAAACAGAAAAAATATTAAATAAACCAAATAACAAAAATAAATAAACTTTTAAGCAAAATCGCCAGCAACAATGACTACACAAATACACAAATCTTTTTAACAATTCTTTATAATTTAAATTAATGTAAAACCCTTGGTATAAATAAAATTAAAAATGCTCAGCATGGCCCACGATGTCGACAGCAAACGTTCGATGGATTAATTATGTTGAATACAAAGAAGTTGTCGATCGAACCTTCTCGGTCGACATCGTGATACAGGCCGTTTGTTATACATGTTTTCATTGTACTTTGATGTTCATAAGCAACTGCTGGCAACTTCTTCATTAAAATTTCAGTAATACCAAGTATTCTGTATAAACGAGTATGTACAATTTGGCAGCACTTGCTTGTACCCGTTTTTGTACATTTACAACTTCGGTATCATGTACGAACGAATTAGATAATACGATTTTATTGCAAATTGCTTTCAAAAGGGTTTGTTTTTCAACTGGAATTACGTAATACCCCCCCCCCCTTTTACTTTTGGAACCACCCTCGTACTTATGCAATTTCAATACAAATCAGTAGCCAACAATGGTTTTACATGAAAAAAATTTTAAACATAAAGGGAGCAAAATTCAGAGTAATAGAGACGCATCTGGTGCCCATATTATGAATAACAAGAAAATAAATAATATATAATATTAAATAAAAAAAATGGAGGGTGTTGCGCATAAAAAGCAGTAAAACATAAATTGAAATATTATAATTAAATTATGAAAATATTAAAATTAAGTATGTTAAAAACTTACCCGATTTACATTTGACCTAGAAAGAGAAGAAGAAAAAGAGCATATATTAAATGGGAACAATGAAAAATTATTTTGTAATTTTAATGTACGAGTAAAAAAGAGCAAAATTATCAATGCTTCAAAATTTAGGTTCGAAGGACCATCTACAAGTCTAAAAAGCATGAACTACACTTGTGAGCTTATTGCAAGTGAACTAATAAAATTATATGTGGTTTCTACACACTTTGGCCCGCCATATTGTTTATTAAATTTCGATAAGGTGAATTCAGATGAAACTTAAATCATGAGATTTTCACTAGACGCATATTTTTTAATGCGAAAACAGTTATGGGCCAGCTTAGCTAGAAATATGCTGTGCAGCAGTCATTTGTACGTTTCAGAGGTTTTTTTTTTAAGAATTTTGTCATACTTTTGAAAACTTTAGTTGTTATAACATTTCTTTGCATATTTTAGACCCCAGAACATATTTCTGTCATCACAGCTTGTCTTTGCATATTTTAATTTCCAGAGCTTATATTTCCATATTTTTTACCATTACAGCACATTTTAGTTTCATATAATATTTCGACATATTTTATCTTTTTGAAGCATATTTTTGCCATCTTTTAATGTTTTTGTATATTTTAGCCATTATAGCCGCCAATAGTGCATATTTTGCATACTTTTGCTTTTGCAGAATATTTTAGCCTGTTAAGACATATTTTTTTGCCTTTTAGAGCATAATTTTTCTTTTGAAGCATATTAATGCATATTTGAGCTGTTACAGCATTTATTTGCATATTTTAGGCTAAACAGCATATTTTAGCATTTAGCTAATATGTGTGTAAATTTTGAGCAGTATAGGATGTCTTAGCATATTTTTACTTACAGAACAGACTATGTTATATTTTAGTTTCAGAGCGTTTTAAAAATTTTGGATATTTAGATCATATTTCAGCATATTTTAGGCTTTAAAGCATATTTTTGCCATATTTTAGGTTTAGGTCTTAATTTTAGGCTTCAAAGCATAATTGCAGCTTATATTTGCATATTTTAGTTTTCAGAGCTTATTTTGCATATTTTTATCATTCGGGCATATTGTTGCATAATTCAGCCTTTACAGCATATTTTAGTCTTTGAGACATATATTTGCATACTTTGTTAACATTTAAACCTTTACAGAGTACCTTTTCATATTTTTTGGTCATTATGCTTATTTTGCCTTTTAAAGAATATTTTCGCTTGTTAAGACATATTTTTGCAAAGTTTGGCCTTTAGAGCATATCCTAGAGTTAAAAGTTTAGCAATGCATATTTTTGCTAATTTTGTGCACATTTTATGCATTGCAGCACATTTTTGCTTTAAGACTTTAGAGCATGCTTTTCTCTTACTACAGTTTTGTAAGCATATCTTAGATCTTAAAACATATTTCTACATATTTTGCACATTTCCGCTTTAGTAGTTTTGTGAAATTTTTTCCGATAATTTAGATGTTATAAAAATTTTAGCATATTTTATTATTTACCGTATATTTTTGTATACTTTTAGCCTTTAAAACATATTTTGTATTTTAGAACTTAGTAGTGCATATTTTACCCTGTGCAGCATATTTTTGCATTGTTTAGTCAATATAACATAATTTTTTATATTTTATCTATGAGGTCATATCCTTACACATTTTGAGTTTTAAAGCATGTAAACATATTTTTCATAGAACATATTTTTGCATATTTCAGCCATTACAGCACATCCGCTGTGTATTTTATAGTGCTTCGAGAATATGTTTGCTTACTTTTGCCTCTAATGTGCATTTTAGTATTCACAGTCTATGTTTGCTTATTTTGGCCATTGAAGCATATTTTTTGCATATTTTAATATTTAAGGCATATTCCTCCATGCTTGCATGTTTCTCCATGTATGTTATTTTGGCCTATTTCTTTTTGTCTTTAGAACATATTTTAGCATATTTTGATCTTAAGAGCATATTTTGTGCTTTAATGTATACTTTGACCTTTTAATCATATTTATACCTGTTCTTAGGCTAAGCTGTGTGCTTTTTGCATATTTTAGCCACTTTAGCATATTTTTGCATATTTTAGTTTTTAGTGCTTATTTCTTCATGCTTTGTATTTTACAGCTTTTTTTAGTGCTTTAAATATGATTGTGTAAGGCGTTGGTGTTTGCGCTTAAGTAATTTGTAGTATATTAAAGATTACAGGCTGCGTGTTACTTGAATCTATAGTAAAAAAGCGACACATTTAAGTTTGCATTTTTTGACTTATACGTCATATTTTTGCATATTTCACCCATTACAGCATATTTTTGTTTTTTATAAAAAGCATGATTTTTAATATTTTGGTCCTTATAAAACATTTTTTTTTCATATTTGGGTCTTTAGACTATATATTTGTTTTTTAAAGGGATAATTTTTTCAGTTTAGAATTCATTCTTTAATTCCTTTTTAAGATTGAGTGCTTTTTAGTTTTTTTTTAACTTTTTTTTGGAACATATAATTTTTAAAATTCGTATTCATTAGTTATTTTATGAATCTAAGTCAACGACTTCGAAGTTGTGTGAAAAATAAAATAAAATTATATAACAATAAGCATGTGTGGTCATTTATTTACTTCCATGTTAGCGCCCATAATATTTAATGATTTATTGGTACATGAGGGCCTCATTTAAATTAATTTATTTATTTTTTTGTTTATGATAAAAAAATTATACAATTTTATTGCCTAGAATAAACCATATTTCATTTTTTTTAAACAATTCATTATATGCAAATTGACGATAAGCGCTACTGTGGCAGTGAAGTTTCATAGTTGAGTATTCATTTGTTCCGTAAAAATATATAATGATGACGTTTACTTTGCATAAAAAAAACTCACACGTGAATGAACACAAGCGCTAAGAAAAAAATAAATGTTGTTGTTGTACACCATTTCCCTAAAGTACTTGACAAGTAAATTTAATTTAGTAAGAAAAACAAGTTAATGTTCGAAAAAGACGAAACTTTGTAGTAAAAATGAGTAACAGGGAATGACAGATTCCCTAGGATGATATAAAAATTTACCCACATTTTTATTAGAAGTTGCATAATATCATATTTAAATTATTTTTTTTAAATAATTTTCATTTTACGTACTTGGAAACAAAAACAGTTTAAAGTATAAAAAATTTATTCTAAAGTTTCATATGGGAAACGGTGTAAAAGAGTTAAAAAAATTTATGCCACTAAACAAATAATAGTTTTTCAATCTTTGCCATTGTTAAGAGAATCATTTAAAAATTTTATATATGTATGTATGTATGTGTGTGTGTGTGTGTGTATTTTGTTGCTGGTGGAAATGACTGAAAAGCTAAAAACGTTTAAAAACAATTTGAAAATTTTTGTATTAGAAAAGATTTTTATGGTTAAATAATTGAATGAATGAATGAATGAGTGTTCGCATACAAGTGTCTTTGAAACAAATTTATTACAACATGCAGCAATTTTATGACTTCCTCAGACAGACAGACAGACAGACACTTGCTTGGTTGCAAAGCTGCATTAAGCGTTCGTTGCATTTACATTTTGCATTTAAGTGTTTTTCCTGCTGTTTTTATTTAAACAAAAATATATATTTTTTTCTTCTTTTTTTTTGTGCTACGAGTATCTAATAATTACTCTATTAATAAAATTAGCAAATGAATGATTATTTAATGGCATGAAAAAACATTTTTTAAGTTATTTCTTTATTACTCTAATTGTGTTTCAAGTTAATGATCATATTTAATTCGAAAAAATTTCTCAAGTTCAGTGCACCCCGCCCTCTATACGTGAAATAGCGAATTACTATTTAATCACATTAATAAAGAGTGAAAACGAAAGTTTTATAATTTCATGAGTAAAGAGTAAAAGCTTTTATGCTTAACATGCTGTCCAGCATAGCTGCCATACTGAACTAATATAAAAGCTTTATGATTTTGAATATAAGTATTTATATAAAGATCGTCAAATACCAAATTAATGCTATTTTTAACCGACTTCAAAAAAAGGAGGAGGTTAACAATTCGTCTGTATTTTTTTTAGGTATGTTACTTCATAACTCGGTACATTTGAGAACGATTGTAAAAAATTTTTTTGTTGTCTGAGAGGGTAGGTATAGCTTCCCATTTACCTATTTTACACTCGGAAAGTTTACTTTGCAAAGTCTTAATTCAGCTGGTAGAAAGACCGAAAGAGAAAGTATTCTTCCCTCTGTCTTTCACACAGCTGAATTAAGACTTTGCAAAGTAAACTTTGCGTGTCTAAAAGGGGTAATTGGTCCCATTGTAAAAAAAAGTGGGCGGGCACAAGCCCAAATTTTTTTATATAATTTTATGATATTCTACTTATTTGTTTGCTACGAAACCTAAAAAACACCTTTGGTTCTTGTTATTACACAATTTGAAAGATAAAAAAATGGGCGGGGTTATTACTCCCATTAAAATTTATTATATTTCACGCGGTTCTACTTAACTGATTTTTACTAAACTTACCGCACAAATTGAGCTCTAAAATAGACAAAATCTTTTATTTGAAAAATGGGCGGAGTTACGCCCATTAAAATTTAATATTTTGTTTTAAATGGTTCTACTTTACCGATTTTTATAAAACTTAACACACACCCTAGGCCCTGAAGAACACACAATCTTGCATTTAAAAAATAGGCGGAGGCACGCTCATTAAAATGTAATTTTATATTTCACGTACTTCTTCTTATCTTCTTCTATCCGATCTTTGCATTGAAGTCGGTTTTTTTTTGCAGAAATAATTATTTATTAGATTTATTAAATTCTTGTCTTCTTTGACTGAATTTACATCACAAAATTTTTCACACCATTTTTTAGGGTGAATAGGTGAAAGGGAACCCCATTGATTTCGCTACGATATCCGTCTGGCCGTCTATCTGTCAGTCTGTCTGTCTGCCACAGGCTGTTTTCTCGATAACCGTAAAAGCTACGGAACTAAAATTTTTATAGAATATGTAAAACTTTGGCTGCTACAACAACAAATATATGACAGCTAACAATTAACGGGTGTACCAGAACGAGCAACGAAAATTTTTCAAAACCTAATGCAATATATACAGATAATTATATATAGACACTTTAAATTTGCAAAGTTAGTGTATTCTTATGCAGACTACAACAATAAACACTGAACTCTAAAAAAGAAGAGAGGTGTCTTAAATTACCCGGTTATAGCTATGCTGCTTAGCTATATAAAATATATTTAATGTGTTAAATAACAATACAATAAAATAATATTATGGGGCCTGTTCTGAAAATCACGGTGATTTCAAAAACAGATATTAATAGCTGACTTGTAAGTGGGTTTTTATTTTAAGTTTTTGTCATGTTTAATAGAATATTTTATTCCAACTTCCATCGCTATAAATCGTAAAATTTACAAAGCAATTATTTAGCTATTATTAATACATATTTTGAAATCACCGTGATTTGAAGTGTTGTGATTTGCAGAGCAGGCCCGTATATGATGATGTCAAATTCTCCGCAAGTATTTCAAAACGTTTCCATTTATTTCCCATTATTTTCTTTTCCAGCGGCACACGATTAAATTAATGCGGCTGTTAGCCGGCTTACAGCCGATCGGTTGTGTTCTCTGGTTTGAGCTCATGTGCAACAATCGTTCTCTTTATTTTTGTTTTGTTTCACTAATTTCGAAGAACGAAAAAAAAAACAAAATCAAACAAGTTGTTTGGTTTATCTTTGTACTCTGCTTTTAAGTACAAAGAAATCAAAACAAAAATAAATTTATAACTGTAGTAGTGTCAATTATTTTTGTTACGAAAATCAAGTCCCAACTCCTCTACCGCGCCATAAATAGCATAGCTATAAAAATCAAAATTAAAGGGTATGCTCTCAGTTAATTGATTGATTGAATATGAATAAAATTCTGTAAAAGAGTATCCTGTAAATTATATTGATTTCTTGCAGAGTCTTAAATATAAATTTTAACAAGTGCTCAGGAGCTCGTTAGCTGAAATTTTTGTTTTTATAAACTGCGACATCATAGATAATAACAAAAATTAAAAATTTAGAAAACACCCGAATATATCTAGAGAAGATGTGATATCTGCTAAGCGGCTGGGCCGATTTTCTTGCGACATAGCTAAGAGCCATCTCGATCAAGTCATCTTTGAAACACAAAAAACTAAATCGAAATCGGTGTAGACGTTTGGTTGGTACGTGTACACGGACAGACAGACAGATACACAGATACTTAGACACACACTACAATAACACTTATAACACCTTTTTTTGTAGTCAGGGGTTAAAAATCAAAACAACCAATTGCTTAACTTCAACTTCTAAAATTTTTTAAGATGTTTTTTTTCATGTAAAATTTAAAAAAAAAATATAATTCTATGGTTTTTCATTTACACTAGCGACATATCTTTAAATTCCATGATACACTATCCTACACAAAGGCACGATTTACTAAAAAATACCACCGTGGTATGATGAAGTCTATGAAAATTTTTTAAAGACAATTTATAAGATCAGGGTTGTATTTTTTAGTAAATCGTGGGATTGTGTAGGATAGTAATTTTCTCAATTTTAGCATAAATGTACTTAACCAACGAAACTAAAAATACAACTATATACAATTCAAAACAATTTTCGTGTAATACGAGTATTTTAATTCAAACTCTGTACAATGGATGAAATACGGTAACATTGATTATGAAGTTAAAAGCCTTCAAAAGTTGCATTCATTACAGTCGTACTAATTAAAGCCTTAGTTAGCCGACTATAATGTAAAGTAACTGCAACAGTAGGAAACCATCTGATCGATATTGTTATGTGCCGTTTCCTACGTTGCAGTTACATTACATTACAGTCGGGTAACTGAGCCATAAATTTTACGCGTTCAAAAATTTCATTGGGTCTGGCAACTATGTGGTCTGGCAACGGTAGTTGTAAACAAATGCTAGCGTGTGTAGTAAAATATGTACAAAAGCTTTTTCCAGCAGTTGTGAAAAATGACTGAAAGCTTTAATATTGTAACTGTTTGGCGCTGCCACTTGCATGTGTTGCTTTCAAACATTAAAAAAAATTTGTATATGGGGCTTTTCACAGCAGAAAGTGCCTAAGTCGAATTTAGCAGTTTTCCAAGAGAGCACGTTAAGTGATTTTTTTAATTATTCCTTTTTTTTTTTTTGTAAAAGATATAAATTCATTGCGGTACCATATAAAATGAAGGGTATTAAATATAAATTTAAATACATATACATATATAATATCTAAAGTCAAGTTAATTTTCTGTTCCAAAAGATATAGCGTAGTGAAATAAAATAAGCTAAAAGTAATTTTGCTGTAACTTTCTTAAAAAACACATAAATAAACAAACATTTTTGCACAGCTATAGTTTTAAATTGGGAAATTATGGTAGTGAGAGACGTTTTCTCAAGTTTAGCTTAAGTCTACTTAAGCACTTTTTCCTTTATGCCTAAGAATTATTAAATTATTAATTATATATGTACTTAAAAGCGTTAAATGAAATTGATATTATAAAACTTCAGAATAATCGTACATACGGGGAAAAATTGCAAACACGAAAAAAATATTCAACATGAAAAATATCCTGGAAGAAAAAAAACAGCCAAAACGCTAACACGAGAAAAATCGCTAAAATTAAAAAACGCCTAGAGAAAAAAATTCTAAAAGAAACCCCTAAGCGAAAAAATCGCCAAAACGGAAAATGTTCCTAAAATGAAAAATGCTTAAGCAGAAAGAATTACATCATCAGAATGGGAAAAATCCCCAAAATAAAAAACGCTAAGAAAAAAATCTTCAAAATAAAAAACGCTAAAGTTGCAAAAATGGATAACACCAAAAGCATAGAAATAATAGAGAAAAAAGAATTACCAAAATGAAAAATATCTTTTAAAGGGAATACAAATCGACGAACATTTAAGTCAATGGTTTTTGTTTTGGATACGAAATCTTTATAAATTAAAAAAAAACTTTGTGTAAACGATATATGTAGATTTTGATAAAGATTTCAATTGAAATTTAGTAGATTTCGAATGGGTGTTAGTGTAGTATAATAGTCAAACAGAGAAATTGCCTCGAATAAATGTAATAAATTTTATGAATATACATATATCGCTCATTTGTTGAAAGATCATCATAACTCAAAAAATTTAATTTTAATCATCATATCGTTTTTCATATTGTGTAAAAATTTCATACAAATAGCTTGTTTAATAAGTCCTAATTTACACTCAGCAAGTCTTATTGCTAAACTAATCAGCTAATCAGCTTAGAAACAAGACTTGCATAGTGTAAATTAAGACTAAGTCTTGAGAGAAAAATAAAATTTTCTGCTTCCATTAAGTTGTGTCTAAATTGAAAATTTAAAAAACTAAAAAACTAATTTTCTCGCAAACTGGTATTTTGAGTTATGACGTTCTTTGAGTAAATGAGCGATATAGGCATACGTGTGTAGTAGAGATCGACCGAAGGCATTTTTTTTTGCCGAAGCCGAAGCCGAACATCGGCTAAAATACTAAACTTCGGCCAAAACCGAAGCCGAAGCCGAATGTTTTAAATTTTAAAAATGATACTTGTTTTATATGAATTAAGAAAAAAGTTTGTTTTTTTGAGATCACTGAAATAGCTGTAATATCTATTGGATAGATAACAAGAAAAATAAAACTATTTTGCAATTTCTAGATTGCTTTTTCATATGATCACTCACAAGAACGTCCAAGTAAAAGAAAATAGAAAGCAACATGGTTGTATTTCAAAGCAACCCTTTCAAAACGTTAAACACAATAGAAACTGTCGGCGAGCAACGACCAAACATAATTTTATTTTTCAAGCTTGGAATGAAAAATATTCGGCTTCGGCTAATCGGCCGTTTTTGCCATAGGCCGAATGTTGGCCGATTACCAATTTTTGGCCGAAGTCCAAAGCCGAAGCCGATTAATCGGTCGAACTCTAGTGTGTAGCTTTAATTTTATATTAAAAATTTTGAGCCTAAAAACTTGAGTTTTTCAGCACTCATTTTGATTTTTAATACATCAAAATTATATAAAAAAAAGTTAGGTACACCACATTTATTATACTGGAATTGCTACACAAGTTCACTGAACTGCATCTGGTTACCCCTGACACAGGTCAATTATGAACCGGCATTTCGTTTTGCAAAAGAGAAAAAATTAATGGCCCTTTTCGCTACGCAAAATGTTATAAAAATTTTACAGCAATTATTGCCACATTTTTTATTTATATTTTAATAGATCCAGAGTACAGCGTGAGTGTTGACAATGAAGGTGATCGCAATTAAAGCTTGTATTAATTTACAAAAACGGTAAAACAAACTGAAACACAAAGTCATGTCCAAATGTGCGATGTTTGCAAATATTACATAATTGAAAAATGTTACTTCATTCCAATCCTTTCCGGTTTTTTCTATTTTTCTATTTGGTCAAACCACAAGCAGCAAACATATTCATTCACTCGCCAAGTGCAATGCCACACGACTACCGCATACAACAAGCATTTTTATGCATAAACAACAGGGATATAAAAACACACACACATGCACATACATACATACACAAGTAAGCACAATTTTCCACTGGTTAGTATATGAGCACATACATATACAGTGGAATATCCCTTAACGGACACTTCGTATAGGCGGACACCCCCTTTAGACGGACACTTTTAACAGGTCCCGGCAGCGCTCCATTTAAATGTTTAGTTTTCTCTTGACCGGACAGTCAGTCCCCTTGTACGAACACATTTCAATGGTCCCTTCAGTGTCCGCTCAAGAGAGATTCCACTGTATACATATTTCTATAATTTGGCTAAATTGCTTAAACAGGCAGGCAGCCAGGCAGGCAGGCAGCCAAGCCAGTTCAATACAATAATCGTACATCGTGCCACAAAGCAGGCAGCAAACATACATAATCGTTACCTTAATATAGAAAGGCCCTAACTCATTATTTTTTTTTAAATCGCAATGTTTGTTTTTTTCGGTACATTAGATGTTCTTCTATCGAAATATACAAAAAACTCGAATTCAAATAAATAATGAGTTAGGGCCTTTCTATATTAAGGTAACGCTATTTATACACAAATGTACACATACTAAGCCAGCATCGCCGTCAACACAAGGTTACATGCAGTTGCACTTGCAACATTCAACTGTAATAAAGTTGGCTTACATGACATTGTAATTTCCAGTTTATTAAAATATCGTAAATATATTTATGATACGAGACAAATTAAGTAAAATTAATTCAATAAATTAATTTACATATTTAAGACGTACAGCAGCCACCCACCATCAGGGAAAACAATTTCACAAAAAACATCCACATACAACATTCAGATGTAAATTCAAAGAGGAAGAAGTGAAGCAAAAGTTGTGCTGCTGCAATTTTGCAAATTAAGAGCCTTTTTGATTAAATAAAAGTTTTAAAAAGCTTTACAATGATTCATTAGCAAGAGCTTACACAACTACTGCAAAGTCCTTGCCATGGGCCATTGGTTTTCTCTTATCACACGTGTCTGCAAAAAAAACTCTATAATCAATGGTTTTTTTTTAGGAATATATTAATAACTAATAAACCCAAATTCAGTAAAATATTTTCTATTTAAAATATATTGAAATTTATTATTGAGGGTTTAGCCGGATCATCTGCACATTTCATTCTTGCTAATGCAGATCATCAGAAAGTCATTAGCCAAAAATTTCTTAGAACATTTAGAGTTATTATGTTAAACTTTCATTTAAACAAATGAGAAGTACAACAAATATCAAAGTTGAAACAAGAACTCAATAATCAGCATGTTTTTTATTTTCTTACTTCGCCATTGCCACATTGGATGGCTGTTTTCAGCTCGAATTGTAGTTTTAACATACAATAAGATATTTGCAAATAAATTATACGGCATAGCAAATGTATAAAAACGTGGCAGCACTTCTTTAGAAAAGTTTATTATGTTATTATTGTGATTATTTTCTCCTATTAATATTTTGTGTACAATATTTATCAATTTATTGTTTTTTATTAGCAAACATGTATAAGTGTAGCAACCCCAAGCATTTTTTTTTCATTTACATATATATTATTTAATTTTTTTATTACAAACATAAATAATTAGAGCAAATAGTGCATTAATCGTGAATAGTTTTCTTAATTAGTAAGTTGCAATAAAAACAATAATATGGCAACAATTTACAGTTTTATTTGCATATAAGCCGTGCGTATAAACGCAGTAAGAAGTATGCAAAGAAAATAAATGTAAAAAAAAACAACAGCTATTCAAGAATAGAGTGTTGCCATACAAGTGTTTTTGACCGGGTGCAGTCAAGTTAAAACTTAGTGTTTTTTTTAGGGAATTGTTACAATTTAAGTTTAACATTTGTTATTATTGTATTCATTCAGTAAAGTATTTTTTTATTAAAAATACGATGAATGTTTTTCGCTAGCTTAATATAGAAAGGCCCCAACTCATTATTTTTTTCGAAATCTAGATTTTTGCATTTTTTGATAAATTAGATGTTCTTCTATCGAAATATACAAAGAAAAAACTCGATTTAAAAAAAAATAATGAGTTAAGGCCTTTCTATATTAAGGTAACGATTTGTATGTTATGTTGCTAATCACAGAGCGTTGGATGTCTTTAACGAATAGAATGCAAAGATTATGTTTACTTTTTGTTTATGTAAGTCAGCTGATTTTCATAAGAAGTGATGCCAAGTTTTATTTTATTTCCCATGCTATCGATGCTACTTAAAAAGCAGAATGCGTAGAGTACATTAAAATAATGGAATGCGCTGACTCGAATATAATGCAGGCTATACGCGATACTTAATTTCGTACTTAGCGTAGTATGAGTTGTAGTACGGGTTTTCAGATACACGTTAATACAAACCATACTAATTCATTTGAAAGAAAATGTTTAAGACAATACACACGCGCATAAATGAATAATGTTGTGGATTTATTAATAATAAGTGAGCAGAGGTTGAAAAGAATAAAAAAAAAATAATGCAAAACAAAAGGGGCATGTTGTAGAGAATGGTTAAAACAATGTTTTATGTTCTTTTTTTAATTAAAATAGTCGCTACATAAAGGTAGTTTTAAAATTAAGCCGCAGAAATACTGCTCCTCATAAAACAAATTTTGCTGTACAACAGCATCATGACACGCAATACTTATTATCAAGGCCTATTTATCAGGTCAACGCAACTCTAAAAAAACACAGCAATACAAAAAACAAATTTATGTTTAAGTTGTCAGAAACACACACAAACATGAACTAAAGTATATGGTGCAAATAACTTTTGACAGCTCAAACAAGAAAACAAACCATAAAAACAAAAATCATCGTGAGAGTTGCGTTGACCTGATAAATAGGCCTTGCTTATTATCGTACTTAGCGAAGCTCCGCCCACAAAAATCAAAAATTTTTGATTTTCATACCACAAAGTATACTTCATAAGTACGATAGCATGATACACGTTACTAATTTCATACTTGAACGATTTATCGTACGATTTGTAGTAACGTGTATACTCGCCGTAAGTTTCGTAGATTTTCAGCTGTGCTGAATTTTATTTACTTATCTTCTTTGAATGTATGAAGAAAAGAAAAGCAAAGCAAGAAATTTCCAATAAAAAACTATGGTTTTTTTTTAGTTACACAAAAGATATGTTTGAATGTGTGACATTGCACTGTTCTTATGGAAAAATGGTTGACTGCGTGACAGCACACTTTTCTCATGAAAAAGATGAGAAACATTTTTGTTAGAGAAAATTTTGATGATATTGTTCTTATAGGAAATTTAATGTTTGACAGTACACTGTCACTGGCTATAGAAAAGATGGTTGAATGTATGACAGCACACTGTTCTTATAGAAAATATGGCTGATAATATTATTATAGAAATAATGGCTGACACTGCTCTTATAAGTAAATATGGCTGACTGTGTAACAGTGCACTGTTCATCTAGTAATTATAGTTAAATATATTACAGTATGTACACTGTTCTAATAAAAAATATAGTTAACATTGTCCTTATAGAAATAATGGCTGACATTGTTCTTATAGAAAATTGGCTTACATTTTACTTACAGAAAAGATGTTTTACAGCGCACTTAAAAACAAAAAGATGTATCACTGTATCACATAGTTCTTATAGTAAAGATAGTTGGCATTGTTCTTATAGGAAGTATGGCTGACTTTGTGGCAGCACACTGTTCTTATAGAAAAGATAGAAAAGATGGTGTGACAGCTTTTTTTCTTCTTATAAAACAAATAGTTGACTGTGTAACAGCACATTGTTGTCAGATATGGTTTTTATATAAAATATGGCTGACATTGTTCCAACAGATAAGATGGTTGACTGTGCGACGGCGCACTGTGGTTACAGAAAATATAACTGACACTCTTCTTTTAAGAAAAAAAAAAATTACTGAAAGTGTGTTGTAAACACTGCTGTTATAATAGAGATGGCTCACATTGTTTTCATAAAAAATATGACTTACATTCTTCTCATAGAATATATGGCTGATAATGTTCTCAAAGAATATATGTCTGGGGATCTACTCTGTAATTCGAAACGAAAGGAAATGCTTTCGAATTTATGTCTAATTAATATATAAATTCGAAAGTATTTTTTTTCGTTTCGAATTACAGAGTAGTCCACCTAATAGAAAAGATGGCTGACGGTGTAACAGCACACTATTGCTACAGAAAAGATGGTTGACTGTGTAACAGCAGACTGTTCTAATAGAAAATATGGCCAATATTGTCCTTATAGAAAATATGGCTGACTGTGTGACAGCACACTATTTTTACAGAAAAAATGATTAAGTGTGTGACAGCACACTGTTGTCAAAAATTGCTCTTATATAAATATATGGCAGATATTGTTCTTAAAGCACACTGTGGTTATAAAAAATATATGTAACTGACTTGGTTCTTAAAGAAAAAAAAATGGCTGACAGTGTGACATCGCACTGCTGTTTTGGAAGTCATGGCTGACAGTGTGAAAGCTTATATTTTTATGTAACATTTTAATTCATAATGTTCCATGTTGCAATTGCTTTCGTTAAAATGAAAACTATATACAACATGTCTTGTTGATTTCAGCTTCTCTGCTCAAATGGTCCTTTTATCTGTAGCACACTCGTTTATGTGGTCATTTTATAGCAACTTAAACACTTCCTTATCGATGAAAATAATTTATGATTAATTCATTTTGCCCCACCATCATCATCATCATGCTCATGCAGGAGACATATTTACAGCTAAACAGAAAACTGAAGATAATAATGCGTATTGTCACATACTTGGGCACGCAAAGCACACACACACACACACACACACATACACACTCACCGCTTCCAAATCAAGTGGGTATAAATTACATAATAATAGGAAACCAATGCAATAAAATGTTTTTCTAACGCACCACGAGAAGGAAAAGAAAAATAAAAATGGTCAGTTAAAGTGAAAAACAACAACCTGCTGTACAAAACTGAACATTATGAAATGAAGGTATTCACGTACATAAATGCATACAAGTGACTACTCCGCGTCTATGGAGTTGTGGGGAGGTGCTCTGGTACTCTGTACGATTATGGACACGTACCAGCAGTGAAAAAGCCAGCCTTAAATATGCTTTTGACCAAATCACTGAAAATGAAAAATATTTTTGGTGTACGTACAATCAATAAAATAAGGAAGTGCCGGGCTGGCAAGTTTGACTTGTGCAATACTCCAATTTATTAACTTTTTTCTCGCTAGCTTGATATTGAAAAAAAATAAAAAATAAAACTAATACGAGTAAAAAATCTGTTAACAACGTTTATTTTTATTTACAAGCAAGGATTTCTAATAATTTTTGGCCAACCACGCATTTTATAGCATGTTCATACGGACAGCAATTATCGAGGTTCGCTCTCTCATTCACGGTTCGCGGCCGAATCTTGATTGAATCAACATGGTTCGCCATACAAATTTTTGAGAGCGAACCAACTTGGTTCATTTTGAACCTTGCTGCGAACCATGAAGAAATTGCTATCATCACTAGTTTTGATAACATATTATCGCCAATTTATCTGAACTAGGTATCAAAACAAAATGAGTACACACGTACACATACACATGTATACATTTGTAAACAAAAAAAAACAAACCAAAAAAATGGATGCTTGTATGAATTAATAATATTAGAACACATTTTATTAATTATTTTTGCTTAATTTGTTTATCTACTGTAAAAAAGCAAGTAACACAGAATATAAAACGCGTATTAACCACGTATCAACTATTCATGTATGTATGTGTGCATGTATGTATAAACATGAAAACAGTGATGCCAATTTTTGATACTCAAAGCGCGTAAACATTTTTTGAAAAAAGGGCTAAAATGAAAAATATACCTTTAGCGCAAAATAAAGTCAAATTTTTTGAATAAGCGCGAAAAGGGGCTAGTTTTAAAATGTTTCTGTTTTAAATCAAAACATCAAACATTTTTAGAAAATAAATATGTGAAATTTATTTAATTTAATTTATTAGAAAAAAAATATGTGACTATCATAAGATCAACACATCCATAAGAACATCAGCTCGAGTTATTACATTTTAATAAGGTATGTACTAGTGATGTAACGAATGTCAATTTTTGATATTCGCGAATACGAATATTTGAAACGATATTCGCGAATGCGAATGCGAATACGAATATAATATATGAAATTTATAGATATTAAATTGGAGTTCTATTTACGTCTGCAATATGAAATATTAAAACATTGTTATGAAAAAGGACTTCATACTCCTGTTGGCGTACTTTAAAGTTAATAAAAACTAGCCAAAATTTTAATGATCGTCATTAAATAATATTTAAAAATGATACAAAGCACGAATTTCTATAAAAAATTTAATGGATTTGTATAAACTAATATTTTTAGCCATTTATTTAAATTTCGTTTAGGATTTATGCATTTATTTATTTAATTTGTTTGCAAAAATATTCGTATTCGAGCACAAAAAATTTGAAGAAATAGCAGATTATTCTATATTATTCTTCTTTTTTAAATTGGTTATCTAGCAAAATAAAATGAATTAAAATTCGATATTGCTAGATTAAAGGAAGAAAAAGTTCACAGACTAAAATCTAGCCATATTGAACAAAAAGAAAAAGGGGCTAAAGGGCTGAAATATACAGGCCTGTCACAGAAACCAAATTCGATCGAAATGATTTCAATTCCGTAATTAGTTTCTGCAGAAAATGAAAAACGAAGAATTTGCTCGATGAGTAATGCTCGGAATTGTAATTTTCTCTATGTGAAAGTTCAAAAATATGTTTGAAACAACTTTATTTCAACAAAGAAAAATGCTTTTCAACCATTTATTTAAAATATGTTTGTTTTATTTAACTTTTTTTACATATTTAAGATATTTTCTTAGGTGAAAAATGCATTATCATAAAATAAAATTAAATAAACATACACATATCCATACACTACGTTTGGATATGAAAGTGGATCTGAAGCAATTTTCCGCCAAAATCTTGACTGCTCTGGGCATCCAAAACCGCAGTTATTGCAATTACAGACATTTTATGTAAACAATTTTTAAATTTGGTTCACTTCAATAAAAAAAATTGATCCTTTGGTATGTTGTTGCTCTTCTAATAAGAGCAACAATGTGTTTTTTTTTGCCCAATATTTCCACATTTAAATTGAAAACAATCGATCTGACGTTTCTTCGGAATGAACAAATCGATCGAAATCTGAAGAAAGTAAAACAAAATCGATCGAAATGAAAATTCGTAATTGTAAAAATTGGGGCCACGTTTTTTTTCGCGTTTTGAGTGACTGAAAATGCGTTAAATCCAACCCAAAAAATTCTAAGTTGGCATCACTGTGTCAAAAATATTTGTCAAAATGAACCACGAATGTTGTCGTCTGAACACCAGGGTTCGCAATTGTGGTTCAAAGAGCGAACCAAGTGGTTCATGTTGCCGTCTGAACATAGCATTACATAAATTATCTTTTACTACGTTTATACGCAGGGCTTATTTGCAAATAAAACAGTAAATTGTTGCCATATTATTGTTTTTATTGCGACTTACTAATTCAGAAAACTATTCACGATTAACGCACTATTTGCAAATAAAATGCTTGACGTTGCCACGCTTACAAATGTTTGATAACAAAAAACAATAAATGGATAAATATTGCAACAAAAAATATGGATAGAAGCAAATAATGACGATTAAAACAAACAATTATTTGATATTTTGTACATTTACACTATTTTTTTTTTCAACATAAGTAAGTTTTCTATAGAAGTTCTACCAAGTTTGTGTACTTTTGCTATGCCGTATAAACAGTGAGTTAATTTATTTGCAAATAATTTTATTTGCAAATAGTGCGCGTATAAACGTAGTATTTGTCCAAGAAGGTGGACCTCTAGGTGAAGTCTGTTGTTTTTTATTTTTTATTTTTTTGCTTAACAATTTTATTATTTTTGTGACTTTATAAATTTGTTTCTTTCGAATTATTCAAATTGTTCCATTTATCATAAAATGCCATCTCATCGCATGAAAGACAAAATAAATAAAATGCAAACATTGCATAAATGCCTAAAGTCATGTGTGTTATTACATTCCGGCTTTGTCATCCATGGAACGGTCGGTCATATGTGTGTTACTTGTTGGTGGTGCTCGACTAGACCACTTTCTTTGGTTGACTGGTGCAAATGTATGATTTTTATTTTGTTTTTAGTACTTTTTTGTTTGGTTCGTCGTGTACAAAAAGAATGTCAATTGCAAAATAAATAGAAAAAAAGAACTCAACTCTCTATTTAAGGCATTAAGGCTGCAACATTTCCACAGCATTCAAATGATGCGTGTTGTAAAATCTTAAAGCCATTTCCGTCTTAAGGCGCCTTACAGGTTTGACATTTGCACAGAGACGTAAACGGCACAAGCCAACGCGGGCAATAAGAGTCGCAGTTGTGCCACAAAAGCTTATCGAACTCTCAATTTAATAAAAATCGAAACTCTTCCTGTTCGTTTTATTACTGTCCACTTTGTCAACAAAATATAATTATCAAAATATAAAGACATTGATATACATATTGCAAACAAGCAAGACAACACTACTCATATCAATTAGTTAGCCACAGTGGGCAAATTAGTAAAAACTGTGCAACAAAAAAAATTTTTTTTTTTTGGAAACTTGCAAAAATTTTGCCATCTTTTAGCTACACAAAATAAATTTTTTAAGAAAAACTTAAAAAAAAAATTAAATCGACTTTAAAAATAAGCACTAAGAAGTTAAAAATTATTTAGATTCAGTTAAATAAAAGATGTATGTATGTATCTTGTGTGTTATTGACATTACAACTCGAAATCATGTGGGTTTCGTTTCGAATTATAGAGTAGACCTCCAGGTTAGGAAATTCTATATATGGGAATTTCCACAGAAATTTCAACTTTTTGTAGCGTGCGACACGAAGTAAATACGCTTATTTTTTAAAAGAAAACTAAACTTTTTTTTTAATTCCTTATATGTATATTTGTGTAGGCCGTCAGCAGCTCTACGTTAGGTGAATTTTTAAGAAAAAATCGAGTCATGTTGTTCAGAAATACAAGGTTAATTGCTTGCTGTCGCACGCTACAAAAAAGTGGAATTTCTCGCAGAAATGCCCATATACTACTTATGCATTTAGTTATTGTTACCGACTTTGAACAGCACTATAAGTAACACATATAAAAATGTTTTATTTAACTTAATATAAATTATTTTTAGCTTTTTAGTCTCTTTAATCCCGACCAAATAAGGGGTGTTATAAGTTTGTAGTGTGTGACTGTGTATCTGTGTATCTGTCCGTTTCCACGTACAGCCCAAACGGCTGGACCGATTTTGATTAAGTTTTTTTTTTTGTTTGAAAGGTGACTTGATCGAGAAGGTTCTTAACTATACTTGAAGAAAATCGCTCCAGCCGCTTAGAAGAAATGACATATTTTCTAGATATATCGGGGGTTTTTAAAATTTTTAATTTTTGTTATTATTCTTGAAGTTTGTTTAATTATTTTTTTTAAGTTTTTTTTTTAATCTTTAGTGTCAATTTTATAATTTTGGGGACGTGCTCGCGCCCAATTTATTAAATATTTGTGCCCGCCCATTTTTCTAAATTCAAAATCGCATCGCTTTCAGAGCTCAAGGTGCGTCAAGGTGCGCCAAATTTGTTAAAAATCGTTCAGTTAGAAGCACGTGAATTTTAATATAAATCTTAAATGGGCATGACCCTGCCCACTTCTTTAAGCACCAAATTATGTCATTCTAAGAACCGAAACAATTTGTCAAGTTTCGTGGGAATCGAATAAGCAGAAGCACATATAATTTAATACTAAAATTTTATGGGCGTTACCCCGCCTACTTTTTTAAACTCAATATTAAGTATTTTTCAGAGCTCAAAGTGTGTGTCAAGTTTAGTAAAAATCGATAAAGTAGAATTTTGTGACATATAATATAAAGTTTTAAAGGGCATGACCCCGCCCACTTTTTTGAATGCAAGATTGTGTCGTTTTAAAAGCTTAAGGTGTGTCTCAAGTTTCGTAAGAAGTGGTCAAATAGAAGCACGTGAAATATAATATTTAATTTTAATGGGCATGGCTCTGCCCTCTTTTTTAATGCAAGATTGTGTCTTTTTAAAAGCTTAAGAAAAATCGTAAGAATCGGTCAAATAGAAACACGTGAAATATATTATTTAATTTTAAAGGGCATGACCACGCCCACTTTTTTGAATGCAAGATTACGTCCTTTTACGAGCTAAAGCTGTGTACCAAGTTTTGTAAGAATCATTTAGAAACAAGAACATGATATATGAAATTAAATTTTAATGGGCATAACCCCCCCCCCCACTTTTTTGAATGCAAGATTGTGTATTTTTTTTAAGCTCAGGGCTTATGGCAACTTTCGTAAAAATCGGTCCAATAAGAACATGTGATATATAATATTAAGTTTTAATGGGCGTGGCTGTCCCCAATTTTTTCATGGTGTCATGAGGAGAAACCAATGCGTATGGTAAGCTTCGCAGCAAAAGGATTAGTAAAAGACCATAAAATTAAAGAAATAAAATTAGTGGGCATGTTCCCGCCCACTTTTTTAACAATGGAACCAAATGGAAGCCATGCACTCTCAGACAAAAAAATAAAAATGTTTAAATTCATCTAAAAAGTATCGAATTATGAAGTAACAAACGCAAAACAAAAAAATATAAATTACAGACGAAGTCGATTAAAACTACGAGTATATAGAAAGCATTTGACCTTTTATTATAAATTTTTTGTAACTACAGTTTTCTGAGGTATAAAAAATCTAATAATTTTCCCATTTCTTCCCATTCTTCTTTGAAATTATTGGCAAAGTACCTCTTAGAAATTCCACTGCAAGAGAGGCCTGATGCTGTAACTATTGCACAAATTTCTTAAAATGTTTCACAGTTGTTATTTAAAATTGTTCCGTGTTTTCCATTTTTAATCTCTTTTTGCTTCAATGGTTACATATGAAAAATCCCAACGACACACGTAAAAGATGTTGGAATACAATAACGCCGTATTGCATTCTTATAGAATGCATATCATATGTTTGATTGTTATCGATAATCTTCGATAACGTCAACTAGAAGTGAGCAACTCAAAACAATTGTATTGATGTTGACAACTGGAATAAGGGTGATTGTTTTTGTAATAAAGATTTGCCAATTAATGTTAAGCAAGTCATTGAAGAAAAAGAATACGCGAAGTTTTTGGTATTCCCTCTTATCATATGCAGACAAAAATTTGGAAATTACTCAATCAGAGCGGAAATGGAAAATATGAGAAGCCGGAAAAAAATAGTATCACAGGTTTTTTTAAACTAATTTTAATTTTCATTATTTTCTATTGCTGGATCCTATTTCAGACCAAATATTATTTTATTTTTAGAGTTAGTAATTGGGTACCAAATAAAATTTTTTCCGGGCACTCTTTTTTCCTCTCAAGCTTTTATTTCAGCTAATTTTTTTTTATTATGATTTCCTGCTTTCCGACTCACTGTGCTTATGCGTAACTCGCATAACAAAATATTATTAAATGGCTTCTATAACTGGTGCTACTTGTGCCATAAATTTTTAATCTATTTAATTTTGTTGGGCATTTGTAAAACTTTCCATGCGTTTGCTTTAATGCCTCTACATTTTTATCTGTATAAAATATAAGAGTATTATTAACTAAAATATCGATGCTATCGAGACCACAACAATATTTCTGGAGTAGTTTTTTTTTCTTCTCGCAAAACAATTATCTTATTATGATTTATTTGCAAAAGTAGTTAATTTCCGTTTTGAAACCAAGTATTGCATTAAGGCAATTTGTAGCTGAAACGCAACAGCCATTTCTTTTCTTTTTTCTCTAATAAATAAAAAAAAAAAAAAGTAATTGTCAACAAATCCTTCCTACATAAGAGTACATACATACATATTTTCATTAGAGTATGGTGAAGTTGCTTAAAAGGAAAAAGTTCAAGTTTCCTTAAGAAAAAAAATTAAATATACATAAGTTGTTTTAACCTTAAACAAAATGGAATTATTTCACAAGCACTAACTTGGTAAAAAGATTGCATAAAGAGATATTCCCTGCTACAATTATGGGGATGAAATGATCAAATAAGTTTGATTTTAACTCATAATGCGGGGGATTCTTATGCAATTCGATTGGAAGAGAAAACTGTTCGAATTTGTATGTTACGGGTGTTGCCATAAGACATTTTATTTTGAACAGCTCGCCTATTTTTAAAGTTGTCAGGACTCAAGTTGTAACTGCTTGATAGATGGCAAGTAAAAACTACGCCATTAATAATACATATATTCAGTAAAGTAAGACTTCGGCTCGCATACAAAAGGTTCAGTACAGACACTACATACATACATAGATAATACCATACGAATTTTAGCTTTTATAATAGCATATCTTGCCTGATGTAGACTTTTTTTAATTTTTGTTTTGGCGTTTTTTTTTAGTTTTAGCGATTTTTTTGCGACCTGTTTTGGTTTTAGCGAGTATTTTAAGTTTTACCGATTTTTTTAACTTTGGCGATTTTTCGTTTTTGCGAATTTTTTGTTTTTTTTAGACCGTTTTTTTTTGTTTAAGCGATTTTTTTTGCTTTTGGAATTTTTTTTCCAGCAGTTTTCTAGTTTTAGCGATTTTTTTTACTTATAGCGCTTTTTTCTCTTTGCCGATTTTTTTTTACGGATCTGGCAACTTTTTTTAGTCAAAGATTTTTTTTAATGCAAAAATTGTTGGTTTTTGCTTTGGCGATTTTTTTCGGGGTTTTTCCCGATTTTTTTTTAATTTGAGCAATTTTTTAGTTTTAGCGCTTTTTCCGTTTCGACGATTTTTTTCGGTTTTGGGGACTTTTTTTAGTTAAAGCGATTTTTTCTTTTCTTGCATTTTTTTTTGCTGTTTTTTGGTTTTAGGTTTTACGCCATTTTTTCCGCTAGTTTTTTAGTTTTAGCGATTTTTTTTAGTTTTAGCGATTTTTTTGTTTTGCCGATTTTCTTTCGGTTTTTGGCGACTTTTATTAATTAAAACGATTTTTATAGTTTTGGCGACTTTTTGCGTTTCTCGGAATTTTTCGGCTGGTTTTTGGTTTTAGCGATTTTTTAGTTTATACGCTTTTTTAATCTAAGCACTATTTTTTCGTTTGGCAGATTTCATCGGTTCGTGGCGAAATTTTTTTTGTAGCGATTTTTTATTTTTGATAATTTTTTTTCTTAGACCCTTTTTGTTTTGACAAATTTTCCGATTTTTTCCGCCAGTTTTTTAGTTTTAGCAATTTTTTAGTTTTGGCGCTTTTTTGTTTTGGCGATTTTTTTCGTTTCTTGCAATTTTTTCGCCTGTTTTTGTTTTAGTGATTTTTTAGTTTTGGCAATTTTTTATTTTGTCGATTTTTTCGGCTGTTTTTTATTTGTAGCGATGTTTTTAGTTTTGTCTTTTTCTATTTTGGAGATCTTTTTTCGTTTGGGCGATTTTTGTCGGTTTTTGGCAATTTTTTCAGTTTTTTTGGCGACCTTTATACTTTTGCTGATTTCAGTTTTTGCATTTGAGCGATTTATTTTATTTTTAGTGATATTTTTTTATCTAAGCGTTCTTTTTATTTTTTCGATTTTTCCTTTAGCAATTTTTTTAATTTTGGGATTTTTTTAGTTTTGGCGTTTTTGAACACCAAATAGTAGAAATGAAAGCGTATAAATAAAATTTAGTGTATTTTTATATATTGTCTTAAAAAATGCATTAGTTTGATCAGTTTTAATAAAAAAAAATTCTTTAAAATTGGTCCTTTTAGACTGCACTGATGTTTTGTTCTCATAAAAAAACAAGTATTACCAGACTCAATGTTAACAATAATTTTCATATGTCCTAATTTACACTAAGCAAGTTTTATTGCGATAGAGACGGGGGCAAATGAAACGTTTCTGTTCTCTTCGTCTCCCTCTCCTAAAAAACCAATCAGCTTAGCAATAACACGTGCTTAGTGTAAACTAGGACTATGTATGATAATGCAGAGCGTACTTATTCCTTTACGGAAAACAAGTACTGCCAGACTCAGTGTTTACAACAACTTTCATAAGTTTGCCAGATCACAGTATTCTTTATTTCCACGCGAAAAAAATAGTATTACCAGCGTTAAAATTAAATTTGTGATTTTGAACTCTCAAACGATTTAAAAATTTTGCTTTTTTCATCACATGAACGATTAACACCAAATATTTAATTAATGATTACAAGTCAATGAGCTCTACTAAACACTTCTTCAATGGCTTAGCACTAAATCTGTCAAATAATTATGGCAAATTGAACTATTAACTGTTATTAAAATTTAATTAAAAGAAAACTTTGCCTGCATTTCAATTAAACATAAGACATGCCTAGAATTAAATTTTGTTTGCTTCGAGCGGCCAGCAATACCAAACAAACTGCCAATAGTGGTCAAAACTAAAAGAAAATAATAAGTTTTCATAATTTATTTTTTTAAATACTTCGTAGTATTATTTGTTCAGCAAATGATAACAATATTATTGAGTTCAGCTGGCCAAATACGTGACAACCTTGTGTGTGTGCATTACCCAAGAATTCCCATAAATATTCAATTTACACAATTAATAAAACCAAATTATAAACTCTTAATGTTCGTTCGTGTTTATCATAATTTGCAGATTTTGTGTGTGTGGGCAGATGGTTTGGAGGGCAGCAGCTACAATTTAAAGCCAATAAAAAATAAGTATTGAAACAAATTTTCATCTTTAGCAGAGATTATGCAATTGTTTCAAATATTTTGTATAAAATTTTGTAATTAAGGTGAGAGCTTGAAAGCGAAGCTATAAATCAACCAAATGCAAGATCATATGCAAAACTTTGGTATGAGGAAAACATTTAGACAATCATCATAATGTGCAATAAATAAAACACGATTTTATGACCGGGTAATTTTATTTTAGAAAATTTTTTATTTTTTATGCTTTAAACAAAAAATTATTTTGAAAGTGTACTATTTTTTGTTTTTATTTCTTACCACAATTTGAAAAAAAAAACAGTTTTTTTCAATAAAATGCCACTTCAGTTATTGTTAATGATTAAATCATGACATTTGCAATTCGTAATTACGAGTAAATGCAGTGTAAATCAAATCATCAAGCAGAGATGACTGAATGTGCACGCTATCAAACATATCTAAGTTTACATTCGCACTGTATTTTTACTTTATTTCTTTTTTTTTAGATAAGCAGACAAAAATTAAACTTCAATTGAAAAAACAATCAGGTAATCGAGCAGAAATGTTTGCGAATTGTGCTGTTAGTCACATACAAATGTTAACAGTTTTCTTTTCAAATCGAATTATGCTAACCGAAAAATGGGGGAAGGGATCGGAACGTTGCCCGAAAAGATCAGCTACATATCATTATCTCAATATAGAAAGGCCCCAACTCATAGTTATTTCTTAAATCGAAATTTTTGTATTTTTCGATACATTAGATGTTCTTCTGTCGAAATGTATAAAAAAAAATTGATTTCACGAAAGAATGAGTTATTGATACATATATTGATGATAATAACTTTATCATTAGCACGCTATATCCGTGGTGATTTGAGAAAACGAGCTGAATAAATGACAGACAATTTGACAGATTTATCTTGAACAATATGCCCGCTATCAACTGTCAAAGTTCGAATGTCACTGAAAATTTTATATTTTTTAAATAAAATAAATTTTTGTATTTCATTTTAACAAATTTTTTAGTGATTTTATATTCAACTAAATTCTGCCCTGTTATTGTAAACAGTTGGCGGGAGATATACGTATAAAGTGAGCGATAATTTTCAATTTTCGAAGTGATTTTTGTATTTCCAATTGTTGTATTTTACCTAAAAGACGTGCGAATAAGTTTTTACAATAGCGTAACAAGAAATAGAGAAAAAAAAATTGCAGGGAATTATTTTTGAAAATAGGACGGATCATGTTTTTCACAATTTTTTTCAACAAGACTTTTGTTATAGACGTTGTTGGATTTAACCGAATTTTTTCTCGTTTATGTACATATTTACATGAATGTAGAATATGTACTGACCTATTTTTCAGTTTTGGATCTTATAATTCATCTTCTTTATTCCCAGATAAATTCACACATAATATAAAATGCTCAAATTAATAATAACAATAATAAAAACGCTTCGCCAGCTTTATCAGTGTAGCGTACAATAACAGCACAAATGGTATAAATAAACAAGTTTTTTACTGCATATTTTCAACAACAACAAAACCAAAGAGAAATTTCTCTCACCAAATACGAAGTTAAGAGAATGTTAGTAAATAAAAGCTTTTTACCACTTTTTACTATTTGTTTACATTTTTTTTTGCCGGTAATGGGATAATAACAATAAGAAAAGATGGTTGTATAACAGTGTTGCCAGTTATCAAATTGATAAAAAGAAAACAATTGCCAACCTAATGCAGCCAGAAAATAATTAATTCCATTTTTTCGCGTCTAATTATAATTGAATATATGTACATAATTGTTAAATAAATCTAGAACAACATTTTTATTTCTCCAAATAGAATGAAATATGCAGCGATCACATAACATTGCCAAAAGTGCAGATTTTCATATGTTTTCCGCAGTTTTCCGAACGGTTTAATGAATATTTCAAACCATCAGTAATTAATTTTTTTCGCTGACACGATTTCATATCAGTGACAGGCTCATTGATGTCCTAAGTAATGTCTGAATTTCTAGTTAGTTGAAGAATTTGTATAAAAAAAACACAAAATATACTTTTTGCTAATTATTTGATATAAAATTTTTGTTTTCTATGCACATATGGACATACATAATTTTCACTACGATTAGGGGCTCTTACTGATCACATAAGTAAAAGTATTTAACTTGTTTAATTTCCAACATTTTGGTGAAGAAAATAATGTGATACGTATTGCAGATTCTCCAAGCTCAAAGAAAATTCTAAAACTCAAATCATTACTTTACAACAAATCTTGGGAGGAGCAAGTAGTCAACCTTTTCGGGAATTAAAGCTCACGTGAAACGTGTTCCCTTTGCCCAAAATTGTGATCGCCAATGTTTACGTTTTTGTTGTGTCACGCGAACAAAATCTTCGCGTTTAATTCCCGAAAAGGGTGGATAATAAAACCCTGTCTCAAGAAAAGTGTTACTGAAAAGTTTGTAACTATGAGCTAATAGCATTAAATAAAACAACTGATTGAATGCCGCATGCTATGCTGCCTAACGCAGCGATGCACAGAGGGGTGTCTTCATAAATTTTTGTAAAAAAAAACTATTGATAATAGTTTTATAACATTGAAAATTGGCGCCGAGCATTATTATATTGACTAAATCAAGAAATTATTAAAATATGATACATACACTTTCCAGAATAAAATAAGATGCATGCCAAATTTCATCAAAATCAGCCACATCCATGAAATCTATAAAAAAATATAGATAAGCATTTTTTAAATTTGGTTTATCATTCGACAAAAAACTTTATTTGTTCTTCATTTATCATTACATTTGACTATATTGTCACATTTCAAATCCTCTTTGGATGACTCATGTCTTAGGTTGATTATAAAATGGTCTGCTGACACCAGTAAGTGAAAAAAACATTAATATATACTTTCGAAAAATATTTTTTAATCGCAAGTTATTTTCACCTTTAATTTTATTAAAATATCAGCTTGTGAGGAAGTGGGGCTACATTATTGCTACACTTGAAATCAAAATTAAGGTACTTTTCAGAGGTTTGTAGATTTGGGCATATCTTCTTAACGATTTATAATATCTCCATATTTTTTTTACTTATGGAGGAATGCTATATTTTTAAATGGTATTATAAAAAAAATTATACAAAATAATATATAAAAATTTATTTATATAAAAAAATTATATTATATGGACGATTGAATTTCATAAAAATGTGTTATTTCTTCTTTAGCACCCTTGCAAATTTGCAGAAAAAAATTTAATTTTTTAATTTAAATATTTTTCTACAAAACGGCAAAACACGATTTTTGAAATTGTGTGGTCGTAAAATATAGTTTTTGATACCACTGTGCGATGCTATGCTAGTTTTAGGTTTTAATAAGAATTATAATAATATGGGCAGTTTTTCTTCTAAAAAAAAGGTTTTTTCCCCGATATGAGCAGTTTTTTCCTCAAACGCGTATGGCAGCACTGAATACACAACAACAGCACTGGCTAGGCAACACTGTTCGATTTCTTTTGTTATTGTTATTTTTCGTTGTAACAGTTCAAGGTTTTATTGCGCAAAACTAAATCAAAACAAAATCAAATCAAAACAAAAGTAGCTGAACAAGAAAAGCTTCTTTCATCAACAATGCACTTTGAGGCGAATAGTGAGCAAAAGTTGACAGATCTATTATCTCTTAAATTCGAACAAATACAAATAAACTTGTTATTGTGTATTTGTGGTGTTGGTTGTATCTTTTACTGTGATTTTAATTTTGGTCTTTGTGGAGGTCTTACCGGTTTATGATTATGTATTTCATTTGATTTTTTATTTAATTTTTTCCTCAAACATTTCTTGCCTTATGTGGCCTCTTAAGTGTGTGTGTGTGCGTGCGTGCTTTTTCATGTTTTAAGGGAAGGGGTAGTAATTTTATTTTATGACAGACAACAACTTTGAGTATTTAACTGGAGTATTTAACAATTATTTAACAGTTTGTTCCACGCAGGTGATTGAAATAGTTTAAGGTTTTTATTTATCCCAGATAAAAAATATATATATGTATATAAAATACAAAAAACGAACTTAAATAATCCTTTTTATTAACGCGGGCGTTAAAATCGAATAAAACTTTCATATATAAAAATTAAGTAACACACAAAATATTTAAATGATCCGGGAGCCATGCGTATCCAGCAGAGTCTAGTGGTATGATTAAAGGAATTAAATTCAATAAAACATAAACATAAAAACTGCACATTAATCAAGTAACTAACAAGTGTGGAAATTTGTGGGTGTTATATGTAAAAAAAATAATAATAATTAAAATAAATCGGATACAATACGTTTTTCGTTTAAAGTGTTTTTGCTTGCAATTTCATGCTTGGTTTCATTGATAAAAACTTGAAAAATGTGTTTTAACATTTTTGTATTTTTTTTTTGAGAGTTTAACATATTTTACATTTTTTATAAAATATTACAAACAAATCCTTAATATTTTATTTGAACGAAACACATTTGTTTGAATGAATAAATTTTTTTAACACTTCCAATCAATCAATAAATATTGTGCTACTCAGTATGGGAAGAAAGTAATTTTTTTTTTATAAATTATTTATAATCTTTTTTGTTTTTCTGAAAAAAAAACCATTTCCGTTTTCAATAATGTTTTTGCACAATATATACATACATACATACATACATACATTGTTGGTTGAAACAAAAGACTCAAGAAGGAAACGTTAAGACTCCCAAGAGCATTTCTGCGAAATCAAAAGACTTAAGACACAAAAAAGAAAAGACGTTTCTTTTTTTTTTTTTTTGCAAAAGATTACGAAATAATGTGAATTCAGCTTTGAGTGTGTGTGCGTGTGGAAATGCAACACGATGCAGGAAATCATGAAATTGAAAGTGTGAACGAACGTCTGTTTGTTTGGCTGTGTGTGTGTACGAATGATTGAATGAATTGAGTGTGTATGTCAGCAGTGTTTTAACTTTAATTGCGATGGCGTGTACAGATGTCTATAAAATTCGTATGCATATTGAGGAAGTGAGAGAAATTTGGTCAAATAAAAAGAAAAAATTATTATGTATTTTTTTTTTGTTCTAAATTGAAAACTATTTAAATAAAATTTACATTTCATTCGAGGTAAATGTATGAAAAACCCAGGCATTCTAAAACTATTAAACGTTTCATTAGGCGTGGGAAAACGTTGGTCATGTAAAAGGTGTTACTATACCAGGGATTACCAATTGATTAAATTATTCACTACCAGTAAAAGAAGTCTATTCAAAGTTAATGCTGCTTTGAAGTGAACTGTCCAGGAACAACTTTTGTCGATTTTGGATCTCCTGGAAGATATGGATTAAAAAAAAGCCTAGGGAACAGTTTTTTGTTATTGCTTTTTTCGTAAAAAATGCCAAATATATTAAGAAAAACTAAACATTTGTCGCTATAAAGGGCTTTTAATTTTATGTGTAAGATGTATTGTTAGATTTATCAACTTATGTTATGCAGTTTAACATTATTATTGAAGTAAAATGTCACATTTTAATTAATTTAAAACAAAAAAGTAACAAAACAAACAAATCATTTTCTAGTGTTAAAAACTTAACTTAATGTAGCAAAATTAGACTTTTTGAAGCAAAACAAATTGCAATGAAAATTCAAGGGACAAGTCAATCACATAAAAATGAAACAATACTTAATTCCTGCAGCTTGAAATTCAAAAAAAAAAAAAGAAACATTAAAATAATAACTAAAACATTAAATAGCATTGCAAGCATTAGTCAGTCACATATACATATATACATACATACATTCACTTTTATTCACTCCTCCACTTAAATCATTCAACCATTTATTATCATACATCATATTTGCAAAATCATTATCACATTTAACCAAGAGGTAGTTGTTATCCATTACTCAACTCACTCGCAAATAATAAGCCCCTCTTCCACCAACAACTTAAGAAAATTAAACTACGATATAACAGCCAAAAAAAAAATAAATTAATATTGTGGCTAAAAAGCGGAAACTTGTCCAGGAAGCAAGTACTTTTGTTTGTTAAGAAAATTTAAATGTAAGATTTTAATTTATTATAGAAAGTAATCCTAAAGGAATGAACAGCTGGGTTACATACTTTTTCTTTCAAAATCAATCTTATGTAATAAGATTTATGAGAGAACTCTCTTTGCTCCTTACAAATTAACCGTTAACAGCGCTGCCAAATATAAGGATTTATTATATATATATTATTTTTCCGATGAATTAAAGGCTTTTTGGGGTCTTCTAATAAGAGGTTTCATTTTGATATATGTACATAAAGAAGGCAATTCTGTAAAGTGCGACTTTGACTGGCACACGAAGGGTTCCGTACGGACACTACATACATATGTAATGTAATACTATACCAACTTTAGCCTATATAATCGAATATCTTATTTGATGCAGACATTTAAAAAAATTCAAATACCCGGTAAACTTTTTTCGGCTTTTGGCAATTTTTTTAGTTTTGGCGAATTTTGGAGATTTATGGCCTGTTTCACAATAACGAAACGAAACTTTCGACTGCACATTTATATAGAAAACAACAATAAAATATGAAATTTTGTTTTTGTTTTCAATATAAATTTTCAGTCGAAAGTTTCGTTTCGTTATTGTGAAACAGGCCATTATTTTAGTAAGAGTTTTTTTATGTTTTTGCGATTTTTTTGGTAATTTTTTTGTTTTGGCTATTTGTTTTATTTGGGATTTTTTAGTTTTAGTGTTTTTGAAAATTTCAAGAGTTTGCCTCTTACGGTTTCCAAGACACAGCAAGTACACTAATTGACAGAATACCCTTGAATTAAAATTGTTTAATATTTCTGTGTTAATTGGTGTAGTTTGCATAAAAATACACTAACTTTTAAAATATCAAGTGTCTATATATTGTCTGTATATTACATTATGATTTCCACATTTCTCGTTGCTCATTTAAAGAATTTGCAAGCAAGAATGTATCTAATTTTTGGAGACAGGGTTGTTATGTTCAGAGACAGACATGTATTTTTGGGTAACACTGTTTTGATTATTCAACAGTGTTGTCTTCGCAACGTAATAAAAACGCTTAAATTATGATAGTTTATCATGATAGCTAATTATACGCAAATTTACGGCCTGTCCCACGATGTCACCAGAAATCGTTCGATCGACAACTTGTATTGCAAACAACAATAACATTAGAAAATTTGTTGTTGTTTTCAATATAAGTATGCGATCGAACGAATTCTGGTGATATCGTGGGACAGGCCGTTAATATACTACAGTCGAACTTCTCTATAGTGAACTTTTTTAGAATGAAGCTTTCCCTATTATGAATCTATTAAAAAAACAACTTTTACGTTACAATTTCAGTGTGTTTTGATGTCGTTATGAAGAATTTCCATATAGTGAAGTTTTCTTTATATAATTTATATAGTATATAATTAATAATTTTAACCAATTTTCTGTTGCACATACTAACAACACTGTATACCGAGAGGAAGTAAAATATAACAAGGGCTAAGGCACATTCACCAGGTAGTAGCGAAGACTAAGCTGAGCGAGCTTTTTTCAAATTAAAATTGAACGGAAACTTCAAAAATTTTTTAGGAATAAGAAATGAAAAAAATTGTTATAAAATTTTTAACATGAGAAATCTTTTATTAAAAAAAAACTATTTGTAAACAAATTTAAATATATGTACATATATGAAAAAACTATTTAAAAATTGTGAAAAGTGCTAAACTTTACAAATGTTTGTTAGTGGTAGCTGCGGTGGAGAATTTGTTTAAAACTTTATGTGAATGATTTTTATTTTGTTAAACAAATTCTATTTTTGACATTTTCGATCAACTAGAAGGGCATGTATCGGCAAATCAGAAATATGGCCGATATATCAGAATTGGTATCGGTTACATCCCTAATTTAAATCCATAACTGCAGGAAAAGTTTTTTTTTTAAAGAAAAAAGTATGGAAAAAATTATTTTTGAAACGAATTGTGGTGATTTTTCATATAAATTTGAAACGTTTACAAACGAAATTTTTAACAAAATCTGCCTATAAAATACTTGCAAGTATGTATATCGAGTCCTATTTTCGATTTTATGGTAAGCGACAAAAATTTAAGTTTTCAGGAGAAGATTTTTTGTATAATATTTTAAAAGTTGTCAATAATTTTGGCATTGTGATAATTGTAAACTATGGGATGGTTTTTCCATAAAATTTTTAATTCCATAAAAAAGTTTATTTTTTACTACATATTGCTTACAATTAAATCGCAAATAGGGCTCGATATAATAGGGTACGTTCGTAAAAGCATTTATAGTGCACGTCTGCAGCATCACGAACATCTAACGTTCAAAAATGCATAACTTGGCAGCACTGTTTAGAGTCAAACGTTTTTTAATGCATTTTTAATGCATACCTGCCGCAAATATGTGCAAATAGCGCAGTAAATTATTTTAAGATGCAAGAAGTTGCAGTGGAACAATAAGTTGAATATATCTATGCATTTTGATGTTTAAATTACATTTTTCGAATTTTACCAAAAAAGCAGATTGCTAATCTCGAAAATAACTTTGAAACACATAATCTTGGTAGTTTTTTATTATTTCAAAGGAGTTTTTTTGTTTTAGTTGTATTCTTTTTAAGGCCAATGCTGTTCTCATAAGAAATTGTCACTATTTTCTTAAATAAAATTACTTGCCAATTTTAAAATTTTTTGCAGTTTGTTCAAAAATGTCAACTGAGCACAGATGTTGAGCAGTTGCAAAGCATGTGCAGCAGATAATCACGCATACGCAGTAAAACCTGGCAGAACTGCCGCATTGATGCATAAATTTGCAGCATTTACGAACGTACCCATAATCATAATCATAATGAAGTTTCCATATAATGCAGTGATTTTCTGGTTCCATTCATTATAGGGAAGTTCGACTGTATATAAAAAATTTTTTCATTTTTGTCAAACAAAAAAGTTACCAACATAGAAAAGGAAAATATACCAGTACACATTGGAAAAAAAGTAACAATGGCAACGCTGCCTTGCATGCTTTCTCCTTCTCTTTTTCTCTCTATATTTTTTATAATTACGTTTTTGTTTTTGTTTTTGTCTGGTAACAAAAAAAAACACATGAAATCGTTAAAGTTAAATTAACACTTCCCCCCAGAGATCACGATCTATTATTACGACAACATTATTATTATTTTATTTATCATATCATTCATATCATATATTTACACATGAATTACGGCGCGAATAGTAGCAACTTGCACAACTCAAAGCTATTAAGTAAAGCTTTAAGAAAGTGACATAATACAAATTTATTTGCTAAAAAAAATGTAACACATTTTACCGCGAATAGAGTTATCAAATCAAATAAAATATATTGACCCTGTTTATAAGACATAACAAATGTTTTAATGTAAAAATAACACATTTCACCTTTTTATCTTGAGTGAAATTTAAAATATCATTCAAGAAAAATAATTACAGATAATTTTTTCACACATCAAGTTGATTAAGGGTTTGCGTTGGGATAATTTAAAAATAATGGATAATCTTAATCAATTTGAATGTGGTTTTTTGGTAGTAGAAACCCTTTAAATGTTATGATAAAATTAATAATGATTAAAAAAATTTAAGAAATATAAAGCACGAAATGCATTTAAAGCAGCAAAATAATTAATTTATTAAATCTTCCTCAACAAAAAAGAGTAAATGTAATAATAAAACCCCTTCTTTCCAATTTGTGTATTATAACATTAAAAAAATACATACCAAACAAACATGCTAATAAAACTATTGACTATATCAGTTGTAAATAGTTTGGTCCATTTCTAATGCAAATATTAAACAATAAATGCTATAGAAATAATACCAACAATTGTTAGACACAAAAAATTCCAAGGTCGCTAACACAGACAATAAAATATGCGGATTGCTGGAGTCTGAAATTCAGATGCGCTTGGGCGCATTAAAATTAATTAATGTTTACGATTACGTATTGTTTTGTTTTTTTGAATATTATTAACATTTGTAAAATAAATTGTTACCTTTTGGGGAATTTTTCTTTTTTTTATCTCAAAATAATTGAGTAATAACTATCATAGTAAAAGTTGACTCATCTTGTTAATTTTATATAGTTACATTCATACACACATTTAATTTGTTTTCTTTTTTGCTTAAGATTACTGACTTTGGAGTTTTTTTTTTCTTTTTTTTTTTTTGGTTGACCTACTTTTGATGCTACAAACTAATTTTTATTAAATAAAAAGATACCTATAAAAGACAATCCGTTTTATTATGGATTTTTAATTGTCATAACAAGTTAAGATTTTGCCATGTCTAAATTTTTGTTCGAAACAAAAACAAAAGACTTAGCACACAAACTTACTTAGTGGGCAGAGATGGAAACTTGCACAATAATAACTTTCGAGTGACATTGCTTTAATAAGCATTTAAATAAAAATTATTACGATGCAAATATTTCAATTTACAAATCATCATTTTCAACACTTTTAGTATTATGTTACAGCTAATGGTTTGATGAAACGAATATTATGAAAATAGTTAAGATAAAAACTGTCCCAATTTTAATATTTTAAACATTTAGAAATACAACCATTTACATTTACATTTAGACAACATCTATCTGTCTTTACCACACACAATGTTACTTCAAATTCAAAATAAATGTTAAAAACCAAACACTGCTGACATAAACTTTCTTGTCATAATACAACATTAAACAGTGAATATTGATAATCTTTTTGGTGGGTGTGATTTGAATGAATAATTCAATGAGAAAAACTTGAGGTGGATCATGATTGGACTGCAATTAAAACTTTTACTAAACACATAATAAAAATAAAAAAATAAATATATTGCAAAAAAATTTCTGTTTGAATTCGAAAAAAAGTCTCAACAAAAGTTTTAATTTTTCTGCATAAAAATTTTATTGAAAAACCAACCAACAATTTTGTGATCAAAAGGTTGTTTATGCAATACAAGATTTTTGTTTACAATTTTTGCCAACTGCAAAAAAATTTTAATCGAAAAATTTTCTATAAATATAAAAACTTTTTTAATCGAAATTTTGTGTACATTGCTTACAGAAACAAAATTTTCTATGTAATATCAAAAAGTTTTGTATTAAAATTTTTGCTATTGAAACTTCTAAGGCAAAATTTTTTATATCGAAAAATATTTGTTATCGAAAAATTTTTGTTATCGAAAAATTTTTGCTATCGAAAAAATTTGAGTTATCGCAAAGATTTATTCTATCGAATTAAACATTTTTTGCAATCAAAAAATTTACTGTAAAAAATGTTTCGCTATCGAACAACTTTCTGCACAAAATATAAAAATTATCGCAAAATCGTCTATAAAATTTTTTTATCCTTTAGTTTGCTGTTAAAATTTTTGTATAAAAAAAATTTTCGGTACAAATAACCTTGTTATCGAAAAGTTTTCTATAAAAAATCTTGCGTTCGAAAAATTTTCTATAACAATTTTTTCTATCAAAAAATCTTCTATAAAAAATTTTTGTCATCGAAAAACTTTCTATAAAAATTTTTATTACGGAAAAATATTATATAAAAATGTTTGTCATTGAAAAATTTTTTATAAAAATTTTTTGGTATCTACAAATATTCTATAAAAATTTTTTGCTATCAAAAAATGTTCTAAAAAAATTTTTTTCTATCGAAAATTTTTCTGTAGAAATTTCTGCCATCAAAAAATTTTTATCAAAAAATTTTCCATAAAAATTTTTATCGAAAAATTTTCTATAAAAATTAGGAAAAATTTTCCAAAAAAATGTTTGTCATAGAAATATTTTATAAAACATTTTTAACATCGAAAAGTTTTCTAAAAAAAAATTTTGGAATCAAAAATTTTTCTATACAAATTTTTGTTATCGAAAAATTTTCCAAACAAATTTTTATCGAAAAACTTTCTATAAAAAAATGTTAGTTAGCTATTGAAAAATGTTCTATGAAAACATTTGTTTTTACAAAAATTTTTAAAAAAAAAATTTTCTATAAAAATTTTTAATATGGAAAAATTTTCAATAAAAAATTGTCATCGAAAAATCTTCTAAAAAAATTTTATTATCGAAAATGTTTATAAAATTTGTTGGTATCGAAAATATTTCTATAAAATTTTTTATTATCGAAAAATTTAAAAAAAAAATGTTTGCTACCGAAAATTTTTCTATCGAAATTTTTGTTAACGAGAGATTTCGATAACATAAATTTTCTATAGAAAAGTTTTTGTTAAACATATTTATTGGTAACAAGTTCTTTAATTAAAATTTTTAAAACAAAAATTTTTGTAGCAAAAATTTTTCTATAAAAACTTTTATCGAAAAATGTTCTATAAAAATTTTTTTTGGAAAAATTTTCTATAAAAATTTTTTTCGAAAAATTTTCTATAAAAATTTTTTTCGAAAAATTTTTGCTACAAAAATTTTTGTTTTTTTTTTATTTTAAAAATTTTAATTAAAGAACTTGTTACCAATAAATATGTTTAACAAAAACTTTTTTTACAAAAATTTATGTTATCGAAAACAGATTTTTTCAATTGGAAACTTTACTAAGCATTTTTTGTAGATTTAAAATTTTTTTTGTATACAAATTTGTTATTTCTTCTGTTGTTATCAAAAATATAATTTTTTTTTCTTTTTTTTTTGCAATTTAAGCTAGCAGCATTTGGTGTCCTACTATGGGGCACGTTAGTCAACAGCAAAGCTTTACCAAACGGTCAACAATCACAATTGCAGCCCCAACCTGCACAAAAACAACAGAACCACCAGCAGCAGACATCAACTAACAAAGTTTCCTTCGATCAACAAACATCCGAATCACAAGTGCCAAATGTCCAGCTGCCACAACAGCGAATAGATTTTGAGCCCCTTCTGGGCGAACAGTTGCAAGACATCCATCAGGAACCGATTCAAGAAGAGTCAATTCATGAAGAGCATATTCATGCAGAACATCAGCATCTGCATGAGCATCACCATGAGCCGGGCTATTGGAAGAAAAAGGTGACTTGGAAGGAGGGTTGGAAGAAAGTTTGGAAGCCGGCTAAAAAACAAATCTGGATACCACAATGGAAACAAATTTGGAAGCCCGTATGGGTGCCAATTAAAGTGCCAGCTTGGAAGGATATACAAGTGCCGGCGTGGAAACAAATCTGGAAGCCGGTTTGGAAGGAAGTTCAGGTGCCTGCTTGGAAGGAAATTCAAGTGCCTGATTGGAAAAAGATTTGGAAACCAGTTTGGGTGCCAGTGAAAGTGCCAGCCTGGAAAGATATACAAGTACCAGCCTGGAAACAAATTTGGGTGCCAGTATGGAAGGAAATACAAGTACCAGCCTGGAAGGAAATACAAGTGCCGGAATGGAAACAATATTGGACGCCACAGTGGGTCAAGCTGGGCATACCAGGCGAAAAATATTTAGGCAAAGATCACGAGGGCTGGGAATATACTAGTCACGATTTGTGGAAAAAGAAATTGGTGTGGAAGTCGCATTGGAAAAAAGTGTGGAAGCCGGCTAAGAAACAAATTTGGGTGCCCAGCAAGAAATTGGAATGGAAAGAGGATTGGAAACAGATATGGAAACCGGCCAAAAAACAAATCTGGGTCGAGGACAAAAAACTTGAATGGAAAGAGGCCTGGAAGCAAATTTGGAAGCCAGCTAAGAAACAAATCTGGATACCCGACAAGAAACTTGAATGGAAAGAGGCCTGGGTTAAAATCTGGAAGCCAGCCAAAAAGCAAATCTGGGTAGAAGATAAAAAACTGGAATGGAAGGAAGCCTGGAAACAAATATGGGTGCCGGGATGGAAAGAGATATGGGTGCCGGATTGGAAGAAGATCTGGAAGCCGGTTATTATTTCCGAATGGTTTCCCATAGACGATCATCATGAAGCGCATCACCATCATGTGGAACATGGCCACGATTGGGATCGCCAAGATGACAAAAACAACAAAGTTGTATGGAAACGTGATGATGGTAAGGCCAACAAATATACACAACTGCAACCGATGCAAAGTACACAACTACAAAACAAACCTGCCGACAATGCGACACAACAAGCGAATAGTCCACTTAAGTTTACAGGAACGTAAAATCTAAATAAGCCCTCCACTTTGTGTTTGTAGCATTAAAAACGCCATGATTTTCTTTTTTCCATATTCTTCTAATGCCCTTCATTGTTGTATATAAACATTAACACTCAACCTCTGGTTTCTACTGCTGCTGCTTGCTGGCAGTAGTTTAAGTTTCCTCTGCTCTGCTCTCCTGTTGTATTAAAATGTTCGAACACTGCTTCTATATTTTTATTCTAAAACGCTGTCCTCACTCACTCCCGTGCATACATTTCGATTTTAAATTATTTAATTTTATTGTATTAGTTTTAATTTAATATTTTAATTTTTATTGTGTTTTGAAGGTTTCATTCCATGTAACTTTCTTAGCCAAGGCCCATAAATAAAGGTTCAATTAAAGGGGACATAACCAAACGTCCCATAATCAAACTTATGGGCAACACTGTTCGTTATTATACGTGAGTCGCCATAACCATAGAAACCAATTGAATTTTGATTTTTCGCCGTTACCATAAACAGCTGTTTCCGGGTTAGAGATACGACTATTTGAAATGAATAAACAAATGAGAACATAAACAGTTGTTTATGGTTATGGGCAGCACTAATAGATGAAGCAAATATATTTATGGTTATGGCTATTGAATTATGGTATGGCACGTCTGATTGAACCTTAAGATCTAGGCAAGAGAGCAGCTGATAGAGAAAATGTTTGTGTGAGTGAAATTCACTTTTGCAGAGATGTTATTAAGGAGGCCTTGGCTTTTAATTCTAAGTTGTAAAAAAAAAGTTATTTAAGGTACAAAATGAAATAGACGAAAAGTGAATAAAAAAAATATTTAAAATAAAATCAATTTGTTGTGTATAATAAATAGTTTAATTAATTTATTACGGAACGCTATGGCAAGTTTGATTAAATTAAATAAAAAGCTTAAAATTATCTTAATACTCGTACTCAATTATTTTCGAATTACTATTTGATTTTGTCCATCCTGGTGGTGTATTCGGCAAGGGCACCCATTCCTTTTGTATAAGCGGCGACCAAACTTTTTTCCATGTGGGCACATGTATAGTTTGGGGTTGCCAGTATTTCACCCAGCGAGGTTTCCACATTTTCTTTTCAGTCCAAAAACCATCCTTGTCGGCATCTAATGAGTCCGTATGTTTGACACTAAAAATAAGAGGGCAGTTTAAAATAGTAATTAAGAAGTTATTCCTGTATTAAAAATAATTTATTTTAATCCCACCACTTTACAAACGAGTTTCGTTATTTATTGAATTCTCATGATTTCTCGATTCTGAGTTTATAGAAATAACACTTTGCTACATATTAAACTTAAATTTAAACTCAAATCTTGCAGACGTTTTTTAAAACAAGAATAAGATAAGAACCAAATAAAATTTTAGTATGTGGTCCTTCGAACCGATTGAGAGCATTAAGCATTCAGAAATGCAACCCTGTAGTTCTAAGAGAAATTTGTTCTTTATTAACATGCAAAATCTAAAGGATGTTATTTCGTTTCGATGTACAGAAAAGATATTCATATCGAAAATAATTAGTGGGGTTCAAATATGCCATAAAAATCGGTCCGATTTCCTAAATTAATAATGGTACTGCCGCCGTGTTTAAAATAATATAGGATACTTGAGACGATAGAAAATTAAAAAGTCTGAAAAATTTTTTTTATATTATCGTAATTAGTTTTCTAAAATCGTGCGATTTCAACCCGAATTAATTTACAGAACAGAGTCAACGGCTCTTCCTAAAATTTCACGATTCCAATTCTCCACTAGAATGTTCCAAAACGGGTTGGTGAGTTAAAACGATGGGAGGGAATTTAAAGCCCTTGAAATAAGTCGCCTTTAACCCCTTTCAAGCCTTCGATACATGATTATTTATTTTTCGTTATGATTTCTGTATTGAACAGAGAATAATTTTCAAAATTGTGTGAAATAATTTTAAATTCTATAATTCCACCAATTATCGGGGAAAAAAATTCTGCTTTCTATTCAGATCTTTGTCCTTTATCGCATGATATCAAAAACTTTGGCAAGGTAAGATCCCTTTTGTCTGAATATGCCACATTATGTTTTTTATATAAATTCATTCCAGGCACTTTTATTTATTTATTTTTTCTATTTTGCTTACATTTCCGTGTGACTTGTAGTGTAGGCCAGAGCAACAGCTGCAAACCATGTTACAAATGAGAAGCATACCACCAAGCTGATATAGAACTATAAAATTTTTATATAAAAAAATCAATTTTGAAACCTTTTACAATAAAAAAAAACTTTATAATAAACTCACTTTCATTTGATATTATTTTGTATTTCTATTTTCTAAAAAAAGTCTATATTTTTTATGAATTGTCTTATTTTAAAAAACGTTCCTTTAACTAGTAGTTGTTAATTTTTTTAATCATAAATATCTTCCGTTTCAACTTCCATCGGCGTTTTAACTCTTCAAAGTCTTTATTTTAACAATTCAATGGAATTTAGTTTGTATTACAATTAAATAAAAATTTTTGGCTAACAAATAATATTTATTACGTTTGTTATTTACTGCAGTTTAAAATAAAATCCATGGCTTCTTTAAAGGTAAAATTAAAAATTCACCACTGTGCATTTATTTTAAAATTGTTTGATAACTTTGATTACTTTGCAGCAGCGGTCTTAAGACGACAAAGACAAAAACAAATTAACAAGAAATATGCATGTATGTTCAGTTACTTTTTGTTTGATGATTTGCTATTTTAATTTCATTCAAATCACATCGAAATTTACAAACTGCAAAAGTACTATTTCAATAGAGTAGTCGTCGTACATATTAGGAGTTTTCAGTCTACATACAATGTTGATGGGAAACACACATTAAAACAAAGTATTAAAAAAAAGCAATAATGTCTGCAAAATTATATAATAGTTGTCAAGCATACACACAAATTTACTTAATTGGCGATTTAATAGTGTGACCAGTGTAATACAGTGAATTTTACATTGACGTGTTATTGGAAGGAAGTGGCTTGCTTTTGACATTTTTTTTAACTCAATAAAAATCTGAAATTTGGATGTGAAAATAATTCACTTCACAAGTGTTATTTTATTCCATTGTTATTTTTAATAATATTTTCTTTTATTTGAAATGCCTCAAATGCAATAAAAAAAAAACAATTGTATTTGGCTTGAGCCAAAAAAGTAATGCCTTTCGAAAAAGTTACGAAATTATGTGGATTGCGGACAGCAAATCTTCTTTCTTGCGATTCGGAAATTTTCATTTTAATTAAAAACATTCTAAACTCGTGACCGATGAGAATATGTAAGTAGTTTAGTGAAAGAAAGAAAAGTACCATATATGTACATACATATCGAGCCTTATTTTCGATTTTATCGTAAACGACAAAAATTACATTTTTCAGGAGAAGGTTTTTTTAAAATATTCAAATGGGTTTTTGTATGTAAATTGTCGCTTACGATAAAATTGTACAGCCCGTATCTTAAAAGTTGTCAACAACTTTGGCATTCTGATAATTCTAAACTATGGGTAGGCCCATAAAATTTTAATTTCAATAAAAAAGTATATTTTCGATAACATGTCGCTTATGATAAAATCGAAAAAAAATGACCTAATTCTGTTCGATGAATGTATTGTCTTGTCTATGGACGAAAAAAAGAAGTAGTTTTGATTCTTTAAAACAATTAGTATTTATTGTCTATGCTAACATTATATCCAACACATATTTTTTCATATATTTTTCAAACTATTGTATAATATTTAATTGAATTTTTATGTTTTAAAAACATGGCAATAATATTTATATTTTTTATTGTCAAAGACAACAACCATTTTTGAAGAAAATAATTTAGAGACTTCAAAGACAAGAACTCAGAAGCATTTTCAAACAAAAACGTCCTAAATCTTCTTAGTGAATTAGGGCATAAGGCTCGATATGTATCATATTTTAAAAATCTTATTTTGAGCTAAAAAGAATCGAGGTCTTTTAACATGTCTCTCAAAACTGCAAAAATAAAGTAAATATTCACATATGGCAACGCTGATTGCAATTCAATTACAAAAGTTGCATAGAATTATAATTTGAACATTTTCCAATTCAAAACATTTAGATTTCTTTTTTTTTTTAAGGTTCTGCCACAAAAACTTCACATACCTTTAGGCGCCAACTTACACATTTGGTTGTATTCTTATTGGTATCGTTTAAAACGGCATCTTACATTGAAATGGTAGTGCGGTACTAAGATAACACGGTGCTTTCCAATGGCAAAATTCATTGTTGTGAATGACCAGGTACCGTAACGGTTATTTTAAAATTTACTTTTTCTTGAGTATTATATTTCGTTTAGTTTTATTTATTTTTCAGGAAATAAAAATTATTATTTTATTTCTATTTTTTGCTTAAGAAATTAAAGCTACTTTGCAGTTTTTGCTTTTTTGTTTTTGTTAAGCAACGTCTATATGCATTAGTAGCTAAAAAAAATCATCCTATGTTTATAACAAGACTATTAATTAAAAAAAAAAGAGTTATTGGGCCTTATTACGAGTGTCGTATTGCCACTTTGACTACGACGATTTTGTGCTAGACTAAACAACATTGCAAGTTTTTCTTTAATCTAGTAGAAAATTGTCGTGGTCGTTGGAAAATCTATTTTACCGATTTTGATGAAATTTAAAACATAGAGATACATCTGCGTCTAAAAAAAATAGGATATACATCTTTTTAAAGTAGTACGCGTATAGGCGTAGAATCTGGTGGCATTGTCTACTCAAGAAGCGCTTTTGCCCCTAGAATTATTAAAAATTGCCAGTAATTATCTATTTTTATATTGCTCATGAAAATCTCCAGTCCAAATTTCCCCAATCTCCCCCACTAATAAAATTTTTAGCCAGAAATTTTCTGCTTAAACGCATGTTGCTTTGGAACGACAAAGAAGTGCTTAATTCTTAATAATAAAAAACAAATCCACAATTCCGTTTAGAAACAAGTGACATTATTGTAAGCCAAGCAACATGCGTTTTAGAAGACTGTCATACATACTGATTGTTGCACTTACCTTATTTGCCATTTATAGCAACAATAAATCTTGAATGTTGCTTAACTTTTTGCTTGAATCTTGAATTTTCTTGAATTTCGAATTTTGAATGCTGCTTAACTTTTTGCCTGAATCTTGAGAGTTATAAAATGCGTTTCTGCTAAAATCCCGTTGTAACTGAATCTTGAGTTGACTTGAATCTTGAATTTTATTGAATTTGGAATTGTTTTGAATATGCACTTTAATCGAATCTAGAGTTATTTTTTTTTTCTTGAACCATAAATTTATTTGTGTCTTGAGTTTGCTTGAATCTTGAATTGTTTTTCTTTAACCATAAAATCACTTGTGCCTTGAGTTTGCTTGAATCTTGAATCTGGTTTGCTTGAATGTGCTTTTGGGTCTAGAAATCAGTATCTTGAATTTGTTTTAGATTTGAATTAGCTTGAACTTTTAGTTAGTTTGTGCATTGAATTTATGTGAGTGTGTGGGTATGGGTGTGGGTGCGGGTGCGGGCCTGAAATTTCTCTTGAATCCTCAATACGAATTTTGCTTGAAATTTAAATTCACTTGAATCTTGAATTTGGGCTCTTCTTGGAAACTTGCTGTAGTATGGGAATTTTTTTTTAATTTGTCTTGCATGTCAAACCAATTTTTTCTTAAATAAAAAATTTTTGGACTTTTAGCTGAAATAAAGAGAACAAATTAATAAAACTTTATAAAATAACTAAAGTAGAATGAAATAGTCATTACCTTTTTGTTTATTTTGATTTATTTATTTCGTTTTCTTTCTTTCTTATTTTAAACTTTTCTAAGTGTATAAACTTAATATTAAACAATATAAATTTTGTTCTTTTCGGTTTTTTTTTTTAATATTAGCGTACAATTATTTAACATAAGTGTGGACAAACATTGAATAGTGAGTGTGAATGTGAGTTATTAAGGGGTCTACTATGTTTCGTTTCGAATTAGAGTAAACCCCCAGAGTAATGAGAGTGGGAAAGTGGGTAGATTCTCGTAACAAATAATTTAGCTTAAACTTAAATTTGTATAAAAAAAAGTATTTTAATTGTTTCAATTATTTTATATCTATAAATAATCTAAGTGAAGAATTAAATTCGATTTTAAAGTCTAACCACCTGGTTCACGATGTCGTACGAAAAAGATCGATCGACAACTTGTATTGAAAACAATAATAAAATAATAAGGGCCAATTTCACAATGTCGACAATGTTCGACTTGTCGCACACTTACATTTGAAACAGCAACAAAATATTAATGGCCAGTTTCAAAATAACGAAAGAAAACTTTAGACTTACAATTTATATTGAAAACAAAAACAAATTTTCATATTTTATTGTTGTTTTCAATATAAATTATTAGTCGAACATTTTCATTCGTTATTGTGTCGAACGTTCACTGTCGATAACGTGGGACATTCCGCAATAGTACGTTTCTACTACGAGCAAAACAAGTTGTTTTGAACAAAACATTTTGAATTGATTCCATTATATTGCAAGTGTTTTGAGTGCACCAATTTTCGAAATTAATTTGACGCTTATATAAATCAAATACATTTTTAGTACTTCATTTATTATGGCTTGTATTCTTAAAAAAAATAAAATATATTTGAAATGTATTTTAAAAATATTTTGTATGAAAAAAAATACATTTTAAACTCATTTTAAATTGTATGATTGTTTCCACAAAACAGGCAGTCGACTCGTCTAGAAAATTTGTATGAAGACTACTCAAAAAATTTAGTGCTTTTGATATAAATTTTTTGCTCAAGTCGAACGTCTGCGTTGTGAAAACAGGGTGTTAATATTAAAAATGTATGAGTGAAAACGTAGAAGCCTTATTATGCAAAGTGTAACTACACCCTGTTTCCACAACTCAGGCAGGCGACTCGTCGACAACATTTTTATGAAAATTACTCAAAAAACAGGGGGTTAATATTTAAAATGTATTAGTGAAAACGTAGGGGCTTTATTATGCGAAGTGCAGCTACCCTGTTTCCACAACTCAGGCAGGCGACTCGTCGACAACATTTTTATGAAAATTACTAAAAAAAATGGGTGGTTTTCATATAAATTTTCTACTCAAGTCGACCGCTCGTGTTGTGGAAACAAGGGGTATGCGTTGAAAAAATTTTCTTTAGATTTTGTTTTTGCAATTTGGCATTTACTTTGAGCAAAACAATTAGTCTAGCTTCACACACGGCAAGTTTTCTTGTACAAGTTTTAATTCACCGCAACAATATAATGTTTCTCTATCTTTCTTCCAGTTGAATTACAACTTACGCAGGAAAACTTGCTCTGTGTGTACCTAGACTTAGTGCCGGTCCAGACTTGCAATTTTTGTTGCAGCAACTTTTTATTTTTTAGTGCAAAAGAGCTAGAGAGGAATACAAAAAGTATATATTTCTATTTCAACACTCTCACACATATTCAAGATTTGATGCAACAAAAATTACAAGTCTGGACCGGGACTTATTGAAATCCTTTGATATTGTAAAACGAAACTCAATCTTTTTTCGAATTTGTCAATCACTTTTAATGGATGACACAATATTGCATTAGTAATTATCGAACAAACACAGTATTGCACAAATCATTTTGACTAGTTGTGGACCAAACACCCCGTTTTTGAGGTCATTTTGCTCGCATGGAATATGTATTGGAAAACCAATAGCAAATAGCGCTTTTGCGGAAAACCAGGGGGTCTACTCTGTAATTCGAAACGAAAGAAAATACTTTCGAATTAACATGTTTAAAACATACAAATTCGAAAGCATTTTCTTTCGTTTCGAATTACACAGTAGACACCTAGATTTTTATAGCCAATAAGTTCGTATATGGAAACGCTCTATAATCGAAAAATAAAAATCGACGAATAACATGAAAAAATATTATGAAAATTAAATTAATTTAAATTGAAATGCTTTTTTGTTTTAAATACTAAGTTTTCTCTGTGTGTAAACTATTTGAGAAAATTACAAAACAAAATTCGTTGATTTACGTTCGTAAGTCCCTGTCTACATTATGAAACATTTGCAGCGAAATTTTTGAGTTTATCAGCCCAATTATGTATAACGATTACACAAGCATTTTTTTCGTTTTTCCTATTTTTTCCCGAATATGAATAACAATTCCCAGGAAATATTTTCCCTATTACCATTGGCTTATTATGAATTAAAATTTCCCTGGGAAAAAAATTGCCATGGAAAAAATAAGTACATATTCTAAATATGGGGGAGAATTGTTTGCGAGTTATCGCCCCCAAAATTTTTGAAGGGAACTAATGCCAATATTTAAAAATCAAATTGATGTTGTAAGACAATGGTATAAGCATTTATTTAGAACAAAAAGTTTATTGTTATACTTCCCTCTTGTTTTAGGAACCTTCTGCTTTCAGAAATATACTAAAACACAGTCAAGCCTCCTTTAAGTTCGCATACATAATAGGTAGGTAAGGAAGAGTGGTGCTAAAAACGCACCTCCACTCGGAGACCCAGTTGGGTCCATTGTGATTGCATAATAGGCAAATGGAAGATTTATTTCCCTGTAATATTATTGGCAATGAAAACATAAAATTTTTATTAAATTTCTATAACGGAACTTTTGCGTTAGTACAAAATAAAATACATATAAACATTAAACAGCTGATATAGATTTTTCCCCTCCCGGTATTTGATTATTTCCCCAGCTTGTTAGAACGGAAGTAATTTTTTCCCGGGGAATAGAAAAAACTCCCCGGGTAAATTCATAATTGGGCTGTATGGATGAAAGGGGAAAGAGGAATGGAAAAGGGTATTTTATTTCATGTGCATGCAGTTATTTTAGCTTATTCTCATTCCCAAAAAGAGTGGAAGAATTGAGAAGAAATCTATAAAATATGTTAAGTTGCAAAATTTCAAAAGATAATATAAAAATGTTTCGCAGCAAATGTTTCATAGTGTGGATGATATCTAAAATGTATAGCCTTTCCTAAAGAGACTCTATTTAAACACAGTACATGTAAATATGTACATGTATGTACACACTTATAAATATGTATATGTATTGTGGGAAATAACACCATAAGTCATAAGTTATTAGGTATTGCGGTTAAGAGGAGTTATTTAGCTTATCAGCTTCTCAATTGCAAATATTACAATACAAACAACTCTTGCAATGTCGTATGGCAAAAATTATAATTTTTATAAGTAATTAAGTTTAGTTTAGTTTTTAATTTTTAATACGTATTAAAGAATTCGTTTAATTATTGTCAGTCTTAGAAATTAAATAGTTTTTGTTGCTGGTTGCTTGCTTGTTGGTTTGTTGTATTCTTGTTTAAAGTAAATTAACTGTTTAGTTTAAGGAGTATGTTTTGTTGCTAGTTGAGTTGTTCGGTGTAAGTTTTTGATTTTTGTTCTAGTGGTTTAGTTTTTTTTTTTTTTTTTGTTTTTTTGGCATAAGCTTTGATTTGAAAAAAAGTTGCATTAAAACATAAAATATTCGAAATTAACAAGCCTACTGGAAAAAAAGCCTACTTAAGTTGTATTTTTCATATATGTATGTAAATCAAAAAAAAAACTAACTTGGCCGGCTTTTATTTATTGAATTAAGTTTTCTGTTAGTATCCCCTATTTTATTATATTCTATTCGAAAGACATCAAGTTAATGGGCAAGGTTTGCGGTGTACGATTTTGCTGAAGTGCAAACTTACAAATAGAACTACACCACAATTGTGTGGTCTGTGGACTGTCGGTGCGAAATTTGTAGATGGTGCCCACAGTGCGATGATATAATTCAAATGTATTTTTATGTTTTGGATTGTCAATGACTTGAGCAAACCAACCCTCTAAGGGACACACTTTGCAGGGTTCGCGCTTAAAGTCACTGCGTTCACTGCCCTTAAAGGACTTGGGTGGAAAGTACACTAAAGAGTTGGCCCAAATTTGCAACCAGTAACGCTGCCAAGAGGCTACCGCTGGCTTGCGCCCCTCTTTCTGTACGGTTTTACGTCTAACGCAACCCTGCAAAGAGTTTGCTTCGTCCGAGGGCACACTAAGTGCTTTAACTTCCATCAAATGGCATGACAACACATCAGCATTATCGCTTAGATTGATGTGTATGCTGCCATTGGGTGTACTGCCGCACGGCAGCGGTTCCAATACAGAATCATCAAGTAGATGACGTTGTTGCAAGTGTTGGCTTAAAACACTATGATCATGGATATGGGCATCGAAGCATGCACCATTTTGACCTGTTACAGCATCGTTGGAAAAATTTGACTTACCGAAAATGCTGCAAAGAAAAGTGGAATAAAGATTTTATTAGTATTTGTTATTTTAGCAAAAAAAAAAAAAAACGTGCATTTATAACTAACAAACAAACAAACGAGAAAAAAAAACGTTTCAAAAAAAAGCTTCAAATTATTTTGTTTAAACAAAGCGCACAATTAATTTAAAAAGCAAACAGTTCTTGCAAATAAAAAAAAGTGTTAAAAGGGGAAGAATTTAAAATTAAATAGTTTTCTATTATTCAAGAGTGTCACATAATTTGAGCGAAAGTGAAAATATTAATTTTTTTTAGATCATAGGTTGGTTGTAAGCAAAAAAATATTTTTAACACTTTTTAATGCACTAATAATCCAAAACTAAAATATTAAAATAAATGTAAAAAACAACAACAGCTATACATTGCTTTGGCAAGAATAAAGTGTTGCCACACAAGCATTTTTGGCCGGGTGCAGTTAAGTTAATAACTTATGTTGTTTTTCGGAGTTGTTTTAAGTTTAACATTTGTTAACGCATTTAAAATCCCAAATTATTATTTTACTTATTCAGTCAAATATTTTTTATTAAAAATTCATCGAAAAAATATTTTCTGATTGACAAAAAAAAAAAACTTTATTTCCTTTGTGATTCTTTTTAATGATGGAAAAGTGCGCGAATGAATAAAAGTTTTTATTGCGCTACGAAGTAAAAAAATTTTAATTTAAGTGTTTATTTATAAATCTCATTTTAAGCGACAAGCATGCAAAACTCGTAGATATGCATTGATTGACAGGTTTATTTGATCGTCTCCAGGACCAAAAAAAAACCCCAGTGAGCTGGTTCTTGCGGAACTAGCAACATGCATAACTAAAACAGGTGCTCAACTATAAATAAATAGTAAGTATTATTTATTGCCACAACAATAAGTGAATAATAATTTTTTTGCGAAATCTATACAAGCTTAAAAGATTTTCACTTTCGAACAAAACGGACACCCATGATACCCTGCTTCAAACAAAGTATAACTTAACATATTGAAAAAAGGAAACTACACAGCTATTTACAGCTAATTTCAATTTAAAGCAATAAAGTTAACGATACCTAAAACGCAAAATGCCCTATCTCACAAAAAATTTTAAATTGGACTTCTTTATAAAGTACGTTGTATTTCATCAATATAATCGCTGCAAAAGAAAACTAAATTAACATTTGAAGAATTCGAATTGAACACCTGGATATTTGAAAATGTAAAATTATGAAAATGTTAGTTAGGGCGTTTTGCATTACAGGTAACGATATACAACTTCCAACAAAAATAAAAGTATTTTTCGTTTTAATCCCTTTTCAGCAAAGTTTTGAAGCCTAAAATAAATTTTGGACAACATATTTTCATGAAGACAGCCGCCCTAGTCATTGGCCGATCTTTTTTGAGCTGAAATAAAATATTTAAGTTTTGCAGGGGATGTTGCCAGCTTCAGCAATTCCCTTGCATACGCATACGCATTTTATTTTTATCAATATTTTGTTCAATTATTCGACTAAATTTTTAATGTATTATTGGAATAAATTTTTTATTCGAATAGATTTCGTAATCGATTAATAGTATAATTTTTTTCTCGAATAAATTTTTTTTTTGGATTTTTCGAATAATTATTTTTAATATATGTACATACATATATATTTATATACTTTTTATTCGACTATTCGAAGTTCTGAGGTCTAAAATAAGTTTTTGACAACATGTCTACATGAAGATAGCCACCCTTTTCATTGGCAGACCTTTTTTGATTTAAAAAAAATATGTAGTTTCGCTGTTGAAATTGGAAGCCAGCTGCGGCAATTCCCCTACCAACGCATAAGCATTTTATTCTTATCAATATTTTATTCTATTATTCGAATAAATTTTTAATGGATTATTGGAATCAATTAATCGCATACATTTTTTTAATCCATAAATTCGAGTCAGCTGTTTTGTTGTACTAATCGTATAAATTTTTTCTCGATTATTCGAATATATTTTTTATTCGAATAATTTTTTTTCATAATGGAATATGACACAAGAATAAAAAAAAATCGAGTGCAAGAGTTAGGTGTAAAAAAAAAATTTAATCGAGTGCTCGGATAAACTTTGCTTTGTTCGATTAATCCAATAATTTTTTTAATCGATTAATCGAACCAATTTTTTGTTCGATAAATTAGAATTAGATGTTTAATCAATCGAATAATTTTTTTAATCGATAAATTCGATTCAACTGTTTTGTTGCATTAGTCGAATAAATTTTTTATTCGATTGTTCGAATACATTTTTTATTCGAATAATTTTTTTATTTTTTGATAACAGAATATGACAAGAATAAAAAAAATCGAGTGCAAGAGTTATGTAGTTGAAAAAAAAACACTTAATCAAGTATTCGAATAAACTTTGCTTTATTCGATTTTTCGCATAGTTTAAAAATAAATGAACAACACATATAAAAACAAGCCAAATCGAGTGCAAGAGTAAGTTGCAAAATTTCATTTAATGGAAGTCATATTCATTTTTGTTTCGAAATATTAAATTATCTTAAAAAATCTTCAATTTATATTTCATAAATATTAAAAAAATTTATATTAAGCGAGACTAGTGCAAACCTAAATTAAAATGTTTCATAGCGTCTAAATATCTACTAAATATCTCGAGCAAAGAAATATATGACTTAGACCACTTTCATAATTAAGGGCACATACATATGTACATATGTATTACGAATAAATTAACAATACAAATAAAAATAAACGAAGTCGAGTGCAAGAGTTAGTTGAGAAAAAAGGTTTAATCGATTGATCGAATAATTTCTCTTTTATTCGATTATTCGCATAAATTACGTATAAAAAAATATTGATTTTGCTTAGTTAAAAAAAATCGAAAATCTCCGTTTCTTATTTTTCGGCAAAAGTTCATTTCTGCCACATAGATCAACTCCATTTGATTATTTTAGAAATATATTTGCTCGATTTGTTTTTGCGCTTTTTAATAAAAAGCTTAGTAATTTATTTTTGTTAATTTATCCCATTGTACGAATAAAGTTTTTTTTTATTATATAATCAACTTTTATTCGAACCATTGTGAACTCGAATAATTGACGTGTGTGGTAAACTACATGAAAACGTTGCGATTTTATAATCCATCATAGTTTATTTTATTCGACAACTTAGATAAAATATTTTTCTACAACTTCTATTCGAATAATGTTATTCATGCATTATTCGAATGAATTTGGAATATATGCGATTAGTTGGATGAATTTTCGAATAATTTTTAGCTCAAACAATTGATTACCAAGTGTACTCAATATGAACTAAGCCGGATTTTGGCTTTCAAATACACATATTGAAATGTATTACAACAACAACAAAATTCAAACTAAAAGTTCCAGCAAATATATTTGGGTAAACAAATTATAAACACGAATGCAATTAAAATAACTTGGGGAGTTCAAAAAATAAAAAAATGGAAAGACACTTTTTCTAGTTTTATTTTTTGGCAAGAAAGGTAAGAGACCAAAAAAGGAGCAGCAGGCAGGCATTTCAAACTCAAAGGGGAATCTAACGAAACGAAATTTCAAATGGATTTACAATACAAATATTGAATTATAATTTTGTTTTTCTTTTTTGCAGCATACAATTTAAATTCTCAAGCTTTTAATTTAAGTATAGTAAAATAAATAAAATAAATTGGTTTTGACGTAAGAAGCGGATGACCGGAAACAACTCACCGACAATGATATGGACAACGTTTATGTGTTGCGGTGGTAGCATTGACAACAATGCCAGATTTCGTTAGCATTATAAGTGAGCAATGACACTTTTGTGAAAAATTTCGCGGCAAACTGGTGCTACGAAACCTACATACACACATTTGATCGATAGATAGGTAAAGACAGAGATAGTAATAATAATAATAATAATTTAAAAATATATTAAACACATAAAAAGTTAACAAAAAGAAAAAGCTCACGCACGCAGACACAGCAATTGCACAAAAACAAAAAATGATACATACATTGAAATACACGACAAAATGTACACATTTATAATGATTTCAATTAATTTTTAACAGACAGTTTTAAGAATTTTCACAGAAAATGAAAACAAACATATTGAGATCCAATGAAATGGTGTGAACATGTTGTAATTATGTGGATAGCAGTGAAAAGGAAGGATAAAAGAAATTTATTTTAAAAAAAGTAGTGAATTTGTAAATGAATTCGTTCAATGATTTATTTAAAAAATAATAATAAAGAAATAAAGCCATACTTACTTTGTGCCGAGACTGCGACATTTACGATGACCGGGTATAAATTTAACTGGCGCCGAATTCACTACTCGTACTGAAGCCGATGTTTTGGCGGGTGACAGATTCAAACAGGCCAAGGCCGGTGTAACAGCATCCACATTAAATGATTCTTTAGAACTACAAGAAGAAGAGCTGGGAACCAGAGGCGAAATGGGTTCCAATTTTAACGATTTCCTTAAAATAACAAAAAAAAACACAAATTAATTTAATACGATTGATTTTGACTAAAGAACCAGCCATTACTTACTTGTATTGTTCTTCCTCGAATATATTTTGCAATTCTTCTATGTATCGTATGGAGGTTAAATACTTTTGTGTTGCCTCTATGGGTTGTATATGGGTGTAATTCGATTCCTGATAATTGGCTATAACTCTCAATATATTATTCATACGTATGCGACGAGATTCTGGTTCGATGCCATCCTTTTGCGGATAAGCTAAATCGATGTATATCAAATCGGTGAGAAATAAACCCAAATAGGGTATACAAGGTAAACGTAAGCTTTCCAAATAGGCCCTTAAGTTTTCCCAGTTATTCTGATCGCTAAATATATCACTCAGACGTTCGTAGCTTTGCCTATCCTTTTTTGCTAGATACGACCAAGTTTTCTTCAGCCTATAAATGCTGGCACTTTGCATGGCCGATATAATCGCAAACAGAGAATGTAGATTATTAAGTTCGTGAAGTTTTTTGGCAACCTGTTAGAAGAAAATTATTTTAAAAAAAAGAAAGAGAAAAATCAATAATTGATAATACAGTGGAATCTCTCTTGAGCGGACACTGAAGGGACCACGGAAATGTGTCCGTACAAGGGGACTGTCCGGTCAAGAGGAAACTAAACATCTAAATGGAGCGCTGCCGGGACGTGTCAAAAGTGTCCCTCCAAAGGGGGTGTCCGCCTATAGGAAGTGTCCGTTAAGGGAGATTCCACTGTATATACATATATCGCACCCTAAATACAAAAGGGGCACAACTCAAAATTATAAAAGTGCTTTTGCTTTTTTATAAAACAGGTAATTGAAGAAATTTATAACGACCCCAACAATTTCTTTTGCAATACAGTCTTCTTGAAGAATATAAAATACCATTATGGTTGTTTTTATGTGACATACTTGCGTCATTTGTACAGTATCAACAGTTGTTTGCAACTACTCAGCATCTGAAATTTTTTGAGTTGTGCCCCTTTTGTATTTAGGGTGCGATATGTATAGTGCCAATAGTGCAAATGAGTGTAGTTTTATTTAATAATTCACTATAAATTTTTTTTAAAAAAGCTTTTTTTTAATTTTTTTAAAAGCTTCATATAGTAAAACTGAGGAGAGTATTATCTTTAATATACCGTAAGAGCTTTTTAAATTTACTTGTTAAAAAAATGTAATCGAGCTTAAAAAAGCTTTTTAGTAAAGCTTTGAGGAATTTTTTTGTAATTTATACTTCTTAAATGTATAAATTACAAAAAAAAAACATATTTTTTAAGTTAGTGGAACAATATTTTTTCTTATAAAAAGTTTTTTTTGTTAAATCGTGGTGAATTTCAAACACGGCAACACAATATTGTGATGAATTTCGAATGTTCAAGACTAATAATAAAATATGTATTACAAAAACGGAAATAATAAGCAATCACGTCACAACTATTTTCTATTTTAAATGGATACGTTTTCAAAAATTTACTTCCATCAAACATTTGATAAACTCACCTTTATGAAATGCGCCAGTATCTCGGCTCTCTGTTTCGGCTGCTCGCCACTGAGAATCTCTTGGACAATCCAGAAACTGGTGTGATTAAAACGTTTTGTAAATGCAACAATATTCGGTGTAATAACGTGTTTATCCTTTTTGGTCCAGGCACAACTGGTCAACTCATCTGGTTGTATGGCAGCAAAAATAGGAAAATCCAATAAAGTCAATTGATTGGCTAATTCATCGGCGGGTATGCGTAAAGCACTTATAATTGTAGAATCTAGAGAAGTGTTGCCAGAGGTGTGACCGGGCAGGCTGTTCGATTTTATTGAAGGAGGGCCAGCGCTGCAAAATAAAATAAGTTAAACATTTTTTTTAAATACAATGTAACTTATAACTTACCCTACACCGTAGTAGTTACCCGGCGAATCCGGTGAGGAGGAGAAAGCATTTAAGCAGCCAATGGAATTTTTGCGCCTTGACGATTTTATATTCAAGGACTTGCTTATATTCTGTTTGGTGGGCGAGTCTGCCGCTTCAAATTGAAAGCTGTGTGTTGACTGTGTGCTGTCTTTGCGCTGGCGCACATACGCTATAGTAGCCGCCCCATTGGCAGTGCCATTAACACTGCCATTGCTGCCGCTGCCAGAGAAACGTTTTGAATTGCGCAGACCTGCATATAAACCACTCAGATTAGTTTTATTGCCCAACGATATGTTGTCATAATGATCGTCATCGTAACGTTGTTGTTGTTGTTGTTGTTTGGAACTCATACGCTGTTGATGCTGATGACGTCGGCATGCTGAGCCTGGCGATTGATTTACCAATGGACCACTGCCCGTAGAAACATCACTCATGGGCGAAGTGTCGCGAGCTAAATTTATAGAGCAATCATCTCGCTGACTGCCCGTGCTGCTGCTGCTAAATTCCACATAACGTAAATTATCATTCGATAATTCTCGCGTTATTTCCGAATAACGCATCATTACAGTTTCGCTTTGTTTTCAAGATTTGGTTGGCTCTTTACCATTCATGTATTCTTTGTGTCGACACATTTATTACAGAGCTTGAAAGGCATATTTTTTGTTCAAGTACCAGCTTGTACTCATGACGTTTTGATAAGTTCTTTTTTTGTTTGTTTCTTTGTTATTTGTTCATTATTTTCAAAATTCATTTACATTTCCGTATGTTGCCGCTTTTGAAATGATTTCGATGTCGTGAGATATTGAATTTAGTTTGTAAATGCGTTGTTGTTTCTGCTTCTCCGTTTCTAATACTAATGATCTTTAATTTTTTTTTTCATCAACTTTTTGTTTATTAAAGTTTAATATGGTTGGTGTTTGCTAAACGAAAAAAATAGGAAAAACAAAGTAAAATATTTGCGATTTTAAATATTTATATTTTAATTGCTTGCTTAATTATAAATAAAGGAAATTTTGTATTTCTTGTTAATTTTTATGGAAAACCACGTCATACGATTTTTATCGGCAACACTTTGGCCTCGGCAACCTTCAATAATTATTACACGCTAATTTAAGATCAACCACCAGACACAATTTATATTTATAAACATAAATTCCTATACAGTGTGGAGATTGATGCGAAAAGATTCCAGAGTATTGCACTAGTGTACATATATGCATACAACTTGTATACTTGATTTGTTTTTATTATTTGGGAAATAAGAAAAAAAATTAAAAAAAATTTTTTTAGGGAATGTCGAAATGTACTCGTAATATTACAGTAGGTGTGTTCGAGTACTTTTCCAGTAAAAGCCTTATGCCCTAATTCTGTTCGACGAATGTATTGTCTTGTCTATGGACGAAAAAAAGAAGCAGTTTTGATTCTTTAAAACAATTAGTATTTATTGTCTATGCTACAATGTTCGTGTATTTGCTTTATGATTTTGTTCTAAACATTATATCCAACACATATTTTTTCATATATTTTTCAAACTATTGTATAATAATTTAATTGAATTTTTATGTTTTAACAACTTGGCAATAATATTTATATTTTTCATTGTCAAAGACAACAAGCATTTTTGAAGAAAATAATTTAGAGACTTCAAACACAAGAACTCAGAAGCATTTTCAAACAAAAACGTCCTAAATCTTCTTACTGAATTAGGGCATTACTTACTGAGTAAATAACTGAGTAAATATTACTCAGTAGATAAAGAAATTACTCTCAATAAAAATATTTACATATAAAAGTACGCGAAGGGGAAAATTTTAAAATCCAGTAAAATTATACAACAGCTGATTGCTGACAATTTTGGCGCTAAAAAATTATTCGAACATTTCAAAATAATATGCAATGTAATATGTATATGAAAAAAATTATACATACTATGTACATATCGTCACCTTAAATGCAAACGGATCTAACTACAAAAAAATTCGAAATCGAGTTGTTTATTGATTATGGTTCATTTTATCAAACTACATGTTCACGCTAATATTTGGACCTCTGCGATCAAAAATGACGACTTTATTAAAGAAATTCAAATGGACGTAATTACGAATCCATAATTTTTTTATGACAAGGAACGTAACTAGCGTAAAAGCTTAAATCTATGTACATATATAATAAATTCATTAAAGTGCGACTATGACTCGCGCACGAGGCGTTCCGTACCGACACTAGATATGTAGTACTATACGAACTTTAGCCTAAAATATTTGTCGTTTTGGATTTTTTTCGGTTTTGTTAATATGGCGTTTTTTAGTTTTGGCGTTTTTGGGGTTTTTTTTTTTTTGATTTGGCGATTTGTTTCAGTTTTTGGCACTTTTTTCTCGTTTTGGCGATTTTTTTTTCGGTTTTTGACGTTTTCTTTCATTTTGGCTATTTTTTTATTTTGGCGATTTTTTTATTTTGGCGATTTTTTTATTTTGGCGATTTTTTTTTCATTTTGGCATATTTTTCATTTTGGAGATTTTTTTTTCATTTTGACGATTTTTTTCATTTTGACGATTTTTTTCATTTTGACGATTTTTCCGGATTTTGGTGATTTATTTTAGTTCTGGAACTTTTTTTTTAATTTTGCGTTATTTTTCGTTTTGGCGATTTTTTTTCCAGATTTTGCTGATTTTTTGTCGGTTTGGCGATTTTATAATTTTGTTATGTTTTAGTTTTGCCGTTTTTGAAATTTTCAAGAGTTTGCCTCTTACGATTTCCAAGATACTGTAAGTTGTCAAAATTACATAGTCAATAGAGCACAATTTAATTTTTTTTTAATTTTAGTGTTAACTGTTGTAGTCTGTATAAAAATACAACATTAAAATTTTTCAAGTGTCTATATACGAGTAGGAACCGTAAGTAGCCAGCTCTTGAAATTTTCAAACACGCTGAAACTAAAAAATTATAAAACCGCCAAACCGAAAATAAATCGCTAAAAACCGAAAAAATCGCCAAAATGAAAAAAAACGCCAAAAGCCCAAAAAATAACCAAAACGAAAAAAATGCCAAAACTAAAAATCTCTAAAACTAAAATAAATCGCCAAACCGAAAAAAACGCATAAAAGCCAAAAATAAAAAATATCGCAAAATCCAAAAACCGAAGAAATCCCAAAAACGAAAAAAAAATCCAAAATATTATATTCGGCCATGTCACAGAACTCAATTCCGTTCGGAATCGGAATTAAATCCACTCCATTTTTTTTAGAAGATGGTGCCTAAAAAAGAAAACTAAAATACGGAAATTTGTCAGGTGTCTTCAGACTGCCACGGTATTCTGGGGTATTCTTCGGCTAGAGCTTGACATTTGGAGGTTTATTCAATTCCGATTCCGAACGGAATTGAACTCTGTGACATGACCGTTTATATAGGCTAAAGTTCGTGTGCGAGTCAAAGTCGCACTTTGCTGAATTTATTGAAAACTAAGTTCGAAAATTTTGTCGCTTAAGCTTTTTCGGCGGTTACGGCACGATATGTACATGTAATCAGAATTTTTAAATTTCTTTTTACTTGCAACTGATGTCATACATTTGATTGTCTTTTTTTTTTTTGTAAAAAAAGTGTCTTTATTCCATATCACGGAATGAAATATGAAATGTTGCATGTACATACATACATACATACACATAAACGTTTAAATAAAGGAAATATTTTTGAAGTTAAATAAGCATGAACTTTTTATCTGTGAAATTAATAAATTGTGGTCAATAAACCACAGTGAATATTGCGGTAGATTTTTTTTCTTAAATATTTAAAAATATGCTTCATCAAAACCCAACAATTACTTATAGTTAACGAACAATACAAATACATTAACCCTTTGGGGTAAAATGCGGCCTCGATTGGAAGCTCGCTTCATCAAGAAATAAAAAATTTCCAGATATGTCAATAAGCTGCCGTAAACAGGTCAGTTTGATATGCTTTGATGCTCTTTTTCCCGAGCATGTGATACTTTGAAAATGAAATTAGTTCTATTGAGTAATTTTTGCCATCGCTAAACTTGCAATATTTATATTAATTGCAATATGAACGAAATGAGAATTCTGTTGCAAGTGTTTTTTTAATTCACGTTAAAAAACGTTCCCTAGGTAGCACCGGTAACACAGTCAAATCTTTGTAAATAATTTTATTCTTAAATTGTCAAAATATTTCACAATCGTATGAAGTTTTGTTTTAAAGCAAACAAATTCTCAAGCAAATTTTTTTTCGCAAATTTTCACAACACATATCAGTCATGATACCAACTGTTCACACGTTCGGAAATTTCCACGCGAAATTTTATTTATGATAAGCCTGTATATAAATTTCCAAATGTTGCGACTATAAAGGATTAAAATAAGTTAAATGTAAGTATGTGAATTCTAATATTTGCTTAGCTACTGTTTTCTTTATGACTAGAAAACGATATCAGCGTGTGTAATTTAGCCCGTTCAGCGTAAGTCATACATTTTAAGACGCCCATTTTTATCGCTCAAATGAAAATTAACAAATATCTAGAGCAAAATGGAAAAAATAGCAAAAACAAAATTGCGCCAGCAAAATAATTAAAATATATAGATATAATAAATAAGCTACAACAGAAGAATGAAATCAACAAATGCTAAAATCATAAAATATAAACCGCCAACGGAAATACTCGTACATATCAAAAAAAAAAAAAAAAAAAAAAAAATGTTAAGAAAATGTTTACAGCGAAAATAAAACTTTTCTGCTTGTTTATCAATTTAAAGGGAAATACTCGTACAGAGCACTTTTGTGATAGAAAGCGAAAACAGCAGGTGTTTTTTTTTTAATTTCAAATCATAGAAAAAAGTTATGAGATTAATTTTTTTTGTAACCATAAATCGCTTTGAAACGTCCGAAAGAAGTTGATCTTTCAGAGACTATTTTAGCGAAATTAATATTTCGCCAAATGTTCTTACACAGTGATGCCAACTTTTTAGACTCAAAACGCGTAAAAATTTTTGAAAAAAGGGCTTAAAAGGGCTAAACTGAAAAAATATACGTTTAATGCAACATAAATTAAATTTTTTTTGGAAAAAGCGCGAAAAGGGGCTAGTTTTAAATGTTTCTGTTGAAAATCAAAGCTAAAGTAAAGTAATTTGTTAGAAAATAAATAACTACCATGAAATGAACACATAGCTTGATATATAACATTTCAATAAGGGACATACATATTTCATTTACATTTCTTCAAATTTTGAAGAAATAGAACATTTTTCAATATTGTTTCTTCTTTTTTAAATTGGCAAAGCAAAATTAGAGAAGAAAATTAGTAAAACAATGCTGTCACGTTATTTCATAAGTCGATATTGCTAGATTAAAGAAAGAAAAAAATTCGGAAAAATTTATATGTAGACATATCGAGCAAAAAGTTAAAAGGGGCTAAAAGGGCTGAAAGATAATTGTAAAAAGTGCTAGATAAACGCGTTTTATAGTTTCGGGCCAAAAATTTTTTTTCGCGTTTTGAGTGACTGAAAATGAGCTAAATCTAGCCCGAAAAGGGCTAAGTTGGCATCACTGTTCTTACACTATCATCCATGAATCGTGAATTATTCGGCAAGTAGCATACTTCTCTTCGACACATATTCCAAAAGCATTTAATTGGAATGCAATACTCAATGAAAAAAATTGGAAGTAATTATTCAGGATGTAGGTACTTTTTCTCTACTTGCAAAATATCAATATTTGCGTATTTTTGGCTTTTCCGAAATCGATTATTTACAAAATCCATATAATTAATTAAGAAGCCATTTCACGCATGCAAAATTGGAGATCATTATTTATTTATTATAACATACTGTACAAAGTAAATTTGCATAATATGGTGTTGCACAAATATGGGCGGATTAACTAGACCATATGACCAAGATGTTATTAATAGTATTTTAAAAAAGTTTTGTGACTGACTGTACACGACCTATGGCTTCACATAAGAAGTAGCAACGTGGTTGTTAAAGAAATTCCACAAAAGAACTGCAAGATTATACTGTAATCCGTGGCAGATCAGTCAATGTTTTAATCGAAAATAGGGCTCGATTTGTTCAATTAAAAATATAATAACAAGTAACAAGTAGAGTTATAAAATACACAAAAAGAGATCAACGATTAAAGGTAAGGATGTAAAATTAATAATAGCTCAGTATTAAAATAAAATATTTTTAAACATTTCGTCGATTGATAATTTAATTGTCGTATGTGGATTTTGATAGTTTCGAGTAAATTGAGTTTTAAGTTTGAAAATTGTATCAGCAAGTGTCACATACGACAAACTCAACACTCCATAACTCGCAAACCGTATGAGGTATCGAAAAACTGATTAGGTCAAATGAAAGATCAGTTCGGAAAATAAAAATTATTCTCAGGTTGAACAAGTAGAAGTTGAGCAAAGCAAGATAGCACAATCTATTGTAATGGGTGGAGAGCTATTATTATGGAGCAATCTAACAATTGCTCCATTAACATTTAAATTCAATATAGAAATTTCCACCACAAGTTATTTCCCACTCTTCTTTAATTTTTTTTAGGTATTCTCTATTTTAGGTGCACTCTAAAAGCATCTCTTCCACGCTTTTGTTGTAGCTTTCAGTAGTAATCCTTCCCTGATGATGCATGAACCTTAAGTAAATCAAATAAGTATCGATCTTAACTCAAAACCGCAAAAAATCCACATACGACATTTAAGTTATCAACCGACGATTTATAGAGACAATACTTTCATTTTGCAGGGTATATCATTTCCTTAGGTTTCCAAGATCCACTCCTAGGAAAATACCACAAAGAACCAACTGTAAGTCGTAGTTTACACTATGCAAGTCTTATCGCTAAGCTGATTAGTTTGAGGGAGAGAGAGACGAGGGGAGCATACACGTTTCTTTTCCCCTCGTCTCTCTCTCTCTCTCTCTCTCCTAACAAACTGATCAGCTGAGCAATAAGACTTGCATAGTGTAAACTATGTTGACTCGCCCAGAGCTGTTATGGCGAGTCGCCATAACGCCATAGCCAGCTTAAATTAGTCGTGACATAGCCATAATGCCATAGCCATAACCAAACCAAAATTCAATTGGTTTCTATGGTGAGAGCTATGGCGTCATGGCGAGTCACGTATAATCAAATACAGTGTTGCCCCTTAGTTTGGTTCGAACGGCTGTTTTCTATGGCTATGGTTATGGCACGTCTGATTGCACCTTTACTTGCTATTCTTAAGCTGAAGGTCTATACGATCCGTTCAATGCGTAGTTGCGTTTTATGCATGTGTCAAAAAGTAGAATCAAAGTAATTGTATGTGGCAAGTTACAGAACAAAACGCAAAGAACGTATAGACGTATAGACTTTCTACTTTTGTATCCGTCGCATGCATCATGCTCTCTTTTATAGCCAAATGTTCGTGTGGTGAATTAAATTTTTTTCTCTTTTTGCATTAAAACAACAAAAATACTTGCGCATAAGACGTATTGCATGTAACTTGAATTTAGAATCGGAGAGAATGTACAGAAACGCATACCACGCATAAGCAAAGAACGGATGGCATGGACCTTCGGCTTTATTGTGGGCCGTAAAATTGATTGTAAACTTTTTGCACTGTTGAATGAAATACATGGTATCGAAACAGGCGTATTTTATTCTACAAAGATTTTTTTCTCATACTGAAACAAAAAGTTGTGTTGAACTTGCTTTGGTGCCACCAAAAATTTAAAAACGCACCGAAATTTAAAAAAAAGCGCACCAACTAAGGAATTTTTCGCACAAAAAAAACGTTTTAAAAACCACCAAAAATGGGGCAAAACGCACCGAGTTGACAACGCTGTAAAACAAAACAGTGTGGCCAACCCAAAATATTATCAACGAAAATCACCCGTTATTTGAACAAAGAAAAAAATGTTCAGCTTCATGGAGTTTGAAATTTGAATAAAGTTTTGTTAATCTAATGCTTCTGTTTATACATATTAACATTTCAATGAATATGTTATTTTTTTATCATAAAATGAAATTATTTCTTTATCTCTACTTACCAATTCACACGTTTGCATTTATTTAAAATAGAAAAGATAGAATAAATAATGAAGCATGTACATATGTGTGTATATAGTGGCATAAAAAATTCTCATAAATATCCATTGGCCACATGCGTTGTGGCAAATAAATTTTTTTCATTTGCTGATTTTCAAAGCAGTGCGACACAGCTCAGTGTTTTTAAATGACATTACAATTTTTCATTTTTATTGTTTTTTGTTTCTATTTTTTAAACGTTTTTTATTTAAAATAAATTATTTTTTAACGAAGTGCTTCAAAATCATTGAAAATGATCCGCATCTCAATACCGTGAGTTTTCTTATGAAAACTGAAGAGCAATCGAAACGATGGAATTGCAAACTATACAATTTTTACCTTTCCCCATACATTCTGCGAGTTACACCGGATGTTTATTTAAAATTCTTAACTAAACAAAATTTAACACCAACACAACATACAAGACACACACACACACATACACACACACAATAATGGGTGTATGTATGTTTTCATAACTCCAAGTGTAAATTTTAAATGGAATGTCAATCATAAGATTTTGTATATAATATACATACACCCACCTTCAACTGCCTGCCGTGAAGGATAAAGCCATAATTGTTGTATATATTTTGCTATTGTTTTTGCTTTAAAAACACAAGGCGTTATAAAAATTTATAAATATTAATAAAGCCACAGTCGGTCGGTCACATGGTGATAATGATGCTGATGATGATAATGATAATGATGCAAATATTTATTTAAACTTTTACTCGATATTTTACTCTGTTTGTATGAATAAATTTAGAGCTTAATGCTCTTATGCAAAAACGATTGTTAAAGTTAAAGCATGCTTTAAAACCGGTTTTGCCATACAAAATTCGTTTATTAAACCAACTTTAATTTTAATAATCGTTTTTGCATAAGGGGGTAAATATCTATTGGAAAATCTCTTCCAAAACGTTTCATCTTTGTACGGATACTTGTATGTAGTTTAGTGCTTTTAGTGTATAGTGGTGGGCAAAATTTTAGGGAGAGTTTAATGTTTTTATTTTATAATCATCCAGTTGTCAACATCAACGTCACGTCCGTGACTTTTCGAACTTCCCTCGTAGTTATATGAAATGCAACACTGTTCCCATCAAGTACCACCTGTTAATAGACTACTGTCAAATTTTACGCAAGTGTCGTCATTTACTTTGCGTTTATCAGCTGTTCAAAGCATACAACCTCGTGTATTTTTCTAAAAATGGAAAAAAGTGAATTTCGAGGGCTCATTAAACATTATTTTTTTGCAAAAAAAAACCGTCAATAAAACCAAGGAAAAGCTCGATAAATACTAAATACTGCACTATCGATTTCAAGTAAAAAAAGTAGTTTATTGACTTTCGATGTGGGCGCACAAATACAAATAACGCTGAACGTTCTGTACCCCATTTCTGTAACTTGTGAGAAGTTCTCGCATAGAGAAAAATTAAATAATTACATTGGTTGTCCTATTTTACACAGGGTTACTCACATAAAAACTTATATAAACTTACAAAAAATATCAACAAATACAGTTTTTTTCTTACTCACCCTGTGTTTAACAGGATGATAACAATGTTTTCGACTCGAAAAGTTCTCACATTCCTTAAGGCCGTTTCACACTATAATACAAGTATTAATACTTTTGACGAAAATGCATCCCTAATCTAATTTCTGTTTCAAAAATTTCAAAAGACAATAACAACTCAACATGTCAGAGTTGCATTTTCCACAAAAGTATTAATACTTGTATTATAGTGTGAAACAGCCTTTACAGAAACGAGGCACTGGACGGCCAATTGAGGTCAGTACATCCGAAAATTTCGAAAAAATCCACGATATGGTGTTGGCTGATCGAAGAGTAAAAGTGCATGAGATTGTTGATGCCATAGGTATCCCATATGGCTCAGTGGTTTCTATTTTGAATGATTACTTGGGTATGATAAAGCTTTCCGCAAGATGGCTGCCGTGTTTGCTCACAATCGACCACAAACGCAAGTGCAGTTTCCATGGCACAAATCCATGCATAGTGCTTCAAATTGCTCCCTCATCAGCCCTATTCTCCAGATTTAGCCCCTAGTGACTACTTCCTATTTTCAAACCTAAAGAAATGGTTTAGCTCCAACGATGAAATTAGTGACCAAACAACTGCCTATTTTATGGACCTCGAAAAATCCTATATTTTGGAAGTGATACAAAAACTGGAACTATGTAAGTGTATTGAGTTAAAAGGATATTATGTTGAATAATAAATTTTTGTTTTGCAAAAAACCGTGTATCATTCAAAAAGCCACGGACTTATTGATCCACCCTGGTACAATGCCAAAAAATTGGGGCGAGTCTACCCGTTGGTAAAAACAACTGACAGCTTTTGTTAGGAACAGAAATAGACAGTCAAAAGCACAAACTTGTTCTCGACAGCGGTTAGACAAGAGGCAATTTTTTGGTATTGCATTAACGTGACGTCGATATTGACAATTGGAATAACTGTGCATAATTTCTTATAAAAGTTATAAACAATGAAAACATAAGTGAGGGTGATGTTGATTGAAGTAGTTGACTGAAGTAGTAGTACCACTCAAAAGCATCAAACTCAATTAATGTGAGATTAAGTTAATTATCGTATTAGCTAATTAGAGGAATAAACTAATCTTACGGGACTGTTCTGCAAATCACCGCATGCCAAATCACGGTGATTTCTAAAAATTAATAAAAGCTAAATCATTGCTTTTGTATATTTTACGCTTTATAGCTTTGGAAGTTGGAAGAAAATATGCTATTATAAATGAAAAATACTTAAAACGCAATAAAATCCCATTACCAAGTCAGCTATTAACAGTTTACTTTTGAAATCACGTGATTTGAAATCACCGTGATTTTCAGAACAGGGGGGTTAATCTCGAACCCAAAAAGTCGCCCTTAAAGTTTAAACGCGCTGTCTTGAATAACTGCTAAATTATGCTTAAGGATTTTTTCTTATTGCCACATAAATAATGACAGCGAAGATGGGCTTTAAGCCCGAAAGTAACAGAAATTTGATTTCTTACGAGCAAGAGGAAAGAAAATTCCTGTATTTGAGGAGTTACCAAAAGTCTGGCATTGCCAATCGCCAAAAAAAATAGACATTTTGAAAAACATCTGCAACGAGAGACAATCAACAATAATTTTAAGCACAACTGTAAACATGTGTGTTTGCATATTTAGCGGCCTTTTGTTTATTGTTTTTAATTTAAATTTATTGCATATATTTTCTTTTTCATTTTCATACTGCTACGTATGAAAATAATGTATGTAGATATTTAGCCACTGTGTGTGTTTCCCAAAAAAAAATAAATAAACAACAACAAAAGCAAAATTAAATAAAATGTAAAAGAAATAAAAACATTTTACAAAATACTTTCCTGGCTGCCTGGGCAAAAAAAAAAACAACGTTTCTGAAGTAAACATCTATCTATTCATTTGCAGTCGTGGTGTACGTGCATTTAATCTACAAATGCAATGAATGTTCAATTTTCTACTTGCTGTTCCTTATTTGAAAATGCATTAGTTTAATGTGTATTTTAATCATACAAAAATCTTCAAAGTAGAAAAAAACAAAAGAAAAATAATTACAAGTACATACAAATAAGTTAAATGGACTATAGAAAATCCATTCATTGTTCGGTATGAATCAAATCTTATTACAATTGTATTAGGTTTTCCATAAAGTTTTTTTGCAGCTTGAAAGTCTTTTCCTTTGATTTCGATAATCAAATGCAATTTTACTTATTGGTTAATTAGGCGATGACCTAAACACTATTAGTGAAAAATTGGAAAGATATACATATGTACATACATAACAAAAACTGCAAAACGAATGTTTGTATTAGTCTCATGTGTGATCAAGTTAAACAGACGTTAGGGAATTAAAAACAAATAAAGGAATCGGTTGATCTTGCAGGCCATTCCTAATACTTCCCACTAGGCTACAGATTTTGGTCAAATTTGCGTTATAAGATACACTTCTTAAGTCTGGAAAAATCAATTTGAAGGAGGCTTTTGAAATTATTAGGAAAAACTAATTTTTCGAAATTTTTTATCTTCGATATCTCTCGAACAAGTCAAATTGCCAACAAGTGACTAATGAGTATTTTTGACATTTTGTTTAGCAAGAAGTTTTATAAAAATGTTGTTTTAAAAAATGTTTTAAATCTACTAAGCCCAGTCGATTGGCAAATTGATTCCGAGCAGTTGATCCGTTCTTAAGTTATTAGACAATTACATACACACACACACACACGCATATGGGCATACCCACAGGAATGTCAACTTTCTGTAATGTGCGACACCAAGCAAATATGCTTATTTTTTCAAAGAAAAAGAAACTTTATTTACTTATTTATATATTTGTGTAGACTGTCAGCAGCTCTACGTTAGGTAAACTTTTAAGAAAAATCGAGTCACGTTGTTCAGAAATTCAAGGTTAATTGCTTGCTGTCGCACGCGACATACATCCATATAGACATCATCGCGAAAATAGTTAGAATCGACTCCCACAACCTCAAGACGTCGAAATATGATGAAAATTTGGGTAAAAGCAGTAACTTACATATTTTTTGTTTCAAAAAGCTGTGCTGAATTTCTACCGATTTCGGAAGTCTAACTTTTTTCGAAAAGCTGTGCTGAAATTTGATCTATTTCGGAAATCATTGTTGCATGAAACTGATGTCATCAATATCCAAGAAGCAGCCAAATTATATTCACCAAATGAAATTTCACAAATCCCCTTATTGTGAATGGCGTCGTCGACGTCACATCAAGACGATAGTAAAATCTGTCACTTGTCTACTCAGCAATTGACTACTATTAACATGCTCCATTAATTTAGAAAACCTTAGAGATAAGTAAGTGATTGTCAATAAAAGCCGATAAAGAGTAGACAAGTGACAATACGATTATTTACTGTCGTCGTGATGTGACGTGATAAGCTGGAATATTTTCATTTAAAACTCTATGGAAATGTTTTAAAAAATGTGTTCCCTATCAAATAAATACTTTAAAGGACTATAACTAAGAAAAAGTTATGATTTCTTGGTTTTAAAAACTCAGAATCGATTTCATGCCTCTAATGGAAAAGTTATCTTTTAGCATAAAACGGATAAAGTATAAAAACTTCCATAAGATCACAAAGTTTTATAATAACAGTTCTACAATTTTTTATAGGGTTCAATTTGCTGATAGCACTGTGATTTCATTCATAAAACGGAAAAAGTAGATGATAAAAACATCCATAAGCTCACAAGTTTTCTTAAATTATATTCCATTTAATAGGTACACAAGTTTTCATTATTAGTGAAATAACAATGAATTGGATGTAATTATTAAAACATATTAATTTATTTAGTTTTAGTTTAATTGAAAACGCTTATGCGCTTATCATGACTGCCACCCGTCATTAAGGATCTCTTGAGGGTTTTTACAACTTGAAGAAATTCTAGTAAATCGCTAAATTCTTTAGAAGCAATAAATTTAAAAGCAATCTACCTGCACATCTTTTAACTTGGTTGGTTTGTGTGTATGTATGTATGCATAAATGTATCACAACCCTCTAGTCAGCCTAGAACCATATGTCTCTATGTCAACACTCTGTTCTCTAGCAACAATTGCACTAGTTGAAATTTCGACAACTTTCCTTTTATGCGCGAAGAGATACGTTAGAGACTAGAGTTCTAGTGTATTTCTGGTGAATGAACGCGTCAATAGTTTGTTTTTCTTTTTTATTATGCTATGCAACAATGTTAAAAATTTATGTTCATATGTACATATGTATGTATGTATGTATTTAAGTTTGCTGCCCCCACCCCTAATAAAATTGTAGCTCAAATGTCGTAAAAGAATAGTGCTAAAGTCTACTGGTAGATTTTCAATGACAACCCTATGTTGTATGTCAATAGGTAATTACATTTTCTGTGGTACACCTATTCAGTTGTACTATTGACAATGTCACTAGTAAATCACTACAATTTTACTATTGACATCGAGCGAGGGAATGTCGATATTGTAGACTAGAGCCCCTAAAATTTACTAGTGAGTCTTTGGTGCCAATGTCTCCATGTGGTCCAAAAGAACTACTTAGTCATTATTGATATAGTCTATTGGTGGATTTTCAATGACAAACCTGGTCAGTAGTACTACTGACAATGTCACTAGTAAATCACTACAATTTCACTATTCGCATTTTCTGCAGGGAAGTTTGTGTGCCTATGCATGTGTTTGTCTACAAAAAATTTATTTTTTTTTACCAAATTCTTATTTTATCGATGGCCCTGAAAGTAGAAAATTAAAATAAAACGAAAAAGCACAACAAATGTAGCTTAGGATTAAAATATCATTGTGTTGATACTTTGAAAACAAAAGAAATTTTAAATGCACTATGGTGCAAAGAAATAAATATATGTATGTACATAGCCGTGTATGTATGAATGTATGTACATATACATATATCACCCCCAAACACCAGACAACAAACAACATGCTTATAAAAGAATTTTCTGCTCGAGTAACACAAACAAATAAAGTAAAATATAAGAAACGTTGTGAATCATTTTTCATGTTTGTAAAAAAAATTTTCTTATTGTTTGTTTGATTGTGTAGTTTTTTAAGGAACATGGAAGATGTTTAATTTTGTTGGTAGTTTTTCTCCACAAGTTGACAGCAAAAAAAAAATGGAGGCCATTTCAATTTGCCCAGGCAGAAGGCAAGATTTGATTATTATAAAATTTCCTTAAATAAATATACCATTATGTACATATATAAAGCTGATTTAATTAATAAATATTTTAATTTATTTGATTTACGAAAAAATTATTAAAGCTATCACTAACAATCTGGTTTTTAACTCACCCCTAATAAATTCGTGTTTTCATTGAAAGCTGCTATTATACATATTAATTTTTTTGATATATATATATTGATTTTTGTTAGTTACTTCTCACTATATAAACACTTGGATTACTTGCACTTGCTTTGATTTTACTTAAAACTAAACACATATCATTTATTTTATACACAATTCAATTTTTATTTAATATTTTTCACAAAATCCACGGAACACACTCGCAGCCACAGACGAATAGAAAAATCACCGATTACCTGTTCTTATTCCAGCAAGCACTGCCAGACTAAAATTTTAATTTTATTGTGCTTTTGTTGTAGTTGTATGATTGTAAAACTGCAGGGTTGCTTTGAGTTAGTACTGTAATATAAGATATCGTTACCAGATGTTAAGCAATTACAAAATGAACGTTAACAAATACAATATTTCAAATAATTTAATTTTTAGTTTTCTGGTAGCTAAAGAAGTGAATTCAATGAAATTTCATTTGGAATTCCATAAACACAGTACAAGAAATACCAGTGTGCAATATAGAAGTAACTCAAAAACTGCTTTTTGGAGTTACTAATGCAGAAAAAGCGTTATATCTTATATAATCTTGAGTAAAAATTGTATATAAAAGGCTTGAGGAAATAATATATTTTTATTATTTTATTTTATTTATTGTGTAAATGTATTTAAATTGAAAACTAAAAACTTTTTTTCCTGCCAAACCAGGCTTTTTTAGTTAAGCGTTTGTTGCAATAGAGGAGCGATATGAAGAGTCTTCTCTAGTAGTGTGATTTTAAAATCAGAAACTTCCAACCAAAATGCCACTGTTGGAGGACAGATACCTTTAAGTGAAAATTCGATTGTGATTTTAAGTTAGTTATTTTATATTTATTTTTGGGATTTATTGTGTGTGTATATACATAAATAAAGGTTACTATTTTATTTAGTTCCTTCTATGCAGATTTTATTATTGTTTTTGTATAATTTATATTTTGTCTTAGTTATTTTCGCAATTTGTATATTCATGTATATCTTGATGATCATATTAATTTATATGTATAAGATATATATATGTACTATATATACATATATGTATATATATTTATATAATTTATTTATTTGCATTTTTTTTTTTTTTGCACATAGATATATAATATAGTATGTATGTATGTTATATTGTATGTATAGTATGTATATTTTGTTAAACAATTTTCATTTTTAATTCAATAAGTATCTTTTCAAATTAAATAATTTAATTATTTTCTTTATTTGTTTTACATATATTTATAATGCTAGCATTCATTTATATTATACTTTCGACGAAAAATATTCAATATTATAAAGTAAAACTTTTTATGATAGGAAATTAAATAAAAATAAAAAATAAATAAAACTATAAAAAATCACAATGTATTTACAATTATTTTATAAATGTTTTACCTTTTTTTGTCTAGTCTGAGATTTGTTCATTTTTTTAAACTTTTCAGGATTTCCAGTATCGTTTTTATATTTCAAAGTTTTTTAGTTTTATTTTAGAAATTCTACTATTTAGGCTTCTTTTTTAACGGCTTTCGGTTTAAAACTCCTGTTGATATTGTCTTTGAGCGTTTCTAACATATTTATTTTTTCGTTTTTGTGAATTTTTTTAAATTTTTGACAAAAATTTCTTACAGTGTAGAGGTTTTTTTTAATTAACAATGATTTTGAATTGATTTTTGCTTTCTTTTAACAGTATTGGAGAGAAAGTTTTATATAGTTTTATCAACAAGTTCTGGGTAGGTTTATTCAGTTCTATTACTTTTTCTTTAAAAAGTTTTTTTCTTGCTTTTTACAACAGTTTTTGTTTTTCCTATATAATACTCTTTATTTTTTTTATTTTACTTTATATTATTATAACAGTCATTTAAAAAGAAAAGAGTAAAAAACCTTTTTATTTTAAAATGATTTAAAATAATTGTTTTTGCAAATTCCTTGTGTAAAAAGTATTAAAAAAAATTGAATCGTGTTGAAAATTGACACAGATAATCTTTTTTGAAATATACTTATTTCAAATCACTTTTCATTCTATGTATGTATATGTTTTTGTTAAATACATATATGTATGTTTGTATGAATCTGCCGTATTCATATATAATTATTTGATTACAAAAAGGTTTAAAAATTTTTGTAAGAAAATTTGTTTTTAAACCTTTTTTAAACGAACCAACAATTTCTATGATTCAGACCTTATATGTATGTATATAAAAAGAAGTAATTGATTTTCTTAGTTTAATAATTTCGTTTAATTTAAAATCTAAAATACATTTAATAAAAAGGAAATGCTTAAGTTTTGCAAAAAGAGGAATATATGTATATATGTATATTTTTTTTAGTTCAGATTAGAGTTTTTATATGTATTTTATATCTTTTTATACACATATAAATTTGCTTAATTTATTTTTGTTTTGCCTTTTATATAGAAAATTTTGTTTTTTTTTTTTGCTTTGTAAGATTATAATTTTGCTAAAAAAAATTACAAGTTTAGTTGGTATTTAGTCAGTGTTGAATTACTTTTTTTGTAATTTATAGTAGATTAAAAAAGTACATTTCAATAAAGTGCCTAAGAAGAGGAATATTTTTTTATTTATAATTTAATAGGGTAAAATTCAAATTTGGCCTTACTTTTAGTGACTTTAGTTTTCTCTTGATTTTTTCTTAAAATGAAATGAGCAATCCAGAGATTAATTTTTATCTTTTATTAAAATATGAAAAAAATTTATATTCGTCGGTTTTTCGTTTAAAAAATTAAGTATGCTTCCATGTCGTTGGCTTAGAGTGTCCACTTTTAATAATATATGAAACTTGAAAGAGACGCCACATCGACTAGGTAAAATATTTAATTTACCCCCTTATTCTGAACTTTGTGACAAATGACAAAATTATAACAAATGACAATTTTTATATTTTAAGCAATGTAAAAATTGTCATTTGTTATAATTTTTATTTTGTCACAGAGCTTAGAATACGGGTGTTAATTTGAAACTCCAAATGTCGAAAATATTAATTTATTTATTTATTTATTTTTTAAGCTATAAATAGAAAATGCTAAGAATTTTTTGTCTTCCCTGTAAGATTTTGTTTGAAGTGAGTTAGCAGGATTTCACTCTAAGCCGACGATATGTATAAGATTTATTGCACTATCTGAATAAACGGTTACAAAAACAATTTCCGAAATTCGTCCAAGACTACTTTCAGCAAATGTTTCTTTTTAAAAGCTTGAATAATTTTTTTCGAATATCTATAAATTCGAATATAAGTAAATTTTTCTTTTTCTAATCAATTGCAAAATTCTATTTTTGACCAAGTTAGTAAATTTTATACAATTGTACATACATATGTATGTACAATGTATTTGTTTACCAAGATTACTTTGAAAATCATGAAATACTATTAACCTAGACCAGAGCCCACCAAACGTGACTGAGCGCTTTTGTGCGCATGTGTATGTTCTTTCTGCTTTTTATGTGTGTTTGTTGTTCTTTTTGCAGTTCGAGTCATCATCATCACACACACTTTGTCCGAAGTAGCTGACGAAACAGCCAAACACACAACATCACACATACTTTGTACGAAGTATACGTGTGTCACCAAAACGTCGACTGCGCAAGCCCATGGGCTTGCAAATGAAATTTTGAGTGGCTATGACATAGACCCACTTTCAGTTATCACTTTAAAAAAAGTGCTAAGCATACGTGGAACACTTGTTAAACATCATAGAATCGGTAATTGTATTGTTACTATATTTAAACAAATTTAGAAAAAAGCAGGTGAATATAAAATGTAATAAATGGAAAGCATAATGAAAAGCCTTATAGTATTCCAATTTCCTAAAGAATAAAGTATATATATATATATATATATATATATATATATATATATGTGTGTGTGTGTATAACACTTTATCTAGAATAAGTATAGCTAAAATATAGATATACCATGGTCCTATCCCATTTCCAGTCTATAAACACAGTGTGTATAATACATCGAAATTACTCCATTACGAAGAACTTGTCAAGTCATAGTTTTACAATATCAATATAGATAATTTTTGCAATATTCTATGTTTTATTTTATTCGCTAATGATTAATCTGCAATTCTCTAAAGCAAACTTTTTGATTTGAAGCCAACCTTATCGTTTGATGCAGTTTTTTTAATTTCTTGCGGCCTTATGCAAAAAAATACTACTTGAGGCTTGAAGTTGCTGTTAGCTAACAGCGATTTTAAGGTTAACAACACTCTGTTAAAAAATCGTATGCAAAAACACTATGTTAACTGGCAATACTGGCAATACTGGGATTTATCAAAAAAAAAAAATGGCAAAATTAAAAAAAAAACGAGAAAACTACACTAAAATGTTTATTTTCAATTTATTATTATATAATTCACTCTAAAACAAGGGGGACAAAAAGTGGCAAGGGAGTCGAAAAAGTGACAATTTGCCACTTTAGTCGGTCAAACGGTCACGGTGTTAACGATGTAAAAAAAGAGTATTAATTCATCCGGGTATATTAGTAATGTTTTTTAAAGTTTTATTATGAAATGACATTTTTCTTTATTTAAGATCTAAATTAATAATAATAATAAACTAAAAACATTAACAGTAACGTCTACTTTTTGTCAATGGCGTAAAACGAGTACATATTTGAAAAACGGGCTTTGTTTACTTGTATTGATTGTACGTACATCACTTTAAAGTTTTGTATGTATATGTTTGTATATACAGTGGAGGCTCGAAAAAGTTAAGTCATAGAAAAGTTAAGTATATGGAAAAGTTAAGCAGCTTTTGTTCACCATTGGTGACTCCAAAAAGTTAAGTAATTCTCAACTTTTCTGAGACAATTTTTTATATATAATTTTTTTCTCTTTCTAAGATGATCTCAACTTTTGTATGTAAATCCCCAATACATATTTATATATATAGAGTCATATACGCCTGTCTACATGCAAAAATAAAACCGTTACCGTTATATATTTTTGTTGTGAATTTTATATGCATAATGTAGTTGCTCTCATCAGTTGGTTGTAAAAGAAATTAGTCGTAGAATTTGTTTTGTTCTGATTGCAACAATGTTAGCAGCAGGGAAGCAAAAAAGGTTGTCAGTCGGCGAAAAATGCAAAACAGTAATAAATATGTATGTATACATGTATATATGTACATATAATTCTAATTGACAATTAAAAAATAAATAAACAATGTACAAATACACATATAACCTCTTGAATTTTTCATACTACGGAAAAGTTAAGATTTCGGAAAAGTTCATCACCCCCAAAACAAACTACTTAACTTTTTTGAGCCTCCACTATATTTACATTATTTTACTACATAGGTAATTTTGGTGTATATACTCGTGTGTATGTATGTATGTACACATTTTGCAATTTAATAAAAAATTATTAAGGAACGATACGGAAACTGGAACGAAGAGCACAAAGTAAGTAGAGTAAATACCTACAAAGTAAGAAAAATAATTTTCGCATAAAATCAGAATTAATTTTACCACACATTTTACTGCCTTACGTAAATTTTTTTTCACAAACCTTTAAATTATTTGATATTAACATCGGTTTACATGACGTACTACGACGTTAAGCTAACAATCGTTTTTGCATGAAACTTTAAGGAATTTTTTTATCTTCTGTTGACCAACTCGTAATTCAGCTGTAAGAAAGACGGAGAAGGAAATAAAAATATCTCTTTTTTCTAACAGCTGAATTACGAATTGATCAAAAAAAGTTGAAGTGTGTGAACCGGGACTTAACCTTGGTTTAACAAGTTCAGTTAGAACCCTTTTAAACACAAACGGACGTATCAAAAAAAAAAAAAATTAATTTGAATTTAAAGTGTTCTTTTGTCAAAATTTGTATGAAAATTTTGCTTTAACGTACACTTTAAGCTCAAATAATTTTTTTTTTGATACGGCTGAAAGTCTTAATTCAGCTGGGAGAAAGACAGAGGGAGGAATACTTTCACTTTCTGTCCTTCTTCTAGCTGAATGAAGACTTTGAAAAGTAAACTTTGCGCATCTAAAAGGGGTATTTCATAGGTTTTTTTTTTGCATAAGGCCGTTACTCTTTACAGCGCTACAGCATTTTATACTAAAACTTAGTATAAAAATAGTATGTAAAAATAAAACACGAATGTATGTCAATCTGCTTGCGTGGTATATTTGGCTCTTAGCTAAACACACATACACACATATGTAAAGTAATGAATATGAGAAAGCAGAAATTTTAAGTTATGTATGGAATTTGTTGGCTGAAAGCGTAATCTCTGGCAGTTTCTGGCAGCCGTAGTCAGTATTATAAAAAAAATAATACTGCACTGACACTGAGATTCGTCTAACACTAACTCATGAAACTTTACGTGTTACCACGATTCTCATATTTGATTTGAAAGGATATTCAAATGGTTTAACAGCCGGAATAAACATGTAATACAGTCTTTAATCCGCACAACTTCGAAACGTACCAATACTTTGTGGGTTATAGAAATCATATAATAGTTGACTAGATTTTAAAACATTTTTACGAAGCCTTCATTAGGGATGTCCCGGTATTTACAAGGAACAACCAGAATTAGAAAGAATGCCGAAAGACTGTAGCATTTGTCAAACTAGGATATTCTTATTAAGCCGTAATTATGTCTCCTTGAGGTACATATGCACACCCAACTAACTGCCTTAACAGTAATAGTTATGATGGTTTTTGAAAACCATATTTTGTAAGATCCCATTTAACCAGGACATAACAATTTATGAGCCAAAATATACATACATATGTGTGAAAACCGAAATTGCTCAGATAAATTTATTGTGTTGCTTTACTTAAAGAATCAGACTTCACAATTACATGATCCGTTACATAATATCACCTTGCATTTCCGTTAAAAGTTAAACATATTGTTTGGTAGTGAAGTCACAGACTTAAATTATAGTTTTAAAATTTCTGGTAGGTTTTGTAATTGCAGGCGTATAGACTTATCGGTTAGCAGAAGTACTTGTATAATCTTGAATTATTTAAATACTCTTATAATAGTATTTCGGTATGTATTATGATTTCACTTATAAATATTAAAGGAAGAAATTGGTAAAGAATGAACTTAAGTCTAAATATATTTATTATTATGTATAAAAAAGAATGTGATTTAGTTAATTGAAGTATTTCTTGTTTCACTCAAAACTTGACTGTCAATTCATGAAGGAATTTAATTCCTTTTATTTATAAGAGTTTAACTCGAATTTTTCTAATTACCAAATCGTTTCTTCTAAGTCCGTGTCAAGAGTCGAAAAGAGGGGTTCATTAATTTGGCGTATAAAACCGTAAGTGTGTCATTTTTTGTTTTAATTGATCAAATATAGAGTATAATTAGTTTTCTAAGAACTTCAGAAAGAAAAGATATCAAAAACGTAGATAATTTACTTCTTACTCTTCTTTTGTTTTTTCTCCTCGGAAGACGCTGTTGCGGCAGCGGCACCTGCTGCTGCTGCTGCTGCTGCTGTTGTGTTAGCTGGCGACGTTGTATTCGTAGTAGTGTGTGTTTTCTCAAATATTTTTTTAACGGTAGGCTGTTGGGCTGAAACCTGTGTTATAGGGTGGTTACCTAAGGCTGGTGTTACAGGTGTATCATCCAGGAATAAGGGATTCTTAACTTCCATTTCGGCAGTCTATTAAAGCGAAAACATAAAAAGTAAATAAAAGAAAATATGCTGGTTAAATTTAAAGTACCGGTGCTAAGCCGGGACACTCGTATACAGTGTAATCGCCCTCTTCATTGTCATCATCGCTTTCCACATAAGACATTTCGCAGTTTTCATCATTGTTTTGACGATTTTCCATAGCAATAATTTGCTGTTTCTGATGCTGATAATGATACATTTGAGCACTTTGAGCCAATTTGCGATCTCCCGAAGGCGATATATCTTTGTTGGGACCCGTTACACCGTAGGCGGGATATTCTACATCGGCCGCTGCCTTGTTTCTGCTGTGGAATCTGTAAATTTAAATAATAAACATGTACATACATATGTACATAGATATTTATTTTGATTTCAATCAAAAAAAGTAAGAGAAAACTTACGTGTACCAGGCTATTCCTAAAACAAACAGTCCCACCGTAGCTGCAGCACTCACGCCAGCTATAAGGGCCACCACATACATTCCCATTTCTCCTTTCATACCCAAGTGCTCCCTTACCACGATATGACCATCGTTTAAGTCTGGCTGTTGTGTTTGGTCCACTTTTGGATTAAGTTTGTTAATAAGGGTGTTAATTGGTGCTACTTCGTCTTGAGTGTGCTGTACGTTTAAGGTATTTACACCAGCAGCTGCTGCGGCAGCTGCCGTTTGTGGTTTAATTCTATGGAAGTTGGCGTTTCCACCATTAGAATTTGTTATACCAGTCTGGGCTGGCGATAATATCATGGTGCCTTGTTTTGTTTTGCCGTCTGCTTTGTTGCCTAGTACATCAGTGGGCTTATATTCTTCATATTCATCTAGAACACGAGAATCTAAATCTTCTTCCTTATCTACCTCTATTCCCTCTACATCGTCCACCTCCTCATCATTCTCCTCTCTGATAACATTAGCATTATTATCGTTTGCATCGTCTACATCTTCGGTTCTTTCATTGTCCTCCTCGTAGTAACGTGGATCCGTGGGCGGCACGGCAAAGTTTATTTTACCACGCTGATTTTCAAAACCATTGATCGTGGGATATTTGTATACAAAGTCCGCATTGGTATTATCGTATTGGTCATATTGTTGTACATTGTTATTAATGTTATTTTCATTTTGTTCCTTTAATTTTTGTATATACTCGTATTCCTCATTTTCGGCGGCCAACTGCTTCTGGCGATAACGTTCTCGCAATCGCTCTTCTCGTTGATGTTTTCGCAACAGTTGCAAATTAATCAATTCCAAATGTTGTTCCATTTGTTGCTGCAAGCGCCTACGGGCATTTTCCTCCATCAACTGTGTTAAAAAGTCCGAACTGACTTCATAGGAACCTGGTGACTGCTGAAGAGGTCTACGACGTAGCCCTAAAATATAAAAATAATAAAAATATTTTTATTTTTACATTTGCATATTATAATATGTATAAATGTATATTCCAAGCCTTTACTGCTGGCCAATCATATCAATATTGTTACGCAGATACACTTTGAACCTTGAACCTAATACAAATGTTTTCCATAAAAACTTCGAAAACAATTATGATGTATAACGATCTATATAATTACAAATTAGGTAAGAACATAATACGCAAGCACACAAGACATATGTACCATACGATGTTGCTGATAAGAAAGTAAACATCCAACCCAAAACAACCATAATGTTATCCTTTCTACATTTAAGAAATATACAAACACCATGCATAAACCAACCAGTGTGCACTCTTCTACCGATATTCGGTAGATTCTACCGAATATGTTTGTGGATTTAAGGATCTACCAATTCTACCGAACAAGGCCTGAAATCTACCGAATATTGAACGAAAATTTTTGTTAACAATGATGCTACAAGATCAAGTTGATCACACATACGGAAAATTAATCACATCCCTACAAGAAGGCTACCAGTCAACTGACTAGTCATTTGACTAGTAGCGACGACCACAACTTCGGTCACCGTCCCCAGTTAGTTTATTAGGGGCTTGGTGAAAAAAATGACCAAAACATTTGTGTACGTGTGATTTTTTCTCTCTCTCTAACTTATTAATTTCACTTAATTAAAACACATGTATCTGAACTGCTTACTCTGCTACTTTTTTGCCAGTCACAGATTACATAAGCATTGGTGAACTATGACTAGTCAATGGTTACAAAGCAACTGGTCACCTGTTACTAGTCAATTTTTACATAAAAACTGGAAAAACTTAACTTTTAAATAAATGAACATAATTTTAATATTATTTTAACTGTTTTTTATTATAATAAAATAGAGAAATAAGCAATATATATAACAAAAACAAGCCAAAATAACGTAGGTGGCACCAATTTAGTCTTCTTCACGCTTTTTTCAGCTCCAAAACTCCTTTCTTTTTGTAAATATCTAAAATTTAAAAACAAAATACATAAATGTATAAATTAAATTAAACTTATCAATTTCTTTTATGCAGTATTGTTGTTACTTAACTTTCTTAGCACTTTTATAAATTTTCACTTCACAAACCGAACGAATTGTATACTTTACAATAAAATGCGATTTCTTAAAACTTTTGGGTTATGTACATTAGATGTTCCACTCTAACACACATGTTAGAGAGGAGCAACTATAATTGGAAAATGTGTCGGTCATCGCTACCAGTCAAATGACCAGTCAATTGACTGGCACTCTTAAATTCACTATAAAATTATTGCAAATGTGTTAGTGAAAAAATGTCGTTTGTGTTAGTTTCGGTCATTCATTTCTTGTAGGGATGTATGTTCTAAAATGTGGAAAGCTTTCCGCGGAGAAGAGAATATGTTTAACGAATTGTTATTTAGTAATTTAAGTCAATATATGTGTAAATTGGATATTTTGCCACATAGCAGTGCGGCCGCACAGCGGTCATTTTCTGCCATGAAAATCATTAAAACAGAACATAGAATTGTGCCTTGGGGTTGAAATATTTATTCCGCCCAATGATTTAATAATTTTTGCACAAAAGTTTAAATTCATAAATGGATCTTACATATAATCTTTGTAGTAGCAAATGTTTGTCAAATAAAAGTTATTTCAGTAGCTTTATAAAACCTATGTACAAAAACTGAATTCCTGTTATTTATGTATATTATGTTATGTATGCCTAGCATATCTATATAAAGGGTAAGGGCAAATAACTGGGGATGACACTTTTTTATTGGAAATGCTTCATTGTTTATGGCAGTTTAATTTCCAATCACATGCGAAGTTGTAAATGCGCTTTTGGAACCTGTTTAGTTTGATACTCCTTGCACTTACTCTTTATATATAAGTACATATATTTTGTTATTTTTTATGTTTCTTTGAATTGTTATTTTTATGTTTCTTTGAGTTAAAAATATTTTCTACCGAATTTCATTCAAATCTACCGATTTTTTTTGTCGATTCTACCGAATTAAAAAAAAATTAAGTGTGCACACTGAAACCAACACAGTCGCTAGCTCAAAGTCTATTTATAATAGTTACACCTTGCGCTAGCTATACACAAGCAAACAACAACAGTCATAATGATTCTACGCACATGCTTAATTGTCAATGCATTGCTGAGACCTTCTGAATGTTGCTAACATTCGTTTGGCAACTTTATGTTAAGTGTAAAAAGGATGATGCATCACCTAAGCAGTCTTGTGTTAAGAACAGTGATATTGTTAACATCATTGTATTCTAGCAGTGAATAATTTAATGTTATGTTTTGAAAGCTGTTAATAACAGTCTTAGGTAAATTAAGTGTTCTGATTACATACATATGTATGTATGTATGTACATATATACAAATTGTATACGAGTACATACATAGTATGTACATATCTGCTTGTGAATTTTGTACCAAGAAAAATAAAAACTTTTAAAAGGTAAGAACGTAACAAATATGTATATTTTATGAACCCTATAAAGCAATTTCCACTAGCTTTGGCTAAGCAAATTATATATGTATGCTTTTCGTTTCTGGTTAACAAACTCGTCAGTAGACTTCAAGCAAAAAATTTTTAAGAAAAGTTAAAGAACTCTATTTAAACAATACCTCTTATAAATTTATAACAAACAAAACGCAACAAATATTTTTATTCGATTCTGAATCAGTTGTCTGTCAATCACAAAGGAAATTTGTTTATATAAATATGTATATTACGTACTTCGGCATTTTTATAAAACAATAATTGCTGAATTCACAAGCATTGTTGCTTGTTGTATCTTGTCTTGTTGTATTTGAAAAGAAAATTTCATAGAAAATGTCTCCAAAGAAAAACAAATTATTTCTAAATTACATATTTTTTAAAATAAGGTTTAATAATATTTATTTCAATATTTTATTTTTATTTAACGCGTGCGAAAATTAATACGAATGAAAAAAAAATGTATTTGTTGTGGGTTAAGCACCAGTCTAGTTTCTTAGTTGCTTGAGCAGCAACGGAATGCTTTTAGATATGCTTAACCAACAAGAACAACATTTTGTAGAGGCTTTTTTAATGTACTGATAATTAAATTAATAACATATTTAATATAAATTTTTGTAGATACATATTTACAAAAGAACTATCTAAGATATTAACATACAAACTAATAATTCATTTTTGGTGTCAGTCCTTTAGTTTAAGGAGCAGTGCGCCGATTGAAAAATATGTAGATACATACCTTTATCTGTGTATGGCAATATAATATAATAATTGGTTAAGCTTTGATGCTACCGCTAAGAAATTCTATCCTTGCAACTTTTAACTGGGTGTTCCCGAGCAGCATAATAAAGCTAAATTTGCTTAAACCGACTTAAGCGGTTTTATAATATTGCCATAGATTTAATTAAGATGCCTGTAGTGATTAACGAACTACCGAACTATGTATGCATTTCCAAACTAAAGCTTTTAAGCCACTCTGCGGCACTAATTGGCCAAATACTAAAATTAGACTACCTTTAGGTGCTATTGACTATTTAATGGGATAATAATAATAAATGATAGGGTTTGCTTTTAGTTTTTTCATTATTTCCAAATTGTTTCTAAGTGATTTTATAAATATGAAGAAATTACAATCGAGGCGCGTTCATATCTAATAACTTAATACATACATACATATGCATATATGTGTATGTACTTTTACATATATATGTATACACACATATGTATGTATATGTATACTTATGTATGTATGGATGGATTTTGTATATGTATAAACCTACATACATACATACATATGTATGTACCAATATGTAAGTATGTATGTATTCTTAGACCCAAAATTTTAATAAATAATATATTCAAAACAAACCTATTTTTAGGTATTGAACAGTATGTACACATGTACATTACAAATACTTACATACATATGTATGTATGTATGTATGTGTATTATACATACATACATCTTAAAAGTAAGAAAGTTAAAAAAAACGTTAACGAGCATTCTACAAAAATACTTTTATTAGACTTTACGTGTTAAAGGATAATTAACTCCAACCCATAGGGAAAAAAACACATTTTTACAACGACTAAAGGATATAAAGGATATTGCTTGTATTTTTGTAATATCTATTTTAAGAATGAAAACAAATTTAACTATAAAAAACCAAGCATTCGTATAAATATAAGACTGATACAATTGGTAAAACATTTGAATATTACTTTTTTTTATTTACGTATGTAAGTATGTACATTATACATATATGTATGTATGTACGGGTGAATGTAGTACATACATATGTACATAAATTTAATTGCAGCTTTTTCCTTTTTATGACTATGAAAACAAACATAAGACGACTGACTACTCACTTTCAAATAAAATAAATTGTATAAAGCATTTTCCTTCATAAGGACGAAAGTGGCCAGTAATGCACTCGTGCACACATACAAACAACACACACTTTACATTTGTGTACATATTATATACAAATACATACGTACAAAATGAAAAAAATAAGATGTTTGCTACCATCGAATTTAGTGTGACGTAAAAAGAGCGAATTGAAACGAAAACAAAAAAAAAACCGATGTCTCCTACCATTATAATATAATTTGCAAAAAAAAAAAAAAAAACAACCACCATGCTATTACCACTTAACCATGAATGTGAGAGGGGGAGTATGTAGTTGCTTCTCGAGTAGCCTACTATAGTATGTACTGCTCGTACCCAGGGTTGTCAGATTTTGTTTGACCTATTTCGTCAAAATGATTTTAAAAATCGCCAAACGTCGATAAAATCTTCTTAATACGAGTATATATTTGATAATGGATTTGTTTTTCTATAACACATTTTTTAATATAAATTGAGCATTTGAACTGGCAGCCTGTAAAACCTAATCTATACCTGGATTCTGTAACTTTTTTCCAACCAAAAATAGTAATATGTATCGACATATTTATTCGTTTGCGTTAACAAGAATGTGATTCCGTAATTTCTCTTTTACGATAGTCTCCAGCTGTATTTTAATTACCATTTAATTATATATTATGTGGTATCTCTGTATAGAAAATGACAAAATGAGCGAAAAGCACAATATTAACAAAGAAAAACTAAACGAATTTGAGCTTTTGATTTTATTAATTTTTTTTTACCTCAACCGGTTGCGAATATCGTTAAAATATGTTAGTGAATAGCAAAGTCGATAAAGTTTCGTTATATTTATTATAGCGAAACGAGTATCGTAATAAAAATTACTGAATCCAGGTCCTGATGTAATCTATAATTAACGGCCTGGCCTGTTCCTCTAAATGCGAACGAAAAAAAATTCGAGTTAATTTTAATTATTATTGTTCGAACTTCATTTGTTTCTATACATGTTTATAATTTACGTATACGAACTTTAGCCTCTATAACCATATTTTCATTACTTTGCACATAACAATACCGATCAGCTGTTTCCTACTGTTGCAGTTACATTCCATTACAGTCGGCTAACTGAGCCTTAAGTGTATTCATATGTATGTTAGTATGTATGCACATAAGAATACTGAGAAGAAAGTAATGTTAAAAAGCTTTGGCAAAATTTATTAACATAATTTCCAACTTATATTAGAACCAAATTCATAGTGAAGGCTCGAGCCTGATTTCATTAACAGCTTCATAAGCAGCTTCTTTTGTTATAAAAAGTAGAGACGCAGCAAATGTTCGCATATGCGAACTACACACATACATACATACATATGTACAATGTATGTATGTACATACTATACATATATGCTAAATTTTGGCAATAGATTTTTATAAACTAAAGGCCAAATAAGTTTACATACATATGTATGTATGTATGTATATAAATTTTCTGCAGTGATGACTCATGTCTATACAACAAGAATTTTTTCTGTTCCCTAAAGCAACTGAATTTTATATTTCCATATTTTTATATGTACATATATATATGTACGTACATATGTATGTTCCATTGTATAGCATAATTATTATAAATACATGCATAAAAATTAAGTTCCATGTTCCATTTAA